>CM075483.1:25196250-26403125 GCA_037950665.1 Hypophthalmichthys nobilis
TCTTCCCACAAAGAATTCAATAAAAAACACATTTTTAGTCTCATTAACTTTATTGGCAATGTGGTCTTTTAAAACACATCATTCGTTTCTGCTCTCCAAGTTTTTTGTCTGTATCCCGAGTATAGCTTCAGCTCTCTGGTGTGTTTGAAGAGCGAGCTGCAGTCGCCAGTATCTGAGATACAGCCACATGAGACTTCCATTCTTCCGCGGATCTGTGTTGAGATACTCGGCACAACTCTGATCATTATTAAAAATATCTCTGAGATCATTCTCCATCTTCAGATGTGCAAGGGGATGTTTGGCTGTATAGGCCATTAGGCCTCTCTCCAACTGCTCCCTCCATGAATGATACACAAAATGACTGCAAAAGGCCTGTTGCCTTTGCATCAGCAAATTCTCTACTACATTCAGAGCATTTAAAGCCCCTTGCTCTTGCTCTTTTCCCTTTTCCAGGGCCTCATGAAAACTAGATATTTTGTATTTTAGAGCTTTACATTCCAACTTAATGTCACAACATTCTTGACGTTCAAGATCCAGGTCCTTCTGCATCTTGACCCTGACGTCGTCAATTTCCTTTTGAAACTGCTTGGATCAAATCCATCCTAAGAGAGCAAAGAAATAAATTAAGTGCAGTTAATCACAACATACATACTAGTAAAAGGCAATAGTGTGGTGTAGTACTTAAGAAAGGCAGCCAGCCCCAGCATGGGCACCAGAAGGGCATAGTTCCACTTACTGCTATCACCACCATCACCCTGCCTCTCTGGCATTATATTCCAGTCCTGAGGATCATTCAGGTTGTTCATATTTACTGGAACTGTAAAAGACATACTTATATATAGAACTTATGACCAATAAGATACAAAAAGTCAAATGCTACTGTAAATTCTGACATCCAATGACCGTAAAAACAAAGGAGTATTTTTTTATTATTATTTAATGATGCATTATTGTCTTCATGCAAAGAAACTGATGTAGCATTCTCATTCAGTTCCTAAATAGAAACATGAGCAGCATGAGACAGCTTATTACTTGAAATCTGAGACTTCTTGAGATATACATACTTGGCTCTGCTAGTTACTTTTCTTTAACAAATCAAATTTACCATTAATCATGCAAGAACAATACATGTTGGCAATAGAATACTACATCAAATATTACCTTGCAAGTATTCAAAGCATACACAGACAGATAGTTTAACAATTAAAGCAGTAAAAGTTATATTAACAGACACTATAAATACTGAACAGAGTACTTATTTGAAAAGAAAACCACTTAACATCAGCTCAATGCTTTTGTTTGTTAAGGGAAAAAATAATTGAAAGCAAATTTTTGCAACATGTTCCGGTAGCTTTATATCTACATGTCCTAACTCGTATTGGTACGCATGCATATATATCTTTTCTTTATCTTGCACCTAAATTATTTTAGGCCTTCATATAATAGAGTATGTAAGCTTAACTTACCTTTTCTTTGAGTTTCAGAATAAACTGAAGGGCATAATGCTGTTATTCCTCATGAATCTTTTCATGACAACCTACCCTCAACTATTTATTCAGCACTGGTCAAACTGGTTCTATAAATGCAAAGCTTATTTAAATTCCCATTCCCTTTGGAAATACAGCTGGCCTGATTTACTCTATTTTATTTGCTAAAGATGTGTTTTACAATGCAATGATTTTAATGTAGTGAGAGGATTTATGTTTCTTTTAATCAAGTGGCACTTTTTTGAGTAAATCAAATCTGTTAATATATTGCACTAACTGATGCTCTCTTTTTGGCATCATGTTAATGGAATCATCATGCCAAAAATGTCCAAATTTAGGTCAGATGGATTAAGTATGGATGAGTTTTGTAAGTATTTAGTTAAATATTCATTAAAAACTGACCATTTGCACCTCATGAGTCCTAAAAACTTATTTTACAACACTAAAAATTAGATATTTTACTGTGTATATGGTATTTAGACTCACTGTATGTACAAACTTAAATTGTTCTTCCCACTAAGAAAAGAATATAACATGAAAATTGAATCTCATTAACTTTATTGGCAATGAGGTCATTTAAAATACATCATTTTATTGATACAGATTCATTTCTGCTCTCCCAGTGTTACGTTTTTGTCTGTCTGTCGAGTATAGCAGCTTCAGCTCTCTGGTGTGTTTGAAGAGTGACCTGCAGCTGCCAATATCTGAGATACAGCCACATGAGACTTCCATTCTTCCGCTCATCTGTGTTGAGATACTCGGCACAACTGCGATCATTCTTGAAAATATCCCTGAGACCATCCTCCATCTCCAGATGTGCAAGAAGGGGCTCTTTGGCTGTCTGAACCAGAAGGTCCTTCTCCATCTCCACCCTCCTCACACGAGGCACCAAAATACTGCAAAAGGCCCTTTGTCTTTGCACCAGTCTGTATTCTACTTCCTTCAGAGCCAGCGAAGCCCTCATCTCTCGCTCTTTTTCCTTTTTCAAGGCCTCGTGGAAGAGGGCACCACCAGGTCCTCCGTAACGCAATCTAGATCTCTCGTTTTCTAGAGCTTCACGTTCCAGCCTCATGCCTCGACGTTCCTCCTCGAGCTTCTGACTCTGCGATGCCAGGGCTTGACGGTAGCCATGTGCCCGCTGCTTTTCTTTCTCTAGATCAAGCTCGAGCCGAGCTGTTTCTCTGCGGTTTTCAGAGAGCGTCTGTCTGTACTTCTCATCCAGGTCCTTTTGGATTGTCTTTACAATCTTTTCATACTTCACCTTGGCCTCCTCGATTTCCTTTTGAGACTCCTTGGACCAGATCCATCCTAGGAATCCATCCCCAGGAGAAAGAAAAAAATTAAATTTAAGTACAATTGATTAAAACATACACGATAGTAAAGGGCAATAGTGTGGTGTAGTACTTACGAAAGGCAGCGAGCCCCAGCATGGGCACAAGGAGGGCATAGTTCCACTTACTGCTGTCACCACCACCACCTTGCCTCTCTGGCCTTATATTCCAGTCCTGAGGATCATTCAGGTTGTTCATGAGGACTGCAGCTGAAAAATAAATACATACTTCTATATCAAACATATGACCAATATGATATAAAAAGGGAAATGCAATTGTAAATACTGTAAACCAAATGCCCATTGTTTAATGTATAATGAAGCATTGTTGTCCTTATGCATACATAATGAAACTGACGTAGCATTCCCATTCAATTCATAACTAGAAACTTGAGCAGCGCGAGACCTAGTTATCCTAGTTGAAATACGACACTTCCTGTTTCCACGACATGCATACACGATTTGGCTAGTTATATTTAACAAAGAAAATGTATCATTAATCATGCAAGAACAATACATGCTGGCAATACAATACTACATCAAATGTCCATTTTACCTTGCAAGTATCCAAAGCACCCCCGTTCCCAAATAGATTCAAATAGTCGCTTCCATGACTTGGTAAAGCTAACACCTGCGTTAATGTTCTTGGAAAAAATATTGCTTATTTAAAGCTAGAAGGCTATGTTATATACAGTGGCATTTACAGGAAATAACTCCACCCATCTTAAACACATGTTTGCGTTTGTTTTCTGAATGACCGCTAACCAACAAATCCCCCCACCGTGGACAAATATTGGTACGGTCCTCACTGAAGCTGGGAAACTGGATGGCGATTCGTGAATCATTCGAACCAAATCGTTCTTTTGGATCTTTTCAATCAGTTTGGTTGTGCCTTTGCACTTATCTGCATGTATTCACGACAGTCTTTAATTTAATCACGTTTTAAATGAAGTGGTAAATGTTCAAATATTTTAGTTATAAAAGAACGAGGTAACGATGTTAAATTATTCGTAATTTATTTAGAGAAATAAATTACATTATGTCCAATTTGTTTTATTATTCACTATATAGTAAGTAATTATACTTATTTTAAATTAATATAATTGATTTCGAGGGCCGACCCGATTTGTCACGACACGACACCGGTTCAAGAAACCAGACAAGTTCACGAAGCAGACCGAACCGATAACTGAATAAGCGGCGAACCATCAGTGAGCATTTGATTTTTTTGTTCATGGTGCGAAAAGTTTTTTTTTTTTAATCATCTGGGGTACAACAAACTGACCTACAAATGCGATTGAAATAACTTATTAATAAAACGAATCGAGTACACTGCAGTACGCCGCGCCGTGAAGTCAGAGACTCACTGAATCTTTTTAACGGTTCGAAAGAACCGATTCGTGGAAATGAATCCACTACCGCTTACATCACAAGAGAGTTCACGAGCTCCACACACAGGAGCTTGCGTTTATCAGTCAGAAAGATTCGAGCAACATGGCTGCGGTGTGCGCTGCCTCCCGTGTCCTCGGGAGAAAGATTGTATCATCTAAAGCTGTAAGTCTTCTCAGATCTTGGGCATACTTTCTATTCGCATTTGTTCATTGCAGGCCGAGAGTTTAATTGCTTTATACTGAGATGACGCTTTGGTCTACCTGTGTTATGTATTGGTTTTGTAACCATCATCTGCTGTGTTAAGTAACACTGTTACATAGTCTCAGTGTCTCTGTTACTGGAGTGTACGCATTATGTGATACTGTTTTATTTATGGAGCTTATCCTTTTAGCAGTAATGCTAGAGGGTTTTAAACCTAATGTAATGTGTAATTTCATAGAAGTAAAGTTTAGATGTTTTGTAAACAGGGATACATTGAAGGTCAAGCTGGCAGCATTAGCATTAGCCATGTGATGCTGTATGCTCATGTCATTATTTTAGGTGATTACTTTTTAAGTGTTTAAATGCATGATTTTTATTTTAATTTCTTATAAAAGCAGACTGCTGTGAAAGTTGAATTAAGAATGGAATGTGGCTAGTGTTTATTACAGATATAACTGACAGCTACAGTCACCTGTTAAAGTTTGTAGATGTGTTATGGCAATGTGTCCTACTAATCATAAACGTACACAAGCGCAGCAAATGGGTTTATCTTATAATTCTCCTTGCAGATATCCCCAGACAGTCTCCAGTATGGCTGCTCAACCTATGTTTTGTTCAAATAAAACACAATAACCAGACACTGTTATGTCACAAATAAAGACTCGTATACATTTGATTGCTGTCACTATGTCTTGTATTGCAGTGATGTTTTGTTATTTGTTGTTTTTGTCATTCCATCCAGCTGCCAGCAGTGTGCCAGGCAAGCAACCGCAAGTTACATTTTTCCATCTATGGAAAAAAGGGAGATGCAAAAGTCTCAGATGGTGTAAGTGTTTATGCTGCTTCCTTGTTTGGTTTCAGTAGCTTTCATTTTGCCGGCTAATAAGGTTTTGTTGAAATCTAGTTCCAGTCGTCACATTAAAGTAGCGAAACTAGATGTCATAGGTGAGTGGCCTTGCGTGATCATTGTGTTTTTGGTATTTCTCCCCTCAGATCTCCACTCAGTATCCAGTAGTAGACCATGAGTTTGATGCTGTCGTGGTTGGAGCCGGTGGCGCAGGGCTGCGCGCTGCTTTCGGTCTGTCGGAGGCCGGCTTCAACACAGCCTGTGTCACCAAACTTTTCCCCACCCGCTCGCACACAGTGGCCGCACAGGTTTGGAGATTTCCTTTTGGGTTTCTCCTTATTATCATTCAGTAACAAATTAATCTGCCTCTTATACCCATTCATGTACTGCAACAGCATAACAATTTGTCCTCTAGATGTATACTAATTTTTGCAAATTAGTGTTTGCTGATGTTTAATTTAGGAACAATTACGTTTTTTTGAAGTAATAATATGAAAACTGTAATTCATCAGAATCATTTGGTTTGAGAGACTGAATGAGAATCAGTTCTTTAGAACCTCTGAGAGCTGTGCAGTCATTTTTAGTTCAAGAAGTCTAAAGTTCATAAGGCAGCCCAACCTTTGAAACTACACCTCTGATATTCTTACACCACTTTGAAAAAACAAAAGACTGATAAGTGTGTTCTTTCCAATACAGAATTAATATTCTCTTAATATATTTACACCTGCTACACACACATTTAACTTTCATAAAGGTTAAAAAAAACATTTCATTAATTCATTAATTAATCAATTTATTCACTATGGCTCTCAACTAATATTCTTATTTATTTATTTTTAACGTTTATTTCCCCTTTATAAAATAGGGTGGGATTAATGCTGCATTAGGAAACATGGAGGACGACGACTGGCGTTGGCACTTTTATGACACAGTGAAGGGATCTGATTGGCTGGGAGACCAGGATGCCATTCATTACATGACCGAGCAGGCTCCTGCTGCAGTGGTGGAGGTATACTAAGAGATGATCACATGACCTGTCACTGTCTTTAGCTACATTTCCATTGCCCTTCAAATTGCAAATGCGGCCAATCGAAAAACGCCTATACTTCACAAAAAAGTTTTTACACTCGCATTAGGTGGTTTTTCAGGCAATTTGAAAAAGGAATATTTTGCAAAATTGCAATGGAAACAGTTTTCACATTTACAGATCACCTGTTGTACGTAAAAGTCAATCATTCTTTAAAGATGGCGCGGTATGTTTGGACAGAAGATGAAACTGAGTTCTTATTAAACTCAAAAGAATTATGGGAATACTGGATTCTAAACAACAAAGAAATGCCACAATTTATAAAGACCTGGAAGCAGATAGGAAGAAACACCCAGAAACACCTCATACATGGTCGCTCTCAAGTATAAGGGGCTTTCCTTGCCATTAATGCTTGGATAATACGCCTTCATCTCCTTCAATTAAAAAAATAATGGCTAGTGCAGTGGCTGTGATATACTTAAACCTGCTAACATCCATTGCCATGATTTTTGGAATGACTTATGGCGAGAGGAAAAAATTACGTTTAGTCACATAACATCGGTTTTAATGGAAATGCCATCATTTCGCAATAGTTTTATTGACATTTAGAAAATATCGCAAGAGTTTTATGCAAATCTGTAATGGAAACCCGGCTATTGTCACTTTGAAAGTATTCAGGAATAATTGTATAAGAAGAATGATTTTTGCCTGTTGTTTCCTTGTCTCTAACTCAAACATTACAATATGACTGATAAAGATTTAGACCGCAAATTCCTTCAATTTCATCAGCTGATGTTATGTCTTTTCAGCTGGAAAACTTTGGTATGCCGTTCAGCCGTACCGAGGACGGGAAGATCTATCAGCGTGCCTTCGGAGGTCAGAGTCTGAAGTTTGGTAAAGGAGGTCAGGCTCACAGATGCTGTTGTGTGGCAGACAGGACAGGTCACTCCCTGCTTCACACACTCTATGGACGGGTAAGTGAGATTCTGAAAGACAGCTTGAACTGGAACACCTGTTGAGCCCTATCTAATTGTGTCTGTTGGTGTCTAGTCCCTGAGGTATGATACCAGTTACTTTGTCGAGTATTTTGCCCTGGATCTGCTGATGGAGGATGGAGAGTGTAAGGGAGTCATTGCTCTATGCATGGAGGACGGATCCATCCACCGTTTCAGAGCCAAGAACACAGTCATTGCCACTGGGTAAGAGACATGATCTGTTTTTCTGTCTCAAGCATCCAGCAGTGTTATTTTAGTATTATTTATAACTTTTAGTAATTTTACTGTATGTGTTATAGGAAATTTATATTCATCTGATATTTATATTGTATTTTATTTCAATGAATGAAAATATTTTTGTGTTAGTTAACAACAGCAACACTAGTATTTATGGAAGCTTGTTTCCGCCATGAAATAAAAATAAAAAAGGTAATTGCGACTTTTTATCTCACAATTCTGACTTTTTTTTTCTCAGAATTGCGAGATATAAAGTCAGAATTTATAAAAAGTTATAACACACAATTCTCACTTTATAACTAGCAATTGCGAGTTTAAATCTTGCAATTCTGACTTTCTTTCTCAGAATTGTGAGATATAAACTCGCAATTGCGTGTTATGTCCACTTGTGAGGGGAAAAAAGGCTGATGTTTTTTCTCAGAATCGCGAGTTTATATCTCACAATTCTTACTTTTATAACTCGCAGTTGCATGTTTATATCACACAATTCTGACGTTACAAGCACAAGTATATATTGCAAGCTTATATAAGATCTCACAATTCTGAGAAAAAAAGTCAGATGATAACTCAAAATTGCGAGAAAAAGTCAATTGCGACTACATCTCGCAATTCCGACAATTGTGAGTTTATATATCACAATTATGAGAAAAAAAGTCAGAATTGTGAAAGAAAAAGTTGCAATTACTTTTTTTTATTATTTTATTTAGTGGCAGAAACAAGCTTCCTTAAGTATTCAAAGGTATAACAGAAGGTTAAAAAAGCTTTTTCTTACAGTTGTTATTAATTACATCTTCTGAAGTTTGATTGGTTCTGTTTGTTCACCAAATTAATAATAAGATTTTAATTTCAATGTATATTTTCTAATTATAACAAACTACTTGTTTGTAATATTTATAGAATTTAATATATATAACTATTTTTGGTAAAGTTTGCTGGAACAGTGTATATATTATTAATACATTGTGTTTTTTACAGCATACAAATTAAGATATTGATTTGGTTTTCTCTGCAGTGGTTATGGCCGCACATACTTCAGCTGTACATCAGCCCATACTAGCACAGGAGACGGTAATGCCATGGTGACACGAGCGGGTCTGCCCTGCCAGGATCTTGAATTTGTTCAGTTCCACCCCACAGGTACTTTCACTGTCTTATAGTTATAAAGCATCATAAATCTTTGCCACTGATTGTGAAGTAGCAGTTTACTCATGTTGTCACCTCAGTATAGTTTACAACATGATTATATCTCACATGTCAGATTGGTTTTGTCTATCTGTTGTCTAGCAGTTATATATTACATGAATAGTTATACTATTTCTTTGCTGTGTTTACATGCATCAATGTTGAAACTTGATGATCTGTGTTATAAATATTCAGCCCCTTCCAGATGCCTTCAGCCAACCTGTGGCTGGTTTTAAATGACTAATGATGTAATCCCTTTAGGTATCTATGGAGCCGGTTGCCTGATCACAGAGGGTTGCCGTGGAGAGGGAGGAATCTTAATCAATAGTGAAGGCGAGAGGTTCATGGAACGTTATGCGCCCAATGCCAAAGATTTGGCCTCTAGGGATGTGGTCTCACGGTCCATGACCATTGAGATCAGAGAAGGAAGGTATAAAATATGCCCACCCCACAACAGAGTCACCATTTTTAACGTGCTGCTTATTTAATGAATCGCAAGTTTTGTTTTTAACTTCACCTGCACAGACAGTACGTGATTGATTGATTGACAAATGAACTGGTGTTAACTTTCTTAAAATGAGTTTCTACCATGTTCCCACCAGAGGTGTTGGGCCGGATAAAGACCACGTCTACCTGCAGCTCCATCACCTTCCACCCCAGCAGCTGGCTGCTCGCCTGCCCGGCATCTCTGAAACTGCTATGATCTTTGCTGGAGTGGACGTCACAAAAGAGCCCATCCCAGTGTTACCCACCGTCCACTACAACATGGGCGGCATCCCCACCAACTATAAGGGACAGGTATTCTGCCCATTTTTCACAATCACTTTGACTACTGCTCATCTTAATTTAGGAATTTGAATAAACTCAGAACTCTTAAAGGTTCAGATTTCTGAGAAATGCTGTTGAAAGTGGATTGGACTGAGCAGCACAACAAACTTGTAGCCAATCAGCAGTAGGGGGTGTGTCCACTCATGATGGGGGAGGAGAGAGAGTGAGCAAGAGGGAGATTTGAAGAAAGACTGTAGAAAGAGAGATGGCTGAGAGACATTACAAACAAGAAAAGGTCTAAGGAATATCACTGGAGAAAGAAGGGTTATGATCAGACAAGAGCTTTAGGACCCGAAAAGCTTTAGAGAGACCTAAGCAGGAAAGCCTGAAAATGGATGCCGAGGTTGCATTGTTTCTGCTCCATATGTGAGTGACATTGGTTTTGCTACAAACTCTTGCTTGTATATACTCTTTTGTACTCTTCATTTTTTGTTCTTCCTTGTCAAAGCATTATTTTGCTTCGCTTCGTCTATGATAAAGAGGCATTCACTCTTGCATTGCGTGTTTGTGCGTTTTGGGGGCGGAGCAATGAAGGGAGGGGTGTGTTTGTTTGGATTGATTTCAAATATCAACAGTGTTCCTCAGAAATCGCTTGCTGCACCTTTAAGTCATAAATTATGGAGCGTTACTTATCCCGCACCATTTAATTGTGGCACCAGTTATTAGTGTACAATTTGTATTACAACTGGAAGTGTTTCCAATAAATGTTATCTTGAACTTTCTATTCATTAAAGAATCCTGTAAAAATGAATCAGTTTCCATAAAAATATTAAGCAAAACAACAGTTCTCAACATTGATTATCATAAGAAATGTTTCTTGAGCATATTAGACATATTAGAATGATTTCTGTAGGATCATGTGACATTGAAGACTAGAGTATTATGTGATATAATTCAGCTTTTCCATCACAGGAATAAATTACATTTTTACATTATTAAAATAAAGTTCATTTAAATTGTAATAATATTTCACAGTACTGATTTTACTGTAATTTTTTTTTTTGACCAAATAAATGCAGCCTTGGTGAGCATTAGAGACTTCTTTCAAAAACATTAAAAATCTTAGTGACCCCAAACTTTTGAAAAGATAGAGTATATTAATATCACATTTGATTAACTAAACAAATGTTACAGTCGCTGTTTGCAATCTACTCTCATGAGAACATAATGCTAATATCCTGTCTGTAATCCTCTCAGGTCATCACCTATAAGGATGGAGAGGATAAGGTGGTGCCAGGCCTGTATGCCTGTGGAGAGGCCGGCTGTGCCTCAGTGCATGGTGCCAACCGCCTGGGCGCCAACTCGCTGCTGGATCTGGTTGTGTTTGGACGTGCTTGTGCCCTGACTATTGCTGAGACAGACACTCCAGGTAGCTTCATAAGACTTAGAACTTGTGAAGGAATGCTCCAAATTCATGAGTGCCCTTTATTAAACTTGAGACGAAGTCTAGAAAAGCAATATTTCATGAAGGATTACTGTGTAATGAAGTTTTAAGGCATTATAAAGTCATTTGTTTATATATATTTTAAAACAGTGATATTTTTATCCTGTCACATAGGAGAGAAGCTTTCCCCTCTGAAACCCAATGCAGGAGAGGCATCTGTCTCCAATCTGGACAAGATCCGTTTTGCTAACGGCAGTACCAGAACCTCAGAAATCAGGCTCAACATGCAGAAGGCACGTCATCTCACTGCAGTTCTTTAAAGGAACGTAATATTATAGACTGATCAAATAGGAATTTGACTTTTTAGACAAAACTGAATCCTCCTCATCTTATGATTTCAGATGATCTCCAGTGGTCATTATAAGATACTAATTTTAAAATAATTTAATTTCTGTTTTCTGTTTTTCTTTTTCAGACCATGCAGAGTCACGCTGCCGTGTTCCGCACAGGAGACGTCCTGAAGGAGGGTTGTGAGAAGATGGACTCCATTTACAAGTCATTGGATGACATCAAGACATTTGACAGAGGTCAGAGACGAATGGCACAGGAGAAATGAAATAAATTATAAATTCAATAGCTTCAAAAACACTGACATACACTATAGTTCAAAAGTTTCGGGTCAATGATATTTTTAAGATAAGAAATTTATAGCTTTATTCACCAAGGATGCATTAAATTGATCAAAAGTGACAAGACATTTATAATGTTTAAAAGATCATTTTAAATAAATGCTGTTCTTTCTATTCATCAAAGAATCCTGAATACACATATCACTGTTTCCACAAAAATATTTAGCAGTTTTCAACATTGATAATAATAATAATTTTTGTTGAGCAGCAAATCAGCATATTAGAATGATTTCTGGTCGGCACCGATAGCCTTGTGGGCAGCACTTCGATACATAGCGCGGTTGAGTTGAGTCCCGGTTGAGTCCCGGCTCGTGGACCTTTCCTGATCCTTCCCATTCTCTCTCCCAATTTGCTTCCTGTCAACTAACTGTCCTATCTCAATAAAAAGGCAAAAATGCCAAAAAATAAATCTGAAAAAAATGAAGATTGTAGTAATCATGCTGAAAAATCAGCTTGGACATCACATTAAAATAGAACATTTTACACTTTTCAAAATGTAATGAAATGTCACAATTGTATTTTATTTTTGATCAAATCTTGGTGAGCAATGAGAGTCTAATCTAAACTGAAAATTAGATTGGCAGTTTAGAAACTTCAAATTTTGCTATTCATTTGATAATCTTCTTTACTGTACAAAAAGGTTGTTGTTGTTATCTCTGCATTATGATGGTTCTTATGATGTGCTGTACTCTAAATTCATCTTTTATGTCTTCAGGCATTGTGTGGAACACTGATCTGGTGGAAACTCTGGAGCTGCAGAATCTGATGTTGAACGGAGTGCAGACAATCGTCTCTGCTGAGGCCCGTAAAGAGAGCAGGGGCGCTCACGCCCGCGAGGACTTCAAGGTCAACTTTCTGAAACCAGCATGCTTGTCTAAGGACAACAATATTTTGTACCATTTACAGAGCCATAATAAAGTTTTTGTGCTCTGTACATTTTTGTCTAACTTGGACATCTTATCTACTATAAAATGGTATAATAGTATAGTGCATAGTATAGTATGTAGTTCATTGACATGGACTATTGTTACTTTCGGTTATTTGTAATCTGGTCTTGCAGCTTGGAAGGAATCATAGTGTTAAAGACACAACTGTCATGTTGATAATGTTTGTGTTTTTAATGGTTCTGTTTCCCTGTTCTTGTTACAGGACCGCGTGGATGAGTATGACTATTCCAAACCCCTGCAGGGACAAGAGAAGAAGCCTTTTGAACAGCACTGGAGGAAACACACACTGTCCTACGTGGATCCCAAGACAGGAAAGGTACATGTATAATGGATTCTGTTCCTTTGTACACATTTAAAGTGCCCCTGTTATGCTTTTTTCGAATATTACCTTTCATGTAGTGTGTAATATAGCTGTTTGTGGATGTAAAATGTCTACAAAAGTGCACAACAAATAAAGTTATTATCTCCTTAAAAAAGAATAGATTCTGAACTGCTGAAACGAGTCGACAGCAATTCCAGTCTCACTTCCTGTTACATACCTATGTAACAATGTAACAAATTTGCGTAATGCCAGCCTATGGTCTTCTTTGGGTGCCCTGCAAACAACCTCTACTTTGACCTTCCCTCAAACACTGTAGTTGTAGCTGAGACTGGAAGAGTTTGGTTCGTGTTGTCGACTTGTCAAAGACGCTGATTTCAGCACTTTGAATCCACTTTGCATGAACTTCTAAAGGCTGAGGACTTTAGAAACCGATGCCATTGTTCGCATCACTTGTGTATCAAGCTCTAAGGAACCCTCCGGAGCTGAAATTCATATATGGTAACAGGCGTTTCATTTCCATCAAGCCTTCTGACCAATCAGAGCAGATAAGGCTCACGGTGAGAAGGGGTTTAGAGAGACTGAATCTTCGAACTAACCATTTTCAGACACTAAGAGAATAGATGTGATGTGCAATGTATATCACGAGAAAATAGTGAAAAAAGAAAAAAGTGTCTTGACCTTGGATGCATGTAAACCTATTGTAGGAGACCTCCAAAACCAAATTAGGAACCTTTCAAATAGCATAATTGGGGCACTTTAAATCTGTCTTGTGAGTCTGCATAAAAAAAGAAAGTATCCATTCGTATGAGCTAACAAGGACAAACGTGTGTTTCAGGTTACTCTGGAATACAGACCCGTGATTGACCACTCTCTGAACGCAGAAGAATGTGCTGCCATTCCCCCTGCAATCCGCTCCTATTAAACGCATCCTGACGTAAACTCCAGCTGACTCCGCCCTTTTGCTTATTTATAATCAGCCAATAAATAAATTAAAGAATATCTTGTGTTTGACCGACTATACTTCATTTAAATATGATCACAATACTACTCGCTGAAATATCGGAGCAAATGAAAAGCTACAGTAGTCAGACTTCCTGTTAAAGATTCAACTGTTCTTTAACAATAATAGCTGTGTGATATTGGTGTATATTCTCTGAAACACATCCATCACATTTGCTCTACACTGTACTGGCAAGTAAATCATTAAATATTTAATACTTAACTGTTAAATGCTTGTCATTTTGTCAAGAAACACTTGCACCTTGTGGAAAAAAGTTAAATCTTAATTAAGTTTAATCTAAACAGTTTGTGATGCTAATACAGTGTCCAGTTTCACATGTATTTGACCTGGTGGCCTTTCATTCTCAAATACACTCACAACTCATCTGTTATGTAAAGTTCTGTACATCTTGCATGTTCTGTTTTGTAGGTTCTGTTTAAACTCAATAAAGATGATCCGGGTGATAATGATTGGTTCTATGTTATTAACTGAAATTTTTTGGTATTCACTAGGGAGAGATAGAGAATTTGTTGACAGTTTTGGTGGTAACACATTACAAGTAACGCAAGTTACATAATCGGATACATTTTTTCAAGTAACTAGTAAAGTAACACAATACTTTTACATTGAAAAATATGAATATTTGTGCTGACACTCAATCACAGCTACCTGAGAATCACAAAAGAGATACTTAAGCATTGAAAAAGTAATTACATTGCAATTAAATCTAATTGCAGGTATGTTTGACTGTTGTAGGCAGCTGAGTTCACAAAAAAGTTCAGGCCCTAGTTATCTTGACAAGCTGCAATGACAAGATTGCATCAATCAAACCTGAAGCTGAATGGTTTATATTCCACTCGGGAAACATTTCTATACTGAGATAAAAGACCAAACATTGTTGTTCAGATGAACAAATGTGAGATGCAAAGCAGAAGTGAGTGTTCATATAGACATATGGTGTGTGAACACATTATAATTCTGTCATACAAAAGACTTAGTAGTTTGGATGCGCCAATGGTGTATATTTATATTAATGTAATGTAAGCCGCTGCTTAAAATGTGTGGGGTCGGTAAGTTTTATTTAAGGTTTTTTTAAAAGAAGTCTTTTATGTTCATCAAGTGCATTTATTTTGTAAAAACAGTAAAAACAATAATATTGTGAAATATTATTACAATTGAAACCATTATCTATTTAATATATTTTAAAAAGTAATTTATTCCTATGATGGCAATACTGAATTTTCAGTATCATTATGCCAGTCTTCAGAGTCACATGATCGTTCAGAATATGTTCATCTATGTTGAAAACAGTTTTGCTACCTAATATTTTTGTATAACATAATATATATATATTTTTTTAGTATATAAAGTTCTAAAGAACAACATTTATTTGAAATTAAGCAATGTAAACTATTACAAAAAAAAAATTAACTGTCATTTTTATCAATTCAGCGCATCCTTGCTGAATAAAAGTATTAATTTCTCTGAATAAAAATTCCCACCAAGTCATTTTGCACACAATAATTATTTTTGCACATAATAGTTATTACATAATTACATAATGGAGGGTTTTGTTTTTTTTACAATATATAAAATGTACATCTATAAATAGCTATATATTGATATTAATGACAAAATACCACCTTATTTTTGTTTCAACAAGTGCCTGTTTGTTTATAAAGAACGCCGTTCTCATGAAAAATATAATATATTAAATGATAAAATAAAAAAAATAAATTTTTAATTTAAAAAAATGCCTTATAATTAAACATTTGATATAATTGTTTTGCACATATGTAAACATGTTAATGCGACAGACATTTGAAGAATCACCTAGCAGTTATATAATGTACTCTGAAGGAAGAAATAAACTATTTTTGGAATTAGACATTTTGGCTCAATCGATACTTTACACGAGCCAAAATGGCGTCAGTTTCCGTGCTCAGACGTAAACAGCTTCAGTTTCCTCCTCAGAAAGGAAGATCAGGGTAACTGTGAGGATCACACCGAAGAGATGGGAACGGAGAGTCGCGGCCCTAATTAAGCCATTTTAAATATAAATCTTCGTCATATTTACGTAACTGGGGTAAATGCTGCTGTTGTTTACAATAATTGACAGGTATATGTTGTTATAACTCTGTTATAATAACACACTGCTCGGTTTTCCGCTGTTTGTTTGTGGGCAGTAATTTGTGCCTGCAGAGTTATTAGCGTGCTAGCTAACATGCTAGTTGAGTCGATTAGCCGAATGCAAATATAAATGCGCGTGTTACACTTATAAATTAAACACCTGTCGTGCACTAAAACAACATTAATGAATTTACGGATACATTTAGAGCAGATTTCTAAGGGGTAATGTGGCTTGTTTTGCTGTTAAATTAAAACTATCTAGCGAGCTAATCAGCTAGCCGATACTGGAAATTACGTTTTGCATGCTTGCACGTGATTAATCCTGTTTTATTAAACTAATACAATGTGGAATATATTTAATGTATTCTATACACTTCATATGCATACAAAAAGCCACGTGACTGTTCTTAAAATTTAAAGTTTTCTGTCATGTTTACACAAATGCAATATAACTCGCTTTGAGGTGTAGTGACGATTCGTATTTTTCGTGTTTATGTTTTAAATGTTCTTAAATGTCATTCACGCAGCGTTTTGTAAACTGCAGGGATAACTTCAGTTGGTAAAAGATCCAGGGGCCCGGGCCTCAGTCCGCGGTCTTGAGTTGAACAGCCATCCGACATCAGAGCGAGTGAGTCGGTGTGAACAGCAGAGCCAGGCTGCACATCATGGGCGACAGCAGAGGTGAGATTGTTTTGATTTTATATCCACATGTGGCTCCGCGTCTATGCAGTGAAATTTACACTTAGAGCTGTAAGCTTAGATTGTAATTGCACTGCTCAAGTTAAGCGTTAAGTAAATGAATGACACTGTGTTTTGTATATTATCAGTGGATTGAGCCGTAAAGGTTACTACTACTGCAAATTGTATGCATTGGTTGGCCAGTGTTTGAATAGTGTTTGAATAGGTTAGTATCATTAATATCATTTTATGGCAACACTTTATTTGTTATACATGTCACATGTTCTTACTGTAGTAATAATAGTCATAAATATGCGTAATTACATGCAACTAATCCTAAATCAAGCCCTGACTCATATCCTAACTCTATTGTTGTTAAGTGATATTACTCCTTATAACTACACTATAATAATATTCACTAAGGAGTGTATTAAAATAAAGTGTAACCCAGATTATTTTGCATGTTTCCAAGATAAATAAGTAGTTTGTGTTCTCACTTTTTTATGTATTGCATAGTATGATCAAGGCTACAAATTATTTATTTTTAGACAATTAACATTTGCATTCCATGAGACAAAACCTGACAATATGCTAATTCGTTTAAAAAAGCTGAAATTCCTATAGAATTATTGGACACACCGAATGTAATTGTGTAATTTTTACACCGGTCTGATCCACAAACCTACCTCTCTCCTCACAGATTCTCGTAGTCCAGACAGCTCATCCGTTTCCTCACCACCATCAGGTCAGCGTTCGCCCCCGTTGGCCCCTTCAGCCGCCGCCATGACTTCTCTGCCACCCATCACTTCGGCTGTGAACAGTCCCATCAGCAGCATGGGCTCACCCTTCTCAGTCATCAGCTCCTCTCTGGGTTCTCCTTGCCTTCCTGGGACTCCCTCGGTCGGCTACGGCCCCATCAGCAGCCCACAGGTGAGCACTTTCATGTTATCAGTCCCAACTGTTCACTAGACTCTCATTATTTCAGTTACAGGCCTGTGTGTGTGCATTAAGATAAACAGTCCAGCTTGATATACTAAAAATGGTAAAGTGTTTTCCTTGTATTTTTTAGAAGTTTTGTTTACAGACATTGTCAAAACGATCCCCATTCACACGGATCCGCTAAAATGACTAAAAACGCTGTGCTATGCTGCCAGGCCAGTAGATGGCGATGTCACTTTGTAAAGAAACACTACACGACTGAACCCATCACTGTTTTCACAAACTCACATTTTTGTAGTTTCCACTGAGACAATAAAGGTATCATTTTCAAAACTTGCACATTGAAACACATTTTTAAAAGTTTGTGTTTTCAGGCCCCCAAAGTTTCGTTGTCGTGTAAATGAACGGCCAAAATGTGTAAAAAGTTTTACGTTTTTAGTTGAAAACAGAGTTGTGTAAAAGCCCCCTAAGTCTGCCAGAATTTTTGTATTGAGTACATGAAAATTGGATAAAGTAATGTAGATTTAGGGCAAAAGCTGCATAGTAGTTAAATTTGAATTAATATCATTGTTATTATCAAGATCTTAATGTACACTACAGTTTAAAAGTCTGTGGTCAGTAAGATTTTTTTTTTTTTTTAAATTCATTCTTTTATCTAGCAAGTGTGCATTAAATTGGTCAAAAGTGACAGTAAAGACATTTATAATGTTACAAAAGATTTCTTTTTCAAATAAATTATTCAAATAATTATTAAACTTTCTATTTATCAAAGAATCTTGAAAAATAATATTGCAGTTTCCACAAAAATATGAAGCAGCACAACTGTTTTCAACATTGATAAAAATACATTTTTCATGAGCAGCAGATCAGCATATTAGAATGATTTCTGAAGGATCATGTGACACTGAAGACTGGAGTAATGATGCTGAAAATTCAGCTTTACGTCAAAGGAATAAATGACATTTTAAAACATCTTAAAATAGAAAACAGGTATTTTAAATTGTAATTTTAGTAATTTTTTACTGTATTTTTGATCAAATAAATGCAGCCGCGGTGAGCATTAGAGACTTCTTTCAAAAACATTAAAACATCTTACCAACTCCAAACTTTTGAACGGTATTGTATAATGACTAGCTATATGTAACTGAACCTGCAAATTTTCAAGGTTTGGTTGAGCAATTTTTCTTCCTTCAAAATCCTAGTTTATTTACAGAGGTTATTTGAGTATTTCACTCTAAAATGTTAATCTTTAACAGACCATTTGTTTTTTGACCTTAATTTCCAAAGTCTCTCAGGTAGGTTTCTGTCGATCTAAACCTGATTTTATTTATTTATTTTGTAGTTTTATTTTTAGTTTTAACAAAACAAAATAGCATAGTGGATTTGGTAATTTAGCACCACCTCCCTCGCTCCGCAAGCTTTTTTTGCGCCCCTCCTCATCACTGCATTTCTGCTTCACAGATGAACATGTTTCCCAGAAACACAGAGGTGAGACCAGTTCCTGACTCTCTCATGCTCTTCTCGTTTTCTAGTCGCTCTTCTCATGCATATGTCTTCTTCCCTTTACTGTTACTCATAAATGTTGAAATGTAGCTCTGTTTGGATGATTACTTAGATACGGGGGTTTTTGAGGGGTTGTGCCCAAATGACATTAAAATGCAATCAAAATAAGATTCTTAATGATTGATCATCTTCCACTTGCTCAAGTTGATTTGTGATGAAATGGTGTTTGAGTGATTTGGGGAGAAATGTCTGGTTATGATTAGTTAAGCATTAAGAGCTAATCAGGCATGTGTTACTGACCATAAGAAAATAACATGTATTTTTCTTTTACCTTATGATTTGATTTTTGTTTATCACTAACAAAAAAATTAGAAGTATTCATTTTATTTAACTAAAATATTTATTTTGTCTTTTTTTCTGCCACGTCATCTCTTTCTTCATCTTTCATCATCGCCCTTCTCAGATCAACTCCACTGTGTCCATGTCGGGCCTGCACGCCGTCAGCAGCTCTGATGATGTGAAACCGCCCTTCGGTTTGAAGCCGCTGTCCAGCCACAGCCCAGGACCCATGGTCTCACAGAAACGTTTGTGTGCCATCTGTGGGGATCGCTCCTCTGGTACGTAAGAAACTTATCTTATTTTCAATGTTGAACACAGTTGTGCTGCTTAATATTTTTGTGGAAACTGTAATACATTTTTTTAGGAATCTTTGGTGAATAGATCAAAAGAACATCAAAACATCATTTATTTGATATAGTAAAGACTTATACTGTTAGGAAAAAAGTCACTTTTAAATTTAATGTCCTTTCCGAATAAAAGTGTTAATTTCTATACAAAAAAAATCTTATCCCTAACTTTTGAACTGTAGTGTATACACGCACTGGACTTTTTATTAGGTACACTTTGCTAGTACCCTGCTGGCCTTCAGAACTGCCTTAGTTCTTCGTGGCATACATTTAACAAAGTGCTGGAAACATTTCTCAGAGATTTTGGTCCATTATTGACATAGCGTCACATAGTTTCTGCAGATTTGTCGGTTGTAACAAGTGGTTATTTGAGTTACTGTTGCCTTTCTATCCACTTGAACCAGTCTGACCATTCTTCTCTGACCTCTGGCCTCATCCTCTCTAAGGCATTTTTGCCCACAGAACTACCACTCACTAGATATTTTCTCTTTTTCGGATCATTCTCTGTAAACCCTAGAGATGGTGGTAAGTGAAAATCCCAGTAGATCAGTAAAAGTCACTTAAATCATTTTCTTCCCTATTCTGATGCTCAGTTTGAACTTCAGCAGATCATCTTGACCATGTCTACATGCCTAAAAGCATTGAGTTGCTGCCATGTGATTCACGGATTATAATATATTTGCATTAACAAGCAGTTAAACAGGTGTACCTAATAAAGTGGATGGTGAGAGTATATTAAATAGCCATGTGGTAATTAAATATTTTACAAATAAAAGGTCCTTCAGCTTATTTGACTTTGTTTGATGTGTAACTTGATGAGTGCAAAGCAAAAAAAAAGATTCATGACAAATGAACAAAAACAGCTTTTCATTATGTAACTCTTATGTAACCACAACATTGTGTGACAACATTATGAAATGATCAAATTAGGGCTCACTGACCTGTCGATTAACCTCCTAATTAACTAACCTAAACTGGCCTCATGTCTTTTCTCTCCAGGCAAGCACTATGGCGTGTACAGCTGTGAGGGCTGCAAGGGCTTTTTCAAGCGCACTGTGAGGAAGGACCTGAGCTACACATGCAGAGACAATAAGGACTGTCTGGTGGACAAACGCCAGAGGAACCGCTGCCAGTACTGCCGCTACCAGAAGTGCCTGGCCATGGGGATGAAGAGAGAGGGTAAGAACCAGAACTTCCTGTCGCACCTAACACATACACATACACATACTACAGACCCAATATGAGTTCCACTGAAGCGATAACACTAGAGGTAAGGAGTAGTGATCAACCGAAAAGGGGTTTTCAGTGTCTGATGCCAGTGTTTCCTCCCATTATAAATGCTCCTACATGTAATAGTCATTTGTTTGTATATTAGACTACATTGGTCACAATGTATATATTTATGTGCAAAAGAAAGACTGATCTACCAAAACCTGTGGTAAAACATTCTTTGCTGTGGTGCAGGAAACAAACTGATGGTAATATCTAGAGAGCAGGGTGGTTGATAGACAATAAAGCACTGAAATATTATGTACAATTTAATGGTAATTAAATGTATATTTTTATTTATTTTACAATTAATTAGTTTGTCCAATATATTGGTCTATCACTAAGGAGAGTGAAAGAAGGGCTTTCTAGAATTAAGCCAGACAGATAGAGACAGTATTGTCAAAAGTAGATATAGCAGAGACATGTAGATTTCATAAGTCATAGACATCACGGCACAAACCAGAGAGGAGAGGAGAGGGGGAGGGAGGGCTGTTATCACCACTAACACCTGTCCCCCTCTCTCCCTCTTTTGTTTCCTCTCGTTCTCTCTCTTCCTCCCTCTCCTTCTGTAGTGGTCCAAGATGAACGTCAACGATGTAAGGAGAAAGCAGGGAGGGAGGGAGGGTTGGTCATGTGTGTGTGAATGTGGGAATGGTGAAAGAATTGCTCAGTAGGATATTAGTCACGGCTGTTAAAGGGGTCATGTCATCTTTTTTTCCATGAGATCCACTTAGAACTTTAGTCAAGTGTTTTTTTACACTTACAACAGTTATAATTTTTTTTTTTTTGTTAATTTATCCACCCTTCAGAAGGTTTCTTTGAAAATATTTCCTTTAAAATGACCCCCAAATTGATGCTTGGAGTTTGACTGAAATTATGTTTCAGAAAGATTTGCAGAGTTGTAGGTGCTACACCCAGCCAGAAACAGCACAATATTTTGCTGTTGTTAGTTCATTTTATGTTCATAAGTAATAGTATACATGCGTTCTAATCTTTTTGCAAATTCTTTCAATAAATGCTTTATGAACAGGCAACTTTTCAGCTCTGAATTTACAGTGTTTTCATAGTGCATTAAACTGTTATTAATAGGTCAAATGAAACTTGATTTCACATATGACCCCTTTAAATGACATGATGCAGCAAAAAATATTAGTCATGTGAGAATGTTGTTTTGAATTTGTGCAATAAGGGACCTTTGTAGCTTTTACTGGGTCATTGAAGAAGGAATGTTGCTGGAGGACTTCAGTGTGTGAATGAATGTGTTGAAAACTAACCAGGAACTACATGTATCTGTATATCTCTGTGTCTCTCTACACCTGTTTTCATCTTTACCGCTTTCCCTATTCACTACGCCTTCTCTCTTTTCATTTTCCTTTTCCCATCTTGTTAATCCCTCTCACACTGTCCTCTGCTCTATCCTTCATCTCTGTTTCCCCGTCTCGTTCCTTTTCCTCATTTCCCTGTGTGCGATGCAGCCGTTCAGGAGGAGCGTCAGAGGAACAAGGAGCGGGAAGGAGAGGTGGAGTCCACCAGTGCTGCGAATGAAGAGATGCCAGTGGAGAAGATTCTGGAAGCAGAAATGGCCGTGGAGCAGAAGACTGAGCTGCATGCGGATGGCAGCTCAGGTGGAAGCTCTGTAAGTAACAGATAAGTATGTTAAAGAGGATTTATGATCTTGAGCACCAGGATTATCTGTTACGTGATCCAGAGTTTTAAGGTTAATGGGCTTTAATTGTAACTGCCCAATGACAGTAAGCTGGTGGGCTGATTAAACACAGGAAGTTGCATAGAGCCAGCCATTCATATTAGAGCTTTCAGTTTTGATAAAGCTTTTGATATTTTTACTTGCAATATGCATGAGATGTAGTAATAATAATAATAATACATTTTATTTATAATGCACTTTTCTAAAACCCAAAGCGCTACAAATAAATAAAATACAAAACTACATTATTAATGCAATACAAAGAAGAAACTATAAATCATAAAATAATCATTACAGTACAACACAATAGAATATTAATGACAGTCCATATAAGCAATTTTAAAAAGATGAGTTTTTAACAGCTTCTTGAAACTGGCTAGTGTGTGAGCATCTCTAACAGCAAGGGGAAGCGCATTCCATAACCAGGGTGCAGCAACAGAGAAAGCTCTCTCCCCCATAGATTTCTAATCTACAGGGAGGCTGTTGAAGAGTAAGAGAATCAGCAGACCGAAAGGGAACGAGAAGGCGTGTAAAGGGTGACTAAGTCACAAATATAAGAAGGGGCTATTCCATGCATAGCTTTGTATGTTAGTGTGAGAGTTTTAAAAACAATACGTGTCTGAACAGGAAGCCAGTGCAAACTATAAAGCACGCTTGTGATGTGCTGACGTGATGAAGTATACGTAAGAACACGAGCTGCTGAATTCTGAATATACTGCAGGCGTTTGATTGACATGTAATGTCTGAAAACAGACTGCATGCATATTTACCATAATCTCCAGAGCTTTGAAGAGGACCTATTATGCTATTTTACATTTTCAACTTTCTTTAGTGTGTAATGTTGCTGTTTGAGCATGAAAAAGGTCTGCAAAGTTACAAGACGCAATGTCACTCCAAAGGGAGTTATTCTCTAGATCAGTAAGCACTGTTTCTGAACTCCCTAAAATGCCACACTTGTAGTCATGAGTTTTCTTCTGGGAATGCACAAGTCACAATATTTCTCATTTAAAAAATTCATACCCAAGGCATAGGCGAACAACTAGGAACTAGGGACTTTGGGGTTTCGACCATAGGAACCAGGGTCTAAATGTAAAAATGTCCCCCTCAGAACGTACCTGCTCACGGGGCAGTACTTTTTCAAAGTTCCGGAACTTTCAGGGGTGGGACTTGTTCGCTGAACATGCTGATTTGATGAGTTCACGCAGCATTTTGATTGGTTGACTCTACGCAGCATTTTATTTCAACCAGCATTTGAAAAGTCTGTTGCAGTGCATGCTGTAAGAGTTGTTTGCTATTCAAATCAACAATGAAATTTAAAAAGTACAACTGATGGACCGATGATGAGGTTGCTTTATTAAGCTTATATGCGGAGGACGAAATCCAGCTGGAACTGGAAAGTCACACGGAGTCCTACGTCACCGGACTAATCTTCAGAGTACTTTAGACTGCAATGGAAATGCTGACAGCAGGTCTGGGGGTGAAAACTTCCCGGGACAAATTGTTCAGAGTAATTTCGGTGAAAAAGCGGCTATAGAGACAGGAATTAAATGGCTGCTTTTCTCAAAAGCATTGTGAGCAAAGTTGGCTTACTTAAGCTTGCGAAACTTTTGCGAAACGCAGCCCGTTGTGTTAGACATACTGGGAAGAGAGGTAAAATACAGGAAAACAAATGTGTTTTTTGAACATTCAAGCATGAAAACCTATTCTAATAAACCCAAAAAACAAAATCAAGACTTTTTAAAAGGGCATCTCCATCCCCATAATACTTTATTTTTTTCTTCTTCTCAGCCGAATGACCCAGTCACAAATATCTGCCAGGCAGCTGATAAACAGCTGTTCACTTTGGTGGAGTGGGCAAAAAGGATCCCTCACTTCAGTGAGCTGTCTCTGGATGACCAGGTCATCCTGCTGCGTGCTGGTAAACCTGTTGTCTTTTTGACTCCTTAATAACGTTTTTCATGAAAACCATTTAATAATTTAAATCTGTATTTTTAGTGATGCTTCCCTTAGCAAATACTGTTAATAGTTTACTTTACTCGGTATTGAACCCCACTAATCTTTTGCTGCTTTCATTTGTCTCTCAGGCTGGAATGAGCTATTGATCGCATCATTCTCTCATCGCTCCATCACAGTGAAGGATGGCATCCTGTTGGCCACCGGCCTCCACGTGCACAGGAACAGTGCTCACAGTGCTGGGGTGGGAGCCATCTTTGACAGGTAATAGTCATGTCTCATGACTGCAGACTGCCAAGATGCACATAAATTCTAAAGGTTATGATACACAGGGCAACTTTTTGAGCAATGTTGTCGAGCAATGTTGCTTGGGCACTTTCCCATTGAGAATGGACAACAAATTTTGATCTAAAGTATCCAGATAGAAATTTGTTGCCCATTTTCAGTGGGAAAGTGCCCAAGCAACATCGCTCAACAACGTTGCTCAAAAAGTTGCCCCATGTATCATCACCTTAAGAATGCGCATAAAAAACTTGTGCGCTCAGTTGAGGTGAATACATTTTTTTTTTTATCCAAGAATAAGACTATAATATGATAGAAACGCATTTACAGAATAAATCCCTCGAAAACTCAACAGTAGATGTGATTTGTTAATTGGACTAACCCACAGACCAATTTCATTGCACAGCATCTCAAATGTTGGTTTGATCAAACGTCTGTCATCAGAATGATTTGGTTTAACTCCCTCCTAGAAGCGTCTCACAGGCATCTGAACGCAAGATCACATGGCAACGTTTATTGCATTTTGTCTGCACGCATATATATGCGCATATATATTGCGCCAATTTCCTAGGAAGTGACGATTTTGCTCTCTTGAACACATGGGATGGAATGTGCAATGGTTTTTGCAATATTTTGCACATAAATTATAAATCCACAACTTTAGATGGAAACATTGATGATAGTTCATATTCACATTGCACTTAAAGGGATAGTTCACACAAAAATGAAATTTCTGTCATTAATCACTCACCTTCATGTCATTCCACACCCGTAAGACCTTCGTTCATGTTCGGAACACAAATTAAGATATTTTTGATGAAATCCGAGAGGTTTTTGATCCCCAAGAGAAAGCTACATTCAAGGTCCAGAAAAGTAGCAAAGACATCGTTAAAATAGTCCATGTGACTACAGTGGTTCAACCTTAATTTTATGAAGTGACGAGAATACTTTTTGTGTTTTTATTCAACAATTTCTTCTCTTCCCTGTCAGTCTCCTACGCTGTTTATGTTGTAGACACAGTGCTGCACTTCCATGGTTCTGCGTCAGAACGCTGGCTCAGTATTGGCCGACACTGTTCACGTGAGCAGCACGACGCATGCGTGTGATGCTGACACAGGAGCCGGCCAATAATGAGTTGGTGTTCTGACGTAGAACACGGGAGTGCAGCACTGTGTCTACAATGTAAACAGCATAGGAAACTGACAGGGAAGAGAAGGAATTGTTGAATAAAGTTATTTTTGTTTTGTTTTTGCGCACAAAAAGTATTCTGGTCACGTGTTCTGAAGATGAACGAAGGTCTTAAGGGTTTGGAACAACATGACGGTGAGTAATTAATGACAGAAATCTAATTTTTCGGTGAACTAACCCTGTAAAGTCAATGAGACTTAATGACAGAATTATCTTTGTTACATTTGTTAATATTATTCAATTCAATGCTTTTCTTGAATTATTTCTTGTTCTTTCTCTTTTTCAATTATGTAAAGATGTGCATGTGACCTGCTTTGCTTGTGTGTGAAAAGAATAGACAAGAAATTGTCATAATTTGTGGTAAACCTGCGCTCATAAAATTTAACAGCTTTGATTCTTGCTTTTTATGACACATTTAAGGCTGCAAAGGTGGTTGGATTTTCCTGCGTCATGTCAAAGAAAAATACCTTTTACCTCCCGACAGCCTGCCGCCTTGACGCTGCTGTATATAGTGTGCTTTTTTTTAGAATGACACCGCACAACAGACAGGACATGCACATACATGCAAACACCTATATGTGCACCAACGCTCTCCTCTGCTTATAGTCTCAACTCACTCCCATTTACATAATCATTACAGACACGCATATAAAGTGTGCTCTGTCATGTAATCTGCTGTTTATTACAGCAGTTGTTTATTTCAAGGAACAAATTTAGCACATTTCTCCCCGAGACTTCTGAAGACTCCATATTTTGTCTTTGTCTTATGCAAATCCAGGAATAATGAGCTACAGGCTGTTGTTTTAAATTAGCTCATTCTAGATGTGCTGTGCTACAGTTTGTTGTGATGCTCATTTGAAATTGTCTTGTGTGGCCATTCATCTTGTCATAATGTCTCTGCTTCAGAAATGAGCCTCCCTGTCCTTGTGCTTCACTGTCCATCTCACCTGATTTTTGCAGCGCTTCATTGTCATTCTGTTGGTGCCATGTGATGTGTGCCACATGCTTCTTGCTTTGCTTTATTGGCTCATGCTTTAAATGCTTTTTAACCCTCTGTGCAAAATCTTATGTGTCTTCAGAATCATCTTATGTGCATTTTAAGCAATTAAGGCATGCTGAATGATATAGTGCATAATGATACCACAAATGAATGAACTGTTATATTCCACAACAACAATAATGATATTATATTTTTTTTTTCCTTCAGGGCTCAACAGTGATTTTATTTAAATTTTTACTTTTGTTCAGATATTTACAGGCTGCATTAGCAAAAATCTGAAATTACAATAAAATACTTTTTTCTATCAACATTTTTCATAGTTTTGTTATATTTTGTATTAAAAGAATAAATGTAATTTTCAGTAGCTAGAAATTGTGTGAATAACACGTATTACGTTTATTTTAACTAATGCTCACCAGATTTTAAGAGAACCTTGGTGAGGTTTGCAAAACATCAGTGCTCAAAACACCAAAGTTTGCATGACTTGAAATTATATGTGCATGATTAAATTGTTGAAGTGTCCATCCTTATTGTTGAGCCCTGATCTTATCCTGTCAAAGATTTTTTTTCCCATCATGTTATGTTGTATTTGTTCTGCGCTGGGAATTGTCATTTCAAGCTTCATTGCCGCCAACCCATGATCTGCCTTCCTTTCAACAAGAGCCTGTAGCTTGTTACTCTTTGAACTGGGCCTACCGCCAACATACGTGGAGTCTTAACGTCTCTGCCTGGGCCTTTCTGGAGCTGGGAGACATTATTTAACAATGATATGTGTAATGACATTTTAATAACACATTGTGATTGAACACACAGGGAGAGTGCGCACAATGCAGAGGTTGGGGCCATATTTGACAGGTAATGACACTCCGCCACACGCCATAAACAAACAGCAGCAGTCAGAAAAGCCTGTAGCTTGAGAGTTTATTTAGGATAAAATTATGTCTGGGGCTGTTTGGGGCAGGTAAAGACCAAACTGACCTTGTGTCTGTGTGACTGAATGCATTGCTTGGACTAACAATGTTAGCAAGAGTGACTGATGTTATACGTGGCATGCTCTGTTTTTAAAAAGTTACTTTCTGATTGTTCTTTTTGTCCTATTAAGATGAAATCTGTTATATTTATATCCCTTGTTGTTTTGTATATTTTGAAGTGGCTATGATATTTTTCTGTTGCCTGGTTGTGATTTGTTGTATTTCAGACATTAACCTGAGTCTTCTTTTTTTCCCCCCACCTTCCCTTCCTACTTTTCATCCTATGCCCCGTTCTGCCCCATTATTATGGCGTCAGGGTGCTGACTGAGCTGGTGAGCAAAATGAGAGACATGCAGATGGATAAAACAGAGCTGGGCTGCCTGAGAGCCATCATCCTCTTCAACCCAGGTCAGTCCACAAAGTCATAAACATTCAGGTCATATTCGTTTATACTAAGGATATTCTGATGTTAACGTTCTTCCATATCAAATACGATACCAATACTTTGATTTTTGGTACTTGCCAGTGACATATTTTCATTGCATTTGTAATTTTAAAAAAATATTAGAGAGAAAAACCAAAAGAATATGAATTGTAATAACATCCTTCTGTGAGATGTTGTGGCTCCATACACAGAACAACTCATAAAAGAATATTATTTCATAGTATTCTATACAGTGATAAAGGCTATGACGATTAGCACTGCATTATAAATATACTTTTTTTATCATGAAAATACCCGATAAGGCCTGAAGAACTATAAACCATATATTGTCTTAGTCATGTGTTTATTAGTCATGTTTAACCAATCAAAGCATTTCAATCTTCTATTTATTCAGCTTCAGCGATAGTGTGATGCCCATAGGCATTTCTTGGAACTACATGCGTTATATTTCTCCTGCGTTATATTCTTCTTATATTTGGAGTTTTTGCGCGAGAGCGCTCTCTGGCTTTCAGATGGAGCAGCATTTAGCTGTACTTCACTGACAAGCTGTACATAAAAAAAAAATCACAGCCAATTGCCAAATCATGTGTGATTTATTTTCGATTAATCGTGCAGCCCTATCAGTTGGCTTAATTTGAGTAAATAGATGTTTCTTTTAGTCATTTTCATGTTTAATTATACGTGTTAGAATATAGTGTATGCGCTTCTATTACTTCCACTGTTCTTTTTATCATTCCATCATATTTTCAGTTTAATGGCAATGCACACATTTTGAGCAGCTCCAAAGCAGCAATACAGCAATAAAATGACTATTTTGTGTAATATAGGGAGCCACTCGTTATACAGAATTCATGTAACATTTAATACTTTTACTTTGAGTTTTAATCGAAGTGACGCAAGCGTGTGTGGTGGGTGAGCAAACTGTAATCAAGCACATGCAACAGAAGTCCTCTCTCTCATTCTCTCTCCTCACCATAACATTAGAAAATAAGTGAATTGTTTTACTTTGCTATTGAAATATATGAACAATTTAACCACAAACATCCCAGAAATGTTTGATGCACTGATACCAAGGGTCTCTAGTTCATACGCTCAATTTCTATTCAACCAAAATCCAAACTTGGAATGAGCTAAAAGAGTGTAATTGTGCAAAACAAGTGCAATGTTGCAATATATCACAGGTTTAAATAACTACACACTTTTTTTTAATTTGTGAATTCCTGTTTTACTCCTACTGTTCATGACCTAACTATGACAGCTTTTTGCGTGTTGTGCAGATGCAAAGGGATTGTCAAGCCCAAGTGAAGTGGAGTTACTGAGAGAGAAGGTCTATGCATCGCTGGAGGCTTATTGTAAACAGAGATATCCTGACCAGCAGGGCAGGTACAGCACTTTTTTTCACTTCTATCCATCAATAGATCACAACAGTAGAGTTCAGAAGTGACATCCCATTTACAATCTACATAGTGAAAAAAAAGTGGGCGATCATGTTGCTATGTAGCTAATATTGCAGTTCAGTGCAGTTTCTCAGCATCTCTAATGGTTTTCAGGTTTGCCAAGCTCCTTCTCCGGCTGCCAGCGCTTCGCTCCATTGGGCTAAAATGCCTGGAGCACCTGTTCTTCTTCAAGCTGATTGGAGACACCCCAATCGACACCTTCTTAATGGAAATGCTTGAAGCACCTCATCAGCTCACCTAACCTGGACCAGTCTCGATCCAGTTAAATCCGGTTTGCACCAGGGTATTGCAGTCCCCCCTGGACTCTGGGGCTTTACTGTGTCTCACTTCCCATTAACACCTTCCCCCACAATTCTCTCCTACACGTTCTCCACGCCGCACCTTCAAACCAGTACAGCCCTGAAAAAGACTCTAAGCTGTCTGAAAAAAAAACAAACTTGTTTTCCATGTAACGTTTTACACAGTATGAGCTGTCCAGAGAGATCTTATTTTTCAAATTCCTTGGAGGTTCTAAATCATAAGCTTCAATTTAAAGACTTCGGCTTCCAGTTTTAGAACTCTCATATTGATTCTAGAGATCTCCGTGTGTCGTTTTGGTTTGTATGTTACTCTGAATGCACGAATACTTCTTTTTCGTTCGTCATTGCAGTTAGACAGCCCGTCGGCTGAATTTACAGTGCATGTGTGACCGGGGCGAGAATCCGGCGAGCCCGTTGGCTGGTACGAATCAAGTCGCGGCAGACCTGCCTCTTCGTTTTTGACTGTGGAATACTGCTAACTGCTATCTTTGGGATTTTTACTTTGAAATCCTAATTTGTACTGTACTCATGAAATGAGTCTGATTTATAAACGGCATTGGAAATTCTCGGCCTGCTGCATCTGGCCCTTATGAAATGCAGGCCCAGAGTTTTACATTTGTGAATAAATGTATGCAGGTTTTGTTGGATATGAGTTTTTGTTTATGTTGCAAAGAGGGCCTAAAGGCACAGATTAATTCTTGCAGGAAAATCCTGCTTTTTTTTTTGGCGGCAATAGGAGGGTCGACCTTGTTTTTCTTGGTTTGTGTTGTTTTTAAATGAGCAAATAGATAGGTATAGGTTTTGGTACCTTCTAGAGGACCTTAAACCTTTGCCATTTCATAATTCCCCCATGTTCTTTTGATCCATTTCTTCATCAATTCCTCAAATGGGAACCAAATCCACGCCATGCCCCCCAAAAAGACAGATATTTATAAAGTGTGTGTGCTGTGTAGTATGTCCAACCACTCTTGTCCTTTCCACGTGATCGGTGTAGAAGGCCTTTTTCTTTTATTTTTATCAATCAGCTTGTCATCAGGCTCCTTTGGAATGGTATTAACTTTGGCATAGGTGACTCTGGTTCGTGTAAAGGCTGGAATACTCTACACGACTTTTGTACAGATTTTTGCCTGGTTTACAGTATGGAAGAGTCTACGTTAGTTGGCGAAAGTGAGAGCGAGTTTGCCATTTTTGGACAGTTCAGAGTTAAACGATTTCACAGAAAACCGTGCAGTGTATGATAGGCACAGACTAGATTCCATCTAGTCAGAGAATATCAAAATGTTTGATATTTTAAGCTGATTTTAGAACATCTTGTTTTTATTTCACATGCATCTACTAGCAACAAGACGCATGTTTCTGCATGAGTTGATGCCTTGTATTTCTCTGTAACCATTTACAAATTCGGCAAGTTAATGATGTCTAAATCTGTTCAGATTTTAAAGGTAGTGTAGTGTGTATTCCAGCTTTAATGTGTTGTAGTCAAATCACCTTCTACATTCCATCTGTACAGGTTGCCTCCCTCAAAGTGGCTCTCTGAATTATTCAACAGGGATTGAGGGACTAGGGTCGTATAAGAATTTTGCGTTCAATCTGAAAGGTCGAAGTGTCAAAACCAGCATCCACTACAATCTCTATGCATTTATGTGAGAGTGTTTGTATAGTCTTGCAAGACTGAAATTGAAAGACCGTCAGGGAAAGAATTCAGGCCATTAAACAAGATCCAGAAAATGCACTAGTATTGATGGTGGTGATACCTGTTAGTTTTTGTGGCTCAAACCAAGTAATTTTAGGCAGAGACTTGAGATCAAATACTGACAGTGTTTGAAAAATATCTAGAGATTGCAAGTGGTCCCATCAGTTTTGGTGCTAATAATGACAACGGTTAGACATAAATGTTGAGACCAAAATAGAAACACAGCAGTGGTCAAAATATGCAATTTCTCCAATAAGCTTGAATTTGATATGCCAATTTCTTGTTTAATACACCATCTTCTGCATAACGATTTGAATTGTAGTATCTAGCTACATACAGATTCCTATTAGTATCTGAACTCATGTTTTATATATTCATAAGGTGCTTAATTTTCCAGTTGAGAGTATAGTCATGCCAGAAAGACAGAATGAACATCAGATAAGATTGTTTTCAGATGGATTGTACTGTAATCCATTATATGTTAGCCATTGACATGTGACTGAATCCAGACTTCCATTTATAGCTTTGGTTCTTTGTGACTAGCATTGCCTCCTAGCTTAACTTCCCTCTGTGTTTGTTTTGTTAGGGCCAGTGGTAGGAAGAATCCTGTTTTGAAGCCGTTTTAATGTGATCAACGACTGACCTCTGGTCATATAAATTTGGCTTCCCAGTAGTTTAGGTTCCTCAAAGAAGAGGTTCTGTATTTTTTGCTTGTTTGGTTTATCCAGGAATTAAAGCTACTTCAGTTGGTGTTGATGGCTCTGTATCTTAACAGTGGGAAGGCTCATTTGATTGTGCACTGTGTGCTTGTTTTTTCATGTGGGCAACTCGAGCTTTGCCAGAGTTGTCAGTCAGCCTATAGGGTGTGGGGTGTGTGTGTGTGTTTGCAGCATTGCAGTAAAAATCCTATGTGAAAGATGCATATAAGAATCGTCATGTGGTGAAAATCTTCACCGTATTTCCTTGAAATGGAGTGCAATGGCCCAGTCTCCAATTACTTGATTGCAGTTTGCCATAATCGACTTTCGCTTAACTACATATTAATCCAGACGTGCGCTGTGAGCTTGTGTGTGGCCGACCCTCCCTGTCTTTTGGGGTCCATTTTTTTTTTTTTTCTTTTTTTTTTTTCCCTCTTCCCAAAAATTGTTACTTTTTTCATAATCTCAAGCTCTCAAAATTAGTTTAGGGTTGCAAGGCATTCATAAAAATGAATAATATAAGGCTTGCACAGGATTTTGTACAATGTACAATGTCTCGTTAAAGTGGACTGTAACCCCTGAATTTATCCATTATGCACCTGAACTGATTCAGCACTGCCAAACAGGTGTGAGGGGACTGTTTTTTTGGCTGTTCCTAACTAACCCCTACTGGTTGACTGTGTACTGTGATGATCACTAAATGGAGCCCCTATTGCAACTATTTATACTGAGCTGAGTCAGAGATCCAGAAGTGTTCTGGTAGTGTGTTTTTTCTAAGGCCTTGTTGCTGCAATTTTTGTCACGCGTGGGAAAGCCCTCCTGTTTGTGTATTTGAAGCCGAGTGGCGCTCTGAAATATGCACAGTGCAAACTTGAATCAACCTTTGCCTGAGAGTGAAGTGGTTGTGCACGTTATAGTCTGAGAGCTGATTCACTTTTATCTTTGTTTTTGGCTTATCGGTGAATGTTTGCTTCTGTAAAGAGAAATATGCATAAGATATGAGTGAACTCAAAGCATTTGCGAGGGTGAAGTGGGTTCATACAGGTGAATTGCACAAAACCTGTCAAGAATGTGACCGGGTCATACTTCATCGCAAAATCAAAAGATGGAAAAATAAGCCTATTTTAGTACCACTTTAATGCATGATATATCATTTAAATTGTGAAGTAGGATTGTCAATAGTATTGACTTGTAATTTTAACAATTTTGAAAAATGTGATGATACCAGCATTTCCCCTTTAGCATTTTGTGCGCTGGTGAGTGGATTCTTAAACACCTCTGATTGGCCATTGTGTTCAAGTGCTCAACAGATATGTCTGTGATTGGCTACAATGCTTGCGTATTTTACATATTTTTACACATACATATTTTTGAAGCGTTGATCATTGTAGCCAATCACAGACATATCTGTTGAGTGCGTGAACACAGTGGCCAATCAGAGGGGGAAATGCTGGTATCGCCACATTTTTAAAATTTCAGTACTGAAGTCGGTACTTTTGATAACCATATTGTAAAGTATTTTATGCTGACTTAAATCAAAATTATTGACCTACAGTCATGAATCACTATTTACAATAATTGGAATAAACATGTTTGGATGCATTACAGTAATGGAAATGTGTGGGGAATTTTTCCTATTGATTTTGATGTGAAATGTGACCTGGACATGTTTTTTTTTGTGAGATTCACCCATATAGGATCATGATGAATGGATGTACAGTTGAAGGAGGGCTATATGGTGATGATTTTGTACTTTAAAGTGGGTGGGCCGATGATATGGTGATTGTTTAATGGGAGTCTTTAAGAGATTTGATATGACATGAAAGAGCTTTCTTAATTTACTCCCACCAAAAGAAAAATACAACAAAAATATTGCTTCTCACTGTTTTCTGACTGCTCTTTTCTTATGCTTTACATCTTTGTGTATCCTGATGTATTAGTGCAAAACTGTTATGTTATTTGGGGTCTTTTTTTCCCCTCCACACCCTTCCCTCTTCATTTTTCTTGTCTAGTTTTTAATCTGTCTCCAGCAGTTGTGAAAATGATTGACTGTACTGAGTGTGGAGAAAGAAATGTCTCTTTCTTTTTGCTTTATTGTCATTAATTCAGAATCTGTTTTTGTTGGATGTACCATGTGTAAGTAAAGGTTTTAATACAGCACAGTTGTGTGAACTTTTTATCTTCTCTAAGCAATCTGTGTGCCTTTTCACAAACACTTTTAAGTATCTTTTACTTGCCAGACCTGTAGAATTAATTTGTTTCAAGTAACATACAATAGGTACTCAAGATTTATCAATTCTTTCTTTTAAACACTTGACATTAAATTTCAAGCAGTATCGTAAGAATGTGAAATAGGTGACTATAATAAATCTGAAAAGCTATTAAACATTCGAATTACTGTATAGTTTGTTTATGGTTTTGTGACCTCATTGAAATACTACTAAATATTTGTACTTAAATTCATTTTTAAATTAATTTGTCATTGCAGGATCATTTAAAATAACTGCAAAAAGCTAAAATGTTATCTTAAAATAACAAAAACTGTAGTTATGTCTAAAAGATACACGTTAATATATAATATAAATACACACACAAACACACACACACATATATATATATATAAAATCTTGATGTTAAAAAAATGAGTTAATGGCATGTGAATTAAGCTCAAATTCTGTTTTCCCCTCTTTTACATCATATTGTTGATTTTTAAATTGGTCCTTCACCTGTCTTTACTAAAAGAAACTCTTGATTGCTGAGGCAGTAGAGTCTTGTGTGTTTTAGGGGTCCCTCAGGCGCGTAGGTGAGTTGGTTTGGTCTTCAGTCCAGCAGGACCCCCGGGCTCTGAGCCGCTGCTGGCGCTGCAGTGTCGTGCTGTGGCCGCTAGAGGGGGGGCTTCTGCAACGTCACTCCTGTAATGTACCAATGACATTCTGACTCAACTTTGACTCCTCCCTCACTTCCTTCTTCCTTCTTTTCTAAATTCTAGGCCACGCACGCAAAAAAAAAACCTGATAAAAAGATGTAGTCTGAATGTCCAGGTTTAGCTCTTTAATTTTTTTTACCCCTTTTTTGTTGTTTTGTCTGTCAGTGAAATCTGGATCTCATATTAAGCTATAAAATAGACAAATAATCGGTCTCTCAACCTATCTTAAATTTATTCATTTAGCAGACGCTTTTATCCAGTTTGACTTACAACTGAGGAATGCAACAAGCGATTCATATAAAGAGGCCTTATTTAGGCATTATCAGTAGTGTATATTATGATAGTATGACGCTTGAATTTTGTAACTACCCAGTGCTTTCGCCAAATAATATGTAATGTATGATGAGAATAAAATGTATTTAATATTCAATATGCGTCTTTTTGAGCCTGAACTCTTATCAAAAGCTTCTTTCCTGTGTGAGATGCGCCTGCAGTTCCTCCGTCCGCCGTCAGGTGGAGCTCTTACAATGACTCCTCTGTACTGGAATGATGAGGGCAGCACATTTTCACAGTTAGTATTTGCGCAGTAAACATTCTGCAGTTCTAAAACTGACGCCAAAACCTAATCCTTGACCATTTTCTAATTTCGTTAGCAACAATAGCTATTTCAGGCACATCTCACGACTACAATAAGGCATAACAAGCATTTTTACTCTGAATTCTCCATTTCATCCAGTCAGTTGATTGTTGTGGGGAAAGATGTGTTAATGCTGAGCTGATGATTTGTTCACATTACCTATTCAAGCAAAAAAAAAGGGTCTAATTTAAATGGGCTTTTTTTTATTTTTTATTATTGTAATATTTTATTGTAGCCTATAGGTTCCTTGAGCGCAGCTTGACATTAGTGAAACGTGACAATGCATTTACAGCTCTATTAAACTTAAAATAGCTACTCAGTTATCGGTTAAGTTACAAGGCAGCTCCACCTATCAGCCGGTGTGAGGTGAATGCAGGACAGAAACCTCACTGCTCTCTTTGAATGACCATCACTGTTCCTTAAAATGGAATTTCCCAGCAAAGTAGACCTTATGTTGCCATTTATTTCTTAATATATGTTTTTAAATACATACTTAAAATTAAATGTTCTTCTTTGCCAGGGAATTTTGCAACTGTAAATATTCCACTGACTACAAGAAGTGGACACAATGATGAGATCATTATATGATGGAGGAGTTTCACTAATAAGCATTTGGTAAATTAGAGCTGCAGAGATGAGGGTTTTTGCAAATTAGCACTTTGGTTTGTGAGTTTAAACAGCAATGTGAGGAAAGTAACAAAGTTCTTCAGAGCCTAAATAGCTGCTTATACTGCTGTGTATTGGCCACAAATAATTCAAGTCATTGTTAAAGTGAAATGGGTATTAAATATAAGGATACTAAAATTTTTAAGGAAAGTCCTGGATGTTGATTTCTACTTCTTTCATCCCTCAAACCGAATTATTCTTTTTCTTAAACAGTGGTTTAAAGTCATGTATTATTCTGTCTGTCTTCTACATTAATATTTTTCCCATTCAGATCTGTGTTGAAGAATTAGCTTTTTATAGTTTTTGACATTCTGTGATTGTTTAACAAAGTAATGCATGTTTGCTGTAGACTAAAATATAGACAAATTGCAGTCTGTGTTTCTGCTGTGTGGCAGTGTGAATGTCCAAAGCCTTTTGTTCTCTTAAAAACATACTTCTACTTATAGTTCATTTCCTCATAAATGTAAAGTTTTCTTGTGTAAGAGCACTGGCGAGAAAAAGAAAACAAGTGCACATGAGGATATACTAACCAACATAGTAATTCGTTATTTAAAAAAAAAAAAAAAAAAAAAAATTGGCAAAAATACTGCAGAATGAAAGGCAAGGTTTTTGTGTCTTGAAATACATGTTGGTCGTTGATTTAAAATAGAGCACTTGCTGACTGATTGTGTCAGTTATTTTGTAATTGTGCAGAAAGTATTTATTGGAAATAATTATTTTCCAAAAATGACAACTTAATTTTGCTTCCTGCTGTCGAAATGAGAACAAACAGAACAGCTGAAAATAAAGGAAATAAATGTGCCAGAGCTGGAAATAAGAAGAGATTTTGCAAGATTATCCAGTAAGGTGGAGAAGAGAGTGAAGATCAGCAAGGAAAAGAGACGAGTTTATTATTCCATGTCATTCACTGTTTGTTTCTTGATTGTCACTCACTAGATGCTGTTGTGGCAGCTGTGGTGCGGCTGGAAAAGCGAACTACATTGGAGTAACTGACGTTTATGCCATTTAGTTTTCCTGCTGTTAAGTTTTCTTGCAAAATGCATGAGTGTTATGGAGGTCTTGACCTGGTTACTCAGATAACAGTATTTTTATCCTGCAGATATCGTTATGAGACTCTAGAGATTTCACCAACAGTCATAATAATTTCACATTATTTGCGTATATACAATATCCTTTTTTAAGAAATGTATCAAAAGTGACAGTTTTGTGACATTTATAATCAACTTCAACATTGATAATAATAAAAAATAAGCACCATATCAGCACATTAATATTATTGGTTACACTTTAGATTAGGGTCCAATTCTCACCATTAACTAACTATTAATACAACTTTTGCCTCAATAAACTCCTAATTAGATTATTAATAGTTAGTAAGGTAGTTAAGTTTAGGTATTGGGTAGGATTATGGGATGTAGAATATGGTAATGCAGAATAAGGCATTAATATGTGCTTTATAAGTACTAATAAACAGCCAAAATCCTAGTTATGTGCATGTTAATAAGCAACTAGTTAATAGTGAGAATTGGACCCTAAACTAAAGTGTTACCATATTGGGGATTAATATATATATTCAAATAGAAAACACTTCTTTTAAATTGTAATAATATTTCGTAATATTAATGTTTTTACTGTATTTTCGTTCATATGCAGCCTTGGTGAGCACAAGTGGAAGCTTGTTTCTTCAAAGAAATAAAAAATACAAATGGTAATTTTGACTTTTTATCAAACAATTCTGACTTTTTTCTCAGAATTGTGAGATGTAAACTCGAAAAAAAGTCAGAATTGTGAGATTAATTTTGATTTTATACTTCACAATTCTGACTTTTTTAAGTTTATATCTCACAGTTCTGAGAAAAAACTTGCAATTACCCCCTTTTTTTTTTTTTATCTATGGAGGAAACAAGCTTAAATAAGAGACTTCTTTCAAACATTAAAAAATATCACCAATCCCAAACTTTTGAACTGTAGCGAATGACTACATATCGAGTGATCTAAGACCATGAGACTTATTCAAAGGAAAAACTTGAACATATATTAATGCATTTATATTAATACATATTATACATTAATATATATTAAAGGGATGTCCCTAAATATACATGAGTTAAAACAGTTCATTCACAACAAACCATATTTGATTTGGTTTGTTCAGTTTAACCATATTGTAGGACCAAATATCTAAGTTAGGAGTCACTTTGGTTGTCTTGTTAAGGCCACAATCATGTCTCTCCGTACCTCTCAATCTCTCCTTCTCTCTCCACTCCCATCAGGCTTCTACTGTACCTACCGCTCGCTGTGTGTCTCTCCCTTCCTGCCTCACAAAAGACCCCTCTGTTCTCTGTGCTTTACCCCGGCCACCCCACCCCCTTCCTCAACACCCAAGTGGTACATTCCCTTTCCTCCTCATCCTCCCCCTGCAGTGCGTGTCTCATTGACCGGTCCCGTTGTGGAGCTCTTCTCCTCACCTTTAGCTTTAGTTTGGCTACAAAGGTGCATTATTACAGTACAGTGTGCGGATAGTCTGTGCTGCAGACACCTCAAGCTCATGTGTTAGCTCTGACTTGAAAAACAGACCTGTTGTTTCACACATGCTGTAGAGCACAGCGTAACGATAAGACATTTGTCTCCTACAGCTCTGCAGATATCTTAATCACTAAGTATACACTCAACCTTTCAAAACTTTAGAGTTGGTAAAGATTTTATTAATGTTTGAAGTCTCTTATGCTCATCAAGGCTGCATTTTTATCTAAAATAAAATAACTGTTTTCTCTTTTAATATATTTACAATGTAATTCCTGTGATACAAAGCTGAATTTTCAGCATCATTACTCCAGTCTTCAGTGTCACATGATCCTTCAGAAATCATGCTGATTTGCTGCTCAAAAAACTTTTCATATTATCCATGTTAAAAATTGATGTTTTTGTGGAAGCCACAATACATATTTGTTCAGGATTCTTTGTCTTTACTGTAACTTTTGATCAATTTAATGCATCCTTGCTGGGGAAAAAAAAAAAAAATAATTGACCCTAAATTTTTGAGCAATAGTGTACATTCATCTTTGTGTGCTGGACTGAAGCATGCTGCCCTAGGTTGATCGGGAGGGTTTTTCCTGCAATTAGTGTTCTGGAAATTGCTTCTTGTTTTTGTAAAAACTTGCTGCTAAATGACATGTAAACTGTTCCAAAAGCCTGCCAGATGTCTTGCTGTCTACGGCCTTAATCGGCAGCTACCTAAGTTGGCATTCTAACCGCAGTGGAACCCCACATGGAATCTGGACCCACATAACTCCAGAAAGTTCTTAATATCTAATATGATTATTTAATATCTAATATGATAACACTTTCAGCTCGCTTTAACACATTTTACCATGTTTAAACAGATTTTCCTCCAAAACCAATACAGGAAATGTGGGAAAAGTCTGCACATTCACCAGAACCTGATTTCACCATGTGCAACATGTTCCTGGAACAACATTCCAATCAACCAATCAGATTTCAGGGACAATTTTACAGTTTATGTCAAGTTTAGGCTTACAACCTGGGTTACATCAGTGTTATTCACCTATAATTTCCCTCTGATTTTAGGGATAATTTATGGGTAGGGTTAGTTTTAGGGGTAGGGCTATGGTTAGGATAAAATTTTCGGACAGGAATGTTGTTCCAGGATCAACAAAATATGTTGACCCAGGAACGTGTTTGGAGCTCTCTACGTAGGTAGCATGCATGGCACATGATGAACCCATCATGACATCTGGCTAGAGCAAACATCCATTCAGTGAATGCATTTCAAATTAAGATGGTTGTTGTAATGCTCAGGGCTGGAAAGATACAGATGCGTTTTTAAATGTTTAGACTTTTTGACGATTTTTCCTATTCAATCATCTTAGATATCCGTATTAATCTGTATTTAGATTTGCCAGATTTTGTATTTTTGCCAAAAAAGAAAATGTCTACATTTACATTGTGGTGGTTCATGTGGGTAAGCAAACTTTAAAAACCTTATAGTTTTTTAAATTGCTCTTTTATATTTTAGCTTGTTACTCACCATGAAAATAGAGTGCAACAGTTCTATTCATTTTCTCCATAGGGAAATAGATTTTTAGCGATAACTTAAAAACCTTTATAGACAGCCCTATTGTGAGCTACGAGGTTGTTAATCGATGGTATTTGCTTCTTCTGAAGCCATCAGCTCACTTTTTTCTTCTTATTTAAAAAAAAAAAAAAATGTTTAAAAGAGAAATTCCTGGTGAAAAACTACATTACCCATGATGCTGTACAGAAAATTACACCAATCAGAGAGTCAAAAAAAGTAAGACATGGCAAAATAGCTCTTTAGCTCCGCCCACTCTCATGAAGCATTGTGATTGACACAATCGAGTGGATCTCTCTCAAAATACTTAAATATTTGTATTTGTATGCATATTTTGCAATGAACTTAAATGTATTGTTTATATACATTTGTAAACTAGTAGTTTTATATTTCTCCGTCATTTTTAATTTGATTATGTTGTTTCCAATGCTTCATGGGATTGTATTTCTTTCCCTCACTCAAGCCGTTAAGTACGCAGTCTTTTTCAGATTTTTGAAAACTTTTTTGATTCAAATCAAAGTTTATAATGTTATGATTCACCTTGTAACTGGTTGGCTTTGTTCATTGCTTATAACGCTTGAACAGAGACTTCCAAAATCCCTAAGGGAAAAATGAATGCAAAAAATATGGAACTAGCACCACTGAAAGAGGGGCAGACACTAATGCACTCTATAGCTGAGGAAGCTGGCATGGCATTAAAACACCAACCAACAAACCAACTTATGGGAGAGGCCCTTTTCCCGTAAATTATTAGGTGACTCACTTTTGATTTTTACTTTTCTTGACATATATAGTGAAGTTACATGTATTGTCTTTTAATTATAATTTTTTATCATACCCAACTGACCAATTAGCAGTTTTTCCTGTAGAATTTATTTAAATTATTGTTGTTATTATTATATAAATTTATTACATTGTTTAGTTTTTTACAGTATGGAACTACAAGACAATGGATGTTCCTCTTTTACTGCTTGTATCAAATGAGATTTTGTAATGCAATTTGGTATTTCATCCAGAAAATCCTCTCTCTCTGTCCTCTCCATCACCGTCCCCTCCCTTGACTCATCAGTATGTCCCCAAATTTCCACTTCAGTCAGTGGGTCATATGAATCGACCTCCTCCCTTCTGCTCATGACTCCCTCAATTCCACCTCTCTCTCTGTCTCTCTCTGGGTAAATACTGTTTGATCCCTCTCTCTCTCCCTCCATCAATAGGCCTCATTCATTCCCTCTCTCCCGCTGCATACCATAGGACCCCCTCACCATCCCTATTCATTCCAATGATTTTTTTTTCCCTCCGTGAAGTTTTCCGTGACTTCTCAAATAGTTAAGTACCTGTTCTCTCTCTTTTCACATCATCTTTTTCCATAGTCATTTTCAGTCTTTCTCTTCTCCGTCTTTCTCCCACACTTGTTTGTTTCACCTGTTTGGAATAAATGTAGTTAGGTCTGTGACACTGGTCATTGAGCTATGATAAACATTATATTATGATAAACTACTAAACATTAATCTGTGCCAGCAAAAATTACCTTTTTATGAATGGCTGTCATAACAGGTATAAAAAATTCATGTGTCGGTTATTTATATTTCAGTGAAATTTCAACTTTGTCCCAAAGAATAATAGACAAAAAAAAGGAGAAAAAAAAAGACACATGTTGACAAAGTAAGATGCTATTAAATCAATGTTTGTACCATAGTTCATATTATTTGGTCTTGGAAAAATGTAATGAGAAATATGAGTTCATAATGAGATCTCTGACTTTTGGTTGCAGTATTTTGGGTCTTTTTCTCAAGAAGAAAATCTGAGGTAAAGTCTCCTTTTGCACTCTTTTTTAGGAGAAACTATAGCATTTCTGTTCTGAAAAGTCCATTATATGAGCTCTCAATGTATGTTCTATTCCTGTATACTTCTATAAGTAGCCTTTTAATATTGTTTAATAGTCACCACCATTACTGAGACGGTTGAAGAAGTTGAAGAAAAATTGCTTAATGGTGCATAATTGTGCTAAATGATCTGAGGCGCTTTCAGGCGGCTGACTAGAAAGTCCGAAAAAATGAGTCAAACCGAAAGCTTATGTGAGTGTTCACATGTTCGCACATACTATAATAATCTGAGCAATCAACAAACAAACATTTATTTGTTGGTGCTTTAAACTCTTACTAGCATAGCTGATGGTTTGATAGCCGTATGCAGCTCTCATATACAAGCTGGCACAGCAACCGTTGAGCTTGCAAACATTTGCTTCATTTGAAACCTTCTAGCCGGCCTTCAGTCTCACCCTTCCCATTTCACAGTCTGATCTGGGCGTACATGAGGCTGGTATCCAAAATCACTGATCCATTCTCTTTAGCTCTCTCATTTTGTGCTCATATGAGTCTCTACTTACTGGGAGCTCTGTGTAGCGTAATACAGAGGTACATACATAACCAATTATTTTCAATGCTCCTGCTGTAACCCTGTACCAACCCAGTCCATTTCCTCGCAAACACACATACACAAACATACACATGCCAATCTATTTCCTTCCCCCCCCCCTTCTCCGATCTATTTTGGTGTGTTGTAGTGGGCTAGGGTGTGTGTGCGTGGTTTGCAGCCCTGCCCAGTAAAATACAGACTTTTTAAGGAAGTCTGCAATATAATCTGGTCGCTTTATTGTAATTACAAGGTCCCCATTTTGGAAATAACCAGGCTGTCCGCAAGCACTTGCCGTGTCTGTCTCCAAGGAAAACTTGAGCTTTGCTTTCGTGTGCCCCCCACTGAACTGGTTCATGCCCGGCACGTAGCCTTATCAGCAGATAATTCATTTTCTCAAACACACGGCGAATTTAATTTGCTCGCTCAGATGTTGTCATAAAATCTGTTAGCATGGGTGGCCAACCAAAACCTACACAACCGCATGGCTAGTGGCCTATCGTCAAACCCTGGAATTACTGCGGACAAATTAGTAGGCTGCATTAATCTGAACAGCTGAATTCGCTCAAGGTGGGAAACATCTGTCTTGAGGATTTCTGTCAAAGTCTGAGTGGGTTTTTACCTTTTTCTTTCTAATAATAGGTTTTATCACTTTTGCCTTTTACATGGTTTGTACACATGCCAAGACATTATGTCAGTTGTCTATTTATGTGAATGTACTCAAGGTACTTTGCAGGGTTTGAGTTGAAGTTTTTCTGGATGTAAACTGGTCTCAGGCCATCTCAACCCCAGAAGTATTTTTAAATCTTCTCAAGGTCCGTGTTCACCTGTACGTCAACTTCTGAATATCTCAATGTTCACATGCTCAACCATGGATTCAGACAGACCAAGTGGATGCCATTTTAATACATTTAGCTGTTTTAGTTGCATTTAGTTGTTTGCCAGTTTAGAGATTTTCTTTTTTAAATGCTGTTCATGATTAAACTGTAATTATGAACAACAAACTGCTTGTTTTTATCCTCACTAGCAGTTAGGTTTAGCATGAGTGTTAATTTAAAAACAAAAAAACAATCATTTAGAAGATTAATCTGCATACCCGCACAACCCTTTATAAAAGTGCTCTGATTTGCTATATATAGTGGTATAATACACCTGATTCCCACTTTCCACCCACATCCTCATTTTCCATGATTTCACATTTTTAAAAATACCTTTATTCTTTCTCACATTCTCCTTTGGCCTCTCTGTGTCAATGGGAACACCACAGATTTAAAGTGTATGATTATACTGTTTTATTATAGAAACTCTAGAGTGAACCAGCCAGAGGCCTTACAAAAACACATGCCATGATTGTTTATGGATTGTCTCCCTTAGAATAAATGGGCCACAGGACATAAGAAGCTCTGATTTGAATTACTTTTTTACTGCAAATTAGAATATCCCCGCAAGGAAAAAGCTCTCGTCAGCTCCTAATAGTCTTACTATGAGTTTTAATATTCATAAAAGTACAAAGTGATTAGTGGCTGTGAACAGTATAGCATTTTATTAGTCAATGGCAACCATTCAAAAAATGTTTGAATTTTATGCACCTGTCTTATAGACCTTTTTTTCTATCCATTTGAGAAACCTCAGACTCATTTATAAGGGTTGTTTCTTCAAAAGCAAGTGGCTTATAAAGATCCTTAGACAGAGCACAGGCGTAACCTAAATAACTGACTGGGTTTCCTTTTTTATCCCTCACTTTGAAGAACTGACGTTTACTGCATCTATAGGAGCCAGTGAGAGAGAAAACGAAGGAGAGACATCAAAATGAGCTAGTTTCTTTGGTGTATCAGAGATCAAATAGCAAAATGAGAGAGAGAGCACATGATTATACTCATTGCTTTCTGACTCATGTCACTAAAGTATAATCTTAAGGGATAGACTATAGGCCTACTTTTATGAACAAAAGCAAATAGCTACTATAGCTATAAATTATTTTAAATTGAACCACTTTTGACACTGAGGCTGTAAAAAAGTTAAATGAATTTGAATAAAACAACTTTTATAAGTGAGACTACCAGTCAAATTGCACTAAAAAAACTGCTTTCACTTTTAATTAAGCTGCTCGAGCGCTTCCTAGAATCAGAATGGGACGGCACGTCGGCAAAACATAACATAACATACTGTCATATCACTTTATTATAGATTTTTACATCATATAGGCCTATGTTTTACAAAAAAACCCTGTGTTTTGTTCTAATGTCTTTGAGACAAATGACGTTGCGCGAGACGAACCAATTTGCGCGCCAAAAATTACTGACAGAAAAAGTAAACGGACTGAAAGACATTCATAATTTGCATACACTAAACATTTCTTCAGTAATTGTCTTTGACTAACTGAAATGAAGTTTTGCTAACAGGGCTAAACGTTCATTTCGTTTCGTACCTGCTGGCGTGGTCATTTGACTAACCGATTTGGACCGAGCCATGAAAAAGGCAGGAAAGATGGTGTGTGTGACGTCACGAGCGGATAAGGATCTGATTGGCTGCCGAAATTCTTCATGCATACGGACCCATCGGTCCTACATGGTTCAGCTGTCTAACAGAAATAAATAGAGAAAAATAAACTGACTGATCTACATGCCAATCGCTGGCACGTCAACATAAAATAGCTCATTTGATGAAAGCAGATATTTTGGGACATAGATCCTTGATGATTTCTTGAAATGCACGTCTGTCGACACGTAACGAACGTGTAGAAAGCCGCAGAAGTCTGTATGCATGAATTTCCCTCCCTCTTTTTACTTTCTACCCTCTCATTCACTCTCTCTCTCTCGCCACACACACACACACGCTCCCTCGCATTTCGTGGGAGAAAGTAAGAAGAGGGAGAGAGAAAGAGAGAGATTGAGAGAGAGTGATTTGAAGTCTCTCTCTGCTCTCTCCGCTTTTCTGTTCACTCAGACTCAATGGGGCTCTAGCATTAGGGGTTTCAAGCTGTAAAACTGCATATTTATTACCCGTTCCCTTCTTTCTATTTAAGTTTTGTATATAACACAGATAACTTATTGAACAACAAGGTGGGTGTGCGTTTCTTAAGGCGCACCAAGTTCCTTAAAGGCTCCCTAAAAGCTGTGAGAGAAAGAACGAAAAAGCTAATTTTGAAATTGTCCTGCATTGTAGTCCAACCAAACCGGTCAAAAAACTTGGGAACTATGGATATTCGGAAGAAGCGGAGGCCATGGTGCATGGAGACCTCGTTCGTGCTCCTCCTGTGCCTTGCTCTGGCACAAGCAGGTGAGCTTTTTGCTTTTTTGGGGTGTTTGTGGGATTTGACATGATTTATGCACAGGTCGTTATAGCCTACCTCAATGCAACAGTTGGTGTTGATGCGCTTTTACGCACTTCATAGGCTAAATGTGAGATTACAGGTGACTAGATGCTGTGTATTTGTGTTTTCAAGAAGATGCTTATATAGGTTTTATTGATTTCACTTCTCAGTTATGTTGTAGGCTACTCTTAATTTTGTTGATAGCCCATATGCTTGTGGATGTTGTTCAATTTTAGTGAACTCACATTAGTAAGCTATGTTGGCTCGCCAGTAAACATCATTCGTTTATCTTGTCAGAATTTGTAAAGAGCTGAAATATACACACTATAGGCCCTTTAGTTGAGCTCCAGGCCTCGTTGGCACACATGTAGTGTGGCATCCCCGGCGGGGGCATAGGATAGGACGGTGCTTTCACTGACAGGGTTTCACATCCTTCATTTCAGCCAGCAGCACCTTGAGGTGTCGTTTGTTGTTGTTAGCGCAAACAATGAATAGCCTTAATCGTAGCTAGCCTACCCGTACCTATATGTCAAAGGATATAGTTTACATTTTTATTTACATTTTTATTTTTTTTATTTTTTAAACATATTAGGCTTATTAATTACGTTCTCTAGGGTGCTTCTCGGCATTCAGAATATTTCTTAATGTATCATATTTCTGAATAATATAGCAACACTTTATAAACGACCTAATCCTGTGCTCGCCTATTATGTCTCTTCGGGATCTCTTTAAAATAATTTCTCAAATCAATGTTTCAGTTTAATTTATTATTTTATTAAGTAACTTAAATAACCTCTTCAAGTTGTTCCAAGACTTTTGCGACTGTGTCCTAATCACCCTGTCGAGTCTGTAAGGCATTTTTCCTTACATGTAGGCTATTTGACACCTGTTCCGCACTGTGTAAAGTTATAAGATTGTCGCTCTTTTTCTTCATAAACCTTATTATAAAAAGATCCCCTTTTTATTTAGTCAGTTATTTATTTAATTTACAACACCCGACAAGATGTACTGCACATTTATAGTTCATTTTATACAAAAATCGTTAGATGGAAACAATAATGAAAAACTGCGTTTCTAATGTCCACCACTACTTGGTGAGTGGCGCTCGAGGTTCGGCTGTTTTTCCAAAGAAGTTTCTTGTACAGTAAGTAGCAGTAGATATAAACCGATATAATGTGTTTTCATACCTGAAATTAGTACATATTTGATTCAGTTTTAATGTGCGTATAGTTGACTGAAAAAAAAAAAAAGAGAATAACAAAACATTAGATGATGGCGCGCACCTAATGTCCCTCAGGCATGTATGTAATTCCAGATTGCTGATTTGATCGCGCTTTTTCTCGCCGTTCCTTCCCTTGAGTATTTGGAGGAAGTCTGAATATTTGTACCTCTCATGAGTAGGTTATTATTCTGCCCTGTGGTTCAGAGAGATGGAGTGAATGAGTTAGTGTCTCCGTGTGTGTGCTCGGTGATATTTGTGTAAACGCACACGTCTGTTACACCTGAAGAATTTTCCACAGTATGCCAGTTTTAGGCCAGTGAAAGTTGCACTGTGAATATTCCTCAGCCTGCTGTTTCTGGTTCATAAATCATCAATGCTTTTTTAATTACCAGTAAGAAAACAGGTTAAGTTGTTCAAAATGGCGAGCTCCAAAATATTATGGAAACCAAAGGCACTATTTAGGATGTACTTTTTAAGTCCAAATCCATTTATTTCTGCTAGTGTCCTCGAGCGCTCAACATTGGCCCATATTGTTGAATTTGGGACAGCAGATAGACTTTTGTTTTGAGAGCGTAGTGATTTTTAGGTGGGGAATATTTATTTTACATGGATGTTCCTTCAACCTCATTTCAAAGGCAACACTCTCAAAGAACAGTCTGTCTCACTTCTGTTAACCAAAACACCATCAACCAAATGCAGTGCTGAGGACTGAATGGAGCCACTGTGTGTAAGGGAAATGCCCGGAATATTCGTGTATATATTCGTAGCACGTGAGAAAAGTCTTCATGGGTGTGTCCATCATTCCTGACAATTTCATGAAATGAAAGCAGCATATCATTGTGTGTTACTTTCATTCCTAATCTTCCCCTCACTAACTTGAAGTAAATTTGGAATATGAAGGCCAAAGTTTAATGGCTACTCTTCAGATCTCTTATTAGATTTGTTGAATTTGTGATTTATGGATGGAAACGGCACAATAGTATTGTGCATACTTGGTAGGCCTATTAAACTTTTTGTATTGTTTGTACATGAATGATACCTTAACTCAAATTAACTGTTGTGGCGAGCTGTGCTGTTAGTTTTCTAAGTGATCAAACTTAATGCACAATTATTTCTTTATTATTCTTCTCACATTTCTGACAAACAAAACTCCAGTCATCCAGCGGCAGGGTTTTCAGCTGTAGGAACCTTTCCACACTTTGACCACAACAGGGCCTCCAGAAGCCTCACACTTCCACAAATGGCTCTTTTGACAACAATACAGTTCCTCTGGTTGAAGAAGTGCAGCTTTGTGGGATGTTTCAGAGAGATAGGTAGTCATCATGTCTTCAAAGTTCAGTCCACCACAATTTTTTTTGTAAATGGTTCTTTTTTGGCTCGTAGAAGGTCATAGAAAGTTGGCGTAACGATTTGAGCCATTAATACATTAAATAAATCACTGGATCTCCTTTCCAGGCATGTTTCATTGTATTATGCAGATGTTCTGAAAAAAATGGAAACATTTAATGAAAATTACTTTACCGCGATTGTTGCAGAAGGTTTTATACCTCACAAAAGTTCTGTATTTCAAGGTTAGTTTAAAATAAGTTTGATTTTAGAATGCAGACAACTCACCACAAGAGGGCCCAACACATGCTCAAGCTTTTTAACTCAGTAGCACCACATTTAAAAGATTCACTGAGCACATAATAAGCACCCTCATTCTTTAGTATGGCTTAGTACATTTTTTGTATGTCTCATGATTGTAGCTCTGTATATAGGGTTGCATCTTTATATCTTGAAGTTGATGAAAGTTGTCTGTTTTCACACGTCTGTGCTTAAGATAATAAAGGTGATCAAACTAATTGTCAATAACCAAATTTAAGAAATTATGATTCAAAATGTTTGTAAAACATTGCTAACCATATTGTCTCAGTTTGAGTAATTCTCAGGATATTTCTGGTAATGTATATTCATTTTTGTCTGGGTAATATATGCTTTGGTTTACAGTGAAAGGTGTGGGAAGTCTGTATAAATGCTCAATCTTTTTTAGTTTAGTCATGATGTTTAATATAGTGGCCATGTAGTCAGTTTATCCATCCTGGCAGTGCCAAGCAGAGGCACTCTGTGCACCCACACTGACTCATACTGAACCACACAGACTCAGACTTATAATGTATAATCAATTTATGGCCTTTGTTTAAGGCAGTTTATATTCTAATGCAGATTTTAGCCGACTTCCAAGGGGCCCCTCCATCTCTAGGGCATGAGAATAACATTTATCAAACGAAATAGCAAAGAATCTTTTGAAAATATGGCTACATGCATTTTTTTTAAGTTGAATTGAATTGCTTTCTGCACTACAATTGAATAGACAGCACAAATGAACTGGCCTATTGCTTGTTCTCTAATTGTCTTAAAAATCTCATATGGTTTATTGAATAATATCAGTAAAAAAAACACCTTTATTTCAGTTCCTGAAAAGAAAAGCATCAGTAGTCAGGCTAATGCACTTGTGCCAGGCTTTTTTTAACCTTTCATCAAGATCAACCACACTAACACACTTGGCAATCTGTGAGCATTAAATGCTCGTTTGATATATATGTCTCTGTAACCCCATATTATGCCAGGAGTTGGTATGATGGCATAGCTGTCTGTGTATTATAAATAAATCATAAATATAGAGAGCCATGATTTAAATTATAACCTCCAGACAGGCCTGTACATGCACGCCTAACTATTGCGGTTGGCGGGAAGAGAGAACGAGACAGGAGAGACAGATCCCGACAGTCTGATGGAATTACCTTCATGTCTTTTGCATCTTTTTGAAGTTGAATCTGTTTGCGGTTTGTTGTCACAGTTGTTTGATACTTTCAGAAATGTTTTCTCCTTGAACATTTCAGAAATGTTGAACCTGTTCTCCATCTTCATCCTACACCTCTTTCTCTGCTGCTTCAAATAGTCCATCTCACTCAAAACAAGGGCATCTTTGTGAGACAGTAAAGGTGAGAGTTGAAAGGTCAAGGTGTCAGGTGGTATGGCTTGCTGGTATTTAGCACAGTTATTTGAAGCTCACAAGAAGGACAGAAGACAGTAGAGGGTCAAAAAAGAGAAGATGGAGGATCCGATTCTTGGATCTTCTGGAATGTTCTCATCGCATGGTCATGACAGTTCTGATGGAAGTTTGTTTAGAAATGTTAAGGTCACCTTGACTGGGAATGACGTACTGTTTGGAATGTTTGTACTAGGTCTTGTTCATTGAAAGCCATTGTCTGCTTGTGTTTGCAGTGTGTGTGAGCATACACTGTTTGTTTGTGTGAGCGCTTTGTGAGAGAACGCATCCAGTGACTCTTGGTTTCAGACATTGAAGGACATGTTTACAATGTAAAAACATACTTCTGGCCAAGCTCTTTGGTGTGTGTACTTATATCTCTATTCAGTGCTGGGATTTGGTAGATGCAATAGAAAAAATAATGTCTTATAAATACATGGCTTAGTAGTAGTGAACCTATTAAGGTTGATTAATCAGCTGATATTTGGCTATTTTGAGATTATTTGGCCGCTCATTCCACCTAGTGTCAGTTCAAAAATCCATGACAGGTTTATCAATAGAGAGTGCACATTTTTCATGTTTTTTTTTTTTTTAGTTTATTATTAACTTTGAGGAAAGTGTAAGATAAATACCCACTCTGTTAAATAACAGTGGTTCTTTATTGGCATCAGAACCTTTAACTTCTATGGAACCTTTCCATTCCACAAAAGTTTCTTTATAGTTGAAAAATGTTCAAAAAATGGTTCCTTTTAGAACGGTTCACTGAAAAGTTCTTTGGGGAATCAAAAATGGTTCTTCTATGACATTGTTTTGAAAACCCCTTGATATTTAAGAGTGAAATATATAATTTTGATTTTTTTTTATCAATGTATATCCAAATGATTATTTTGGACATAATTAAATGATACATAACATTTTTATTTATACTCTTTTATGTCTTATTTTATTTATGCTTGACCTTATTCCTAATCTTGCTCTGTTTGGGAAATGCTTTTTGGGCTTTTCCCTCCTTATTTCATCCGATTTAGCCAAGAAGGCCCAGTGGACATATAGGTTTAGCTCTCAAACAGTGGCATACATTGTGTATGTTGTCTCTTCTGGAAACCGATACAGTGACTAGAGAGTTTCTCTTTCTTGTTCATCTCTTTCTCCCAGCATTTGAATAAGTTGACCTTTTGAGAATCAAGGAAGCATTGCATTTTAGGTAGAAGTCCCATTGTAGGTTATTCCTGCACTCTTGAACCTCTTTCATGCTGTTTCCACAGTACTGTATTGAATGATGTACACTACTTTTCTCTAGTCTATTCCCCTCTTATGAGCATCTGTCTTTGTATGGCTAACTGTATACACACATTCTAATTAGTTTACATAAGTAGAATTCATTATTTTCAGTCTATAATATGAATATGCTAGTTGCCAAATACAAAATGACTTAACTTCACATTGCGGTAACTACACAGACCATATTTTGGTCAGTGTGGTTATAGAGACCAAAAATACTGGCAGAGCCTCAGAGGAAAGTACCAGCACTAAAATGAAAGGAAATAAAGGATTTGTCAAGAGCTATAAAGAGTTTTTAGAGACAGAGCCAAACATGCTTAACCTCAAATACGTATTGCAAATACATTAAGTCTTGTTAGAGAGTTTAACATAGTTTTAGACAGTTAATAACGTAGTACACATTGTGGGTTGAGCAGATGGCATCAGGATTCACATGTATCCCATAAAGAGCAACAGAGCTGCCAAGAGCAATAGAAAGATGGAAACAGACATAAAATTTTAAAACCTGTCTGTGTGGGGCCTTTTGAAGGATTCAACATCTGTTTTGAACGCCACTTTCCAAATACGTTATATGGGCAATATTTTGAGCAGTGTAAAATGGTGTTTGCAGAAATAAGTGCATTTTTTAACTTGTTTTTTAAGGTAGTATTATTTTGCAAAGCTCAGACTAAAAGAATGTATGCTGTTGGTATTCTCTTTAAATCTAGAATCTAAAAAATGAAACTCTTTCACTCCTGCAGATCCAGTAGATGTTTTGCGGGTGCTGCAGTTGCCTTCCCTCCCTGAAGGTGTGCAGAAGGTTCCGGGTTTCTGTACCTCCCGCCGGACCGGCACTCCTGATCATGCCTACCGCATCAATAAGAAGGCCCAGATCTCTGCCCCCACCAAACAACTATTCTCAGGTACGTTCCTTTAATATCTGATAGTTTTAATAACATTTAATCATGTAAACCAAACCTGAAGACATTCTATTGGGTTCATAGACACACAATTGTGTAACGTAATGTTTATTCTATACAAACTACAGGATCTTACAGTGATATGTATCTGAAAGTGGTATTTCAGTATGTGTCTGGAATATGAAGGAATTCAAAAAAGACAAGGCTATGATTTGAGGCTTGGCAAGTTAGGAAAGTAATGAGAGTTTTAAAAACTGAAGACTGCATACTTTTTTAGACATTTGTATATTTAATTAGGAATTTTACATTTTGATTAATTGGATTGGATACTATATTTATGTATTATATATTATGTGGGATTAGTTATTTATCAGTCAGGTATTTGAGTTGTAATTCATTATTTTTTACTGTTTTGTGACAGATTTATTCTCAGACTGGTTTCAAGAGTTTTTATTTGGATGTTGTTTTGTTATGCTTAGAAAGATTATTGGGTCTGGGTAAAAATCATTTGGGTCGCTAACATGCAATTACTCCTCTAAAACAGGATGAGAGCTTTTCAGTAGCTAATGAGATGGTTGCAAAGTTAACACTAAATCTGAATGTTAGTGTCAATGAAATTAGTACAATTTATGCAAGTTGAGTCTTGAATCATAGGTTTCCCTCAGACTGCAAATGTGTCTGTGCTTGAAATAAGCAGCTTTATTGTCTCAAAACTTTGTGTTCCTTTCCTGTAGGACGTTTCCCGGAGAACTTCTCCATTATGACTCTGGTAAAGGCCAAGGCTGGTCTTCAGGCCTTCCTGCTGTCCATCTACAATGAGCAGGGTGTACAGCAGCTCGGTCTGGAGTTGGGGCGCTCACCCATCTTCCTGTATGAGGACCAGAATCGCAAACCTGCCCCAGAGGACTACCCACTGTTCAAAGGGGTCAACCTGGCTGACGGCAAGTCAGTAACCAACCCCTGCTGAGCCCCATCAGTTTCAGAGATGTTATAGTTATTTGTGTTGCTGTTAGTTTTCAAGCAGTGTGATGTGTAAACTGTTGGTTGATTAGTAAATATAACTTTTTAGACTAATACATTTTGTATGCAGGCACAAAGGTTGCTTACATATTTTCCCTTGGCAAACTCAAAAACTATATACAGGAACTCCTTTGTGACTGTCTGCCCAGTTCATGCTCATTAAATCCTTCAATATCTCATCTCATCCTATAGGTGGCACCGCATAGCCATTTCTGTGCAGAAGAAGAGCATCACTCTGATCCTTGACTGCAAGAATCGTATAACCAAAACTCTACCACGTAGCAACAACCCAGTCTTGGACACCAAGGGCATCACAGTATTTGGAGCCCGTCTCCTGGATGAGGAGGTCTTCCAGGTCTGGTACACCTTGTGCAATGTGTTTTCAAGGAATTCTGTGATACACACTTTGTGATTGATAGATGACAATTAAGACACATTTTTGGAGTTATTTTAACACACAAAATTAAAGGGTTCACTCAAAAATGAAAATTCTGTCATTAATTACTCACATTCATGTCGTTCCACACCCATAAGAACATCTTTGGAACACAAATTAAGATATTTTTAAGTTTTTTTTTTATCCCCCATAGACAGCAATTTAACCACCACTTTTAAGGTCCAGAAAGGTACTAAAGACATTAAAATAGTCAACATGACTACAGTGGTTCAACCTTAATTTTATGAAGTGACGAGAATACTTTTTGTGCGCAAAAACAAAACAAAAATAACAACTTCATTCAACATTATCTTCTCTTTTGTGCCATTCTCCTACATTGTTTACACTCAGCAGGTTCTACGTCAGAACGCGGGCTCAGTATATGTTTTGCACGCGAAAAGTATTCTCACCGTTTCATAACATTAAGGTTGAACCACTGCAGTCACGTCGACTATTTTAACAATGTCTTTAGTACCTTTCTGCACCTTGAAAGTGGTGGTTTTATGGGTGTGGAACCACATGAGGGAGAGTAATTTTTTTGGTTGAACTAACCCTTTAACTACAATTTACTATTTTAATGCACATTCCTGGGGCCAGTTACATAAACAAATTTCAAATTAGAAAATCTACTTTTTGATGTAACTGACTTGAAAAGTTATGACCTTAAAGAAAAAAATTAGATGACCAACTTGTAATACTGTAGTAGTTTAAGCAGTTCCTCTCTTTTTTCTTTATTTTTATCTAAAATATGTCACATTGTGGACGTTAAATGGGCTGCAAATGTCATTTTATGTTGACTTCAATCTTATATGACATAATCAGTGACTCACATGTGAAACAGTTCTGACATTTCCAAAACACACTTGAAGTGGTCACAACATACTGGTCCAGCCAACCAATCAGATCACATTGCGCTTTTCAGAAGGAGGGGCTTCATAGAGACCGGAACTAAACAGAGCGTTACTGACAGACTGGGAAGAGAGGTGCTGCAAAAATGTAAAATATGTGAAAAATAATGTGTTTCTTGAACATTCAAGCATGAAAACCTATTCCAGTATAGCCTAAAAACAAAATCAAGACTTTGAAAAAGAGCATAATAGGTCCCTTTAAATTTCATACGGTTCATTTCACAATAAATGAATCTTGCACATACTAAATGCCGTACTATCCCAGTTGGCCTGATTTTGACCTCAGGTTCCAGGCCACAAACTGACATCCCTACTTTTTCTTTGCTTCTCTCCAGGGTGAGATCCAGCAACTGCTGATCGCATCCAACCCTCAGGCCGCCTTTGACTTCTGCGAGCACTACAGCCCTGACTGTGACTCCCCTCTGCCCAAAGTCCAGTCCCAGGACCCAAACACCTACGTGAGTACCACAGCACATTTTCAAAATGGGTAAAAGCGTCCTGATGTGAGATATATATATGGAGTTTCACTAGTAGCAAGTGTTTTATGGTTAGTTTACAGTATGTTAACACAACTCTACTCAGTGCTTAAGTCACCAAATGTATGCTAAATGTTTTTACTTTTTCAAAAAAGTGACCAAATATTTGCTGTAGAATTTGCCTTGATCAAGTCATTAGTCATGCTGTTCATAAGCTGCACCTGTATTTGACTTGGATTGGACTTGTGCTAAATGCTTGGGTAAATATGGGCCAAAAATGATATTGTAAATGTTATTTACAAAATCTCACATCAGAATGCGCTAATTATTCATGTTCTGAAAATTATGCACACAAATCTAGAATGTTTATGTTTCAAAGCACATTAGTATTATATTTCACCTACAGTATTTAGCGCCCCTGATTTGAGTCAGATATCGACATCACTGCCCTACAATACGTTTTCATACATCCACAGCTCTTCCACATCATCAAAGGTGCTCTATTCTAACGAGTCTCAGTTTCTCATCAGTGCATCTGTTTTATAACAACCATTTCACTCTAAATGCTGAAACTGCAATAGTTTTATTTCTTCTTACAGTATACTGTTATGCTAGCTTTTCAGATGTTTTTTCGTTCATTGAAGTTCTCAGTGTGTTTTGCAGTAATGCAGTAACATGTAAAAATGTTACTAAAACCCATGAGTCTGATGAACAAATGATAAAACCATCATGCTTTCATCCTGCCTTTGCTAAGACCCTCATTTCTAGTTCCTACATTTTACTTTACTTATTCATAACTTTTCTCTCCTCCATTTGTTTTCTCTGTCCAAAGTCTTTTTTCACTCTTGTGATTTGCTACATTCTCTTCCTGTCACTCACATGCCCTCTCTCTCCTTCCCTGCATTCCTCTGGCTTCACTCCTCCTCTCTCTCCCCCCATGTCTCTCAGTACTTTGATGAAGAGCGGGATGATTATGAATACCCCTATTATTATGAAGGAACTACAAGTGTCCCTCCCTCCCAATCCGTCCCTCCCTCCGTCCCAGCCGGGACCCTCGCCGAACAGGTAAAGAGGGAGCGTGAAAATGAAGTGAATCAGAAAAGAGAGGAGGAGAAAGAAATTACATAAGTTATGAAGAAATACTAGATTTGCATTTGTCTTAAAGATTCAGGTACACTGGAAAAAATAATATTTTTGTCTTGTATTACATTAAAAATATCTAAACATTCGTGTAACAAAATAAATTAATTTGATAAGGTTAAAACAAGACAGAGGGGTTAGAAAAATATACTTAAAATTGTTTAGATGTTTGTACATGGTGATTAAGAAAACTGATTAGTAACATAACAAGTAAGAAAAGATGAATCAGAATTTAATATGCAAATACATGTAAGAAAGAGCACCAATCAGAAGTCATTATGCAAATTTCATTATCGGGGTTGTATGCAAAGTTCAATATCACACAATTGAACACAGAAAGTGTAATGTTAAACGTACCCGTCGCTTTCAATTGAATAAATTCATCCTCTCCTTTCTGTTCACTCCTGTTTTTCGTCATGTGTGATGTCCCACCTCTTTCCGTACGCCACCTCGTTTCACCTCACCCATCACCTTTAACACTATATTGATGTTGCTTGTGTCACCTACATGTTGTCCTTTGTCATATATTTGTACCTATATAGTGTCAAAATATTTGTGTTGGTCAGTACATGATTGTGTGTATGTGGACTTTAAAGGGGCACTGGAGGCACAGCACACACACACACAAACACACACACGCACACAAACACACACACGCACACACACACAGATCACACACAGATCATGGCCCCACTGTGTTAAATCAACAGCCGTAGAGAAGGAGGTAGAAACACTGATTTACTACACAGAGAGGGAAGTGTTCATACATCCAAGCATATAATATCTAGAATAAATGTTATATTTAGGAAATCTAGTGATTTTATATTTACATTTTTAAATTATATTTAAATTTATATTTACATTTTATATTTACATTAGCTAGTTTAATTCTGATTTACCTTACTTTTTTCAGTGATATTTTTTTCATGTTAATCACAGCTCAGGTACACAGAGGTTTTTAAGGAAACCTTTTTATTCTTCACAGTTGCATGGCATTACTCTTCCTAAAATCTTGTTATATTCTTACATGTATTTGCATGTTTTCACATTTCACCTGTCGTGTGTGTAACAAAACTTGTGAGTTCTCTTGTGTCTTGTGTCACGCTGATTTGTTATTATGTACAACGAACGTCTGTGTCTATGTGTTTATTCATATCCATCTCTTCACTTCTTAGGTTTACTTTCACTTTGGCCAACAATGTACTTTCACTTATTTGTAGTGCTGTTTTTCTTGCCCTGTGGACAGTCATATCTGTATCTAGCGTTTAAATCTTGAAGTTTGTATTTCACTGTGAGTAAAGATAACTTCTCCTAGCTCAGTATGTGTCAACATGTAGATAAGTCTTCAATTAATATGCCTGTTTTATTCTCTGCAGTTTGTGCTTCTGCTTGTCATCTGATTCTGGGTAGTCTACACCATTCAGTCCTTTCACGTTGATTAATGTAACTAATAATATTTGAATTAGTATTATTTATGTTATTTGTCTAAAACAGTTTTCTTTAATGATTCGATACATGCTGGCAATGGGATTATGAATGGTGTAATATGACTATCTCACTTCCTGTCCTTTAATTTTTCTCTTTCTGTGCAGTTGAGCAGCACAGTGTACCAGCCATGCATCAGTTTTATCAACAGATGCTATTTGAGCATACTTTCCCCCAGTGCCTCACAGCGTTACATCCCCATGCGCACAACATGCTGCTTTTTTAATGTGGAGATTGGCATTATTGGAGAAAACAGTACCACATTATTTATCTTTCTTTAGGTACAATTGAAGTTCACTAAATCTAAACAGATTATATAACTATGAAGAATTAAATCTGACTAAACATTATACTGTATCCAGTAATGCCATTGAAATCTCTGTCAGTCATTCAAGCGCCAGCGATCTTAAATTCATTGTGTTGTCTCTCTCTTTTTCTGTCCATCCCCACTACTTTCAATCCCACCCATCCCTGATGTCTTCCACTCTCTATCTCTTTCTCATTCACTCCCTTTTCATGAACGCTTACATTTTTTAATACAATAAATAAAAACGATATTTATCAAATAGGAGGGCAAGGCGAACAACGGCAAAGCCGATAAGCAAAAAAATGTCCCAGCCAAAGCCGCTGCTGGTGGAAAATCAGATAAACCTGCTCCAGCTAAACCAGTTAAAGCCAAGCCAACTCCATCAGTCAAAACTGCAAAGACCAAACCTACTGCAGCGCAATTATTGATTTCAAAGATAAAACCTACTTTGGCTTCTAAATTAGCATCCAAACCAAAAGCAACGCCAGCCCCAAAGAATGACAACAAAAAGAAGGCTAATGACAATGGAAAGGCAGTTGAGGAGAAAAAAAATAACGGTCAGGCTAAAGTAAATGGTAATGGCAACGGCAAAAGCAACGGGAATGGGAAAGATGCTAATGGTAAGGCTAAGGCTGGCAGCAATGGTAAAGTCAATAACAATGGCAATGGGAAGGCAACTTTGGAGAAAAAAGCAAACGGAGAAGCTAAAACTAATGGTGGAAAAACAGTGAAGACTGAAAAGGCAGCAGTGAGCAAAGTAACAACGAAAACTGAGACGGGAAAAGCTAAACCGCTAGCCAAACCACAACTAACCAAAGACAAGACAGACAAAACGAAAGCCAACGCAGCACCCTCAAAGTCTAAAGCGACCAAAACTGTGGTAGAGAAGGTTCAGACCAAAGTTGCTAAAGCTGTTAAAGTAGCGGCCATCACTCAAAAAACTGTTGTTTTCAAACCTACCCCTGCGCCTTTGCCTCTCCCTTCAAAACCTAAGGTCTTGGATGTCAATAACGTCAAATCAATGTCCAAAAGTTTCCCACCCTTCGACAAGGCTGCTGTGAGTGGCACGATCGTCTCTTCTCCAGAAATACCCAAGAAGAAACCCACCAATGGTTATCAACAGGTACAAAATCAAGAGCCCGTGTTGGCCATCCAGAGCTGTATTTCCAACCTCATCATCTTGGTTCAGGACTGTATTCAAATCTCAAAGTAAAGGTTGATCTGGGATTTGTCTTATAACAGATACAACACATACTCTGAGGTGCTTTTTGAATAAGATCCTACATCGTACCTTTCAGGTTTTGCATACATTTTCTTTACATTTCAGGATTAATGTTAAAACAGAATCAAGGAGGCGCAAAAGACAAGATTTGTAAAGCTCACGTTTGATCTTCAATTCGATTTACTTTCCATCAGGTTTGGCATAAAAATTTAGAAAACAGTGTGTAAAACCATAAAGGTATCATGACATTGACCAGCTGTGAGGTTGGAGACATACAGACTCTCCTCCACCCTTTCATATATCAAATGATCTGAGTGATCATTAGAAGGATATGATAAGCGGTATAGACTGTGTCATCACCGCATGGTCTTTTGTTTCTCTTCCATTTTATTTCCTGTCACTCCAAATCTACACTCTCTAACTGGTTAGTTTGTAGAAAGTAGTTTACCAGGTAATGCCGATTAAAGCATGTGATCAGTTGAGAAACATAGTCATAAGATCCCACAGTTTAATGAGTCATTGGTAGAGCTCAATGTTACACATGACACAACGAGTCTCTTTCTCCATCTCACTTTCTGATTTCAGCCTGTTTCTCTTTTACGTGTTGTTTATTAAATGCTGTCCTGTCAGTATTTTGTGAATGAAACATGAGAGAAGCAGTTTCACAGAAATATATATTCTACTTTAAATATTGACTCTGTGATGCTGCACTCAATTCTTTCCGTCTTTCTGTTCGATGGATTGTGGACAAATGTCCAAAAGTTGTTTATTAATTGTGTCTGTTGTGTTTCAATGGTCCAATGACCATTGGCACCAACGTCAACACTTGTAAAATCAAGTTTTGACCCACCTTGACTATATTTTTTCCCTTGACATGGCAATGTGGCTTATTAAATCAAATCAGGTTAAAGGGAAAATCTGTCTGGGACAGCAAATCTTGGTAGTTAAAATAAGTCTTTCACGACGTAAAGGTTTATTCCAAGATTTTTGATTCCAGCTGCAAAAGTTTCCTGTTCTGATTTTACTATGACGCGAGAACAATGGCTTTTTGCCAGAAGACATGTCGTCTTATATCGGCAAAAGCACATTGATCTCTTCTTTCTGCATGTAACAAGTTCACCAGATCTGAGCTTGTTATTATACTAATCAATCTCTCCCCTTCAAATCTGCTTGCCTCCACCCCCAACCCCACCCACCTCTTGGCCTCCTCCAATCAGGACGTAGATCCTGCTTACTCAGAGGCTGACCACACCCCCACAGAGACCGATTATTATTACACAGTAGAAGAAGAGGCGTCCCCACAGCCAGAGAGTGATCTGACTGGATATGAAGAAACCATTAACCAGGTAACCCACACCCATAGATAGCTGAGAGACATGGAGCAGTCAACAATCTCTGTACGTGTCTCTCAGTTACTTTAAATCATTACACTGGAGGTGAGACCAGCCTGTGTTTATTTTACATTAACAATTAACCATTCTGCAGCCACGTGTGCCAATGATAAGTGCTGTACTTAACAGCAAAATTAATGCATAGCATCCATTTTATCAGATATTCTTTTGTGATTCTTATTTCACTTGCCTTAAGATTTTTTCCTTGTTCTTATATCAAAACCAGATGTGTCACTGTCTTGACATAAGAATGAAAATCTTGAGAGATCACAAAAGAAATGGTGCAAATATGGAATGAATACCATGCATTTGTTGCTGGACAGCTTCTTTTAAGAGTGAGATATTTTTGGAAGTCAGACACTATCTGTAAGGTCAGAGAAACTGATAAACTTCATAAACAGCCATTTTACTGTGAGCGAACAATGAGTTAGGTGGGTTAGTTATGGGTAGACCTAAATCATTTTTCGTTTAGAGTGGGACTTTTTGGTCAGGTTTGTATTTAAGATTAAACAATATGTTTAGTTTGGAAATGGACAATCTACATGGCCAGTAAGTTAAACGAAATAGTCAACAATATAATGGTAAGAAACAGGTAGTAGTGCTTTAGTTTTTGCTTCAAAGTAAGTGTGTTGCCATAGACTTGAGTGATTCTGTGGTCTCGTAAATCAACAATATTGGACAATACAACACAAAAAAGACTTTAATTTCATCTTGAGGCACAACGATCATATTTATGGTCACACATTTTGCTTAGTCAATGTCATGATGATGGAGAAGAAATGGACAAGTGCTTTCATGAGGCCCATTCACATCAAGAACGATAACTAATAAAGTTTTAATAATCGTTATTATTCTGTAAGAATAGGGAAGTCCATACCACAGCTATAAGTATAACGACACAGAGAAATGATATAATTGAAATCACTTTTAAAATGATTTTTTTTTCCAGTTGATGAATGATAAAAACATTGTCAATCAACAACATAGCCAATCAAAATACATCCGGTTTGAGCATTTAAAGTGGCAGTGCGTGATTTTAATAAAAGGAATATTATCTTTGGTTGGTGTGGATGCTAATATAGTTATTACTATGGCTATCTTTAAAGTTATTGTTCTTGGTGTGAACGGGCGTTTGGACTGAACAACAAAGCGGTAAAAGAAGAAGTTTTGGTGAGATCAGTCTGTGTGCTATGTGTGTGTGTGTGTGTGTGTAAACCTGTGCCCATATCTGTGTTCCTCTCTCATGATTTTTACAACAGGTAAGATCTATTATTCTGATTATTCTGTCTCTTTGCCCTCTCATTTCCATTTTTCCTCTCTATATCTTCTATCCATTTCTACCCCATCACACCATATAATCTTCCATCCTCCAAACCATCCACTCCACCCCTACCTCTGCTTCCAATGGTACGGCCCAGGTCGACGAGACTGTCGGTGTCGAGGAATTAGATACGACCAAGACAGGTGGTGAAGGGGTGTCTCAAACGCCAAACGAGCCCTTCACTGAGGAGTATATTACAAGCGACTTTGGAATGAAGGAGTATGACTATTCCTACAAGGACTACAATGAGCCCATCTCCGAAAGCAAGACGGAAGATACCCTAGGCCCTGCCCTGTCCGCTGTGACAGATGAGGGAGGTGTAAGTTACCTTGTGCTTTCCAGCAAATTCCTTTAAAGCTTTGATAAAAGCTTAAATTGAATTTGCAATGGCTTTAAGTCTTGCAGAGGCATCAGGCAGACAGTTGTTAAGACCAGCTAAGCTCTGGTGCTAGTCGAAGTTCTGTGGACAGTTGCATAAACTATGCTAAGCAAAACATGTCTTAAGAACTAGTTTGACCAACTAATCTTTTTTAATTTCATTGTACATGGTATAATGACAATAAAGAGTTTCTATTCTAGCAGTTAGACAAAAGGTAATCAGTCTTACTTTTCTGATTCAGATTAGACTGATCTACTTTTATGTAACTGACTTAAAAAAGTTAGGACCAGTCTTGAAGAAAAAAAAAAATTAGATGACTAACTTTTAGTTAGTCAAGCAATTTATGCAACCAGCCCCAGGTCTAAGACTTAAGCTCTGTTTTAAAACCCATACTTAGGCAGAAATTTAAGGTATCTTGTTTTTTTTGTTTTTTTAAGGTATCTTGTTTTTTTTGTTTTGTTTTTTTTTTGTCGAGAATCTTTTCTTTTGACATCTAAGCTGGCAAATGTGTTGAGATAATAAGAAATATGTATTTTAAATATATTTGCATTTTATTAAATACTGGTTATGGTAAAATTAGTTTGTAATAATCTAATTAAATATCTTAATAATCTAAGTAATATTGACAATATTTATATGAGTTATGTATTATAATTATTATTGTATGAGGTATTTAGCAAAATGTTAAAGCCAAACTCTGTTGGAATCAATTGTAAGTCAAATATTAACATGACTATATTAGTTAATTATGTTAAGATGCTGCCTTTGTTGGCAGTGTTATTTTAGTATTGTTTATATACTATTATAGTATTTATTAACATTTTGAATTAGCTTTTATTTTCATATTTAATATATTCATATTTCATTTTTAGATTAGGTTTTAGTAATTTTATGTGCTTTTGTCATTTTTTTAAATATTTCTATTATTTCAGCTATCTGCAAAGGCAAGATTTCTAGTTTTCGTTTTTTGAGTTTAAGTTTTTAATCTAATATTTTTTATTTCAATTAACCTGTATTACAATTAACAGAAATGATTTTTATTTTAGTTTACAGTAACAATATTGGTAGGCAGTAGACAGAAAGGCAGCGCACTAGGTTTCGGAAAAGAACTTCAATTTCAAAAAGAGTTGACTAATTTGCAGTCAATGTTTACTTGAGACTAAATCAAATTTACTTAGAGTAATGGGTTACCAAGTTATGTCATCAACAGGAAATGGTTCCCCTGTTAGCAAACCTTGTTTATCACAAGATTTGAACACTGCCCCTTTGCACAAGATTCCTCTGCAAGTCTGCATAGAGTGCTTAGTTCAGTATAGCGCCATTAATATTGGTTGACTCAGCTGCTCTCATGCTGATCTGAGACCAGCCTTAATCTCGATCAGCATAGAACAGCAGTATATCTTCTTGGAAAGGCACCACGACTGTTTGAGCTTGACTTCAGCGCCAGAGTTCTTCAGTATGTATTCATGTGCTGTAGACTTGTAGATCATTATCTGCATATATAAAAATAAAGTGGTTACTTCAGTCTCTAATGTGCCACATTTAAATGGATGGCCTCACAACAGCAGATGAGTGGCGTTTTAAGACTGTTTGGTCAGCTAAGTATTTACTTGACTTCCTTATAACATAAATTATCAGTCAAGGCCTATCATGAGTTTCAGTGGTTTATGGGAAGTTTTTTGAGCCACATTCATAACCACTCAAGGGTTATAATGTTGGTGGGTGTACAGTGCTCAGCTACTATCTGCACATCTTGGACTGTTGGTTTCTTCTTTTTGTATATTGACTGGGCTCTGTTTTGGGTTACATATCTGTTTTCCTCAGGCCTCTGTGCGAGCCCTGAAGGGAGAGAAGGGAGAGCCTGCTGTCCTTGAACCTGTAAGCATCATAATTTCAAAATCGAAACATTAGCCAAAACCATTATGATAAAGGTTAACATTTGGAAAGTGTAAAAACAACTACGAAACCTGTTTAGACATGTAATTCATCCAGGCCACCAGAGGGTGCCACAGAATACCATTTTGATGTAGTCCTATTGCATGTTTACGTCTTTTCTAAATGTTTAATTTCTTCATTTTTTTCACTCTCACAGGGAATGCTGATTGAAGGACCACCTGGACCAGAAGGACCAGCAGTATGTTCACTTTTATTCTTTTGAGTGAATTTAATTAGCATTCCCATTCCTTTTTAAATGAATTGCAGAACGTCCTTTCCTACAGCCTCCATATTGTGCATTGCAATTTATTTTTTCTCATATACAGTGAATTCAGGAACATTTCCCAGTCATTTCAATGGCAAAAACGTGTTCCAATCAATCTGAATTCACCCTAGTATATGATATTTACTACACAGGGCCATCCCAGGCTTGGGACAGTTTCACAATTGTGGTTTGTGTAGATTATAAACTCTTATTTATGTAATTTTCTCTCTGCATTAGGGTCTCCCTGGCCCCGCTGGCCCTCAAGGACCCCCTGGTTCTGTTGGTGATCCTGGTGAGAGGGTGAGTAGACATTTTTTTTGTGTGTGTGTGTTTACACTTTAGTTTTTTGTATATGCTAATTTGAAACTTTATATACATACATTGTAGTGCTCATTGTTTCACTGTTTTTCCAAGTTCATGTTAACTCTCCTTGTGAATAAATATATTTAGTGTGTTAGGTGTAGAGAGTATGTAGTTATAATTGAAAGTATTTAATAAATCAAATTGGTTGTTTCTGTAGGGTGTTACTGGTAAGCCTGGTCTACCTGGAGCGAATGGTGTCCCAGGACCTCCTGGAACTTCTGTCATGCTTCCTGTAAGTCTTCTCTCCTCTTTCTATCTCGATGCTCAGTGTTCATAAAGTCATCTCACCACTAGATGTCACCATTTTACCATTACAGTTAAGGATGTCATATATGACTTTATTCCTAACCAGCTCCCCCTCAGCTCCCACATACAAGTTAGTCCAAACTGGGCCTTGATTTGCAAACCTCTTTATTGTTCTTGCAGTTCCGTTTTGGACAGAGTGGTGGCGACAAAGGGCCTGTTGCCTCCGCACAGGAGGCCCAAGCTCAAGCCATTCTGTCTCAGGCTCGGGTTAGTTGCAACTGTCATAAAACAATCATTTAACATTTATTTATTGCTTTTTCACACTGAGGTCTAACTTTAAATGACTTAATTTAGAATTAATGGCGTTTTCTTCTGTCTAGATGGCTCTGAAAGGTCCACCAGGGCCAATGGGTTTCACCGGCCGTCCTGGACCTTTGGTAAAAGAACTAAACACAAATAAATTATATATATATTACACTTTTATATGTTCTTTGTCAAGTGCTTACATTTAGATGTTGTGATCAGTGTGTTATTTTGTGGTTTTTGTTATCTGGTTCTTAAATAGGGAACACCTGGAAGTCCTGGCTTAAAGGGAGAAAGTGGGGACCCTGGTCCTCAGGTAAGACCCTCCATTTGTGTTTCTCTGTTATTATAATTGTTAGTCTTTCCTTCAAGAACATTTGCCAGACATTGAGTCATCCTGAAATGCTCTGACAGTCAGAATGTACACATATCTAAAGAGACAGGCCTTTATCATGCATCCCTATCGTGTTTTTGCAGGGCCCCAGAGGTCCTCAAGGATTGTCTGGTCCTCCTGGTAAAGCTGGTCGGAGGGTGAGTCCACTACAGTGTTCCTTACTTATAGAAAACCAAACCTATAGATTTACATCAGCACAAGCCATATCTAGGGATCAGAACATCAAAATAACTTAAGTGTTTTTTTTTTTACTCAAGGCAGTAGGCAACCACATAGCAACAACCCAGAACACCTTAGAAACTACATAGTAACATCCTGGCAACTAACCAGAGCATCCTAAACCATGATAGCACCACCTGCATTTTTCTTATGAAATGTAAAAATCAATTTGTTTATATATGATGTATCCTGCAGGGTCGTGCTGGTGCTGATGGAGCCAGAGGAATGCCAGGAGAGCCTGGAATTAAGGTTGGATATTTTAACCATTTTTGTTTTTGTTGTGTTCTGTGTGTGATTCATTGTGTTATGTGTTTGTTTTCAGCTGTACGTGTCTTCCAACTCTGAAAGGCAATCATGTTGACCTTGACTGAGTTTTTTTAAGACAAGCAGTTCATGCATGTGTGTGTGTTTTTCTATAATAGGGTGACCGTGGCTTTGATGGCCTTCCTGGTTTGCCTGGTGACAAGGGTTATCGGGTAAGGACTGAAATTTATTAAAGACTCATGAACTGCATTGTTTATGTTAATCAAAAGGCCTGTTCCAAAAGGTAGTGAGGTTTTAAGGCAGCATAATTTATGGCTTTTATGACACTTTCTTTTGGCCAAAATGGAATGCAGATTCTCATGTGTACACAGTAGACAGCAAGGGTTTCACTCACAGGAATTAATTTCGTAGCTTTTAGTTATTTATTTAGTTATAATATTAAAATTTTTAATATTTTCTACAGGGTCAAACTGGAGGAATGGGACCCCCAGGACCCCCCGGAGAGGATGGAGAGAGGGTACTTCTCAAGGATTTTTTTTTAACATTTGTACTGTTACAGTAAATTAACAATAGTGAATATTAATTATGTTGTCTAACATCCTCTTGATCTTTGTTGATTTTTTCCTTGTTGATTATTTGCCTTATATCTATCATCATCTTCATAAAGCAAAAAAATGAGTTTTCATCTTGACTATTATCAGGGAGATGATGGAGACGTTGGACCCAGAGGTCTTCCCGGCGAACCGGTGGGTGTTTTTGTTTCTCAGACACTGTACACAGATATGACAGTGTATATGACAGTATCGGCCTGTATAACTTGGATTTCCTCTCCAGTTTAAAATCCATAAGGCTCTGTGTTTTAGTTAGATTTTATTGTATGTTCTTTGATTAACCTTTTTCTCATTTTGTAGGGCCCCCGTGGTTTGCTGGGGCCTAAAGGGCCTTCTGGACTTCCTGGTCCTCCTGTGAGTATTCATTGAAAGTAAAATGTAAATAAAATAGTAAAATGTTAAATCAAGTTTTTTAAGGCAATTTTATAATTGCTATGGTTGCACAGCAACTTCAACACACCATCATAAAATGGAAGATTTGAAAAATAAATATTTGTACATGGATATCCAGATCGATCTTTCTTTCATTTCTCCATATTATCTCCTTTGCCAGGGTGTTCGTGGAAATGATGGTCCACATGGTCCAAAAGGAAACTTGGTCAGTTTAAAAGTTTAAAATTATGTAATATAATGTGACATATGTATGTAATAGGCTAAATATTCATAATAACAGCAATCGTAGAATGTACTAGAAAAAATGAACAGTGTAAGACAAAAACATCAACATTAAATATTCTAGTTCTTGTCCTCATTCTCGTTGTCCTCTTTCGACTTTTAAGGGACCCCAAGGTGAGCCTGGTCCTCCAGGACAGCAGGGGGCTCCAGGAACACAGGTGAACGATGAAGTTTATGACAAATTTATTGACAAATGTACAAAAATCAGAGTGAAGTGTATTTAATATTAATGCTTTTCTGTGCAACAGGGAATGCCAGGGCCACAGGGTCCTACTGGACCGCCAGGGGAGAAAGTGAGTGTTTTTTATGATCTGAGCATTTTTAATAGTCAAAGAATGTGTTTTACAAAATGTGCTCTTTACCACCTTGTCTGCATTTAATATAAAAAGATACAACACACATGTCCAGTTTTGTGCTGAAATCATCAATATTGTTTAAAGGAATTTAAAGCAATTATACTGCCATTTTGTTTGTCTTCTAACAGGGACCCACAGGAAAACCAGGTCTACCAGGAATGCCTGGAGCTGATGGTCCTCCTGTAAGTGCTAGATAGGATTTTATTTGACCTCTTTGGTGTGTTAATGACTTTCAGTTTATGTGAATTAATAATTTTAGACCAATTGTCAGTTTGCTTAATGTGACAAAACAAAAATGATTATGGAAGACCTGTGGTAATGAATGTGCCATTCGTGTTTGTCCCACAGGGTCATCCCGGAAAGGAAGGCCCTGGTGGAACCAAAGGAAATCAGGTGAGGCCAAATAATTTGTTCCACAACTATTTGTATACTTTTTGTATTTGTGCAATTACATTAGCTTTCAGTACAGAGATAATATATTAAGGTAGTATGTAACAACTGTCTCACTATATCATATATCTAGGATTTACACTGACAGCGCTCATTCCCACAAATCCCAGTGTGTTCATATTTTGACCTTTATTTTCTTTGTTTATATATATGTTTAGGGTCCTAATGGTCCTCAGGGGTCTATTGGCTATCCTGGCCCTCGGGGAGTGAAGGTAAAATATATATCTTCTTTATTTTGTTGAATGAAGGTAGTTTTTGTTGTCTTGATCTATTTTAAATGGACATTAAATCATTAAAATGAAACTTTTGTCATCCTGTGTCTTTGTCATCTTTATAAACAATTCTGTCATAGACATTTTTATGTATTGGAACTTTGGCAATGGCCATTAGTTGATATCTGCTCTCACCTGTAAGACTCAGAGTAAGATCATAACAGACTGCATATTTTGTGACATTCACAGGGAGCTCAAGGTATCCGTGGACTGAAGGGCCATAAGGGAGAGAAGGTGAGTGTTTTTTGTTAAAAACATTAACGTAAGTCAAATATATTGTCATAATAATAATGAAACATTTCAGTAAATTGTGACTTGTTTGTGCCAAAAGTGCAGGTTCTGTGGTCTGTGATAAATAAAATGTTCTTACTTTCAGGGAGAAGATGGATTCCCTGGAATCAAAGGAGACTTTGGTGTGAAGGGAGAGAGGGTACGTCTTACATATAAAGCATCAGTGAATAGAAACTCATCAAGTAGCATGTGATTTAGCACAAATGTAAAATGATGAGGTCTAGAGTTGCTTCAGCTGACAGGCCAGCATTAGTAGCACTTGACTGTATTGACCCATTTCATCTGCCCACTAAGATTTGTTGTGCACCAACAGGGAGAGGTGGGAGTGCCCGGCCCAAGAGGAGAGGATGGTCCTGAGGGGCCAAAGGGTCGTGTCGGACCCCCTGGTGAAATTGGCCCTATCGGCCTGTTAGGAGAGAAGGTTAGTTTGATTATATAAATTGAGAGGTGATTGCTGATTTTGTATAATTTTAGCTATGTTTTGTATTGCCATTGGTACTGACAGTAAGGTATAATGAATATAAATGTTATATTAAATTTATAATGTTTTATTGTTGGTCTAAATCTTACTAAATTATGTCATTCCAGGGTAAACTTGGTGTGCCTGGACTTCCTGGCTACCCTGGAAGACAAGGAATTAAGGTAAACAAAAATAATATTGTTTATGATGCATCATGTGTGATATATAACTGTGGATTTCATCAAATATAATGTTTTTTTAATGTAATGCTTGTATTTTTAGGGCTCCCTTGGTTTCCCAGGTTTCCCTGGTGCAAATGGCGAGAAGGGCGCAAGAGTAAGATTTTTTTAGACTAAATTAGACTAAAACTCCAGACAAGCAGCATTAGTCACAGGGAGGTCAAAGTTGAATAGTTTACAATTAATAATTGAAATAGTTCCACATAGGCTGTCTTCCTTTATTTTTTAAAAATAACTGACTAAAATTCAGAATTGATTTTTTTCTTTCCAGGGTTTGATCGGAAAACCTGGACCAAGAGGACTAAGAGGGCCGACAGTAAGAGCCTGTTTTAATTCATCCTCTCATTGCTTATCTTATTCTGTTCCTCTTTATTAAACACATTTTGTGCTTTCATTTGATTTGAGATGTTTGCTGTAGATTAAACTTGCTGTTGTTAGATTTGATCAAGCAGATGACTGATTTCATATCAGTTCACTTGTAAAGCAATGCCTAAAGATTTATTTATATTTATTTAGGGTCCCAGAGGGCAGAGGGGACCCCGTGGGTCAACAGGAAAACCAGGTGCTAAGGTATGAACGCCATTGAAGTGAAATTATTCTGATTAAATCTTTTCATTGCCAACAATTGTATATTATGTGTACATAACCAATTCGTTCTGATGTTTTAGGGCGGATCAGGCAGTGATGGGCCTCCTGGACCACCTGGAGAGAGAGTATGTTTATTTAAAATTTTATTGTATTTATTTAAACCAGCTTAGATTTTTTAGTTCATCTTTATTTTATTTGTAATGTTTCCGCATTTTTCAGGGACTAACTGGACCTCAAGGTGCAAATGGATTCCCTGGGCCAAAGGGACCTCCTGTAAGTTACAGTTTGTAAGTTGGATCTGATGCTTGCAACTTAAGTTTTTGTCTATTTTTTATTGATATGTCGATTGATTTTTGAAGGGACCTCCAGGGAAAGATGGACTGCCTGGACACCCTGGACAGAGAGGCGAAGTTGTACGTATCTTTTGTTTTTGTGCATTACAACATTCACTGAGATCAAGGTGAGATTAAATGTGCAGCAACATTTATTTTTCCGTTTTCATTGCATTCATAGGGTTTCCAAGGCAAAGTTGGACCACCTGGGCCACCAGGAGTGGTTGGACCACAGGTGAGTTTTATAATTTCATTAGAGGTAGAAGTTTTATGGTAGAGACTTCCATATTGCTTCTTCGAAGGTAGATGGATTCCTCAAAGATTAATAAATCTTTAAAATCAATTGAGAAATGTATTGAACTATGCAAGCTTTACTCAAATCTAGTTCTTGTTTAGGGTCCCTCTGGTGAGACTGGTCAGATGGGTGAGCGTGGCCACCCAGGACCCCCAGGACCACCCGGTGAGCAAGGCCTTCCTGGACCCTCTGGTAAAGAGGGAACCAAAGGAGATCCCGGTCCCCCTGGCGGCCCCGGTAAAGACGGACCCCCTGGACTGAGAGGATTCCCAGGAGAAAGAGGACTGCCAGGAACTCCGGTAATAAGGGCTGCTCATTCTTACCAGTGAATTTTAGAATGTAAAACTATTTCTATCTGTGTTTGGTCACTTTAATAATGCACATAAATGTTTTATATATAAAAATTGAGCTCTACCTGTGTGTTTCCATAGGGCACTGGAGGACTGAAAGGAAATGAAGGCCCTGCTGGACCACCTGGACCTGCTGTATGTTACTCATATTAAGCATATCATCAAAATATCATGAGTAGAATCCAAACTTTCATTAAATTCTATACTCAAGTTCTGACTCATGAATGTCTTATATTTCAACACAATCAACTTATTTAGATCAGCGTAAAAGTACAAATACAAACATTATGTATTATGTGTGTTTTCAACTGTGCTTCACAAATATTTACAATTTAAATATATTTTTTAATATAAAAGTAATTAAAATTTGTTAATTTTTTTTTTTCATTACAAGAAATTAAGTGCTTTATTGTTATGTCACAATGAAGAACATATTATTTTACCATTTTTGAGGAATTATGAAATCACATGTTGGTATTTCAACGAATTGAATTTCTATGCAGGGATCATCTGGGGAGAGAGGAAGTGCTGGCACTGCAGGTCCTGTCGGCCCACCTGGGCGACCTGGACCTCAAGGACCCCCTGGAGCTGCAGGAGAAAAAGGAGTGCCAGTAAGTGTCTACTGTAAGTTTGCACCATATCTCTAATACAGTTTTATTTATAGGCACGTCACACAAGATCATCCTGTTTTACAGGGAGAGAAAGGTCCAATTGGTCCAGCTGGTCGCGATGGCATCCAAGGCCCAGTTGGTCTCCCCGGCCCTGCTGGACCTCCAGGTACTGCTGGAGAGGATGGAGACAAGGTCAGTGACCTCTTCATATCTTGATCTCTATGCATCACTTTCAAATGGATGTTCTTGTCAAATATGAATTCTGCATTGTTCTTTGTATAGGGTGAGGTTGGAGAACCAGGACAAAAGGGAGCTAAAGGATCCAAAGGAGAACATGTAAGTAAATTAGATTTCACTTAAAACAACAAACCCTTGTTTTGGTGAGCATAATATCAATCTATAATCAATTATTTGCATATTTATAGGGTCCTCCTGGTCCACCTGGGACAATGGGTCCTGTTGGACAGCCTGGTCCAGCTGTAAGTGTGAAAGGAATTTCATATTCACACATATTACATGTTAAAGAAATGCTTACATTGCACTTTGATGGAAACAAATGGGATTACAATTTCATGGTACCATTCATAGGTGGTCAAAAGGTTTGTATGGGCTTAATAACAAGTGCTTGTGATCAACCCCATTTCAAATCTCTTCATCTCTACTCAGGGTGCTGATGGTGAGACAGGTGCGAGAGGTCAGCAGGGACCGTTTGGCGCTAAGGGAGATGAAGGGACAAGAGGATTCCCTGGGCCTCCAGGCCCCATTGGATTGCAGGTACTCTATACAGATTGTGTTTTATTCACTCTTACCTATTAAATTCTATATACAGGATGCTTTAGTTATAATTTATATTTAATTAATGTTCATTAGGGTTTGCCAGGCCCATCTGGAGAAAAGGGAGAGACAGGAGATGTTGGACCATTGGTGAGTCTTAATATTTTAATTTGAAGAGAGTTCAAAAGGTGTAATTGTTATGTATAATGCATCATATGATCTTCTGGTGTTTTGAATCACGATTAGAATATATGTATTTCCTAATCATTTCTGGTTGTGTATTACTGTAGGGTCCTCCTGGTCCCCCAGGACCACGTGGTCCAGCTGGTCCTAATGGTGCTGATGTAAGTAACTTAATTTTGCACTATAAATAATACTGATTCATTATTATGTTTTATAATCACTATTTATTGACTCTCTGAAATACTTGATTCAGATTTTGTGGTCAGTTAATTCTGTATAATGGCATTATTTTGTTTCATGCATATTGTTCATTTTGCAGGGTCCTCAAGGTCCTCCAGGAGGTTTGGGTAATCCAGGTCCCATAGGAGAGAAGGCAAGAATAGGAGAATTCAACTTTTTGCATGGATGACAACTATATGATTGTTCTGATTGATGACACTTGATGTCTTTTTATTTGTATTGACAGGGTGAGCCTGGTGAATCTGGACCACCTGGTGTTGGTGGAGAGCCAGGAAAAATGGTGATAATTTTATGAAAATTGAACATCCTCTGAGCCTGTTAAAAATACATAGTAGATGTAATCACAGCTAACATGTAATTGGTTTGCTTGTCTAATGACAGGGCCCGAGAGGAGAGCGTGGTGAGAAGGGAGAGGCTGGGCAGCCTGGCACCCCTGGTCCTGTTGGTGGAAAGGGACCTACTGGAGATGATGGACCCAAAGGAAACCCTGTATGTATTAAACATGACATAGCTTTAAAAGAAGAGATAGGTCTATCTGTGACTCTTCGGCAGCTGATATTTGTGTTTTTAAGGGTCCTGTTGGTTTCCCTGGTGATCCTGGACCCCCTGGTGAAGTTGGACCACGAGTAAGTAAAGCTATTGTCATTTATATACTAATACATGACAATTAAAGTCAACATGAATTAGATCCTTTGTACATTCTTCATACATGTTCCTGGTCTTATTATAGTATATGATTAATCATTGCTCAGTGTTCCAAAGAAAAATATTTGACTTTCTTTCTGACTTCTTACAGGGACAAGATGGTGCAAAGGGTGACAGAGGAGAGGATGGAGAACAAGGAGAAGCTGTGAGTGATCATTTTCCTGTTTATGAAGGGCACATCTTCCTTATGCATTCTGGGCCTTATGAGGTGTTTATCAACATATGTTATATTTACTTTAGGGTTCACCTGGACCAACTGGTGAAAACGGACCACCTGGACCTCCAGGAAAGAGAGTAAGACCACCTTGATCTTGACCTAGAAGAGAGTCATTTGTAATATTACATTTACATATTTGATATACAATAAATATTATACAGGATCCTATAATTTTTCTGGACTCTAAATTGTGTGTTAATGTTCATATTTAGGGTCCTCCAGGTACAAGGGGACCAGAGGGTCGTCAAGGAGAGAAAGGAAGCAAGGTAAGACTATATAATTGAGAGAGAATACAGCAGGCTTTCTGTAGTTGTTTTCCTCCTATAATCTTTCCTTTTTTTTTTTTTTCTTAGGGAGATCCAGGTGCCCTTGGCCCTCCAGGAAAGACTGGACCCGTGGGGGCACAGGGTCCACCAGGAAAACCAGGAACTGAAGGTCTAAGAGGGTTGCCTGGATCAGTGGTATGAGATGACAGTTATCCAATCAAAATTGTTTCTTTTCTGTAAAAGTTCTGTTTATTTAACCAAATCTAATGTAGTATTTACTGATACTGATAAAACCGATAAACAATAATTTTATTCAGGGTGAGCAAGGTGCCCCAGGTGCTGCTGGCCAGAAAGGACCCCCTGGACCGATGGTAAGACCTTCTGTATTATCAAAAATACAGTAATGGATTGAGTATTGAATATAAAAGAATTGATTAATGAAAGTGAACTACTATTATAATATCATGTAATACATGCATATATATTCAATACTAATATGCTTTCCCCTCCTCTCACAGGGTCCTCCAGGTTTACTTGGTCTTCGTGGTGACCCTGGTGCTAAAGGTGAGAAGGGACATCCAGGTATGCTTGGTCTGATTGGGCCTCCAGGAGAACAAGGAGAGAAGGGAGACAGAGGCATGCCAGGACCCCAGGGATCATCAGGACCCAAGGGAGAAACGGTATGTGAAGTCTGGTCAAGTCCGCACATTAAAATCAGACAACAGGAAAATATACATGACCGTTTAAAAGTTTGGGGTTGGTAAAATTTTTTTAATAGAAATTAATACTTTTATTCAGCAAGGATGCATTAAATTGATCAAAAATGACAGTAAAAACAAAGATTTCTGTTAATAAATTTTGTTTAGCTTTTATTTTTATCAAATGATCCTGAAGAAAATGTATCACAAAAACATTAAGCTGCACGTTTTCAAAACTGATAATAAATGTCTCTTGAGCACGTAATCTGCATATCAATCATATTAGAATGAGTTCTGAAGGATCATGTGACACTGAAGACTAGAGGTCACGTACTGTTGTTGTGAAAATTCAGCTTTGCCACTGCAGGAAATCTCAATTAAACTTATACACAAATATATTAAAATAGAATTTTATTTTGAATTGTAATAACATTTCACAATGTTACTCTTTTACAGTATTTTTTTTAATCAAATAAATGCAGCTTTGGTGAGCATAAGAGACTACTTTCAAAAACATTAAAACATCTTACCAACTCCAAACCTTTGTACATACATGCAAAACTTTCCTAGTTCATACCCTATTTCATACAATCAAATATCTTCTTTCATTTCTTGATGTGTTTTATTTTAGGGTATGCCTGGAGGAACTGGCCCTCTTGGCCCTGCAGGTCCTGCTGGTATGCCTGTGAGTAAACTTTCATTACTATTTCTCAGGTTTTTAGAGCTGTTTATCATACCAAATTCTGAATTTTCTGGAAATATAAACTATGAGTACCCAACTTGAGCTCTGAAACACCAAAATATAGTCTCAAAACAATGGTTTCTTTGAATAAAGCTGAATGGATGTGATGTTTTTCATAGGGTCCGAGGGGTATCAAAGGAGCTAAAGGTGCCACTGTGAGTAATCCTTGTGAAATCCTTCCTTAAATATTTGTACTTAACATAAAATGTCTGTTAATGAGTGTGAGAATTGTATCATGAGCCATATTATGAGGTAATGTTTAAATAAAGCATTATACATAGTTCACATTTCTGTCTTACATCATACTTTACAGTAAATTGACACAAATTTTGTGTGTCTCATCTCTGTGGTACAGGGTGGAGCTGGTCCTAAAGGAGAAAAAGGTGTACAAGGACCACCAGGACCACCGGTGAGTATAGTCTGTGTTATCTACAGTAAAAAACGCAAGAATCATTTGGCTGGGAAAGATTTTTGTTGAGATGAACTTCAAAAAACAAACAATGATTTAAGACAAAAAATAAAGAAGATCAGCACATCCCAGAATTCCTACATCCTTGAAATGTAGCTGAATTCTTCTTTTGCTTTAGGGTCCCCCTGGTGATGTCATCCAGCCGCTGCCCATTCAGATCCCCAAGAAGTCCAAGCGCTCCATCGACGCCAGTAAGATGCTCTCTGAGACTGACACTGAGGCTGCCGACGCCACGGGCACAGAGTTCCTGACTGGAAATGAGGGTATGGAGGAGATCTTCGGCTCGCTCAATTCCCTGCGCCAGGAGATTGAGAGCATGCGCTTCCCACTGGGAACGCAGGAAAGCCCAGCCCGCACCTGCCAGGACCTCCACCTCAGCCAACCAGATCTGAAAGATGGTATGATCGTCATGGTTATTACGTGATTGACACATTACATGACCAATGGTGAGGCAGCTTGCATTCTAATCATTATGATTTTTTTATATAGGCGAGTACTGGATTGATCCAAATCAAGGCTGCGCCCGGGACTCTTTCAGAGTTTACTGTAACTTCACTGCTGGTGGAGAGACGTGCTTGTATCCCAGCAAAGCAGTAGAGAATGTAAGAACTTACAGTCATTCACCTTTATATGTTTAAACATTCATAACACATCAACTTCTGAAATCTGGATTGATCTTAACTTATGAATCCTGTTTAATATGTTCCATAGGTAAAGATAAACTCTTGGCCAAAGGAGAAGCCTGGGTCCTGGTACAGTCAGTTTGCAAAGGGAAGCAAGGTGAGTTTATGGTCTTAACTCTTCAAAACTCAATTTAACCAACTAATATGCATAAATAAACCAAAAGCTCTTGTCTCAATTAAAGGGCATTTACATTGAGAGTGATTTACAGTGACAAAGCGACTAGAATTTCCATTTTTAATTCAGTGTGAATGCCCTTTTAGACAACAAAATTTTAGCATGTGTTGCTCAAAATATGCTCAATATGTTTTGAATCATGAATTAATACTTTCCTTTGTGTTGTAGTTTTCATATGTTGACTCGAGTGGAGAACCTGTAGGTGTAGTCCAGCTGGGATTCTTGCGGTTGCTCAGCGTCCAGGCCCATCAAAACCTAACCTACCACTGCCACCGATCAGTGGCCTGGGCCGACCTCACTACCGACAACGGTTACCAGAGGGCGCTACACTTCCAGGGAGCCAATGATGAAGAGCTGAGCTACGAGACCAGCCCCTACATCAAAGCCCTCATTGACGGCTGCTCCGTAAGTTACCTCATGCTATTTCAAAACATAAGTAATATTTTTTACACTAAATTAACATTATGAGCCAGATTTACTAAACAGGACAAATTAGCATGAGAGCGCAATTCCAAAAAAAGCACCGACTGGAGTGGAAAGTTCTACGGGTGATCTACTGACGACAGGCAAATTAAAGAATACAGAATACCGAATAATGCTACCTATCATTTCCATAATGACCAACGCAATCTACTAAGAGCAATGCAAATTAGTGTCTGGTTTAAGACATGCTTTTTTGGGCTGGTAAATAATGGCACAAATGCCAGCAAATTGACTAGCGCAAACCTTAGTAAATCACCTTGTATGATTCATTTAAATACTCTCCTCTCATAAATTTTTAGTCTGAAAGGGAAACTCCTACAAATACATATGCAATAAGGTCAGCTGATAAAATAACTGTGTCCATGCCTTTTCAGCGCTAACTTTTACAGCGTTTCTTTTGTAAATCCGGACAGTAGTTTTTTAATGCCAAAAGAGGGTTTGCGCTGGCGCAAGCTGTTAGTAAATCTGGAACCTAAATGTACATTAAAGTACATTAATTTAATACAACGTTTTCCCTCCTCTTAAATATTTCTTTGTCTTATTCTCCCCTGCAGTATCGTAAAGGTTTGGACAGGACAGTGCTGGAGGTGAACACACCTCAGGTGGAGCAGCTCCCTCTGCTGGACATCAGGATCTCAGACTTTGGGGAGGACAATCAGAAATTTGGTTTTGAAGTGGGACCTGTCTGTTTCCTGGGATAAACACACACATGCTGAGGGCAAAGGGGAATACAATCACCAATACAAACACTCACACACAAACATACTCACTTAATCATGCACTTAAAACCTAGACATAATGCCAACACTATAAAGACATTTGAAATTACGTGTAAGAAGTGGGACACATAGATTCACACACACACATACACACACATGCACACACACACATTGTTGTGAAACAAAGTTGCACACAAAGTACACGCCCAGGGAAAAACACTCCCAGCAACGGATGGACAAGAGAAGAGAGCCATTCTCGCAGGAGAGAAGATATTGACAAATATTCTGTCAAGTAACGGAAGTGTGTTCGAGCAGATACTGCTGGCCTAAAGCGGAAGACCCTCCCGTTTCGGCCCCCTCTCTCCTACAGCTCCCCTCCCCACTGTTTCTCTTCCGAGACGTTCCACTCTTCCTACCTCCATGCCTGATCGTTCCTTTTTATAGTCCTGTGCAGAGCTCCGCCCCTTTCTCGCTTCCTCCCGTACCTTATAGAATAGAATGCAGGTGCAAAATTTAAACTGAGGAACGGAAGCTGAGCATGAAAATTCCATTAGAAGGTGAAATTAGAATGCGTTTCAGTGCTGTAATAAAATCACACCTGAATGACTTGGGCCATATAAATATGCAATGATATCAAAGCCATTAAAAGTGTAAAATTGTATTGAATTTGATAATGTTGTACATTTATTATAGAATAATAAAATCTGTAAGAATTTTCGACTTTTATAAACATGCTGCCAACTTACCAGTCCAGTATTTATGCGTTTCACTACATGTGCCTTTTACAAATTTGCATAAATTTGCATTTTATCTATTATTGACCCACAGCATTCAGTATTGATGACAAACCGATCTGTTTGTCACCTCTGACCTTTCGTGTGAACAGTGTTCAGGCTGGAATTGTGCATTAGAACCATTTGTACAGAAATATTTTATTGTATTTATTTTGTGAATCAAACAGGTGCTCTCAAGAAAATGACCAACACTTGCAGTACAAAATAATGTGGTATTCATCTGTAATTATTTCCTGTAGTTTTTCATCAATCTATTAAATATGTAAATTAAACCCCAGAAAGCAAATCTGCCTTCTCTGTATAATATATACTTGCTTGTGATAATATTGCATTATTTCAGTCGCAAATAGAGGTTTTGGAGAGTTTAGTGTAGTTGGAGATGCCAAAAAAAAAAACAACAACACCGAAATGTCTCGAGATTCAGACAGCAGTGGAGAAGGGACAGGAAGAGGAAGGAGAGGGAAGGAAACTGATGGTGGTTTGTTTTTTATGTATATTTTTGTTTCTTTTTTAAAACATGGAGAGGGGAATGAAAAGCTATAAAAATTATTTGTGAATTAAAAGTTGTTTGTGTGGTTTTCTAACAAGGACAATACTGCTAGGATTGTTTTTGTCAGTGAAAGACAAACATCTGCCTTTAAAAAATATGGTGCTAAAACTTGTTTTATGTAAGTACTTTAAAATCTGTTTGTGTAATATATAATCTATTTAAAGAGCTGTTGGACTCCTTTGTTGTTCTTTTCCCCGTTTGTTTCCTGTTGTCATGGTCACATGGTGCTTTTGCTAATATTTGATCTGTCTCGTTCTTCTGAGCCAAACTCCCATTTTCACCTTTAAACAACTTCCCAGCACAAGTTTTCTCATGTCTTAGGTGAAACCGTATATGTAATTTGGCCACTTTCCTTCAAACACCTATTAAAAACCCTTCATCTAAATTATAAATTTTGTTTGCGCTCGGGGTTTGAACTGTTAACTGTTTTAATTCTTTGACTTGATGTTTTGGTCCAAACATTCCCATTAAACCACACATCAACACATTTCTTCTTGTGTCAACTTAATTGTTTTTTAAAAGTGGGTTCTTTATAAAATATTCACACTTTAATTGTATAAATATAGGATTTTCATTTTCATTTGTTCCACTGTACACAATATTTTTACAGCAATTAAATTAAATTTATACAAGGACAATTTCTCAGAGATAAAGGCAATGTGTTGGTGAACAGCATTACATTAAACATTGTTTTCAGCCAATGAAGAGTCCACCTGTATTGATTAAAGAGAAAAGACCATGTTAATTCAAAACAAACTGACAACAGAATATTTCTAAATAAAATGATAGGCGTTCTCTGTAGTTTTTCTGCTGAAGATGCTGTTCAGCAAGAGATCAAGCTTCTTACCAGCAACTTCAATGCTGACTCCAGTAATATATCGACTGTCATCAGAAGCCAGAAAGGCACATGCGTCAGCGACTTCTGCAGAAACAAGAGTGAAAGAGAAATAGATCTAATTTTATATTTATATACATATACATAGTGATCATCCAAACCAATTAGTAGAACACTTTTGGTGTGATACAAGTGCATTTATGAAAATGTTTATGTATAATTACAAAATAATACTTGCCTGCAGGCTCTCCCATCCTTCCCATTGGAATGATGGATGTGAGCTGCACAAAATAACCAAAATAGTACTTAATGTTACAATAAAAGTGGCTTTAATATGGTAAGATACAGTGCAATGGTCTGACAATGCAATAAATTCATATAATAAAAAGGTTAAAGGGATAGTTCACCCAAAATGAAAATTCTGTCATCATTTATTCCCCCTCAAGTTGTTCCAAACCGGTATGAGTTTCTTTCTTCTGCTGAACACAAAAGAAGCTATTTTGAAGAATATGGGTAACCAAACGGTTGATGGACCCCATTGACTTCTATAGCATAGTAAAAAATACTATTGAAGCTATTGGGGTCCATCAACTGTTACCAACATTCTTTTTGTGTTCAGCAGAAGAAAGAAACCCATAGAGGTTTGGAAAAACTTGAGGGTGAGTAAATGATGACAGAATTTTCATTTTTGGGTGAACTATCCCTTTAAGATCCCTCAGTGAAGTTCAAAGCTGTTTTAAATCAATAAAAACAATCACATTACATCTAAGAAATAACTCTAAATGACTTGTTCATGTGCACAAAAAATCAGCTCATTTTATTAATCTGAAGACAGACATATTCTTCCTTACTTTATCGATGACTTTCTCTGGTACTTTATCTGTCATAGGTGTAGCGATGAACCCTGGCAGGACACAGTTGCAGCGAATACCAAATCTAAAAGGCACAAAACATTTTGTATATTAAATTATTAAAAAACAGAACATAAAGAGACATGGGCTGCATCCTGAAGCTTAAAAACGCTGCCTTCAGAGGACGCATTCCAGGTAGGAAAGTATCAAGGCATGTCCCAACCCAATGTTAGCTTCACTTCCTGTCCCCTGAGATACCTTCATCTGATCGATTTTTGAAGGCTGCATAGATAAATCCTTTGTTGGCTTTGATATTCCACAATCCTGTGCTTTCCATTCTGTGACAGTTTAACTAAAAATGGCGTCTGAAAGTTACGGTTCGTGGTCAGTTTGTATGTTTTTGACCAATGTTTTCCACTTCTGATGTCATTTTTAGCGAGAAATTAGTATTGTAGTCATTAAATATTCACTGTTATCACCAAAGCTCGCTCTATTTTGCTGTAAATCATTAAACCGTTACACTGCCTCAGAAGTTTGTCCGAAATCAGTGCCTGATAGGACAGTGAGGCAACAAGTCAGCTGCCTAAGTTTTCAGACATAGCCATCTCTCTTCATAAAAAGCTCAACCAGTGTCATGTTTACAGCCCATTACTAACATAGGCAGCACCGCAAACCCTAAAAAAAAAAACATAAAATGGTTACAATGTGTTTAAAAATGGCAGGTCTGTAAATATGTTCCAGTCACAGTAAAATGCTCATACTTGCTGAGCTCTTTGGCTGCGGTTCGAGTGAGTCCCTCCACTCCTGCTTTAGAAGCAGAGTAGTTCACCTGGCCAATATTCCCAACCTACAGCCAAAGAAAGAGACACTTAAGAAACCCTATGGTTAGAAAAAATGTTAATGACTTTATTAAGCATCCTTGGTGTAAAATTGATAAATGTCCACTGTAATAAAACTGTGAGTGCACTACAGCAGGATACTGCTCTACTGTAAATGCTTGACCTTGCCCACTATACTGCCCACAGTGATGATGGAGCCCTTCGCAGCCCCGGCAGAAACTAAAGCCTTAGAGACGGCCTGAGTCAGAAGAAAGGTACCCTGGAAGAGATCATGAATACAGAAGATCAGACACAGACTTACACGCTGTATGGATTATATTCAAAATGTTCAGAAACACTAAGGAGAAGGGGACAACTTTAATGGAAAAAAATAACATATATATATATATATGATTAAGAATGTAGAATAAGGTCATACAGAGTAAGGCATTAATATGTGCTTTATAAGTACTAATAAACGGCCAATAATCTAGTAATATGCATGCTAATAAGCAACTAGTTAAAAGACCCTAAAATAAAGTGTTACCGATTTTTTTTTTTTTTTAAAGAAATTAATACTTTTATTCAGCAAGCATTAAATTGATCATGTTTATAATGTTACAAAAGATTTCGATTTCAAATGTTGCTATTTTTAACTTTCTATTCATCAAAGAATAATAAAAAACAAAATATTTCATGGTTTACACAAAAATATTAAGCAGCACAACTGTTTTCAACATTGATAATAAGATTTTTTTTTTTTTTTTTTGAGCAGGTAATCAGCATATTAGAATGATTTCTGAAGTATCATGTGACTGAAAACTGGAGTTATGATGCTGAAAATTCAGCTTTGCCATGACTGAAATAAATTAAATTTTAACATAAAAAATAGTTAATATATGTATTTTAATTGGTCACAATATTTCACAATATTACTGTTTTTACTGTACTTTTGATGAAATAAATGCAGCCTTTATGAGCATAAGTGATGGCTACCAAAATCAAAAACATTTTTTTAGAAGAAACTCGTGTTTCTTGACAAGACTCACTTAAAGGGTTAGTTCACCCAAAAATGAAAATTCTGTCATTAATTACTCACCCTCATGCCGTTCCACACCCGTAAGACCTTCGTTCATCTTCGGAACACAAATTAAGGTATTTTTGTTGAAATCCAATGGCTCCGTGAGGCCTGCATAGGGAGCAATGACATTTCCTCTCTCAAGATCCATTAATGTACTAAAAACATATTTAAATCAGTTCATGTGAGTACAGTGGTTCAATATTAATATTATAAAGCGACGAGAATATTTTTGGTGCACCAAAAAACAAAATAACGACTTATAGCCTATAGTGATGGCCGATTTCAAAACACTGCTTCAGGAAGCTTCGGAGCGTTATGAATCAGTGTGTCGAATCAGTGGTTCGGAGCGCCAAAGTCACGTGATTTCAGCAGTTTTGCGGTTTGACACGCGATCCGAATCATAATTCGACACGCTGATTCATTATGCTCCGAAGCTTCCTGAAGCAGTGTTTTGAAATCGGCCATCACTAAATAAGTTATTTTGTTTTTTTGGCGCACCAAAAATATTCTCGTCGCCTTATAATATTAATATTGAACCACTGTACTCACATGAACTGATTTAAATATGTTTTTAGTACATTAATGGATCTTGAGAGAGGAAATGTCATTGCTGGCTATGGAGGCCTCACTGAGTCATCGGATTTCAACAAAAATATCTTAATTTGTGTTCCGAAGATTAACGAAGGTCTTATGGGTGTGGAACGACATGAGGGTGAGTAATAAATGACGTTATTTTCATTTTTGGGTGAACTAACCCTTTAAATCTTTCTTGTAAGTAAGAAAGATTTAAGATTCAAGAGCCAAAAGCTCTAGATTGTAGCACCTTGAGATTGACATCAATGACTTTGTCAAAATCATCTTCTTCCATCTTGAGAAGGAATTCATCTTGAGTGATCCCGGCTGCATTCACACACACAGAGGGCGGCTGGAAGTAGCGGCACTGTAAGAAAACAAGATCAAGAACATTCTGGTTTATTATTCGACCTCTCAGAGCTCCAGAAGAGCCCATGAACGGCACACACACACGTCTGTCGTACCTGTATACTTGTCACTAGTTTCTCCACACTGTCCTTTGATGACACGTCCACCCCCAGGGCCATGTGCTCCTGACCTTTGTGGTCACGTGACAGGAGTTCCAAGGTCTGATTGGCTGATTCCTCATTGCGGTCAGCCACTACAACAGAAGCACCTTCAGTGGCGAATCTCTGACACACGGCCCTGCCGATGCCACTGCCACCTCCTGAAAAAAGGACACTGTCTGACCATGACTGCTTTAGGCTTTATTAATCTGATCAATAAATCTCTGATACATACAAAAACGTATATACCTTCCAATAAATTTCCTTAAACTTTAATAGAAACAAAATGACACATGCCCTAAATTTTGCAGAATGTTACAATGCTACATTTAGACTAATTTTTTAATGGTTAAAAAAAGCTAAAAGCATTTCATTCTGCTCGATAAACAAATACTGAAAACAATATTGTAGCTGTAGCCTTTAAGGTTGCATTTTTACAGACTCAGTCTTTAGATTTAATAGTTCTAAACATGATCTAAACAAAGGTGTTTTCACGAGTAGTGAAAGTGAACGGCAGCTTTATGACTTGTATAACAAAAAGTGTTAAGCTATAAAATGGTATTATGACTTAAATGATAAAAAAATATATATATATATATATGGCCATAAAGACAAAATAAATGTTTTTAAATCTCACCCGTCACTAATGTCAGCCTGGATATGAGACGAGAGGACGCCGCCATTATGGTCATCTGTGTATTGTAGTACCTAATTATGTCCAGTAGAGGGCATTAAAAGACCACTAATATTTTTTTCCCCATGCTTCAGTCACGACCTCTTGACTTTCAAAGTCATGAATGGGCCAAAGCAGTTTGCGCAGATTTCTTCAGTCTTCTTAAATGATTAATGAATACATTAAAACGAATTCGCTGACATTTATGTCGTTAAAACCATTACTTTCTTGAAGAAGCTGTTGTTGGCAAACCTCCGGTCACCCTCGTCAAGGTGTAGGAGCACATGAGCATAAATGACCTGGATTCGAACACGCATGGAAATCATTAGATGACTAAAATAATTTTACACTTCTGTCGTCATAAGCTCCGCCTTTTTTATATATGTATATAATTTAACGGGAAATTTTACTGTTATTGTTGCTACTCGATTTCAAACAAATAAGTCATCCAGCACATTATACGAGGTAATTGTTTATTGTGTTATTCATATAGTCCCTAAACAAATGGAAAATTTTCATTTTATAAATTTAAGAGAGCTAAAAGAGGTGAAATTAGGTTTTACAAAATGACTGAGAATTGCATTGCTTTGACTCGTTTTAAGTAAACTGAACAAGGATCATTTTTGAGTGTAAAGATGGCAGTTACTGTCGTTAGGAGAGAGGGAGTGATAAGGGGCTAATTAAAGATAAAATTATTTTACTTCACATAAAATAAATGATTTAAGAAACGAGGTATGCTATTCCAACTAGGAGTTTCGCTGTGAGAAACTGGAACCGCACCAGATTTACAAATGCTCAATACCGTAACTGACCACAAGAGGGCAGAAGTGTACAGCTGGAGGAAAAAAATGACCTGCTTCCCTCTTCAAAATACAAGCCGCCCTTTTTTTTCTATTTTACGGTTTTGATTTTTGATTTTAAGGTCTATGGTTTTATCGTGAAAAGAATACACGAGCATTTTTTTTTTTTTTTTTTTATAAATTTAATTCTAGAGCAGTTGTGGTCAACAACTGGCTTCACTAAAATTCCAAGGGACCCTCAATAAATCTTAAACTTATTTAAAATAAATGATAGTTACAATTTTATTAATTTGATTGTTATATATCAGAATCAGAATGATAATAATAATAAGGGAATAAAAATGTATATATATATATATATATATATATATATAGAAAAATATAATTTCTATGTCATCTAGTCACTATGCTTTCTTTATAAAATGCGTAAACTACAAAAAGCTGTTTTTTGTTGATTGAAAATGTTTGTTCTTAGGTCAAATACTTAAGGGAAACACAAAGAGGTTTAACACAAAAGGGCCTCTGAGTTCAGGAGTGATAATGACAGTGAATAAGCTCCACGCTGCACCTGCTCTGAAATCTAAACCTCTGCTGTTCATCTGGGGAAATGAACAGAACAATTAACCACAGTCCCTTGTGGCTGTTAGAGTAAATGCAGTCAGAGTGTTTTCTTTCTGCAGCTTTTCTGCTCTAAATGATATCATTCAACACCAAATGATTAAAAAAAAAATAAAACTGTACATCAATGAATCCCTATAGATATGCATGTTTCTACAGACACAATTTTTATTGAGGTTTATATTTTATGGGTTTTTTTTATGTCCATATATGTTTTGTTTAGAGCACTGGTCTTTGATATGCAAATATGAGTCAGAAGCAATCATGCATAGGTAAGTTTAAAAAAAAATATTTTATTAAAATGAGCAATAATATACAACAGGGAATCAAACATTTACACGCATCCACGTAAAAGTGGGTTTTTCAACCCTTAACATCACAAAATCGTTTCAAATGGAAAAGATGCTCAATAGAGGGAAGAGAAGAAAAATCTGGGGGAAGACAAGAAAAGTGTTTACATAATGCCTTTACATCCATCCTTGACGATCACATCATTATTTCAGTATCAGGTAGACGTTTACCTCTGTGCTTTCTTTTGTATTAGATGTACGCAGCAGAAAAAGCCACAATAAGGCCAAAAAGGAAAAAAGAACAACCCACAGCTAATTTTGCAATGCTGGTATCGAGAGAGGTCGAGTCTGAGCATGAGAAAAGAGCAGAGAAAGAGAATGAAGGTGACAGATGTAAGTACTCTATTTTAAGAGTTTACATGCAAATCAATAAACCAACAATGCAAGAAAACCATCTGATAATCATGACAAAGAAATGCATGTGTATTGTGGACTTTACTTGTGGGAAATTTCTACAGTAATTCCAACATTACATCAGTTCAACAGAAGAACAAGTATTTCATCAACACAAACATCACGCAGTAACATGTATTTGCAGAGGTAAAAGTGGAAGTGTCGGAAAATTTGGACCGGACCACATTTGGTGGTTCATGGACAGAATACCTCGTCAGTTTTAGTGTTACTTTAACATTATTTATATATTATAGTTTTTATCAATCATTTTAAATAGCTTTTTTATTTTCAGTTTTTTGTTTTAATTTTAGTTTCATTTTTAGTAATTTTGTTATGTGCTTTTCTCATTTTTATTCTTTCCTTTTATATATATATATATATATATATATAGGTTTAATTTATTATTATTCATATTTCAGTTTTAGTTATTTATTTATTCCAGTGTGTAATTTCAGTCTTTTTAACTTATAAATATTAAATGGAAAAATGGAAAATTTAATTTATTTCATTTCAGCTTTATTTCAATAAAAAAGTATTTTTAATAGTTTTAGATAAAGGGTTAGTTCACTCAAAAATGAAAATTCTGTCATTAATTACTCACCCTCATGCTGTTCCACAGCTGTAAGACCTTCGTTCATCTTCGGAACACAAATTAAGATATTTTTGATAAAATCCAATGGCTCAGTGAGGCCTCCATTGCCAGCAAGATAATTAACACTTTCAATGCCCAGAAAGCTACTAAAGACGTGTTTAAAACAGTTCATGTGAATACAGTGGTTCAACATTAATGTTATAAAGCAATGAGAATACTTTTTGTGCACCAAAAAAACAAAATAATAGTGATGAGCGATTTCAAAACACTGCTTCATGAAGCTTCGAAGCTTTACGAATCTTTTGTTTCGAATCAGTGGTTCGGAGCGTGAATCAAACTGCCAAAGTCACACAAACCATTGAAATTTCAAAACACTAATGACGTAACGAAGCCTCATTTACTGAAATCACATGACTTTCACACTACTGATTCAAAACAAAAGATTCGTAAAGCTTCGAAGATTCATGCAGTGTTTTGAAATCGCCTATCACTAGATATTGTTGAATAAAGTCGTTATTTTGTTTTTTGGTGCACAAAAAGTATTCTTGTCGCTTCATAACATTAAGGTTGAACCACTGTAGTCACATGAACTGTTTTAAATACTGTCTTTAGTAGCTTTCTGGGCATTGCTGGCAATGGAGGCCTCACTGAGCCATCGGATTTTATGAAAAATATCTTAATTTGTGTTCTGAAGATGAACGAAGGTCTTATGGATGTGGAACGACATGAGGGTGAGTAATTAATGACTGAATTTTCATTTTTAGGTGAACTAACCCTATAATCACCACTTTCAAGGTCCAGAAAGGTACTAAAGACATCGTTAAAATAGTCCATGTGACTACAGCGGTTCAACCTTAATGTTATGAAGCAACAAGAATACTTTTTGTGCGCAAAAACAAAAATAACGACTTTATTCAACAATCTCTTCTCTTCTGTGTCATTCTCTTACACTGTTTACGTTCAGTACTTCCAGGTTCCACGTCAGAACAGGGGTCTCTCAGATTTCATTAAAAATATCTTAATTTGTGTTCCGAAGATGAACGAAGGTCTTATGGATGTGGAGCGGCATGAGGGTGAGTAATAAATGACAGAGTTTTCATTTTTTTGGGTGAACTAAGCCTTTAACATTAATAACACATGGTCAGTTCTTCTGCATGAAGTTGATTGATTGTGGCAGTGTGCTTTCTTTTTGTTCATAGATCAACTGGTGATCTACCAACTACCACTGGTAAATTCCAACAGTTATCTTAACAATTATTAATACATCTCACTATCTTCACTCACCCCACTGAACGACAAGAGGTCTCTCCAGGCCGACTCCTCTTTGGAGCACCACATCCAGGTATGAATGCATCTGGTAGCTCCAGTCACCATAATCCATGAATTCAGTAGAGATCACGTCGCCAGTGACCTCCAATCCATCATATTAATGGCCTGTGGGTAAAAATTTTATGCACGGCACACCAAGGTGGTCAGCTGACCGTAATGAGCCATCTCAGTGGAGCGTACGGTAACAATGGGCGACACTGTTGCAAGACAACAAGATTCATCCACTAAATATGACCTATTGGATTACTTCAGATTATCTCAACTCATTGCTTTCATTTCCATTTCCTTAAAATGTCGTTATTGTGCTCAAATGAAAATGCAGAAGATAAAAGAAGAATGAAAAATGCACGGTTTACCCTTTCTCGTTGTGCTGTTGACATAAAATCTGGCATCAGCTCTGCACAGTGTCTCCAGCTCTTCCTTGCGCTGTTTCATCTTCCAGCTCTAACTGTTGAAATGATCAGCGTTCTTGATTCCATATTCATCATAACCAACGTATTTCCCCAACCTTGAGTCATAACTGCACAGAAGCTTCTGGTTGAAGACCAGCTTCACTGTGTAGACCATGTCAGACAAATCCTCTTTGCTTTACTCTCATTCCTCAATGTCCTGAAACACGTAAACATCTAAAGGGAACAAAGTTATTTAAATAAAAGTCAGTATATACCAGTTAAGTTAACATTTTAAGGGTTCAATACATCCAGAAATCTGTGCATATTCAACAATGAGGTATTTCTGCATTGAGGTTCTTGGAAAGATCAAACAGGAACTTAAAAAGTATTCTTGTTGCTTCATAACATTAAGGTTGAACCACTGTAGTCACATGGACTATTTTAACGTTGTCTTTACTACCTTTCTGGGCCTTGAAAGTGGTAATAACGTTGCAGTCTATGGAGGAACAGAAAGCTCTCGGACTTCATCAAAAATATTTTAATTTGTGTTCTAAAGATGAACAAAGGTCTTAAGGGTTTGGAACAACATAAGAGTGAGTAATTAATGACAGAATTTTCATTTTTGGGTGAACTAACCCTTTAGATTTACACAAATCAGAAGCTAAAATGGTTCTGAGCATGTGATTAGTTAGTTACCGTAAAATGGTGAGACTGGTCCTACAAGTCAGTCCTGTCTTCATATAACAGATATTTCAGGTAATTAAACTCACCTTTAGATGAGACACAACAAAACGCAAAGTCCAAGTCTGAGTGTTCTTCTGTGTAGAAACAGTGCTCGAGGAGAATGTTTGAAAGTCAGTCTGAATAATGAAAGCATTCATATACTTCACTAATCATGGATACTTCCTCATAATTTAATATAAATTACCCATAGGATCAGGAACAATAAGTGCACAAGGCCTGTAAAACACTACTTCAACTTTTTTGTCTTTATCCAAAAACATTTCAGTGTAAAGGAAAGCTAAAGATCTTCTAAACTTATGTTCACACCATTATCATCCCCAAAATATTAAGGAGAATTCAGGTTAAATCAAGTACATTACAAAACAATTAATATCTGTTCGACAACCCAATGAGCTGTCAAATCCCATCCATACACTCATGTTGACTGTTTCTAAACTTACCTCAGCACACTACAGGAATGTTACACCGCCACATTCAGGGCTTGTGCTAACTGAGCGTCTGCCATAGATGAATGGGAATGCTAACAGATGTTAATGCTAACAGGTGTTATTAAACTTTCAGGAGACATTCGGCATACAAAAACAACTACTGCCACCTTCTGTTGTAGCTCAGGATAGTATCCTGATGAGTGCAATGCATTTTTACAGATTATTGTAAAAAATAACTTTAATAATTAATTTATATGATATAGCTACCCCCGGTTTAACAGACAAGGCTTAAGCTAGTCCTAGACTAAAATGCATGTTTGAGCTGTTTTAATTGAAAGCAACTTGCACTGACATATCTTAAAATAATGTCAGTGCCACTGTTTTGACTCAAGATGCACACCAGTAATGTTTTTTTTCTAGTGTACGTTTATAAAAGCTACTTAAATATCCTAATTGAACTAAGGTCTGATACCGGGCCATATAGTTTAATGGCGCTTAGGTTATATATATATATATATATATATATATATATAAATAAAGTTATTTTAGTATCATTAACAAACATTTTGTTAATATTTTCAATTAGTTTTTATTATAATACCCATTTTAATTTTCAAGTTTTGGTATATTTTTATTTGTAGTAGTTTTTCCCCCGATTTCACAGACAAGGTTTAAACTTGTCCCAGATTAAAATGCATATTTGAGCTGTTAAACTTACTCTGACATGTCTTAAATGTGTCAGTGCCATTGTTTTGTCTCAAGATGCACACATTAATGTTTTTTGCTAAAGAACATTTTAAAAAGCTACTCAAATGTCCTAATCCTGGCTTAATCTAAGCCCTGTCTGTGAAACCAGGCCTTAGTTATTTTCTTACATCAAGTTAAATGAAAATTAGAAATGTCACCTTGGCAACTAGCTGAATTAAATAAGTTTATAATATCCCTGGATGCAATACATATTCCATTGAAGTTCATATAGAAATATGATAATGAAATAGCATGGTCTTGAAGAAACCACTCAGCCACAAGATTTTGTTTTAAGAACATCTCACCCTCTTTATTAATGTGACATTTTTCAGATGAGAACTACGGTCGCATGAAACATCTGTGGAGATGATGCTTCTAGCGTGAGGTTTCATTTCGTTATGTTTTGTTGTTGTTTTCTTAAAAAAAACAGAATGAGCTGTGGAAAAAACCAGCCACAATACTAAACAGAAGAGCTGAAGACAGGAGTAAACGAAGAAAAAATAACACAGGAAACAGAAATCAGGTCATATTGACAGATGCAAGCTGCGAGGTCATGAAACCTACATATGTACAAATTTTGGAAGAAAAAAATACAAATTTCATATTGTTTTGTTGTTGTGTAACTGCATGTGCTATGATATTGAAACTATATTTCCAAGCATTTAATTTCTGAATATGAGGGTCATTTTGTTAAAAAAAAAAAAAAACATAAATTGTGCATTAATTCTCTGGGCAAATGATAAACACACTAAAACAGAACAAACAAAACCAGACTAAAACTCAAAAACCAAGATTTACAAAACAGTATTCATATCAACACCTTATTAAGCAGCTTCTGATAGTGCATCTAAGACTCTGTTCTGCTCTTGAAATCCTGACCAAAACCACATGAACGGAAAAATAATTTAAGCATCCAGAAAAACAAATGCTCATGTAGCCCAGCTGAATTCTAAGAGCACAATTCTGTATGTTTAATGCAGATTTGAACCCATTCATTTGACCATGGGGAATAAAGCAGGCTGGATGGAGAGGTGATCAGATTCAAGTTTTAAGACGCCACTTAAAGCCAACAGGCCGCCCATCGAACAGACGGATGATGTCATTTCATGTTCTCCTAACTTCAGGGTGTACAGATGCCATTTGAATAGGTGGAGCTTTGTTTTTTCATTCAAATGCACAACCAAGCGGCCACACATCCACGTATGTGCAAAGTGTGTAAATTACTCAGAGTGGGCGGGAAAACCACTGGATTCAATGGCACAGGTACACATCACACACTCGCTCATGCAAACAAAAGTGACAGCAGTTTCCACTCCAAGCCTTTTGTTTTCTTTAGGACAAACAACTAATAGGTCAAACGAAAAGAGGGAGAGAAAAAAAAAGCAACACAAAAGATTCACAAAAGAAAAAGTCAGATTTTTGTTTTCTTCCCTACCAGGGAATTGCTTAAAATTCTTCTTTATAAAAGAAAAATAGATATTTATATATCTTTGTACATATATATACACAAGGTAAAGAAGGATGGCCTAACGGAAATGAGTCCCAAATTAGACAAGGATGCCCCGGTCTGCTTTTCCATCAGTTCCTTCCCGTCCAACATTTCCCAGAATTCTCTTTGACCTCAAACTGCTTCTATACATCTAAAGAGAAAGCCTGCTTTTCCTTATTCATATTTCTCTCTGTTTCACTAGTTGTTATTTAGAGCAGGAGCTCTATTATATTCTAGGATGGAGTGCGTGTTTTAATTATTGTCTGTTCCTTTTGATTAGTTCAGCCTGAGTCTGAGTCACTGGTGTCAGAGGATGAAGAAGAGGATGACGATGAGGAGGAGTCTGAGCTGGAACTGCTGGCGCTGAGACGAGACGCCATGGCATGGGGTTCCACTGCAGTGGGCTTCTCCACTGAAAGAACGAGAGAGAGATGTTCATTTAATCTGTCTTGATTAACCTGATTCTGATTGATCATCTGTGAACACCTCAGAGTCCCTACCTTTGGTTTTCTGTGGTTTCTTGCCGGAGTTGAGCTGGCCGCTGACATCCTGCAGTCTTCTCTCCAGCTCTCTCTTCTTCTCCAGAGCCAACTCCTCACGAGATTTACCCGCAGCACCTTTGACTGCCACTGGAACACAGAACACACATTTGGTCAAACTTCCCATGCAACTTCTAAAGTCTTTAAGTCAAGTAACTTTTATTTATATAGCACTTCATACAATACAAATTTGTTTCAAAGCAGTTTTACAGTGATAAACAATGATCAATGATGTAAACAGAGTTCAATTCTGCTGTGAAGCAGCTCTAGAAAGACAATAGTGTCATTATTCAGTTGAAATTAGTTCAGTGTTGATTTAGTTCAGTTCAATAACGGTGTAAAGATCATCAATTATGGAATGAGTTCAATTAATCTATAAAGCAGCTCTGGAGAAAACAGTGATGTCATCGTCATCCAGCTCAGTTCAGTTCTCATCTGATAGTGTAAGTGTGCAATCAAATCAATAATATTGTCAAATATTAAGTAATTTGACTGCCAATAATTTTCATTTGCAGTGAATGTCTAAATAATGTAGCTCAAACAGTACATTATAATGCTAAAACCATGGGTTTGACTGATTCCTAGGCAATGCATTAACTGATCAAATGTATAGCTTGGATACAATGTAAGTCACTTTGAATAAAAGCATCTGCCAAACACATAAGTTCCCCAATTCTGTCTCATTCGCTACATTAAGTTATATAAAATATGTATTAAAAAATAAAACATATAAAGGCTGCATATACTCCTATCTAGAGAGCAGAGACTATATAATATATACACACTATAGATTTGGGTCAGTAAGACTTTTTTTTTTTGTAGTTAATAATTAATATTCCACAAGGACACAATTTTCAAAAGTTACAGTAAAGACATTTATAATAGTCTTTAAATTTTAAGAGATATTTATTAGATTTCTTTCAAATAAATGCTGTTCTTTTGAATTTTCTATTCAAAGCATCCTGAAAAAAACCCACAAAAATATTAAGCAGCCCAACTATTTTCAACATTGATAATAATAAGAAATGTTTCTTGAGCAGCAAATCAGCAAATTAAAATGATTTCTGAAGGATCATGTGACACTGAAGACTGGCGTAAATGACGCCGAAAATTCAGCTTTGCATCACAGAAATAAATTACATCTTAAAATATATTCAAAAAAAAAAAAATAGCTTTCCTAAATTGTAATAATATTTCACAATATGACTGTTTTTACTGTATTTTGATCAAATAAATGCATCCTTGGTGAGCAGAAGAGACTTCTTTCAAAAATATTTGAACGGCAGTGTATTTGTTGTTTCTTTTTTTCATCTTGCCATGTAATTATTCAACATTGTACCTATGTTGACACACTAGTCACATGGGAGATGACTCTACATTAGTGGAGGAATGAAAGAACAGCATTGTGTTTGTTCACAGAAGGGTAAAGAGCATATGACTGTCGACCTGAGGAGTGTGCTGAATAAAACCAGGAAAGGTGGGGCTACACAAAGCATTATGGGTTAAAGTCTAGCTTCAGATTCTCATTAGCTGCCCAAGAACAAACATTCCTTTTTCATGGGAAGCTCATATCTTGTTTTTTCACAAATCAGCTACACTATATAAATCATATTTAAATGAAATGTGCTCTTACCATAAGGTTTCCGTGGTTTCTTTCGTAAACACATCATGACGTATCGCTCTAGTTCCCGCAGCGTGGACGGTTTGAGCGTCTCAAAGTCGATCTCGATCTCCTCTGGGTTGGTGTCGCGCAGCGAGGGCTCTCGTGATTGGATGATGTGGACCACGCGGCCCAGTTTCTCACCCGGCAGCCTGTTGATGTCCAGGCTGAGTTGCCGCTTCTCGTCGTAGCTCATGGGGCTGGTCTCCTCCTCTTCCTCTGAGTCATAGTGTGGCGTAAGACCACCGTGGCTCATGGGTAGGGAGTTAAACGATGCGGCTTGAGATTTCTTTGAGGATCTAAGGGAAACATGAGAAGGAATAAGATACGTTTATTTTTATTGATGATTTATGAATTAGCTACTGTGTAAATCAGTAAGTGGAGACGTACTTGCTCTTGTTGCTCTTCTTACTGGAGCCCTTCTTGCCCTGAGTGGAAGTCGCTGCTTTGCTGTTGCTCCTGCTCTTTGGTGTCTTGGAGAGTTTTGGCGTTTTCGGCGGCCGAATGACAACCTCATCCTCAATCATGCTCCTGCTCCGCTTGTGTTTTTCCGGCTTCTTCTTTTTCTTCTTGTCTTTCTTTTCTTTCTTCTTCTTGGGCTTGACGATGGGCGTAGAGGACAGCGCAGCCAGCTGCTCGTGCACCGCCCTCAGCTGCAGACAAGCGAGTGAATGAGTGTCACTGTGTTTCTAAACCCACGGCCACTGCAGCTCTCAGTAAACGTACAAATACGTCAAATCTGTCAGTGCCGGTTTTAGCGAACTTTGTTGGAAAAGTTCAGTCGCTACCTGTGTACACACCTGTTCCTGAAGCTGGGCCAGGCGATGCGCTCTCTCCTCCTCACTGTCGGAGCTCGGGCTGCTCTCGCTCTCACTCTCGCTGCTCACGTCACTCTCTGACGACGAGGAGGAAGAGGAGGAGGAAGAGGAGGAGTGACCGCCCAGGCCGCCGCCCAGGGACGCAGGTGGGAGGGACTCCAGGGGCTCGTCAGGCATCTTGGCGAAGCGGAACTCAAAGACATCCTGAAATAGAGAGATGAAAATTTTAATATCCAACTTTTGACATGCTTACTTTTGGCGTAAAAGAAAAGGAAGAAAAAGTAGGGCTGGATGATTAATCGTACTTAAATCATGATCACAATTTTAGCTTTGCTCTTCTCTTACAAAAACCCATCACTTCACTTCAGAAGGCCTTTATTAACCCACTGGAGCCGTATGGATTATTTTTATGATGGACGGATGCACTTTTTTGGGCTTCAAACTCTTGCCCCCCCATTCACTACCATTATAAAGCTTGGTAGAGCCTGGATATTTTTAAATATATCTCCGATTGTGTTTGGCTGAAAGAAGACCAAGGATGTACACCATATACACCAAGGATGGTTTGAGGGTGAGTAAATCATGGGATAATTTTCATTTTTGGGTGAACTAACCCATTAAGGTTTTATCAATCTTAATAATGTAGAGGGGACTTGATGTGCGTTTGGATAAAAGTGCAAAAATTCAGATTAAATGTAAAAAGACATTTCTGAAGTGAGAACAATTGTGATAAATAATCACAATTATAATTTTTGAACAAAATAATCATGATCGTGAAGTATACCTGTAATTTTCGGGCCATGGACACCACATCGTGATCTGGAGGATTGTACTTGTAACAGTTTGAAAACATTAGCCTGATGTCAGCAGCAAACTGCAATGCATCCCGGTACTCCCGATGATCCATTTTCCTCTGCAAGATCGAGAAATACATGAGGATCTAATTGAGCACATGGTGGCATTTTTAAATGGTTATGTATCTAAAACTCTTCGACGCGCACCTTTATAGTGCTTAGATCCATGGGACACTTGATAATATCATGATAGTCATGCAGTCCCAGTAAGGAAACATCCACCGGCTTGTAGAAGGGCCAGGCGTAGGCTGTGTGCTTCTTCGACAGCAGCTCCTTGAGAATCGTGCTGCAGTATCGTAGCTGCTGGCTCAGCCTCCCACGCCGCACTGGCTGATGTTGGTTCTGGGAGTCTGGCAAGTCTTTCCGTGGTGGCTTGATGGGCCTGCCACTGCCACCTCGTCTCGCCGGAACTTTGTCTCCAACCAGGCCTCCACCAAGACCTAGGTTCAGGCCAAGGGACAGGCTCTGTTTGGGGTCTGCACTATAAGCAGAGATGGTGAGCGGAGAGTCACCACCGCCCAAGCCGAGACCCATGCCACCTACACCCATAGTGAGGGGCATGCCTGTGGTGGTGGGGGTGGTCGTGTCTGCCTTACGCTTGACGCCCTTTTTCTATTGAAAAGATAGAGAAAGAAAAAATAGCTAAATTGCATCTAAAATGCAAAAAAGCATTTCAACTAGCCTATGCTGCATCTGAAAACTATAAATAGATTTTTTTTATATAAATAAGAGGTCTTACCTTTGCAGTAGGTTGGGTAGGTGGCAGGCCCAGCAGTGCAGGGGTGCTATGTGAAGTGGGAGGCAAAGTCTTGGTTATAAGCATCTGCGGTGGGGTGGATAGGACCGAGTCTGGGGTGTCTGGAGTGGGAGGGGAGTAGGCCGACTGGGATACAGAAGATATCGCAGGGACCTGATGAGCTGTCGTGAATCCACCTGAAACTAAAAGTGAGACAGAAAAAAGAAACGCATAAGCACAAAGGCAGACAAACAGCCAATAAACAGCAGCACCAATTGAATTTCACACAAATCGTCTGTAATTAATCAATAAGGATTTTTAAAAATAAATAAGAGCAGTTTCTAGTTGATGAAATATTGAGTATCACTAGAAACACACCAATATATAAAATGTATTGTATAATATTTATTTCATTATTAGCGGCTAGCATTACATATGATATTTATTATAATAAGTTTATGTGAAGATTGCTTTAAGTTCACTTAAATTAAAAGTTATTTTTTAAAGCCTAATAAACATTGAAATTGATAGCTGTAATGTTAAAAAAAAATATCTATAAATGAAAAAAACTCAATTTCGTAGAGACTTCAGAACCAGTATTAGTATCAGTGATACTGGCCTTCATTCATAAAAAGATGCCATTAAACAAATATTTAAAATATACTGTCTTTAAGTTGTTTCTACATTAATTTGGAGAGTAATGGTAAAATTATCACAATATAAAAATATTAAAACCTCCAATGTTTTACAGAAAAAAAAAAAAAAAAAAGTGTGATTATTTAGTTAATTTTTTTAATTGATTGACAGCACTATTAATTATATATATATATATATTATATATAAAAATGTATATACACTCACACACACATATACCTAAACTTAAAATAAATATAGCAATTTATATATATAAAATATTAATAATATATAGTTTTTTATTAGTATTAAAAATTATGATTATAAAAAATATAATATATTAAATTATTATAAAAGTATATTTTTTATGAGTAATATATAGTTTTATATTTTAAATATTTGTGCATAAATATCCAGGTAAATATAAAGATTTGACTATGAAATCCTGTCAACTCAGTTTAATCAGGGTCAACTATTTTTTCCCCACCCTGTTCTTACTTGATTTGTGGCCTTTTTTAAGTTTGCCCGGTTTGCCCCTAGGGACAGGTGCGGGAATCTCTTCTTCCTCTTGGGGCATCTGTGCAACCTTCTGCAGGAAAGCCTTCTCCAGAGACTGGGCCATCAGGACAATGTCATCTGTTGGCTATAATAAATAGATGACTTTTAGATCACATGACAGTCTCTAGACGATACTACTGATGCATGTAATTGCACCATAACAGGCTGGGTTGAAGACCTGAGCCACTTGATGGAACAACAAAATACCTGAAAAAACAAGGCTGAGCACTAATAGAAGGCTGACTGACTGACCTTGTTGTAGATGTAGCAGTTGGTGAACATGGTGTTGAAATCCTGCATGCACTCGCTGGCACTGCGGTAATAATTGTTCTCCAGTCTTTTCTTGATGGTCCCCATATCCATGGGCTGCTTAATGATGTTATAATAATCCTGCGTGAGAGAAGAGATGAGCAAACGCTTGTGTTTAGACTCATTACTTCTGGTATAACATGCCATCTTGTTAAATATTTAATAACAAGTGTTATGGTCTGGACTGATTGGAGGATGTTTCTCAATCTGGAACAAGAACAAACTTACAGGGAGGTTGAGCTTGGCAGCGTCCACTGGCTCATGGAAAGGCCAGGCGAAGTGATGCCTCCACAGCGTCTTCTGTAAAGCTTTCTGGAGGAACTGCAGTTGGTTGGTCATGCGGCCCTGTCGAGTGGGGTCCCGTACAGGGGGTTGAGGGGGTCCGGATTGGGGAACCTGGGGCAGAGCAGGTCCTTCAAAACCTTCGTACAGCAGCGACGGCTTGCGGATGCGCTTGCCGGGTCCGGAGATGGTCTGCTCCATCATCGTGAGCCCCTGCATGCCGTCGCACCCGCCCAAAGAGCTGTGGAGAACAGGAAGATGAGGGGGTCATGTAGAGAAGAGCCAGATGAGAGCATTTTGGCTTGGTTTCACAGACAGGGCTTAGATTAAGCCAAAAGTAGGCCTTAGTTAAATTAGGGCATTTATGTAGCTTTCATAAACATGCCTTAGAAAAAAAAACATTACTGATGTGCATCTTGAGATAAAACAATGGCACTGACATATTTTAAGACATGTTAGTGCAAGTTGCTTTCAGTTAAGAGCTCAAACATGCATTTTAGGCTTAAGCCTTGTCTGTGAAACCGGGCAATATAATATCAAATATTGGATTATTGATTTATACCCAGACAAATTTTAACTGTAGAGACAGAACGACGAACAACTTTGTGATTTAACGAAATGAAATACACTCGTCATGACTCAAACTCTGACTAATTGTCCGTTTCGCTTATGAGCACCGAGCATGAAAACACAACTGCCCCTCCAGCAGTTTATCTGTCCAGTCATGTGCGAGTTATGCTACGACTCATTCCGAAACCATACGCCAGAGTCCAACTGGAAACTGGGGGCGTGACCTTAAAAAGACTTAACCCAGATCGGGTCATGTTTGTGTTCATCTGAAGAATTAGCCAATGAGTGTGCAGCTTTCAAAACAAATACTTTGAAGCACAAATCAATTATTCCCGTTGGCCTTATATTACTAATGATTCACCCTAAACAAATTTTATTATTAAAGATAAAGTAATTATAACAATTCTTTGCTTCTTCAAAGAGAGTGTGGAAAATCTGCCTATGTCTGTATAAACACATTTAAACTTGATTTTATGTATATTTAATACCTCAAGACATCATTATAAAACGGTTTGAATAAATCTATGCTGTCATTACAATTGAGTTTTTTTTTTTTTTTTAAATAAGTATGAATTATCATGAGCTCATGTTTAAAGGAATGTATTCCTATAGGGCATTTAAATGCCTTTAAGCCCACAAATTGCTTATGTAAAACTGCACTACCCTCACTAATTTAAAAAAATAAAATACATGTGCTTTATATAACCTGACAGTATAAAGAATCTAATTTCCTCCATGAGACTTACCTTCTGAGGCCTGTTAAACGCTTTAAAATGATCAAGTTGACAGCACCCAATACTTGCATCACAAGTTTTTACATGTACACCCTCTTGGGATTCATTTATTGGGACTGCTCAGAAAACACGATGCAATATTTCTAAAAACATTGCAGTCGTTACGTGATTTTAATATATGAAACAAAACTAGACTACAAAACAGTTAAGATAGGTGTTTTTTCTTTCTGCAGATTCTCTCTCAATGCCTTCCAGCCAGGTTCTGTAAGTGAAGGTTTGCATACTTGCCCCAGTATGTACTCTGAGTGTAATTTAACAAACTGAAGAAAACAATGCAGACAGGCTGCTTCTAAAGAAATAACTTTGGATAAATGCATCACTCAATTCAATACATTTACAACTTTATAAATATTTAGTTAAGCTGATAAAACATATTAAACAACTTTAAGTTGCATAATTTAAGGTTTGAATGTACAATATAAACATTGCTGAATGATACAAAAATCACAAACAGTTGACATTGAAAACGTTTTATTTTCAGTCCAAGTAAAATGTTGGATTACAAACAATGTTTGGTAAAACAATAAAAGCAAATAATACGACTAATTATTATTTATTATTATTATTTGTCTCATTCACTGCATGCTGCTTGGGAGGGGGCAGGCGGCGGGCTTCATGCGGCTCGTTTAAATACTCGCGTTGCTAAGCAACCAAAAGCGAAACAACTCCACAAATTATTCAGTGCTGTGCCATTAGATTTCACAAATCAATGACACTAGCCACCAAAAGAAGGCGTGAGGTGATCAAATAGGCAGAGCCGCGGCCCTCCAAGCGTGTTAAATGTTGACAAAAGTCCACGTGGTGTGAGGCGGAAACGCAACTTAAGATGAGTTTCAGAATGACTAAACCGTAAAAAAAGAAAGAAAGAAAAATGGTTAACATACGAGTCTCAAAGTAAGCTTCAAATTAATGAGGCAAAACAACTTACAAACACCTGATAAATAAATTTTAGTTTTCCGAGTCAAGGCGCCGCCTTGTGACCTATATCTCTACATGAAACAAATATAAATATACCCCATTGAAACACATCGATCACAACAAGCCTTTCCATTACGCCAGACAGTATTGTACGCAATCTACCGATCAAATTCACCACCACATGGTCACTGTAACACACTCGCGGAAAAAGTGATCGATGAAACATGCTATATTCAGTAAATCTAAAATTCAGCACACACTTCCGAGTCTTAATAATCATCCAAAAAATGTATAACATTTTTAGCAGCGTGTCCGCAACCTGTATGACCAATAAAAAGATACTGGTAACGTTAGCTGATAGCATTAGCTTACCCTGCTAATTTCACGTTCGCATCTTAGCACTGCATGTTTAACGACATACAATCAGTTATACAATTCAAACAATCTCAGATATAAAAAAGCGGTTGTATCACTCAATCTTGAAAGTCTGAATGTAGACCAATTTGTCAATAAACAAACTGCCTTTCTCAGGGAACGAAAACGCGCCTGCGCAATAAAGGCGGGCAGCTGCTCGTTAAAAATCAGACTTTAAAACTTGAAGACTAGTGGCGAACTGACGTTGTAATAAAAAAAAAAATAGTCGTTTCAACACCACTGCCATTAGAAAGTGAAAGTCAATGCAGTCTTATTATTACGGTATTTCACTTCAAGTTATTGCGACAGGACGAAAGTGATTAAAATAAATTAATTCCAAAAGATGCCGAATTATGACAATATTCCAAACATTTTCGTTCACAGAACAAGTGCAATGTCATTTACTCCAACCGGTACCTGTCAAAGGGCGGGCTAATGGCCGTCTCCATCGGGATGGATCCGGATTCTGTTTTTAAACCGGTTTCGTTCGAGTATCCGAGTTTCGCGGCCTTGTTTTTCTGACTTCCTCTATCCTCCAGCTCAGCGCTACAATGAAATGGCGAAGTTGAGGCTCCGCCCGACTTTTTATAAACCCATCGACGGCTCCATTGGCTGATGTCACGCCATTCGTACACACCTACGCGTATTCTATAGGCCATTCGATCTGTCCGTCAAATAGGCCACGCCCGCACATCCCCCGGAGCACGATTTGTGGATTTTAACCATATTAATTCGCAAAAAAACACTTGTCTAGGCAACACCGCCACTATAACCAACATACAGTGAAACATTTTCGCGAACAGTTTACAACACTTGGCTGCGTTAACATTTCCAGAAATATTGCGTTTCTCAAGAGTTGAGTGTTACGTCAGAAGACTTCGCTGATTGGTTCCCCAAAACTAAGGCGCGTTCACCCAGGGCAGGTTGGAAAGACGCCATTGGCTCACCCGATTAGTCACGCGTAACAGACAAATGCGGCACACACACGTAAAGATCACCTCGCCTTACAGTCTGTTCCTCATCTACTGCCTGTAAGAAGACAAAAACCCCCACAAAATACTTAAACTCAAACGTCTAAAGGCAACCACGTGATAGTAATACGTTCCTAAAATAAAACGGGGAAAAAACAACCAGAGACCTAAAAGCCAAACACAATATTGTATAAAATATTTATATAATCGTCCCATTAACGCAATGTAAAAAATGTCAAACTAAAACTGACAAAAGGCGATGTCCTTCTCTGTGTCGATTCAACATGGCCTACAAGGAGTGTCCTCCATGAAATGACGCAGCAACTTTAGTCCTTCGAACGACGACACGCAGTGGTTAAACACGATTAAAGGACCAAAAATATAAATATAACACTAAAATAGCCAGAAATAACTTAAATATTCGAATTACGTCGAAAATTTACACAAATAGCCTATAAAAAGAACTACTGCGTTTAGGCCGACGTCGAGCGCTACACCTACCACAGCCAAAATCATCTATAAAACTTAAAATACGTTTGATTCCCCTGTAATTTTCTAGCCGTTTTGATCAAAGGCCATCATTGTTTAACGATATTGTCGATCTTTTTAAATCAGCCGAGTTACCTTTTAGAGGACACTTTAACTAATTGAAAGATTCTCTTTCCAGAAGCCATTAACAATTGTTAGACGCCTAAAAGTAAATGATCTGATACAACAAAGTGTATTTTAAAACGATCTTCAAATTAAAACCGTTTAGGAGAACAGATTTTTAGAAAAATATACTGCCGCCCATCCCCCACTACCAAGGTTACAGATTTGAAACAATGTCATAGATAGTGGGAAACAAAAGTACAACACTAAACCGGTCAAATTATAAGTAATCTATTAATTATTTAAATTAAAACGCTTAATTTAAATTATTCATGTTTTACAACATTATTTTCAAATAAATCTAAATCTCTTTAACATATACCTCTATCCAGATTAAGTGAATTGAAAATAAAAAGGAAAAACAAAATATGTCGAATTCCTCATTGTTGGTAAAAATCCTGATTTTCTTCTTGTCTTCAGCCACGTTTCTTTATTCAACACATTTCCCTCAAACATGTCCGACTTCTTCTTCCCCATTCATTGGATCGAAGTGGGGGCAGGGAGAGTCATGTGATCACCCACACGACTGATCGCGTGGCTTAAAAACTGGTTTTAAGCAGGAATTCCATAAAACACGTCTTCTTTTTTTAAATACACTACATACAGAGAGCATTCCCTAGCGATTAAATACTCGATCTTTAAAAATCCATTAAATGTAAACGCGTAATTAGTCAGCTACGATGATAAATCCAGAACAAAGGAGATTTTGCTATCGTTGCTGCGCCATGATTGGATGGAGCAGATCACGTGTCGGGCAAACCATCGCGCCATCGCAAAAATTAAACCTTCTTATTTTTCACCGAGATTATCTTCTTGGAAAATGTAATCCGATTCCTTTAGATTCCTTCCAAATGCTCTGAATACTAGATTCACTTAGGTAAACGCAGAGCAAAAAGTTTATTAGGAGCACGAGAAATCCATGTAATCAATAGCTTTCATCTCCCTTGAATGTAATCCTCTCTGCGCATGTGCAGTTTCATCTGACTCCCTTCCCCCGAAACCTGCTAAAATTGGAAACTTGTTCTGTGACTAATTATTTTGACTGATTACAAAATATAGCTACATTGAAATTGAAATAAGTTTGTGGACACATATTAAGTGCATAACAAGTTTATAACAAAGGCGAACACTGAAAAAAATGTAAAAAAAAATTCTAGTAAGCAAGTGATAATGTGGTTATATGCTGGATTGTGATCACACTGCTCGTTTTATTTTTGAAAAAAAAAAAAAAAAACTCTACATTATCCTGATTTACAGAGCTACATGCCATGTTTTTTTTATAGTTTTTCTTTCCACCAGGCAACGTTTTTGGAAAGATGCAGATAATTATCCCTTTATTCAAAAGATTTTTAACATTACTATATACATATCCAACATGTTTAAATATACCCAACATTCTAAAGGTAGCTTAATTTAATTATTAGTTAACAAAATATCACTTCCAGAGGCTTACTTTTAAAAGAATAGGCCTACATTTGAATATTTGTCAGGTAGTTATTTGACAATGTTGTGCTACATACAACAACATCTGTTAAAACAGCATGACAAATGGGAAAGCACATGCCTAGCCTGTCACTCATGTCCCACAGAAGTGAGCACAGACAACACTAACCCAGTCTGACTCAGCGTCACAAGGCAACTTGGCCAGCAGGGGAAACGGTTGCTATGGAGGCTCTCGCTCACACACTCTTTCCTTTTCCTAATAGCTGGCTGTTCTTGGCAATAGTGCTGAAGGAAAGCACACACTTTTACAGTCAGTGTTTGATGGCTGGGTTTAGGTGGGGAGGATGTTTCATTGGATTATATATATTTTTTCAATTATAGTTTTATTGCAATGTTTTAGCATGCGTGTGCATTGTTTTAATGTAATAAAAATTTAATGACATTTTTGAAAATGTATATAATCATATTCCTAGTTCCCATTCTCTATTAAAAGGTTAGTTCACCCAAAAATTAAATTTATGTCATTAATTACTCACCCTCATGTCGTTCCACACCCATAAGACCTTCGTTCATCTTCAGAACACAAAGTAAGATATTTTTGATGAAATCCGAAAGTTTTTTTTATCTCCCATAAAATTATCTCCCATTAAAATATCTCCCAATGTTACGGAGCCCCGCACATGACATGCAAGAAAAAATTAAATCATGCGCACGATTTACTAATTCGTTCCTCGATTTACTAAAACGTGCACACGATTTTCTATTTTATTCTCCTCGATTTATAAATCATGATTTATAAATCGAGGAACGTAAATAGGAAATCGCGGCGCATCGCATTTAGTAAATCAAGGGAACGAATTAGTAAATCGTGCGCACAATTTAGCCTACTATTTTTTTCCTGCATGTCATGTCCGGGGCTCCATACAATGTTATGAAGTGACGAGAATACTTTTTGTGTGCAAAAACAAAACCAAAATAACGACTTTATGCTTAATATCTTCTCTCCCCTGTCTTTTTGCTATGCTGTTTACGTCCAGCACTTCCAGGTTCTACGTCAGATCGCTGACTCGGTATTGGCCAATGGTGTAACAAGTGAGCAGCACGACACGTGCATATGATGCTGATGCAGGAGCCAGCCAATAATGAGCCAGCATTCAGACATAGAACCTGGAAGCACTGGACGTAAACAGCGTAGCAGAAAGACAGGGTAGAGAAGATATTATTGAATAAAGTTATTCTGTTTATTATTACTATTACAGAAATTGTATTTGTTTCTTCTTACCTGTTTCAGTTTATGTATGACTGACAAATATCCATCACATTATGTTTAATAGTTTGTTTATGTTAAAACTCTGTAATCCAAATGGATGGAAATTAAAGATTAGTTCACTTTAAAATGAAAATTACCCCAAGCTTTACTCACCCTCAAGCCATCCTAAGTGTATATGACTTTCTACTTTCTGGAAGGCGTAGGACGTAACGTAAGTGCTTGGAACTGCATGAGGCATTACACATTCTGCACTCAAAAAAAGGCCAAAATGTAAGATTTATGTGTTTGAATTGCAAAGGATTAGTTCACTTGAAAATTAATGAAAGTGCATCCATCCATTATAAACAAACGTTCTCTACACTGTTTCAGAGGGTTAATAAAGGCTTTTTATAAATTATAATAGTAATTAATATCATTAGCTTTTTGCTTGATTATGTTATCAAACAGCTAATAATGTGTTGCTAATGTTACATGACTCCCTTGCTTCAGAGTGGCCATGGTTAATGTTATGCTAAATCTTGCCAGGACGTTGACATTACAAGGTAGTTTGTGATGTAAGAAACACCAGCGATTTCAAACTGCATTTTTGAAACTGTCAGTTTCTGTCAGAACTGTCAGATCACTGCAGTTTTAAAGAGAAAATACTCAGCAGCAATGGTGTTGACTTATGAATTTGCACATGGTTTGTCTTAAAGCATATCAAAAACACCACACAGACATTTCAAATACACGTCTTACATTTAAGCCTAAATATTTTTTAGTAAATTTGTTGCTGATTTAATCAGGACAATTAAGTGATGTTAAGATGAAGCATAGATCATTTTAAAAGAATCTTTTCCCCTTAGAATCAGTTTCAGTCCTTCTTAACCAGGCCTATCTGACACTGCAACGACTGCTAGAAGCCCATTCTTTCAGGTCTTATCTGTGAAAACCTCACTAGTCTTATAATTGTGGAGCTATTAACAGTGATTCTCACAGTCATTTGCACTTCTATTCTGAATCCAGACACAATGAATGCCAATGGCTCTGCTCTGCACAGGTGTGAAGTGTTGGTATGCAGCACCATTGTTGCATTATCACAGTATTTTACCTCTGCAATAAAGAATCCACCAATCCCTTTGCAATCATGTGTTGAAATAAAGCCGAAATTCAAGAAGAACAAGAGCATTTGGTATATTTTTTCACATTAAAGCTTTTGTAATGCATTTTAAGCACTGTATGATTACCATGGCTATCTGCATATTTTTCTCTTTTCACTAAGATTCAAGATATTTCAATCTACTTATTTTTGCTTTCTCAGATGTGTTGAGTGTATATGAGATATACACCGCCTCTTTCAATGTGTCAGTCATAGCCTATACTTCAATATGCCTTCAGATTTGCTGCTGAAAGCAACAATTCAAGCTGTTTACAATGCATCAACCCTGAGCCAAACAAAGTTAACAGTTATCAGATTCCATCAGGCATTATACAATCCTTCTGTTATTAGCCTATAAAATTTCATATTTGGCAAGAGCTACAGTGATGGGGAATGAAAAAAAGATGTATATATTTCTGTCTTTCTGACTGCAACAAAGTAGTGAGAGATTATTGTTGCTAAGAATATCTCTTAATTGTGCCATGCCATCTATCAGGATGACGAACAAACAAATAAATAAATAAAACTGAAGTAGAGAAAACAAAATAAAATTCCATAAAATAAAATAATTAACTAGCATAATTTGTCTCTAGTCTTGACAATTTTATTTGGCGTACAACAGTGACATCTAGTGTTTATGAAGGTGAACAATTGGAAAATTAAAAATTAGCCTGCGTGTACCAGTGTGTACCAGTTCTCAACGGGGGCGCTACCGCCCCCAGTGGACGAACTTAGTGACGGCGTTCCAATTTGCAACAGTGAAACTTTGAACGCCAATAAATAAATGTTTGCATATTTATATTCTGCAGGGTGAAAACAATTTGTGCACTGTTAAAAGTTACCTAAAAATGCACATTTAATCGAGTTTAAATTTAATTGAAATTTAATGTGTCAAAATCTGCATGTTCCCGCCATAAGGGGAGACCGGGATAGTAGTAACACTTTTTGTTTGATCATCAGTTACTCAGTGGTTCTTTGTGCTAGACCTATCAAATTTTGATACACGGTAGCCACGTTTCTCTACTACAAATAATACTAACTTGGACGTGTACACTACACAATCACAGATTATGTGAGTTAATGTCAAATACAAAGAGTTCCGTTGTTACAATCCCATACTAAGTTGTAACGCTGGGGATAGATGCAAAAATGAGTGGTGATTTGCTGAAATAAGATTCACACAATCTAATTTATGCAATAACTTTATTGAAGAACAAAGAATAATCACTTTTAAGTAAAGTGAACAATTTAAAGTGACAAAAACATTGAACTTCTTTCAGGACAGGAATTTAGCACAAAAACAACTGCTATGTGGTTTTGAATGTGTATGTGTGTGTGTGTACTGTATTCCTGTCACATAACTAGCTAGGTTGCCATCCACCTAATTTTATGTAAATTTTGCGATATCACATTAAATTGGCTGGATAGAAAAGCCAAGATGTGCATAATTTCTTAAAAAAAAACGTGCACAACAAACAAAAAAAAAAACATGCATAAACTAAGATGAAAACACATTTACCACATAAGTCCCTTGATGGACAACAAAAAACTCACGCCAAAGATAAATCCTGTGGTGCAATTGCAAAAATATAACATTTTAAAACAAATGAAATGGTTATGTTGTGATTTAGATTTAATTTAACAAGTAGGGCCTACAGTTTAATCTAAAAAAAAATAATTTTGTTATATTTTAAGAAAAGTCCTGTCCCCCAACGTCATGTCTGTGTTGTTACAGTAATAGATATTGGCCATTTACAGTTTTTTTTTTTTTTTTAATTGCTAACAAGCATCGGTCAATACTTCACACATTCAGCGAAACAGAAGTCTTTTCGGACCAAAATCATTTTTCATTGCTTTCACTTTTTTTTGTCATTCACACTTCACCATCAGCAAAACACTATATATTTGCAGCACAGTTTTCAAATGCTAACACACTGCTTTCAAAACTGATAAAAGCACATTCAAATCACAATGATGGCAAAAAATGTGCAATTCTGCAGGAATTATATTGAAATATAAAATCTTAGCAGAATATTTACAATAAAATTAAATAACAATTATTACAAACACAACTAATTGCAATTTCAGCCTATTTTTAATGTCCAATAATACATTTTTTTTTTCTGGTTATCTTTTGGTAAATCGGGATGGCTTCAGAATGATGGATCAAGGAAGACACATTGGTGGGGGAAGAAGAGTGGCAGAGAGAGTGAGGACTAGAACTGTGCTGTACATCCATCCCATACATTTTACAAACTGCTAGTAGGGTTGTGGGGAGGCTGGAGTCTTTCCAGCATCTCGGGTCATAGGCAAGAAAACAGCCTGGACAGATGACTGGTCCATCACAGGGATCACACACACACACACACACACACACACACACACACACCTGCAGGCAAACTTACAGTTTCCAAATCACCTGTCCTGTATGTCTTTGGAAACCAGCATCAACAAAGAGAGAACATACAAACTCCACACAGAAAGGCCTCCTGCACAGCTGGACTCCAATACTGCACACCTTTAAACTAGATATGTTGTTGATGGCTTTGTTTGTTGGTTTATTTGTTTATATGTAAATCTATATTTAAAGATAGAGGGGGGGGAATGCTGCATTTCTCATTCATTCTTTGTGCAGTAATACAGTCAGTAAAATAACAAGAACTTATTCTTATTCTGTAATGAAATACTGATTTATGTGAAAAATCATTCAAACTTTAAAGACCAGGTTAACTAATAATGAGCAGAGGATACTGGGAAATGAAGTCCGTGAATAACAGAGTCTATGGAAATGAGGGACGAGGCTGCCATCTGCTGGTACTTGTGCATGGTGAGTCTCTTATTAATTTTCATAAATTTTGCTACATTTCTGATAATTTCATGTGTCACACTAGTCTGTGATGTTACACTGATAACTTACAGATTTTTAGATATTTTAATCTAAATTTTGATAAATACAGTCTTATTAATATTTCTAAAATGTCCCCAGATGTAGAAACCATCATGATGCCAGCCTCCATTTTAGAAAAGTCTAGATTTTTACTACCCCGTATTCACAGAGGAACAAGAGAAAGCTATTGTAAACATGGTTTTGACCAATAATCTGATACGTCTCAAAGAAATTCAAAGAAACGTCCTCAATGACCACAAAGTTTTCAATAATATCCATCCGGTCTCTCTGACACTGGGGCGAATCCTTAAAAAAAAACATCACATACAGATGAAACAAGTCTGTTGAGTGCCATTTGAAAGAAAGAGTAAAAGACCTGCTGCATGAATATGTGCAGGTAATAATGCACACTGCACATAATAATGCACACTGCATGTAAATTTATAGGCCTGTATTGAACTGGACAATGTTGTATCTGTTTACTTTTTTATAGTTTTGCTAATTGATGCTGATCTAATCCCACATGAATTTATCTTCATAAATGAGGCTGGGTTTAACCTGACAAAAGTAAGAAGAGGGAGAAACATCATTGGCCACAGAGCTATTTTGAATGTCTTGAGCCAACGTGGAGGTAACATCTGCAATCACGCAGAATCGGATTCTCCACCAGCATGCTAGCTTAGGTCATTACAACACAGCCCACATACTAACGTTTTTATACAGATTACACATCGTCACAGCAGAAGACCATATGGATGCAGGGCAGATTAGATTCATTGACATGTGGGACTATATATCCTTCCACCTATCTGCTCTGGTCCAGAACTGATGTCATGAGCATCCACAGTTTTCACTCCAATACCTCCCACCATACTCTCCCTTCCTTAACCCCAATGAGGAGGTTTTTTTCAGCATGTCAGCCCTATGTCAGGATATCCCTCATTCAAGCCATGGAGAAGAACTATGACCTAATTGGTGCAGAGTCTGTGCAAGAATGCATTTGCCATTCAAGGAGATTCTTCCCTCAATGTCTTGCGAGAGAGGACATCACCTGTGATGTGGACTAAGTGCTATGGCCAGATCCAGGCAAGAGATGATACTTAGTTTTTTTTATTATTATTTATGCTTTCTTTTTGTTTTCACAAATGTTTTTGTTTATGTTCTATATTATACTTAGAATATGTTCACTGATTTTCAGTGCAAAAAGACCTTTGGAAATACATGGATGTAAAAAATCAAACCCAGACTATATCATTAGAAAAGTAGAAATGTTACAAGTGTTTAAGATTGAGCACAGCAGTGTGTAAGTGGTTCAAACAGAATCATATTGTATGAACCATGTGTGTGCCATATGGTGTCAAAATTATTTTTTTGAGTTGTTCTGCTACATGTGTGAATGTGCGAATTGTGTTGTGTTTTGATAAAATGAGCCTTGTTTTTTAAAAATGTGCTTAAGCAGTCATAAAAAAACTATATTTCTGATGTCACCACAGATCTAATAGTGAGAAACTTTTTCTTAAAGGGATAGTTCACCCTAAAATGAAAATTAAGTAATCTTTTACTCACCCTAGTGTTGTTCAAATGCCCTGTGTCCTTCTTTCTTTTTCAGACAACAAAAGGAGAGATTTTGAAAAATGTCCTGCACTCGCTCCTCTATATAATGGCAGTGAATGGCTCAAACTTTACAAAAAGGATACAAAAGTAGCACGTAATGATACAATGATACACGCGACATATATAAAAAGTGTTTAGGAGGCATACTATAAGATTTAGTGAGAAAGAGACCGTATTATTCAGTCAAAATACTGAACTCAGCCGTTCTGTGCGTGTTCCTGAGAGTGTGTGTGAGCCGTCAGCGGCCGCTCACGCATACAATAACTCACACTGTTGTCATGACAATTGGAATATTCACCTCATATATAACACTAAAGGATAGTTTGAGTGGCCAAAGTCTTTCCAAGGATCACAGCTGGAGAATTGCATAAATTAGTTGAGTCTTGGGGCCAGAAATCCTAAAAAGAAAAATCAAACAGCCCCTATACATCACCACATGTTGTTTGGGAGGGTTTCAAGAAAATCGTCCTCGCTCATCCAAAAACAAACTCCAGCATATTCAGTTGTCAGACACTACTGGAACTTTGAACTGGACCGGCTTCTATGGTGTGAGATGAAACTAAAAAAAAGAGCTTTTTGACAGCAACCCTTACGAAAAAGAAGTTTATTCAAGTGTGCTATTAGTATACTTCTTTTAAACTAAAAATTAAGAAAGTATACTTTCAGTCTACTTTTTATACACTTCTCAGAAATATACTTTGTGTACTTCTCAGAAATATACTTAAAATTGCACTTAAGTATACTTGACTTATACTGACAGAAAAGTCTAAGTATATTTGGCCTATACTTGCACTCAATCTTTTGATAGAGATATACTTAAAAGTATAATTAAGTTTTCTAAGTATATTGTCTTTTGATTGAGTAGCCTATTAAATACTTTTTAGTTTTACATACTGTCTTATAAACTTACATTGTTTGAAAATATTGATTTATAAAGAAAACAGATATATTCCTAATTCTGAGTATCTGAATTTTTGTGTAGGCTTGTCCACTGGTAGTGTACATAGGAATTTACTTCAAATCTACATTACTCTTTCCTCGCCAGTCACTGACTGAATTTTCAGGCTACTAGTGTTTTCACTGTTATACAGTAGGGGGCGCTATTAAGCATCTTCTGAAAGAGTACAGAATCTCTGGATCAAAACACAGGAGAAGAAGCTGAAACAATAATGATAGAAGATTGCTTACGCAAATGTAAAATAAGGCGATCATCAAACATTAAACAGCTTGTAATTCAAAACTTCCTAACGTTACTGAATGAAATGTCAACCCATGGACTCGATCTACTCCATCTGAGTTTTGATCATCGCCTGAATCCCATCCGTAAGTAGTCTTTGACAAAAATGCAATTTTCTCAGCTTTTGTTTAGAATGTTGCCCTTTTTTAATGAAACATTTAAGTGTTGATAAAAAGGATTCACGAAGCTAGAATAAAATGTTTTTAAAATGGAAAGAGTTAAAGTACAGTTAAAGGTATATTTCAAGTATTTAAAATGGTAAACTATAACTATATGTTATGTTCACTTAAAGAAAACTTACAAGTATACTTGTACTAAGCTAGTAGTTTACTGAGAGTATACTTCAAAGTGTACTTTCATATACTAAAATATGTACTACTAGTATTAAAATAGTAAACTAATAGTATACTTATAAATTCACTTGTGGTACAGATGCAGTACAAATGAGAAACATAGCTGTAAACTTGTTGTGCACTTAAAGTTTACTACTGTTACACTTATAGTACACATAAACATATACTTTAATTGGGCCAATTTAGTCCTAAACAGTACTGAAATAGTACACTTACAAGTTTACTACTAGTACATTGATACTAGTATACTTAATACATAAAGTATACTTAAAAATATACTTGAATATTACTTAAGTAAAATGAACTTGAAGTATACTTCTTTTTCATAAGGGAAACCCACAAGATGGGGTTGGTCCAAACAGGGATAAAAAGTACACCATTCCTACGGTTAAATATACTGCTGGATCTTTAATGTTGTGGGCCTATTTTTCTGCTGGAGGTCCTGGACATCTTGTTCAGATACATGGCATTGTGGAAACCTGACTGCTTAGAAATCTTATACTGGGCTGTGGTTGGATCATCCATCAGGACAATGATCCAAAACAAATATCAAAAAAATGTGTCACTGAGCACAAAATAAAGCTTCTGTCATGGCCGTCCCAGTGCCCTGACCTGAACCCTACAGTAAACTGAAGAGGAGAGGCACCAACATGGAGCTGGAAATCTGAAGGATCTGTAGAGATTCTGTTTGGAGGAATGGTCTCTGATCTCTTGTCAGGCGTTCTCCAAACTCATCAGGCATTATATGAGAAGACTCAGAGCTGTTATCTTCACAAAAGGAGGTTGCAAAAAGTATTTAATAAAAGGGTGTCAATAATTGTGGCCAAAGTGTTTTGGAGAAAAACATTTATTTCATAATGTGAGTTTCCCCCTACTTTCAATTCTTTTAATTCAACGAAAGGTTAGATTTTTTTTTTTTTTTTTGCAATTTTTTTTAATGAGAGATCAAAAGGATAAACGATGCAGATTTATTTTTACAGCCATCTTTGATCATATTTACCAATGGTGCCAATAATTCTGACCATGAAAATATATATATGCTTTCTAGGCTAAGAGATCAAACAGAAGAATAAAGAGAACCCACTGGCACATGCACTCTAACCCATAGTTACCATGTTATTTGAACATAACCACAGCACACCACTACTTGTTTGTTTCTCTCATAACTCATAACCCACAAACCATCATACCTCAGACCACATGTGCTGCAAGATTCAGATTAGACAAACAATTTGACTACAATTTACAATTTTATTGCTATTAACAATAAAAAATATATATAAAAATGTATTTTACAAGGTTAACTGTTGTTAACATAATAGTTTATAGCCTTAGTGATCTTTAATAGGCCTAGGACTTTTGATAGAAATGCTGTATCATGCCATCTTGTTGAGAAACTGTGCATTTGTGTTCACAAGATGGCGCCAATGTCTGCATTAGAAATCAGATGAACCAGTATATTTGGCGCCTAAAAATGGTTTTACCTTTGATTGGGTGCCTGATTCGTAAGAAGTTGCCATGTGAGCAAGGAAGAATCAGGTTCGAAATATCAGAAAACAATGTAAGTAGCGTTTTTAGCAAATAGGCTGTATGAAAAGACTTTTTTAAAATTATGATATGTTCTGACAACACTATTAAGTTATATAAAAATTAATATAAAAGAAAAGTGTACCAAAAAGATGTAATATATCCTTTCTACTGACAAAAACACTGTCCGTTAGTCGGTCATGAGTGAAATGTATTTATTAGTCTCTTGGGGGAGCTCTTTATCAAACCAAACCAAATCTGCAAAAACTATTACTGAAGGGACTTCCCAGACTACAAGAGTTTATGGTGAATGCCGCTGTTTACCACATTTCTGTTGATGTAACCATAAAGCTGCACACACCCCATCTGGGAACTTTGGGGGATTATCAGTCCATTAACTGAACCAAACTGGCACAATGCCCTGTGTAGTCTCATAAACTTTAACAATTTGTATAATTGTTTGGAGTAGGCTTATTTATGTATGTCAAGGTGAATCACATTGAGGGTAGTGCAGAAATATTCAATATTTAAAAATATTATTTAAATTTAGGCCTATCATGTTTTTATGTGCTCAGCTGCCCAGAAGTTATTTGTTTGTTTTGAATGTAGGTTAGAATATGTAAGTTCTCCATTGTATTGGTACCAGTCAGGAATGTTGTTTTAAAGCCCAACCCAGTGGTTTGCTTAGTTTCATTATCACAGATAATGTTTTGTAAATGAACCATTTTTTTTATTTGTGATGACTCATTGAAGCAGGTTCTTTCATATCCGTACAAACCTCTTCTCAACAGGCATGCTGAAAATGATCAGAATTTCCCCAAGTTTCCCTGTCATGTCATCCACAACATCACTTTATCATTTCTTATATAGACTGGTCCAGTGGCAATAAAACTGAATAATCATTGATCAGATTCAAAATAAGTTCAGTGTTTAAAGTTCATACATTTTGCAAGGGAGCGGCTAGTTTGCATTTGATCCATCTATCAGCTCCTTCCCTCCCCCACAATCACAGGACTGTAAGCTTGGCATTGGCTCGGCATCACCAACAATCTACAGTAGAAAAGAAAGCGAAAGAGTGCCGGTTCGGGACTTTCCAGGGTGTTGTCATTATGTTTGGCATGTGATATTCAACCACTGGTGGCGTGATTATACAATCAAACCAAAAGAAGAACACGCGGGAAAAACACATAAGTGCTTTGTCAGAACTCAAAGAGACAAAAATAGTTGCTGTAAACACACAGAATCTTGCATGGCACACTAAAATGATGCTCTGTTGTGTTATCTTAGAGTGAGCTATTGTATCATTTGTTTCAACTGTTGTCTGTTGTTTTATTATTTCTGTAACATGTTTGTGGCAAACCTAAAAAGTACCTAAAAGCCTGTCAGCTATTTTATATCTCATCACCATTTTATATCTCATCATCTTTTATATCTCATCACATCATCTCCTTCCATTTTGTGTCCTGAAATTTCAGCCAGTTATGACTGAAATTCACAAATAAAAAATACATAAAATTTACAACAATATATATATATATTTTTACAACAACAGTTCATTGAAAGCCAAATATTGGAATCGAAAAGATTAATAGCTTGAAGTTTCATAATTTTTTTAAAGTTATTTAACTCAGCTTGCATTAAATCCTGATATTCAGTATTATCTGTTACGTAGTTCAAAAGAGTTCAAGAAATGCTTTCTTATCCCAACAGAGAGATAGATAATAAAAATAAAAATTCAAAATAAGTAGCATTTTCAATAAAAATAGAAAATAAATAGTGCCACAACTGATGCATTATAGCTCCTAAAGATAATCTGCATACTGGCAACAATTATTCATTGTGTAATGGGTAACACTTACAATAAGGTTCATTAGTTAAACATTAGTTATTAACTGACATGAACTAACCATGAGCAATACATTTGTTACTGTATTTACTAATCTTCAAGTTAACATTAGTTAATGAAAATACAGTTGTTCATTGTTTGTTCATGTTAGTTCACAGTGCATTAACTAATGTTAACAAGATTTTAATAATGTATTAGTAAATGTTGAAATTAACATTAATAAAGATTAATAAATGCTGTATAAGTGTAGATCATTATTAGTTCATGTTAACTCAATGTAGTTAACTAATGTTAACTAATGAACCTTATTGTAAAATGTTACCGCGGTAACGTAATGGCAGTCAATAAGGCAGTACCCTGTAATGGAGGCCAAAACATCACACGCCGGACGTATATTTTCCAATAGGGGTGATAAAACATAACATCGCAATCATGGACGCACCATGAGTCAGGCTTAACCAGGCAGCAAGATGAACAGGCCTGCCCTACCAAAACTAGAACAATAGGGGCTTTCCAACAAAACAATATCTAAACCCAAAGATGATCAATTAATACAGCAGCATTCTGAAATTTTTAGGGAAATTAAGTTGATAAATCATGACAACAAACTAGAAAAAGTGAAAATAAATACTGGTTGTATTACAGGCAACCATTAATAGTGGTATGGTTTTAAATGGCTTCAGCAATAAGCATTGAAAAACTAAATTTCAGAACAAAACAGGGAAAAAAGGTGTTAAATGACCTTTTTACAGCACAACATCTTGTCGCTGGGACAGTACCCTTAAAAGAACATCTTTGTACCTTTTTACTCCAAAAGTACAAAAAGGTACATATTATTATACTGTACCTTTTAGGAGTAAAAATTGTACAAAGATGTCCTTTTAAGGGTACTGCCCCAGCGACAAGCTGTTGTACCCCTAAAGGTACAATTTTAACACCTTTTTTCTGTGTGAAGGACAGAATATGTGCATATGCACTCTCCTTACTGAAGAGAATGTGATGAGATCCTTTCACTTTCACCTGAACTTGGCAAATTATTATTTCAGATCACAAAATGGCCGATAATCGCAAAATGGTGCTGCAAATAAGAGCTCCTCAGATAAACTGGACTGGCAACCTGGGCATTTCCTGAAAGCCACGTGATTTCACGAAACCAATTATGCACCTTCACTGGCATTTAAAACTCTGCAAAGTGCAAACACTTAACTCATACATTGCCAATTGTTTTTTCTTATTACAGCACAACCGAAAACCCCCTTTCAATTATTTTATAGCTTTCCTGTGTTAATTGTGAAAATGAAGTCTTTATCTTTCTGCTTTCCTGGTGTGTAGAGAGATAGAGTTTTGATTTGTGAAATGTGAACACAATAAAGCTCATCGAGAAGACAAAAATAGATGCTTTAACCCCTTTAGCCCTGAGGGTATTTTCATTTTTTTTTTTTTTTGAGTGACACACAAAAACTAAAGACTCGTAACTCCAAAACTATAGCAAGGAGAGTCAAAAGGTTGGTATCATTCGAAAGGAAACTTTTTAAATTTGAAATAAAATAAAATAAATAAAAATTAAATTTGGACATTCTCATGTTGAGAAACTGCAAAAAAAAAAAAGAAAAAAACGAGAAAAAAAGAAAATTTTCATATCTTTCTCATTTAAAATGGAATATCTCATGAAATAAATATGGTAGCAGCCGTTAATTCTTTTTGGTGATGTTCCTCTATATGAGAGCTGTATCTGGATCAATTTTTTGGTGTTTGCATGAAGAAATCAGGAGTTATAGCATTTGGAACAAAGGTAGACATTTTTAATTTTTTTGTTTTCTGAGTGACATGCACAAAAATAATGACTCATAACTTCAAATCTCTAGCAAGGAGAGAGGTCAAAAGGTTGGTATCCAAAAGGCTAACCCGGGAAGTTTGCTCAAGGGAAATTTTACAAATATTTAATATTTGACATGCAATATCTCGGAGAGGAAATAAGGTAGGAGGAAAATTCTTTTTGGTGATGCTATGTGAGCTATATCTGGATCATCGTTTCATTGTGATCCGATAAAGAAATCGCCTCGGTTATGTATGTAACCTTAGTTCTCTGAATAGGAACGAGACGCCGCGTCAAGCGCTTTGGGAATGCCTCTGCGTGATGTCATCGTGGAAGCACGCATGAAATCAGTCCAATAGAGTGACGGAACGTCATAGGCGGGTTACGCCACTGACCAGGAAACTATAAAGCCTACCCAAAAACACATTCATTGAGCTTCTGAAACCTGAAGCAAGGCGCCACGGGCATGCCGGAAGTATGGCAGGGCGACGCAGCTTTCGCTCCCTATTCAGGGAACTAAGGTTACATACGAATCGAGACGTTCCCTTTCAAGGGAACTCGCACTGCATCAAGCGCTTTGGGAACGAAATGCCCACGCCGCCATGCGAGCAAGTGACCGTCCATGTGAAAGGGGCACACTAGGATGATAGCACCTGTGCCCCTGGAGTGGAGCCGAGGTCTAGCTCGTAGAACCTCACAAAGGTATGCGGTGAGGACCAGCCCACCGCATCACATACTTCTTGAAGGGATACTCCTGATAATAAAACCTTGGAGGCAGCCATACTCCTAGTAGAATGGGCCCGAACAGCCAAAGGTGAAGGCTGTCCGACCGACTTGTAAGCAAGTGAGATGGCCTCAACCACCCATTTGCTCATTCTCTGCTTAGATGCAGGGTGACCTTTCCTAGGAGACTTTCCTGTAGAAAACCTTCCCTGCAGGAACTCCAGCACCACGCCAACGGGCAGTTAACTGGGTCCCACTGGTGATTTTCACACCAAGAAGCAAAGAATTCCCACTTCAAGGTGTAGAGTTTCCTCATGGAGGCAGCTCTGGATTGGAGGATGGTCTCAACAACCTCGGTTGAGAGACCTGAACTTATGAGCTGGGCCCTCAGAGGCCAAGCCCAAAGTTTCCACAACTCCGGGTGGGGTGAAGTATCGACCTGCTCGCCTGAGAGAGAAGGTCCTTCCTGATCGGAATCTCAATCGGAGAGCCGTCTAGCAAGGACATCAGGTCCGAGAACCATACTCGGGCCGGCCAGAATGGGGCTACTAATAACAGACGGACCCGCCCTGGCGAACTCGCCAGAACTCCCGGAGCAGCGCAATCGGGAAACGCATACAGCCGCAGCCTCGCCACGGCTGTACCATAGCATCCAGCCCCAGAGGTGCTGGGTTTGTCATGGAGAACCATAATGGGCAGTGAGTCGTCTCTCCAGACGCAAACAGATCCACTTCGGCTCTGCCGAAGTTCTCCCAAAGGAGCTTCACCACCTCGGGTGAACTCTCCATTCCTGGGCCTCGGCCCCTGCCTCGACAGGATGTCTGCTCCCACACTGAGGTACCCCGGGATGTAAACTACCTTGAGAGAGAGCAGTTTCCCCTGGGTCCACAGGGGGATCTGATGAGCCAGCTTGTAGAGCGGGCGTGACCTCAGACCCCTGATGATTGATATATGAGACCACCGACGTGTTGTCTGAGTGAACTAGCACATGATGGTCCCTGAGGTCTGGAAGGAAGTGCCTCAGAGCCTGAAACACTGCCAGCATCTCCAGGCAATTTATGTGCTAGGAGAGATGATGGTCCTGCCACAGACCTCGAGCAGAGCGACCACTCATGATCGCCCCCAGCCCGTGAGGGACGCATCTGTTGTTAGCGTGAGGCGCACGACTAAGAACTACCAACATAGGTCCCTGGGACAGAAACCAAGGTTGTTTCCATATGACTAGGGCACGAAGGCAACGCCATGCGTGACCCTGATCACATGAAAAGGATTCCTCGGTGAGAACCCCTTGGTTTTGAGCCACCACTGCAACGGTCTCATGTTCAGCAGGCCAAAAGGTATCACGTTGGACGCTGCTGCCATCAGACCTAACAGTCTCTGAAACTGATTGACAGTGAGTGACTGGCCTAGCTTTATGTCTGTAACAGCTGATAGGATTGATGCTATGCGAGCAGGAGACAGGCGGCGCGCATGGCAATCGAATCCCATACCACGCCTAGATAAGTGGTCCTCTGAGCAGGAGAAAGCACACTTTTCTTCACGCTTAGCCTTAACCCCAACCTTTTCATATGGGCGAGAACAACATCTCGATGTTGAACCACCGTCTGTTCTGAATGAGCCAGAATCAACCAATCGTCTATGTAGTTCAGGATGCGGATGCCCTGCATGTGTGCAAGGGCGTCAGTGCCGCGCCTACACATTTGGTGAAGGTGTGGGGTAACAGTGCTGGGCGAAGGGAAGAACCCGATATTGGTATGCTTCGCCCGAAAGCAAACCTCAGGAACTTCCTGTGTTGTGGGAGGATTGATACGTGGAAGTATGCGTTTTTTAGATCTATCGTGACAAACCAGTCCTCGGACCTGATTTGTGACACGATGTGTTTGATAGAGAACTTGAGCTTGGCCATTGTTCGATTTAGCTGACGTAGATCTAAAATCGGACGCAATCCCCATCTTTTGGAACAATGAAGTAGCGACTGTAAAATCCTGACTCCCTGCTGGGAGAAGGGACCCGCTCTATAGCCTCCTTTCAAGCAGAGTCTCTACTTCCTGTGCCAACACCAGAGCATGCTCGGGCCCACCACTGTGGGCAGAACCCCGCTGAAACGGGGTGGGCGTGATCTGAACTGAATGGCATACCCTTTTCTATCGTGGTGCAGGACCTACTGAGATATGTTTGACAGACATTTCCATTCTGTTAGAAAATCTATTAAGGGAACCAGCCTCTTGAGGCTGGCCTCTGGTGTAATATGGGCAGCCAGCGCAGTGCCCTGAAGCAGCACCCGGCAGGGATTCAGTGGGGCATCAAGGAGAAACGCGTCTTATCTCGATCTTTGATGTCAGTAAGATTAAGCCAAAGATGCCTCTCCGTGGCCACCAGGGCTGCCATAGAGCAGCTGATGGACTTGGCCGTCTCCTTGGTGGCACGGAGGGCAAGATCAGCTGACTGATCGTAGCTCCTGAATAACTTCAGCACCTACTTCATCACTCTCACCCAAGTCTCTAAGCAGGTCGGCTTGGTATGCTTGCAAGATGGACATAGTATGCAAGCATGCCGCAGCCTGACCTGCAGCTGAGTACACTTTGCCCACCAGCGCAGATGTAGTCTTAAGGGGCTTGGTGGGCAATGTCGGGGCTTTTAGAGACGATGCCGCTTGGGGAGAGATGGCTCGCGAGTGTCTCTTCCGCCTTTGTTCTTAGAGGTAGCTGCTCGCAGTGCTCACAGGCAGCCCCTCGAGAGCTGCCTGGGCATGCTGCACTCCCAGACAAACAACACACATTTGGTGTGTATCCCCACCCGTGATGAAGCGAGGGCAGGGATGAACACACTTCCTGAAATGTTGTTCGCCGCCATTATAACTTGCTTGGATATATATAGACAGACAACAATAAATATGACAGACAAGTTCACACGTAGCGCTTGCTTTCATATGTGCTTCACGACGACATCACGCAGAGTATGCTCCTAAAGCGCTTGACGCAGCGTGAGTTCCCTTGAAAGGGAACAAAAGATAGAGCATTTGGAACCAAGGTAGCCTTTTTGTTTATCCATTGGCACCCCTGATGGGCATTTTTAAACTGTTGTTCCGTGTTGAGTAACTCGTGCCTAACACATCGGATTATTTTGATCTTGGACTCCTATCATTTGGGAGAATCTCCTATAAGTAATGATGTGCCATTTTCGACAATCTATGCATGTTTCATCTAGTTATATGCTAAAATGTCATGTGATAGCTACATTTTAGCTTCAGTTAGCATCTGTGTGCCTGTGGGATTTTATGTGTCGATATTGCGCGATCAATATCTCGTGATCGATTTATTAGATTATGCTGATGTTGGATTCATTTTAATCGTGGAGAATCTGCTGAAAATAATGATGTCCAATTTTCTACAATCATATTTCTGGAAGTTACAAGCAAAAACGTGAGATAAATACAGCATCTGGATATTATTTACAAATGGGTCTTGCGGGGCTTTACGTACAAAAACTCACTCAAGTTTAGTCAAAGCCCAAAACAATTATACTCGTATTCTACTCCTTGAGACCTTTCAAATGACATATAACACATGATTATCTGAGCTGTATGATGCTTTTGACATATTAGAGTACATAATAAAAAAAAATTCCTAAATTATACATTTTTATTATTATTTTTAAGCAAATAACTCAGCAATACTTAGGAGTACTATATCAACTAAAATTGGCTAAATTCATTGTAAAGTTCAGACTCTAAGCTTTCAAATAACACCTATTTTGTGATTATCTAGGCAGTAGTTTTTGAAAAATATGATTATTAATTTTATTATAGCTAGGTGGTGCCTCGGGCGGTACACTGCTTTTAGAGTGATAACTCTGCACTCGTTAAGAGTTGAACACAAAAGATTTATTAAAAAGCTGAGTTTCTAAGCTTTAAAATGATACCTATTTTGTGTTATTGCTGTCAGTGGTTACTTAGTAATTTGATTATGAATTTTTTCGGGGGGTGGTGTCCCGCAGGAGGGACACTGGGCTTAAGGGGTTAAACACACAATTTTGCACAGCACACTAAAAATGATGCTCTGTTGGGTTAACTTAAAGTGGGCTATTGTATCATTTGTTTCGCTGTTGTCTGTTGTTTCGATTTTTCTGTAGCTTGTTTGTATGAAACTAAAAGTACCTAAAAACTTGTCAGCCATTTTTATAATATCTCATCACTCTTCCTATTTCCATTTTGTATCCATTTCAGTCAGTTACTATTTAACATATTTCATTGAAAGCCAAATAGTGGAACACAAAAGACTGATAGCTTGAAGATTTTCAATTTTTGAAATAATTTATAACTGTTGAATGGAAGCTGAGTTATTTAACTCAGCTTCCATTCAAGCAATAAATCCTGATATTCAGTATTATCTGTTGTTATCGTTGTTTAAAAGAGTTCAATTAATGCTTTCTTATCCCAACAGAAAGATATAAATATTAGGGCTGTGCAATTAATCGTATTTTCGATTTCAATTTTGATTTTGGCTTCCAACGATTATGAAAACAAGATAATCGAGGTAAAACGACATTACTGTACCGCTGCTGCATTCCGCTCAGCACACCTTCCTTTCCTTCACAGTGGTGCGCTTTCATTCCTCCCTAACCCAAACTTAACATCCAAATCAGCCGAATAAGAGAGGGATGTAAAATGCAGTCTACTCTTGCTAAACTTCGGACGTGCTTGATATTAAACATAAACAGTGCTATTAAAGCGTATTAAGCGCGAAACGGACGCTGTTCCTTAGGCGACACAAGTGCGCGCTTCCAAGACGCATGCGGAACGCGATTAAGCAAAGGGCTTCAGATATATGGAGGTATTTTTGTTCCAATATTCCAAATAAATAGATTATGATCCACAAATAAATGTAAAGAGATTCACAAAAAATAATCGTATGCACAAATGAATAGAATGAGATCCACAAATATATGTTAGGAGTTTCACAAAAATTAATTGAATTCACAAATAAATAAAATGAGATTTGCTAATAAAAACATATTCACAAATATGTTTTTATGTCACAAGCACAACTCTGTCTGCATTTATTTGTGAATCACCACCTGTACATTTGTGAATTGCTTTCTGTGCATTTGTGGATCGCTGCACGCATTTGTGGATCTCTTCCTTTGCATTTGTGAATCGCCTCACGCATTTTGGCGGATTTTGAAACAATTCTAGTGTCATGACTGCAGACAAATCCAGAAATAGGTCGACTCCACCCACCGACTACTCAAGCCAATCAGATAACGCCACGTTGCGCTGACCAATCGGGCACACTTTTGCATACAACCAATCACGTTTTGCTTTACAGTCGGGGCGGAACAGACTCTGAAGGAGGCGCATCATTCGAATTGATCTGAAGTGCTGTTTGTGTGATAAAAACACCCTGTTTACAAATTGTGATTAATCTTTTAATTTGTTTTGTACATATTTTTGTGGGAGTAATTATATATAAGGTCTGCATTATCCGTATCATAAAAGGGGGCTCTTATTTTGACGGGTATTATGGTCTGAGTGTTACTGATCACTGCAGTAATGAACAAGAGAACGTGTCGTGCACATTATTACTGTTCATCAGAGTTTTCTTACGGATAGAAAGTTTACTAGATTGTTAAGCAACCCTGAAAAGGCATAAGCTCTTACAGTGATTATCTGAAGTAAAAACGGACATTTCATGGTAGCTAATGTACAATAAAACTTCATGAAACTCATCAGTAAAGTTTCAGCCATCATTCGGACGAGGTCCACTACACAAAAGATTTTTGGAGTATATTCTTTATATTACTATCAGGATCAGTGAATCGATAAAGGCTATGCATGAATTATGATCATTCACAGATCCCCAGCTATAACATCGCCTACCTGACGCGAAGCGGCGCGCACGGCGCAATGCAGCAAATAGAAGGCATTATCATTATAAACAAACGGATTACATTATTCGTGGTCCATGTCCATTCGTGTCCATGTCCATACTGTCTACAAGCGCACGGTGAGAAATGACGAGTCAGTGGCAGTAAACAGATGTCCCGTTCTACAGTAGCTATAATACCACACTTGCATAATATAATATATATTACCAAATACGAGCCTGAATGAGCATCAGTGATGTACCAGTACGAGCCTTAGCATCACTGCAGCTATGGTTTTGGGTAATGCAAATAAAGAGGTTGCAATGCTGAAAAATACATTTTTTGTATTTATTTTGGATGCTGTAAATAACTTTTACAATAAAAACTATTAAGTCTGATTCATCTGAAATATTTGCGTGATCAAGTGTTTGACTGCTGGACATTTTACTTTTAAATGAAATGCATAATCTATAGGCTATGTAATTCAATAACCTGTCACATTTAAAAAGTCTATATCTTCTCTACAAACAATGGTAACGTTAAAACGTTTAATTAATTAATGTTTAAAATATTATTTAAGGGCCTGTTAATGTTTAGCTGGTTTGCTGCTCATATCCGTCGATAAACTGGGAAATGCTGTTGTTATGTGACGACAGTTTAATCTATTTTGCAAACTCGCATGTTTATCTCAGGGTTAAATACAGTTAGATAAGTTAATAGCTAATTATTGAGGCTTTCTGTTCAATCTTGAATAACGTGACGCTTCCATAACGCATCTGTATCCAATATACCTTTGTTGTTCCCATAACAGAGAGCACTGTTTCTCTGGCATTTTTAAATGGCGCATAAAATATAATAGTTTGGCTTGGCTTGACACACAGTCTAATTGTCTAACGAAATATACATTTTAAACCTCTTTTTACTGTTTAAAAACCCTCTACTGCCTTTCTAAGCCAGTGCAGGACGAGACCGCCCCCGATTGTAAAGCAAAACGTGATTGGTTGTAGCGAATGTGTGCTGTGATTGGTCAGCGCAACGTGGCCGTTATCTGATTGGCTTGAGTAGTCGGTGGGTGGAGTCGACCTATTTGTGGATTTGTCTGCAGTCCTGACAATAGAATTGTTTCAAAATCCACAAATGCGTGCAGTGATCCACAAATGCACAGAAAGCAATTCACAAAATGCAGGCAGAGTTGTGCTTGTGACATAAAAACATATTTCTGAATATGTTTTTTATTAGCAAATCTCATTTTATTTATTTGTGAATTTAATTATTTTTTGTGAAACTCCTAACATATATTTGTGGATCTCATTCTATTAATTTGTGCATACAATTATTTTTTGTGAATATCTTTACATTTATTTGTGGATCATAATCTATTTATTTGGAGATTAACTACAAATCTACCTCCGTAGCATCGCCTACACGCCTCAACAGTCACATAGCCAACACAAATATATCGAAATGCCGTTTTGGTAAGTATCCTCGTAAATGCAGTCGGTTATGTCTTAAGTGAACCCTGAGAAAGTGCGCGCGTGTATTGCTGCCTTCACATGCAAATTGATAATTTGATAATTACCACTTCTGAAGTCGTGATTATGAGCTCATTACATTCATGTTGCAAAGTAAAAGGGTGTTCAAGTGCAATTTTTACCTAGGAAACTCATATTTACCATAATTCCGAGACTGTGAAGGCAGCATAATAACAGTAGGCTTATATCGGGTCCATGCAGCTTTTAAAGAGACAGCAGCCAACATTAATGATTGCTAAAGTCATTGTTTATCAAACAAGAAAAGACAAAGATAAAATTACTCACTGCTCTTGAATGAATAAATATTTTTAGTTTTAAATAAGAATTAGTCTATATTTAATGTATACAGCAGTTATTTTACATTTGATTACTTTATTCAATTTCTGTTGGGTGTTACTTATCTAAATACTACTGTTAGTACATCTATCTGAAAACCTAAAGCACTGTTTATTTCATTTGTATTTGTTCTGTTGTATTTTTGTCTGCTTTGTTTGTAATTAGTTTCTTTGTTATTATTTAATTGTTGACTGTTTATTGTCTTCTGTAGCTGTTTTGAAGACTTTTACTTACATTAATTAACCTAGTATTAGTTTTTGCTGAAGTTTTGATAATTGTGAAATTTCACTGACATTTAAAATTACTCATATCATGAAATAAGACTTTGATCATATCACCCACCAATAATCGTGTTAAATAATTGTGATTTAATATTGACCAAAATAATCGTGATTATGATTTTTGCCATAATCGAGGAGCCCTAATAAATAAAAATGGAAAATACATGTGCCACAACTGACACATTAGAGACTCTAAAGATACATAATCTGCATGTATGTCGGCAACAGTTATTCATTGTGTAATGTAATGGCTGTCATTTTGAGGCAGTACCTTGTAATGGAGGCCAAAACATCACTGTATTTCTTTTCAACAGTATATTTTCCAATAGGGGTGATAAAACAACATCGCAATTGCGGACACACCATGAGTGAGGCATAACCAGACAGTAAGAAACAAGCTTGCAGACCTGCACCACTAAAACAAGAAGAATAGGGATTTTCCAACAAAACTAACGACCCAAAGAAGATCTATAAATACATTAGCACTCTGAATATTTAGGGGAAATTATGTTGATGAAAAATGTGAAAGCATACACTGGTTGTATCATAGACAATCATTACATAGTGGTATGGTTTTCAAATTGCAAGCATTGAAAAACTGCTAAATTCCAGGATGTGAAAGGAAAGAATATGAGCATATGCATATCCTCACCCTCCTTACTGAAGCGAATACTATGCATAAAAACTTAATATGCTTTCACTATCACCTGAACTTAGCAAATTATTATTTCAGATCACAAAATGGTGGTGCCAAATAAGAGCTCAGATAAACCGGACTGGTAACCATGGCATTTCATGAAAGTCACGTGGTTTTCTGAAACCAATTGTGCACCTTCACTGGCATGTAAAACTCTGTGATCACTTAACTCATTCATGGCCAATCGCTTTCTTTTTGTTTGTGGCAAAATGAAAAAAAAAAACCTTTTAATTATTTTAAAGTATTCCTGTGTTAAGTGAGAAAATGACTGTCTTTATCCTTCTGCCTTCCTGGTGTGTAAAGTAACTTGATTTGTGAAATGTTATCTTTACTTTTGCTTGCTTTTGTAGCCAAAAAAAAAAAAAAAAAGGTAATATAGATTGCATTTTAACTATAAATTGTTTACAATAAAGCTTGTTAGATACCAAAATCTACTCAAAAATATATTGGACATATTCAACTCAATGCAATTTTAATCTGAACTACTTTCTTGCTTTCATATCGTAGGAAAACAGATACATCTTTAACCCATGAACTTATATACATAATTGAAAAAATGGTGACAGCCATTTTGAGGCAGGTAGACTGCTGGCAGCGTTATAAAATGGAGACCAGATCTTGTAATTTCTGTCCCGCTGGCATAAGGGGTGGGACAACACGGCATGAGCCAGATACAGCCAGACACCAAGCCAAACACACAAATGTGTACCAGGTGAGACAACAATAGGGACTTTCCAGCAAAACAGGGTTTGTTTGTTTGATAGTTGATCTTGTGATACACAGCCCAAAATAAAAATCAAATGTGCATGCCAAAGCTGCCACACAGCCTATGCAAAATTCATTTGTGCTAGTCAAAATCTAACATTAAGTTCTCACCTGCATATTGATTAATAGCAATGTGCAGTTATGTGTTGCTCAACCTAAAGGTCATTAAAAATAATTGTGATTTTAATACTGACCAAAATAATCGTGATTATGATTTTTGCCATAATCGAGCAGCCCTATTAAATAAAAATGGAAAATACATGTGCCACAACTGACACATTAGAGACTCTAAAGATACATAATCTGCATGTATGTCGGCAACAGTTATTCATTGTGTAATGTAATGGCTGTCATTTTGAGGCAGTACCTTGTAATGGAGGCCAAAACATCACTGTATTTCTTTTCAACAGTATATTTTCCAATAGGGGTGATAAAACAACATCGCAATTGCGGACACACCATGAGTGAGGCATAACCAGACAGTAAGAAACAAGCTTGCAGACCTGCACCACTAAAACAAGAAGAATAGGGATTTTCCAACAAAACTAACGACCCAAAGAAGATCTATAAATACATTAGCACTCTGAATATTTAGGGAAATTATGTTGATGAAAAATGTGAAAGCATACACTGGTTGTATCATAGACAATCATTACATAGTGGTATGGTTTTCAAATTGCAAGCATTGAAAACTGCTAAATTCCAGGATGTGAAAGGAAAGAATATGAGCATATGCATATCCTCACCCTCCTTACTGAAGCGAATACTATGCATAAAAACTTAATATGCTTTCACTATCACCTGAACTTAGCAAATTATTATTTCAGATCACAAAATGGTGGTGCCAAATAAGAGCTCAGATAAACCGGACTGGTAACCATGGCATTTCATGAAAGTCACGTGGTTTTCTGAAACCAATTGTGCACCTTCACTGGCATGTAAAACTCTGTGATCACTTAACTCATTCATGGCCAATCGCTTTCTTTTTGTTTGTGGCAAAATGAAAAAAAAACCTTTTAATTATTTTAAAGTATTCCTGTGTTAAGTGAGAAAATGACTGTCTTTATCCTTCTGCCTTCCTGGTGTGTAAAGTAACTTGATTTGTGAAATGTTATCTTTACTTTTGCTTGCTTTTGTAGCCAAAAAAAAAAAAAGGTAATATAGATTGCATTTTAACTATAAATTGTTTACAATAAAGCTTGTTAGATACCAAAATCTACTCAAAAATATATTGGACATATTCAACTCAATGCAATTTTAATCTGAACTACTTTCTTGCTTTCATATCAGAGGGAAAACAGATACATCTTTAACCCATGAACTTATATACATAATTGAAAAATGGTGACAGCCATTTTGAGGCAGGTAGACTGCTGGCAGCGTTATAAAATGGAGACCAGATCTTGTAATTTCTGTCCCGCTGGCATAAGGGGTGGGACAACACGGCATGAGCCAGATACAGCCAGACACCAAGCCAAACACACAAATGTGTACCAGGTGAGACAACAATAGGGACTTTCCAGCAAAACAGGGTTTGTTTGTTTGATAGTTGATCTTGTGATACACAGCCCAAAATAAAAATCAAATGTGCATGCCAAAGCTGCCACACAGCCTATGCAAAATTCATTTGTGCTAGTCAAAATCTAACATTAAGTTCTCACCTGCATATTGATTAATAGCAATGTGCAGTTATGTGTTGCTCAACCTAAAGGTCATTAAAAATAATTGTGATTTTAATACTGACCAAAATAATCGTGATTATGATTTTTGCCATAATTTTGCCTTGTAATGGAGGCCAAAACATCACTGTATTTCTTTTCAACAGTATATTTTCCAATAGGGGTGATAAAACAACATCGCAATTGCGGGCTTTGGTAATGTGATAACATGAAATGAGGTCAGACTGATTCGTTTATGGCTGTTTATTGTTCAAATAAAGCTAAAGTCTGCTTTCTGTTCTTTATAATAGCTATCATTTAAAATGTAAGCGCTAAACATTCTTAAAAGACATTATTATTTTTATATCATTAATATCTAAAGTTGTGACAAATATATTTTATTAACTTTAAATGACATTTGCATTTATTGAGTGTATGTGTGTGTTTTGCATCAACACACATTCAAATCAGGTTAACTACAACAATAACAAAAGGGAGCTGCCAGGCAGAGTGCCAGCAAACAGGATTGGCACCTCTGTTACATAGTTTCACAAAGCAACACCATTTCTGACCTTGTAAAGTCCCTGTAAGCACTGATTTTACTAACTTTGAACAGTATTCTTTTTAACAACTTCAAGTAACTATATCAACTGATTGGGTAATATATATATTTATATAGTTTAAAAATTAAGCACATAGTATAAGCAAATGTATTCTGTCAGTAATATAAGGTAATGACGTGGTAATTATGACACTAATCTAAAATTAGACTGTATAAAACAAACAATTAAAATAACAGTTCGTTTATAAATGAGTCACAAGCATTAGCAAGATTGATGATCATCAGTGTTTTTATGTACAGGTTCACAGTTCAGTACCACAGATCTTTAAGAAATGTGATAATGGGTTAAAACAACCCATTCGCTGGGTTTGTCCATTTTTGACCCAACTTGGGTTGTTTTTAACCCAGCATTTTAGAGTGTATGTTTGTTTTTATAAACATGCACAGAATTTCAGTAGCAGACCACTGGGCTTTGATTTCTCTTTGGCTGCATCCGAAACTGCACACTCTCAAGTAGGTACTTTTGAACAAGTCATTTGCAAACCTCAGAACAGTAGGCCTATATAGTATGAATGAGTGTGAATGTAATCTGGATGTACTACATTCATCATGTTGTCATTCTCATGTTACCTACCAGCATCAGTTGCGTTGCATCCTCTCCCATGGCCTCATGGGATAGTAAAGTGTCCATCGTACACCTCAGAAAGCATTTTACTGTTTTTGCCTTTAGGGAAGTATGTATATTAGGATGCAGCCTTTGTATTGGTTAGCTGTGTTATCATCACTAAGGGTCTCTATCTCAGTTTATAATAACTTTCTTTCTTATCCAGGGCCTGCTGATCATGTGAAATAATAAAACGTAAGAAACTAGCATTAAGGGAGTCAGTGCTGATCTGTGCTTTATTTGACTAGTTTCCTCAGACAAAAGAGTCTTTGCTGACTCATTTTACACAATTCAATAGATTGGTAGTCAGTAACAGTACTTGAAGATGCTATACAATTATGCCAGAAATCAATACACATAACTGCTCAGTCAATTATTCTTGTTCTCCGAAATGAATCGCATTTTTGAGGGCCTAAATATGCTCAAAAACTCAAACTTTGCACTCGTGTCAGAAATGGTGAAAATTTACTTCTGATATGGGTTTCAGAATTAGGTGTGGCAAAATGGCTCGATAGCGCCACCTACAAAATTTCAAATAAGCGCCCTTCGCCTCTACGTTTCATGTACAAGTTTCAGACGTTGTACTTTAACAAACTCCTCCTAGAGCTTTAATCAGATGAACATCATATTTAATCAGTCTAATCTAAAAGCCTTTGCAACATTAAATTGCAAAGATCTAGAGTTTTCACTGAAGGGCGTGTCCGTGGCGGCCTGACAAAATTCGATGTTTCGCCATGAAACAGGAAATTGTTGTAACTCAGATATACAATGTCTGATCTGCCCCAAACTTCACGTTTTATTAGAGTCCTGTCCTGAAGACATCTACATGCCAATATTCAGTTACAGTCATAGCGCCACCTGAAAGCAACAGGAAATGGCAGGTTTTACACTGTAATTCACTCCTGAAACACATTTAAATATGCCATGAAGTACCAAACATACTAGAAATTAGAAAATCAGGCAACACTTGGCTAAGTGCTAATGTATGCGATCAACGACATGAAACAGGAAGTTGTTGTAACTCAGGCATACAATGTCCAATCTGCCCCAAACTTCACACGCTTGACAAGAGCCCTACCCTGATCACATCTACATGACAATATTCAGTTATAGTAATAGCGCCACCCACTGGCAACAAGAAGTGACTTGTTTAACACTGTGATGCACTACTAGCAACATACTTAAATATGTAACTGAGTGCTAAACATGCTAGAAACATTCTAAAACATGCTAGCAACACTTAGCTGAGTGCTAAAGCATGCTATTATCGTCATGAAACAGGAAGTTGTTGTAACTCAAGCATACAATGTCCAATCTGCCTCAGACTTCACATGTTTGATAAGTGCCCTGGCCTGAAGACATCTACATGCCAAAATTTAGTTATAGTCATAGCGCCACCAGCTGGTAGCAGGAAGTGTGGCAAATACAAATCACTGACGTAGTCCTCCTATATTTATATACTGCATATTGCCCACTGTGCTCTGTTTTCCTAAAGCTACTGAGTGGTGGTGGCATGGGTGTGATGGTTCTTTCATCGCTGCTTGCAGCTTTAATTGGTTTTACTAGCATTCAGATGTAGAACAGCCTCCCAACACCATTTTGTAAAATAATCAACAACTGGCCTGTGAACCATCTCCTCACCAACCAACAGACTCACCACCGTGTCATCAATGAACATCAGAATGTGCCGATTCTTAAACTGACTGTGACACTCATCAGTGTAAAGGATTTGACATTTAATAAAATGATTAAAATATGAGAATGACAAAACTGAAAATAACAAGTTAATTTTCCTGTCATAGTCATTTTCCAGTTTGCAGATGAAGGCATGATGGGCATTAAATTTGTTGGCTATAGCAGCCGGACAGACCATAACGATGTTGTCTCATACGGTACTAGACAAAAGTAAAGTCTCCATTGCTATCTAAGAGATATTATTTACAGTTCCCTTTGGAAATGGAACTCGCTTCGCGCTTGCTTAACGCTATGGGGAACGCCCACGTGACTCGGTGTCTGAAAGCTAAATATCAACACACTCCAATCCTATTGGCGGCGACAGCCTATGACATAATGAGTGCGACCGGAAGTATATAAGGAGCGCCTGGAGAAACAGTCAGTATCTTTTCGTCTTTCGGGACTGTTCTGTCTGATCGCGATTATATCGAATCCGGTAAGGGAATCTATATTATACCTTACAAACGCGTTCAAGAGAGTGTGTTCATCCGTGTCCCAGGTTTTGACATTTGATATACACATTTCTGGGCGTTTTCTGTCTGGGAGAGGAGCGCACATAGACAGTGCTTGAGGCGCTGTCTGTGTGTATTTCTGTTATTTATTGTGTGCGTCTCCCTATTGGGACACTCCGTTCTCATTGGCACTCTTCTCGAGGGAAGAGGTGTCCGCATCTGTGCTTGGTGATTCTGGCCCTGTTTGTGCTGAGGCAAACGGCAGCTGCAATCGTGAGGCTTGCAGGTGAGCTCGTTGGGAAGTTTAAGAGAGTTGTATTCTCTCTCAGATCCCCGGGGCTGACGAGGATGAGTTGTTGGATGACGATGACGTCCGTGTTTGACATCATCGCATCTGGCAGCAAGCACTCCTCTGGCTGCTGTATATGCGGAGCTGCTGGTGTTTTGGGACGTGCTTCTGGCAGGCTGCGGCTGCCGCAAGAGCGTGTTAAGAAAGGGGCCGCGACGCGGACGGCTCGACGAGCGATTCCTTTCTGTCCATAAACACTGCAGCTCCCATAAGCTTTCCATTCCTTCTTGATCTCCACGATCTTCTCCGCTGCGTTTGTAATCGATCCCCAGCTGCAAAAGGGAAACGATTTACATCTACCCTCTCCTCTTCTTCTTCCACCTCCTATATATATATATATATATATATATATATATGCATGTATATATATATATATATATATATATATATATATTTTAAAATAAAATATATCATGCTCAGATGCTTCTTATGGTCAGACTGATGGCTGGGCCCATAGTGATTATTTGATCAGCCCACTTTTCTGGTTTGATAATGAGAGGATCTTTTAGGCTTAAAAACCCTAGATTCTATCCTTTCATGTAGAGAAAAAGGAATATGAGGAATCTTCAGTCTTTGAGCCGCAGGAAGGTAAGCTGGGTCTATATTTTATGTTTAAAATAGGACCTTGTTTTTCCTGTATAGTTGCATGTAGCATGTAGTTAGTGGTTTCATACTCAGGTGCTTCTTTAACGGTCAGGCTGACGGCTGGGCCTTTGATAATATTTTTCTAAAGGCCCGCCTTCTGGCTTGATACTGTAAGAGACTCTTTTAGGCTTTTAAGAACCCTAGATTCCATCCCTCCTTGTTAAAGAAAATGGAAGGAGGAGACTTTGGTCTTCGAGCCGCAGGAAAGTGAGCTAGTTCTATATTTATTTTTCTAAATATGTTGACCTTGTGTTCCTGTATAGTTTTCCTGAGTATGTAATCAGAAAAGTAAGGGTTTTTGGGCAAACTGAAGTTTTTATGTTGGCTAGAACGATATATTGTGCAGGCCACGAAATGGCCGCCTCTTAGCCACCTATTGTTAGAGTAACTTCTCATCTGCTGTTTGCTAGAATAGTTTGAGTTAGCACTTGTCACTTCAGTTAGTATCTATGTTTAGGTTGGCCTTAATCGGCCGCCTGACATTGTTTGCTTGTGAGCTTTGCTTTCTTTCTCTTATCCATGAGATTTGGAGGTGAAGCCCAGGCTTTACTAGGCGTGTGGCCCTGTAGGCCCGCAGCTTAGCGGCCAGACTAGAGCTAGGTTAGGTGTGTTTGTTTACTACCCTATGTATGACTATCCCTTGTCATACAACAACATCCCTTGTTGTATAGTTCCTAGTTCTGGCCTCTTCCTGAGGGAGTTGGAATTGGTTGAGTTTAACAGCTAGGTTGTAGACTGTTATTAGCCTCCCTGGTGCTGTTTTTCTCAGGTGGTAGGCCCTTATCTTTGCGTAGATAAGTTTATGCAGTGTATGCTAGGCCCCACTATCTAGAACTTCATTCATGCTATGAATTTGTCTTTCCCCTGAGCCACTTGAACTAACATTCAAGTTTGAGTTGATGGTGCTAGCTTTAGCCTCCGTCCTCTAGGGCTCAGCACAGATTTCTGAATCTGTTTGATGAGAGCATTTTATCCTCTTTAGGATGGCATGTATTTTTAAAGCATTGTGTTTGCTTTGAGTTCTAGCCTTTTGCCCTACATTTGTTCATGTGAGCTTTACTCTAGTGCTGCCACAGGTTAGCACCTGTTCTCATAATAGTAGGCTTATGAGATTGGCCTCTATTTGAGAGATTGGTGACTATTATACTCCCCAGTTAGGGATTATTGTTTGTCACTGAGTGCATCACCTGTGGGATTGCATACTCAGGGTAGTGTTAGAACCGCCGCAGTCTGGATTCTATTTAGCTCCCTTTGGTGATCTCTACAACAGCTATATTGCATATAACTTTGGAGTTGTAGGCTAACAGTTTTAGCCTCCTTCTAGTTTTAAAACAGCTTGTGTTTTTCAAGTGCTGTTGTTATATGATCATGAGTTTGCTCACATAATTTTACACTGCCACAGGTTTATGCTAGTGTCTGTTTGAGGTAGTAGGCCCTGGTAGGCCTCCTTTAGACCACGTTGGCATTTTTGGTTCCCTATAGTCACCTTAGTTAGGGTTCATTGCCTGTGGGAATGTGCAGGTTGTGTGGTTACCATCACTGCCATTGGTCACGCCCGTCTCTAAGGGTAGGCCCTAGGTCAGGCCTCTTGTAGAGTATGGTGGTGGAGTGTGCACTCCTCTTGCTTTAAAGAGTAAAAGGTGCTTTTTCTGAGTGCATGGTCTGCTGGCTGGTGTGGTTGTGATTGCCACTAGCCGGTTGTGTTAGCCTCCCACAACGGTTGTTAGGTTAGAGCTGGTTCCCTTTGAGTTTGGTCCCCTTATTATCACTAGCTGAACGCCACGTGTTGCTGAACTCGAAGGCCCCATAAGGCCTCCTTTTTAGCTGACATGTTGGCACGATGCTTGTGAATTTGGTCCATTACCACCATTGGCCATGCCCGCCTCTGCTAAGAGTAGGCCCTAGGTCAGGCCTCTCGTGACAGTATGGTGGCGGAGTACGCACTCCTTCTGTTTTAAAATGATATGTGGTTTTTCACTGAGTGCATGGCCTGCTGGCTGGTATGGTCATGGTCGCCACTAGCTGATTCCACGTGTTTGCAAGGGTGGGCCCTCTGGGCCTCCTGTGTAGCGCATTGGAGTTCAGTTGTGTACTCCTCTCACTTTGAGAGTAAAAGGTGCTTTTACTGAGTGGCTGACCTCTCAGGGTGAGTTTTGTGGTAAAACCTTACTGAGGTTTGGTTTTTCTACATCTGCTTCTTTGAGTTTGGGTTTTAACTCTAGTTGAGCTAAATAGCTACCTAGTATTGAGGTAGATTTTTGCTCCTAGAACCCTAATGGCCACTAATGCCGTATGTTTTAGGTATTAGGCCCTCTGGGCCACCTTTTGAACATACTGGTGTATGTAATAGTGTACTCCTCTCGCTGAGAGAGTTACAAGTGTTTTACTGAGTACATTTCTGGTTGGCCAGGGCCCCAGGTGATAATTTAACCTCCTATGGTTCGGTTATTTGTCCTTCCTGGTGCTTGAAACACTGCCACGAGCTGACGCAATGTGTCTGCTGAGGTCATAGGCCCGTCTTTGGGGCCTTCCTTAGCGCATGATGGCGTATGTTGTACTCCTCTTGCTTTAAAAAGTAAAAGGTTCTTTTACAGAGTACACTGCTTGTTGGATTGTGTTAGGTGGACTGTTATGTGGCCACCATTGAATGTCCTACTTTTGTGACAAAGTACGCTATCATATGTGAGTCTTTCTCCACATAGTACTAATATCATGATGTAGACCCCATCTGGCCTCCATGATTATGTGCCCACAGTATGGTCTACCTGTTAGGTTGAACTCTGTACTTCCCTGCTAGGGTTGTGTGTGTAATAGTGCTTAGCTCCCTAAGCTGATCATTGGTTGAAGGCTTCTATGAGGCCTCCCGTTGAGGATCAGCCCTAGGCTGGTTTGTGCTCCCCTGTATCAGGGTTCCCTAGCGCACAGCCTCCTCAGTGCAAATAATCAGGCGCTGAGTAGATCCTAGGTTGAGCGGATTATACTCCCCTCAATACGAGGGTTTATAGCACTCAGCTGAGTTCTGCTCTCCAGGATACCCGTCTCTCACGTGGCCACTAGACTAACGCTGTATGTTTTACAGGTATTAGGCCCTCTGGGCCACCTTTTGGACATACTGGTGTATGTAATGGTGTACTCCTTTCGCTGAGAGAGTTACAAGTGTTTTGAGTACATTTCTGGTTGGCCAGGGCCCCAGGTGATAATTTAACCTCCTCATGGTTCAGTTATTTGTCCATCCTGGTGCTTGAAACGCTGTCACGAGCTGACGCCACGTGTCTGCTGAGGTCATAGGCCTGTCTTTGGGGCCTTCCTTAGTGCGTGATGGCGTATGTTGTACTCCTCTTGCTTTAAAGAGTGAAAAGGTTCTTTTTACCGAGTGCACGGCTTGTTGGATTGTGTTAGGTGGACTGTTATGTGGGCAATTTACAGTTTAATTTTGCTGTATACTGAAGTCATGTTTCTTGCATCGAGCAAGATAGGTGTTCAAGGTGGCCTTCGCAGGCCACCATTGAATGTCCTACTGTTGTGACAAAGTACTTTAGCTTATGTGAGTCTTACTCTACATAAAACTACTATCATGATGTAGGCTCCTTCTGGCCTCCATGGTTATGTGCCCACAGTATGGTCTACCTGTTAGGTCGAGCTTTGTACTTCCCTGTTAGGGTTGTCTGTATAATAGTGCTTAGCTCCCTAAGCTGGTCATTGGTGAAGGCTTCCATGAGGCCTCCCATTGAGGATCAGCCCCAGGCTGGTTGGTGCTACCCTGTATCAGGTTTCTCTAGCGCACAGTCTCCTCGGATTATACTCCCTGGATTATACTCCCCTCAATACGAGGGTTTATAGCACTCAGCTGAGTTCTGCTCTCCAGGATACCCGTCTCTATGTGCGGGTTTGAGTTGCTTACTGCCCTTCTTGCAGTCGTTCTTACTTGCTCTCTTCTCTGAAGAACGCGCGTTTTTGAGATTCTGTATTCAGACAGGGTTGGCCAAGACTAAGTTTGTCCTCATTAGACCAGGTCGGCCTCCCTGGTGGCATTGGGGGTGACCGTTCCCCTCTAGTGACTGGCCGGGCTCCTTTCGGTTCCCTGGCCGCATTCCCTTTAAAGGACCACTTTTCCTCGTAAAGTTTGGTCCCAGAAGCCCTGAGCGGCCTTGGTAGGCCTTCTACGGAAGGCCTCTTTGAGGCTCAGCTTGGGCTGTTGGTCGAGGGAATGCTGTCACTGACAGCCTTGTGCGACCTGGAGGGCGAGTTGCTTTGGTATTCCTTTGGAGCCACTTCTATTCTCAGCCATTTCTTGGCATGCACTCCTCAAGCATGGCGGCGTGGGTATATCATTCCCCATAGCGTTAAGCAAGCGCGAAGCGAGTTCCCTTTTGAAAGGGAACGTCTCAGGTTACGTATGTAACCATGGTTCCCTGAGAACAGGGAGCGAGACTCTGCGTTCCATGCCATGCTTAGGGCTGCCTGCTGAACAGTCCTCAAGACGATAAGATACTGTTTCTCCAGGCGCTCCTTATATATTTCCGGTCGCGCCCATTACGTCATAGGCTGTCGCCGCCAATAGGATTGGAGTGTGTTGATATTTAGCTTTCAGACACCGAGTCACGTGGACGTTCCCCATAGCGTTAAGCAAACGCAGAGTCTCGTTCCCTGTTCTCAAGGAACCATGGTTACATACGTAACCTGAGATGTTCTTTTCATTTTCCTGGTTGATTACATTTGTTTTGTTTTTGTTTGTTTCGAGGTAAAGAATATGACAAGGTAAGGTAATTAAGGTATATTATTAAAATAATGTTAAAATATTATAAATATGCATAGATCTTTACTGATTCACAACTGCAGTTTTGTGATATTTCAAGAATCTAAGCTGATCCATGATATATTACAATATATGTTTCTTCATTTGAATGTTAAGGAAAACAGCAATAGGATTAATACTATTTCATACAATGTGAAAAAGATGTATTACTGATGGCATTCCTTATTGTTGTCTGCCATTTACATTTTCCTTATGCCATCACAATACTTTTTATATTCTTTTAGCAAACCAAATATTAAATATTTTAATATAAACTGAAAAAATAAGAGCTTAATATGCTGTGCAAATAGCAAACCATAGTGGATATGTTTTCACATGTGTTTTTATACATTGTAAGGGTGAGTTGACGTAAATATTGGTCCATTGTTATTTTATAAATGGTCCTGCTCTACTTCATCTGAACCAAACCAACAAGTCAGTTCACCTTGGAAGACAATTGCTGGAGCTGTTAGACAATGTTTGAGACAAGTTCAATTAATTAAAAGTGTTAAGTTTGGGGAAAACGTGTAAAAATATGTAAAAACAATACATATTCAATAAATATTCTTAAATACACACTCTATATTAAATGATCAGTTGTTACAAATTAATTTATGGTCACAATATCTTAAATTTTTAAGGAACTATCATTGATTAATGTTACTGGATAAAACAGCAAAGCAGGAAATGTACAATGAAAAGGAGAACAAAGATAACAGATAATTAATAAGGTAAGCTATAACAAAAGACAAATAAGTTGTCAAATAACACAAAAGGTTTGTTTTTCATAGTGTTTATTGTTTATTCACTACTGTAAATCAACAACTAAAAGTTTGTAAATGGCAATTCTTATTTTTTCTCTGCAGCAAAACGGTGATACAGGTCCCCAACATCCTCCTGAGAGACTTTAATCCAGCCGGTCTCTTGCATGTGGTACACTGTGAGAGAAAACACTTTGTTATATGGACTTGTGAAGGTATGATGACAATCATTTTAAAACATTTCCCTTGTCATAAGAATCTCATTATAACATTCTTCATAAAACTTATTTTTTTGCACTTACTGTTCACTGTTCCTCCAGAGTAGGCATCTCTGTGTGTGGCATGAAATATAGCTCGCTGGGCCAAATCATAGGCTTCTGGCACCGTCAGGTCATAACGATAACCACTGTCCATCACACCATAGGCGTAAGGGTTCCCAGACCCCGTGGAGAACATGTTCCCGCTCAGCCTTAACCCGTTGTCATCAACGTAGTATAACCCAGGACCCTGAAATGATCCGTTTTGGTATGGTAAATACATAAATTGAATGTAATGTTTATGTTGTGATTAAGAACACAGTTAAAAGAATATATTGTGAAAATGTACTCAGCTAACAGATTCAGAATTTACACAGTGCAGCTTTAAGATATGGAACATGGTAGAAAATGTTCTTAATTTATTTGAATGATAGTCCAGGAACCTATTGTGTTTCATGTAGAATTAAGAACTTGCCTTCTTGTCCCAGCCACAGATCATGGTACCCATAGAAAGACCCATGCCCCTATAATTTGCTACCATATTAGCCAGCAGCTTAGAGGCAGCAGATACAGAAATCCTTTCCTTGTTCCTCAGCTTGTAAATCCTGAAGGAAATTTTGCAATAAGTTCATATAAGTTAAACAGTTTAATTTCGACTTATTCTCATACTATTCAACATCAGCAGGAATTATAGAAATCTTATACTTCATTTAGTATAAGATGGAGTATGTCAACATGATATTAAAGTGCCCCTATAATGTTTTTTTTCAGATAATACCTGTATTCATGTAGGCGTGTTATATCTGTTTGTGAATGTAAAAGGTCTGCAAAGTGCATGAAAGCTGAGGCCTGAAAGAGTTTGGTTCGTGTTGTCAACATGTTGAGAAGACACTGTTTTCTGTGCTGCGAAAGCAAGTATGTACTTCAAGGATGAGGGCTCGGGCTCAAATTGATATGGTAAAACCATCAGCATTGTTACTGTTCATATCACTGTGTATACAATCGCTGCATGAGGAAGCCTCTGGAGCTGAAATTTAGATATGGTAATGGTGTGTTTTGGTCCTACTTTATATTAAGTGGCCTTTACTACTATGTACTTACACCAAAAAATAAGTACAATGTACTTATTGTGTTCATATTGTACTGCAAAACACTTTTTCTGCTATTGAGGTCGGACACTGGTAAGGCTAGAGACAGGTTTGGTGCTATGGGTAGGTTTAAGGGTGGGTTAAGGTGTAAGGGATGGGTCAACAGTGTAATTATAGATGTAATTACAGAAATTAATTACAGATGTAATTACATGCAGGTATTTTTTAAAATATAAGTACAATGTAAAAACATATAAGTGCATTGTATCAAATGATTCATTTAATTTAAGGCCACCTAATATAAAGTGGGACCGGTGTTTTGTGTAAAACAAGTGCTGTAAGTGGTAGACCAGTCACAATAGACTAGGCCATCTGACCAATCAGAGCAGAGTAGCTCTCAGAAAGGAGGGTTTAGAGAGACCGGATCCTTGATCGAACCGTTTCAGACGCTGTGACTGAAGAGTTGATGCTCCAATGTATATTATGAGAAAATTAAAGTGTTTTTGACCTTGGATACATATTGTAGGAGACATCCAAAACTAAATTAGAAACCTTTAAATTAGCACAAGAGGGGCATTTTAAATTAATTATTATTAATCTGACACCTTGAACGTTACAAATAAAAAATACTTTAAATGGAAAAATATGTCCAATGTAACATGTAAGATGTTTCTTTTAGTCTGTATTTGACATCAGCCCATTCACATTCACATGAATAGTCCTGACTGATGCTCACCTGCACTCTCTGGCCAGGACCCTCTCCCAGTACACACAATCTGCTGCACTTCCAGACATGGTTCCCAGTAGGTAGGGATTGATCTCAATCACCTTTTTGAACATCTGAGTGCCTGGAAAAAGTCAAGTCAAGCAGACATGAATTCAGGCTACATTAATTTAAGCATAAAATTCAATAGGTTATGCATGCATGATGTCTGTGTTGTCTAAATTTGCACTCATCAATAGTGTTAGTGTGGGTGTTTTAAATATATTTTACAAAAATATTACTGCAAATAAATAAACATTTTACACCTGCATGTATTTCTTGTTTCTGACTGCATACCTCTACTGGTATGCTGAAAGGTAAATGTGTCTCTTTGTCTGTCAGTATGTTTATGTCTCTATGCACTCTTAAAAATTAAAGGTTCCAAAAGAGGGTTTTTGTGGTGATGCCATAGAAGAACCCAAAGAACTTAAGTAAACAGTTCTTAAAAGAACCATTTTTGTCTTAGTGAACAACATTTTAAAAATCTAAAGAATCTATTATCACTATAAAGATCCTTTTGTGCAATGGAAAGGTTCTGTGGATGTTAAAGGTTCTTTATAGGATCATAGATGTCAATACAGAACTTTTATTTTTAAGAGTGTGAGTAAAAGTGTTTAATTGTACAGTGCTCGTCACTTACTAACGTAAGACCCTGCAGAAGCTCTTGAATCCACAGCCACCATCACCCCATGCTGAAATTTAAAGGCCAGAGTGGTGGTGCCATGTTCCAGCTTAATGGTGACCCTCAACCCCATCCTCACAGTCCGTAAAAGGTTTTAGAAACTCTGCTGGCTGAAAAAAAATACATCAAAACAATTGGATAGTCTAGAAATCATACAGAGCTACATATCAATGCTATGTTCAACACCCACAAGAGTTAACAGTTGAAGTTTGTAACAAGTACTTTGCAGAGATATCACTTTTCCCAACGATCATATTAAAAAGAGTCATTGATACAATAGTTACATGAAGCGACTCGTGGTTCAAAATGATAATGAAAGATGCCACTCACGTCCACTCCGATCGGAACTGCCAACTCTGGCTCTCGTGCTGCGAAATTAAAGTGGTTAACTCTGTCAAGTGAAGCATTCTCTGGGCTGAAAGAATCTTCTTTTACCCAGTCTGATATTCCGCAAACGTCTAGAAGAGCCATTTTCAGTTAACGTGACTACCTGCAACGGATATATGTCTTCCTTGTTCCCCTCCTTGAAATCGAAACTGAAATAATCATTGCAGTGCATTTCGCATCTGATGCTATTCGTTGCTATACTCAGGCACAGAATGAAAGTTTTTAATGTTTTAACATGCCATTTTTGTCTTAATAGGTCAAACATAAAAACTGCCGCATTGACGTTTATTAAGAACCCATCCACTTAGCCTAAGTGCACACTCCTGTATTCAGTGTGCCAGCCGATAGTTATACTAAATGTGCATTGTGTAGTACTAGCTTTATGTAACTATTATATATTTCAATATTATTAGATATATTACGTTTATATATATATATATATATATAAAAATATGCGTAGAAATAAAAGTTCTGATCTCGTTGAAAAAAAATGTTGTAGTTCTATGACAACAAATATGCCAAAATCATAGGCGAATCAGAGAGGAGTATGGTCACTGATGCAATCGGTTACTTGGCAGAAGTTGAAATTCTAGGTTCAGTCAGCACAATGGTGGAAATAAGTAGGTGCACTACTATTGCCTGAATATATAATGTAATAAACCAAAGGCCACAATTGCCTTTGGCTTGCTCCCTTGGGTCTGTAAGGCAGGCTAGCCTACTATTTTTGGTCAGGACAAAGAACACATAAACACAAAAGCACACAAGAACACAAAAGCACATACATTTAATTGAATAATGAGTATATTTAAAGTAAGGAAAATAACCTAATCCATTTACTTTTAGACATACAGAGCACATCTTTTATAAAAATGTTCACCATGATACTTTCGAAAAAAAAAAATTATTTGGAAATTTGCATTGTGTTTATGACATTGGCAAAACAGTCTTTCCCCAAAGCATCGAAATGTGTACTACAAAGGAGAATGGAATTATGTACCACTTATCATATTTTATAGTTAACTAACGTATACTGAATTGCAGTAAGATTCATATAAACTCTTGAAAAAAACAATATCATGGTGACCATAAGCACAAATATCGTTTCAATATAAAATATTGATCTACTGTGCTACTTCCATTTGCTGCACTGTCTCCTCTACTAAATCCAGATTTTTGATTTGTTCCTTGATGACAGGAGTTGTTCCTTCTGGATATTTGTATTTTCTCTGCCTGTTGGTTATAAAGATGGACAATTATTAAGTATATTATTCATTTGCAAAAGTTAGATATTTGTTTAGCATTTCTATGGCAGTGTGACTGGAAATAATGACAAAAATGCTAATAGAATTAAAGAAGAAAAAAACCTTTTTATTGAGAACTGCCATTTAAAATAGATCTGGCTTATGTTTATGTTACTAAACATGGTGTCTCTGTTCACACCTGCCAATACTCACTTGAAAAATATCATGAAAGCTTTGCTCAACTTTACCAATTTAATTACTATACCATGCTTTTGTGGACTGTGTATAATGAAAAAAAGACACAGAAGGCAAGATATTTTTTTACCTTTCACTTTTAAAGTTTGAGCTCTCAAATGGTCGTATGTACTCTGTCCCATTCTTTCTAATGACACACAGGTCTACATTGCTTCCAGAGCCAAGATCATTCATGATTCCTGCACTTATTGCATCCCGAACCAGCAGCTTTGCATCATCCTCCTGTGTACACACACAGAGAGAGAGAGAGAGAGTGAGAGAAAGAGAGAGTGAGAGTTGAAATATTGTTATTTTCCCTATAGTGGATAGTTTAAGACTGCTTTACTCTAATTTTCATTGACACTGAGTTTTAAGTTATAGGGTTGTTTTGGTCTTTACAATGCATACACACCACATTTATGCAGAGTATGGGATGACAAATACAAATTCATTACACTTCAGCAACCTACTGTCATATTGGGTTTGAAACGGTCTTCAAAGACAGCCAAAGCTGGCAGATCACCAGATCCTACAAGTGAGGGAAAAACACTTAATTTGCAGAGCTTTTCCTCTATACAGTATATGTTTTCCCCAAAAAATAATACAACATATAGTTAACTACAGAATATTATTGATTTTTTTTCAAGGTTTTATTTTAAGTTCATTTGAAGTGAAGAACCAATGCTTGTTGTCTGAACATATTATTAATGTCTTATGAGTAAGAGATGCATGGGGAAATTAACATGAGATACCAACCCATTGTTGCAAATGGAGCTTTGTTGACAGAGCCATAGGGACCAACAGTAAAGATATGAGGTCCTGTGCAGTCCACCCCACCTAACAGCAGCATGGCACTGATTTGGCCCTTGTGCCTACATTTAAAAGGGGAAAAACAAGGTCAGGTCTTTTAATGTTTTGTTGTCTCCAGTTTTTTCCAGTGATTCAATCACTTTACAATTTGATTTGCATGATTAATATTAATTAAGTATCCCCAATGATATTTATTGTTTTGATGAATCTATATTTCATTGAAAGACAACTGAATTATTTATATGTAGTTCATTTTTAACACTATACTTTGTGTTATATTACCTTGACAGTAAATTACAGAAAACTAACTAACACTGCTGCGAGGGTGTTTCTAATAAAACAGCTGAAGGAGTGACAGCAAATCTGACATTTTTCTGCAATGACTTCTGCAATGCTGTTTGTTCAGATCATATAATGAGAGCTCTCTCATATGGTTCTCAGAGTGGAAGTCTTCATAGTTGGGTAAACTTCCATAGTAGTGAATGGAAACTACAACAAATATAATTGTTGCATATTCATTTGCTCTAATAGCAAAAGAAAAATTACAGCATTTCTATGACTTTGTAGAGGAAAAAATATCAAGACATTACAGGGTTCTCAGAGGTGGAAGTCATTGCTTCAATAGTAAAAGAAAAATCCACCGTAGCCTTTCTATGACTTTCCAAAAGTGATTGATTACAGGAGTCTGAAAAAAAGTCAAATTTGCCATGACTCCATTGGCCGTTGTTTTAGAAACACCCTTGGAGCAGTATTAAAGGGTTAGTTCACCCATAAATGAAATTTCTGTCATTAATTACTCACCCTGATGTCGTTCCAAACCCGTAAGACCTTTGTTTGTCTTCAGAACACAAATTAAGATAATTTTGACGAAATCCAAGAGTTTTTTTATCCCCATAGAACGCAAATGAAATTACCACATTCAAGGTCCAGAATAGTAGTAAATACATCATTAAACTAGTCAACTTCACTACAGTGGTTCAACCTTAATGTTATGAAGCGACGTGAATACACTTTGTGTGCAAAAACAAAACAAAAATAATGATTTTATACAACAATTTCTTCTCTACCCTGTCATTCTTCTATGCTGTTTATGTTGTATGTGTAGTCTTCTGGGTTCTACGTCAGAACGCCGGCTCAATATTGGCCGGCTCCTCCATCAGAATCACAGGCATGCATTGTGCTGCTCACATGACCATCATGAACAACTAACCCTTTAACTAGTTTTCTGTAAATGAATGCCAATGTAATACAACACAAAGTACAGTGTTATAAATGTACACGTAAACATCACTATATTTACAATGCTTATGTGGATCATCACTGTCAGTGAAAATGGTTCATATGCTATTATGGTAAACAACTACTCTGGGAAAACATTAGGCCAACATTCATACAATTCTCCAATGCAATCAATCTTTACCTGAAAAGAAAGTCCTGCAAAATGCGACTGGCCATAATGAGGCGAGGGTTGCGCCCATGGAGAGAATCTGGAGAGCAAGATTGGAGCGCAGCATATCTGTCGTTTTCTCTGTATCTGCAGCAGTACCAGCACCACAACAACTGCAGGAGGCAATGGCACAAGAGTAACATTACATACTTTCAGTGTCTATCTCCTGGAAAATGTTTGCAATACATCTGTCAACAATAGATCCTTACTAAATATTCGGGGCTATGTAGTGAATTTTGCTGCAGTTTTATCTGCCACAACCTCTCCAGATGTTGCCCGAGTATCTGCACCAAGAACCACTCCATCCTGAGCAGGAAAGAAATACAAAACACTCATAACATGTCATTGTGGCCAATTATTGTACAATTGTGCAAACTGTTGTACCTTGAAAATGACTCCAGCGATTGTTGTTCCAGTTTTTGTAACCTTGAACTTAGTGCTCTTCTCCCCTGAAGCCTGAAGCCTTGAGTTTCTATTGACAACACATGCTGTTTCATTAGCTACATATTCTTGAAGTTCACCATTTAGCACGTTTATTTGGTTCTTTTAATGAGAATGCACGTTTACTACAATTATCTCTTGTTAAAATTCTTTAAAAACAGACCCCCAATTTAAACACGACTTTCTGCGTGATTTCCTTTCACTTTCATTTAGCTTGCTTCTACAAACTTATCCATATTATCAGTTATCACAAATGTTTAAAGTCTGCGATTACGATTGACTAGTCTGTAAAACCTACCTGATACAGTTTTCAAAACTGAAGCCACCACTACCGATCTCGAGTACGCAAGGAGAAGACATTGTCACCCTTCCCGGCGCAACTGATCCCGAATGAAACGAAGTCAGACCGAATGGCGGCGCACGCACTATAAGGAAATTCGTCACAGCTCTCTAAAACCGTCATCAAACAGCGAAGGTGTCCGAAGGTGCAACGTCGACGGTAGAAAAGCCTTAAATAAAACAAAAAATGAGTGAAATGAGTGTTAATGGCGAATGGCGGTCATCCAAAGTCAGCACAGGGGTAAGACGATCGATTTGAAATCTACACGTCTAATCGGAGTCGCTGTAAAGATGTTTTTGACAAATGTTCAGCTTTGACCAGACTTGTCTATTAGTGCATAATATTCACTATTAAAACATAAAATCTCGTTTGTAAATAACTTTCGCCACAAATAAATAAAATAAATCTCGTCACATTTTTGAGTTTTAAACATATGCAAATTGAAAGCGAAAGCATAATATGCACGCTTGACTCGTAAGACAATAATATGCTGATATCTTAATGAATTACATTTTAGACAACAATTATAGCGGTGAGATATGACGGAGGAGTGGTGATTGGATCTGATTCACGAGCCTCAATGGGAGAGTAAGTGTTCTTTCTTCTTTCTTTGAAGTTACACATGAACCACGTTTATCTAATGCTGTGGATATTTCTGTTTTCAGAGAATATGTATCATCAAGAGTGATCAACAAAGTTATCCAGGTTCATGACAAGATATTCTGCTGTATGGCTGGATCCCTGGCTGATGCTCAGGCAGTCACAAATGCTGTCATCCATCAGCTTAGTTTTCACAGGTGAGCATATCATTTGACCTTTGCAGCAGTGACAGTAGCCTACACCAGTGGTTCCCAACCCTGGTCCTGGACATTTTGCATGTCTCCTTTCTCTGACACACCCTTTTCAGGTCTTGGAGCAGAGATTGTATTATATAGGCAGATGAGAGGGTCTGTATCTCTTACCATTGGAGAAAGCGTAACGGCTAACTTAATCATGTGCGGCACCTCTCAGCCTATAGTATAATGGCTTCTGATCTCCTTCCCTGCATCCGCCACAGCCGGAGCATTAGCATTAGCCGTTATGTTTTTGGCTAAAGGTTGCAGTCTTGCCAGAGATCGCATTATTATAGGGAGATAAGAGGGTCTGTATCTCTTACCATTGGAAAAAGCGTAACGGCTAAGTAAATCACCTCTCAGCCTATCGTGTCGCCGCTTCAAAACTCCTCCCTGCGTACCGCCAATGCGCACTGCTCTTACCGCCAGTTAGCATAAGCCGTTACGCTTTTTGGCTAAAGGTTGCAGGCTTGCCTTCCAGTGGCTTTGGTCTGGCCTTCCAGTGGCTTTGCTTGGAGTTTCTGCTAATGAGCTGATGACCTGGATCAGGTGTGTTTGATTAAGGTGACATGCAAAATGTGCAGTGTTGGGGTGCTTCCAGGAGCAGGATTGGGAACCACTGGCCTACACAATTATCCTGGAGACAATAATGGATAAAAGAGCATAAATATTCCCATATGCCATGGCAACCAACCTATCATCATCTGAATAGACCACAGGTGTCAAACTCAGTTCCTGGAGGGCCACAGCCCTGTAGAGTTCAGCTTCAATGCTAATTAAACGCACCTGATTCAGCTAATCAAGCCCTTCAGGCCTATTTGAAAACTACAGATATGTATGTTTGGAGCAGGGTTGGAACTAAACTCTGCAGGGCTGCGACCCTCCAGGAACTGAGTTTGACACCCCTGGTATAGACTAATGACTTACTTTATATTTAACACTAGCTGCTGATTAATTTGTTTTAGCATGCAAATGGAGGAACCCCTTGGTCCAGTCTGCTGCAGCCATTATGAGGAGCTTCTGCTATACCCATCGAGACGAACTTAGTGCCGGGTTTATTGTGGCTGGTTGGGATCGCAAGAGGGGCCCTCAGGTCTTTAATGCCATTTTCATTTCATATTGTGTTTTTCAATTTTAAATCTAAAAATAATGAGACTTTTATTACTTTTTTCAAAGGTGTTCACAGTGTCTCTTGGAGGCATGATTGTGGAGCAAGAGTTTACTATTGGTGGGTCTGGTAGCACCTTTATCTATGGATATGCAGATGCCAAATTCAAGCCTGGAATGACCAAAGAAGAGTGTCTCACTTTCACAACTAATGGTATGGATAATTGCAGAGTTTATTTTATGCACGTTGACAGCTGCACTCACCCTCTTTCCATCTATCTGTCCTTCTTACTACTCTCTTTTTCACTGTGCTTTTTGTCTCAGTAACACAGAACTGTTAACATATTGTTAATTATTTTTCCCAGCCCTTTCATTAGCTATGGACAGGGACAATGTGAGTGGCGGCGTTGTGCATCTTGCCATTGTGACGGAGAAGGGTGCAGAGAGGCAGCTGATTCCTGGCAACAAACTGCCTGTTCTACAGCGCTTGACATAAGTGTCAGCATCTTTACCTGTTGTTGTTTTCACTTGTGTGTATTCTTACGAATTTTGCACTGTAAACATTGATTATTACATCAATCAGTAAGTCATTAAAAAGCCAAAACATACTTTTTTTGTGTTTCTTTGTGAATGTGCATGCTTGCAAACACATATATAGCGTAGTGTGTCATAAAATCATTTGTAATCGTTGTAGAATAAACCCAAATATTGGGAAAAATATTTTCAGAAATGGCTCAAGTTGATGTTAATAGATAATTTGCTTATATGTGCTGTCATTTTCACAGTTCATAAATCCAGTAGATGATACAGTTCAAATAGCACGTCCTATATTCTTTATGAAACAAAAGCCTGAACACTTTTGCTAAAACCAGAAATTAATGGTATAAAATTGATAAAGGAGACAACAAAGTGTTGTAACACTTTTACTTAAACATGTTAGTGTTTTTGTTATGCGTGCCTCAAACTTTTATACACAATTTTATATAGAAACAGACAATATAGAAAACAATATCAGTTTCAATTATGTACTTGAATATAATTTGTTAGTCAAATTTACTTGAATGAAAAAATGATTACATATAACCACTGCATCACGTAGTGATGTCACCCTGTAGTAAATTTCTAATTGGTTAAATTTGGTGTTACAACTCAACCTATGTAACAACATCTGGTTAAAGGCTCTTAAAGGGATAGTTCACCCAAAAATGAAAATTCTGTCATCATTTACTCACTCTCAAGTTGTCCCTGAACACAAAAGAAGATATTTTGAAGAATGTCAGACTTAAACAGTTTACGGTATTGACTTCCATAGTATTTTTTTCTTCCAAATATACAATGGAAGTCAACGGGCCCATCAACTGTTTGGTTACCCATATTCTTCAGAATATCTTCTTTCGTGTTCAGCAGAAGAAAGAAATTGAGGTTTGGAACAACTTGAGGGTGAGTAAATGATGACAGAATTTTCATTTTTGGGTGAACTATCCCTAACTGGTTCTTTGTCATGGTGTGTGGTTACTTAAAGACTCTTTAACATACATGTCTCAAAACAAAATGTTTTTACTGCTTGTTCAATTTATTAAAATAAGCTACTGTAACTTATGTTCAATCAACATGAGCTTTACACAATAAGGAATATCTGTGCAAATGCCTGCGCAGTAATAATTAACTTCTTACCTGACCATCCTATACACTGTAAAAACAAACAACAACAAAAAAACATTTGTTTTGTCAGACAAATGCTATTTTAAAGGTAGATTGAACTATCAAATGTGAAAAAAGTTAACATTACATCAAATATTAAATAAAGTAAATTCTTTTGGTCTTTTAGTTTGTGCAACTTAAAATATTAAACAGCAAGAACTTACAATGTCAAGTTTGGTGGCGTGGGGCAAACTAAGCATGCACAGTGTGTTTGTGCACTTGAATAATTTGTGTTTTTGGTCAAAGCATGTTTTAGCATAGTGATTTTGATTATATTTTGTTGTATAAGAGTTACGTTTCATGTCACCATTAGAGTGATTAGTATTCTCTTCAGTTATATCTCTTTCATTTCAGCACATATAATGTGCTTTGGTGTGTAGAAGTAATTCTATACAACTTTTTCAGTTTGCTCATGATCTGATACACAAGTTGGACAAACTAAGAAAGTTCTATATCACAATTAGGCCTACATCAAAATGTATATTAACTTAAAATGCAAGCTGACTGAACGTAGATATCCAAGTAAAAATCATTATTAATTTTTAGTTTATAGATACAACAGTGAGTTTAGTTGATACAACAATTTTGCCATAAGTTGAATGAGGTCAAATAAGTCCTGAAGCAGGTTGCCTCAAGTTTTGAGTTTTCTCAACATCTTTTTTTTTTTTTTTTTTTTTACAGTGTACATTTTGTATATATATATATATACACACTACCAGTCAAAAGTTTGGGCATGGTAAGATTTTTAATGTTTTTAAAAGAAGTTTCGTCTGCTCACCAAGGCTGCATTTATTTAATTAAAAATACAGTAAAAACTGTAATATTGTGAAATATTATTACAATTTAAAATAACTGTTTTCTGTTTGAATATATTTTATAAAGTAATTTATTCCTGTGATCAAAGCTGAATTTTCAGCATCATTACTCCAGTCTTCAGTGTCACATGATCCTTCAGAAATCATTCTAATATGCTGATTTGCTGCTCAAGAAACGTTTGTGTACAATTGTACAAATTATTTGTGTACAATATTTTTTTTTCAGGATTTTTTGATGAATAGAAAGTTCAAAAGAACAGCATTTATTTGAAATATAATCTTTTGTAACATTATAAATGTCTTTACTGTCACTTTTGATCGATTTAATGCATCCTTGCTGAAAGTATTAATTTCTTTAATTTCTTTAAAAAAATAAAAATAAAAATTCTTACTGACCCCAAACATTTGAACGGTAGTGTATAATGTTACAAAAGCTTTGTATTTCAGATAAATGCTGTTCTTTTGAACTTTCTATTCATCAAGGATTCCTGAAAAAAAAAAAAGTACACAACTGTTTTCAACATTGATAATAATCAAATATGTTTCCTGAGCAGCAAATCAGCATATTGGAATGATTTCTGAAGGATCATGTGACACTGAAGACTGGAGTAATGATGCTGAAAATTCAGCTTTGATCACAGGAATAAATAACTTTATAAAATATATTCAAACAGAAAACAAATTGTTATTTGTTATTTTAAATTGTAATAGTATTTCACAATATTACTGTTTTTACTGTATTTTTAATTAAATAAATGCAGCCTTGGTGAGCAGACAAAACTTCTAAAATTCTTACCGTGTCCAAACTTTTGACTGGTAGTGTACACTTTATTCTTCACACTCAAAAGCTCAAATGAAGGTTCTTTATAAGTACAAAACCCTTTAAGGTTTTTAAAATAGTTCTATGGCATAGCTGAGAAAATCCCTTTTGGTCCTTCAGTGCCTATTTGCTGTGAAGAGTCTATGTGCAAAATGACAGGAAATGACAGAAAGAAAACAACTTTTAAATGACTTGAAATTTTGATATTTTGATTTAAACCAAACAATGGTTAAGCAGATGGCGTAAAACGAGGACGTGGATGCAGTTTGTGCGCACTGAAGCGCAGCTCAGCGTCGTGACGCGTTAGCACACGAAAGTGAAAGTAGGCTGTCGAGTTGTCTTTTTGCCGACACATTTCAATCAGTTTTTAAAGAATTAACCCGCGTAACCAAATATTGTGTAATTGTTGATATAGCGATCACAGTCAGACACGATGCAAGGGAGTAATTGCGACTATGGCGGGTCCAAAGGACTCAAAATGGGAGTAAGTCGATCTCAATTATTCCGTCAAACAGAATATTTCTTTTCTAGTGTAATTTTTCATAATGAAATATTCAAACGCAGTTTCCTTTATTCTAATTTTAGACGACAATAATAGCCATAGAGTTCAATGGTGGAGTAGTGCTTGGTTCCGACTCTAGAGTTTCTGCTGGGTGAGTGTAGCTCGATGGTCCGGCTGACATTTTACCTGCTACTAGTCTCTAAATATCTCTCTGGAAATGGATCTTTAGATTCATGTATTGTAGGCCTACTTTAACCTTGTTTTTTCCCCCAGGAGTCAGTGGTGAATCGTGTGATGAACAAGCTTTCCCCCTCCATGACAAGATCTACTGTGCTCTGTCTGGATCAGCAGCGGATGCTCAAACCATTGCTGAGATAGTCAACTACCAACTGGATGTACACAGGTAAACAGACGACTTTCATACAGAAGGTATATCACTCATAGGAGTACTATACATTTTATATTGCTGAATTTTCTCTCTGCGCATCTGTTTATCAGCATTGAGGTGGGTGAGGACCCCTGGTGTGCTCAGCAGCAACTCTTGTTAAAAACATCTCTTACAAATACAAAGAAGAACTTTCTGCTCATCTCATTGTGGGTGGATGGGACAAGAAAGAAGGGGACAGGTACGAAGTGGTTATTTGTGTTTACGCGTAGGCTTTGCATGTGTGTGTGAAATTGTGATTGCCTTTTCTTCCCTATATATTGTGATGTATATCAGAGTGAAAAGTCTTTGGAACTTGATTTTGGCCATATGGAATTGATTGGATGGTTGTGGTTTGCTATTGCTGTGATCTCATGTGACTGTCAGGTTGTCCCGCCCTCACGGCAATAAACACATCATCAGAGAAGATAATATTTTTTGATTAAATATTAGGTTATTTTGATTAAAGATTATGAAGGCATTTTTTTATTAATTTATAATAAATACTATAGTATTCCATACAAAAATAAGAACTGTCAATTTTGATTTCGTGGTGACTTCACTACAGAACTTTGGCCTCTCTATCGTCATCTGTGGTTGAAACATAAAATTGCATACTTGAGGAGAAGCTCTCATGAGCGGATGATCTGATGGTTGGAGAAATCCTAATGGTGATCACCATAAAATGCCATATGAGCAGGATTTACATCCACAGCTGTGGTTCAGATCTTGTTTTCGGCCTCTGTCACTTTCACCTTTTGATTGAATGCTCTTTGCGGTTCTATGTTCTTTTTCACAGTGGTTGATTCCCCATAGGTTTAAGATAGTTGGCGTTCAGAAATTTAATTGGCTGCATCCGAAAACTTAGGCAGCTCACTTGTTGCCTCGCTGCCTATCAGGCAATGACTTTGCAGGCAGCGTTTGCACACAAAGCAACCTCACAAAACTGATTTTCAGAAAGGCTTCTGAGGCTGCGTAACGGTTAATGATTTACAGCAAAATAGAGTGAGCTTTGGTGAAAACTAAGCGAATGTTTAATTACCACAATAGTAATTTCCCACTAAAAATGACATCAAAAGTGGAAAACGTTGGTCGCTTTACACACAAACTGATGAAAAACCACAACTTTCAGATGCTATCTTTCTTTTTGCTTAAAGTGATAGTTCACCCAAAAATTAAAATTATCCCATGATTTACTCACCCTCAAGCCATCCTAGGTGTATATAACTATCTTCTTCAGACGAACACAATCAAAGTTATATTAAAAATATCCTTGCCCTTCCAAGCTTTATAATGGTAGTGAACAGGGGACATTTTGAAACCCCCAAAAATGCATCCATCCATAATAAAAATAATCCATACGGCTCCAGGGGTTAATAAAGGCCTTCTGAAGCGGCGATGGGTTTTGTAAGAAAAATATCCATATTTAAAACATAATTATCTAAAATAACTAGCTTCCGCAGACGACCAGACGCATACTACCATACGATGTAGGAGTATCGTAAGTTTAGACGAACAAAAAAAAATTGCTCTATCCTCTGAGCTTCCGCGTTCATCATTACATCATGCATCGGGTCAGAGGTTACTCTTCCGCCGCAAATTGATGCTTACGGCCATCTGCCTGAAGCTAGTTATTATAGTTAATAAAGTTTAAAAAATTTCTTACTATAACTCATCATTTTACTTCAGAAGGCCTTTATTAACCCCTGGAGCCGTATGGATTATATTTATGATGGATGGATGCATTTATGTGGGATTTCAAAACACACTCCACATTCACTAACATTATAAAGCTTGGAAGAGCCAGGCTATTTTTAAATATCCTGCCTCTACCAAAAATCACAGATTGTGTTTGTCTGAAAGAAGATTGTCATATACACCTAGGATGGCTCAAGGGTGAGTAAATAATGGGATAATTTTCATTTTTGGGTTAAATATCCCTTTAAATGTCACGGAATGGAACGCACAGGATTGTGGGATATCAAAGGCAGAGAAGGATGCATCTATGCTGCCTTCAAAAGGCATTCTGACATGCCTTCCTACCTTGGAATGTGTCCTCCAAAGGCAGCATTTTTAACATTTCGGACACAGCCATTGTGTACTACTCAACTAGTTCAAACTCTACGCAACAACACTTTTGTCGATCTTCAACCACTCCTCAACATTCATACATGAATAAGTAGCTGGACATTCTTTTTTACAGACATGACGTTAATCCATTATTTCCTTTAAAATGAGACCCCATAGCTCATTACCAAAATCTTTGGACAAAAGATTGCAAAGATGTTTTTATATATTTTAAATCAAAAATATATTTGTTAATCTGTTAATACTGAATGATTTTATTTGGTGAATTTCATAAGGACAAGAGCATAAAGACTAATTTTAAACCATGTTTAAGGTTTTTATAGATACATTTCTTAAGTTTATTGACTTTCTTAAATATATTGATCTAAAAATCTACATAAAATTATATTTGCTAAAGAGTTAAAGTTAATTGAAAAGTAAAACTTTGAACTGCTGTGTCAATTTTATATTTTCAGTTTTTATTTATTAAATCCATTTTATTTTTTTTACTTCTTAAACCCTCTGTAGTAGTCTCTAATTTGGTGTCTTGTTATATCTGTAAATTCTTTGTGTTGTGTGTTTACGATTCAATTTAAAAAGATCAGATAGCTAAAAATGTCAAATAAGATTGTAGGATCACCATATTAATCTGGATAAGGCAGAGCACTGTTTTTATGTCCTCTCTCAGTAATGGATTTTCATTCATTTTTACAGGTTTAATAAATGTACCTCATTACTTTGTGTTCAACTTTGCAGGTCTACGCAACCCTTAATGGGCTACTTACCAGACAGCCGTTTGCAGTGGGTGGATCTGGAAGTTTCTATATCTATGGCTTTGTGGATGCTGAATACAGACCAGGCATGACCAGACAGGAGAGCCAAGAGTTTGTGATCAACAGTGCGTCACCTATAAATCAGTTTTCTTTCTATAGTTGTATTTCAAAGTTACACATCTTGTTATGAGTCACAATCTTTGCTTAATTGTTTTACCAGAGCAATTTACTGTATAAGGGACACACTTAGGTTAGGCCTAGTTAAAAATTCCCTATTGCAAAATTTTCACGGATGTCAGTGTGTGAACAGTCAACAACAATATTATTTGGCCTTAAATTCTTTCCAAAATTATATTATGTGCAGTATTTGGATTATGAATCTTTTCTAATTGACAATGTGCCTTGTACTTCAAGGTCTGACACTGGCAATGAGCAGAGATGGTTCCAGTGGGGTGTGGCCTACCTTGTTACCATTGACAGTGAAGGCGTGGAAGAGAAATGTGTTCTGGGAAACCAGCTTCCTACATTCTATGATCCAGATATAATGGAGCCAGCCAAGGCAGCAAAAGTGTGAATAGAAATGATGTTCAATGCATTTGTATGGTTTATAAATAAAAACATTCTCTCTTTTTCTTTGTATAGTGTTCATCTTTAATATTTTGTAACTCTTGATGCACTCTGTGTTAACCTAGAGAACATGCAGATAATTGTAAATGAAGGTAAATGAAAACATTTCACATGAACATATGTATATTAATCAGAATGACAAAATGAGTCATGAAACACAAATATTGGTGTATATTCACATACAATAAGATGTATCTATTAATATGATACACAAATCAATTTTGGCATTGATTGCTGTTTTATATTTTACTGCTTTTGCTGTTTTCTTAGACTTTCAAACAAGAGAGAGCATTCATTAACTTAATGTTTAACGTTCAAAATTCATTCAAAGTGGAAAAAATACAAACGGTTAGCCAACAAAAAGCAAAATGTTTAAAGAATACAATGCTATTTTAAAAGGAAACAAATTCTGTTTCATTTTTAAATATGCTACCTGTTATTATAAATAGTAATGTATTCTTGGAAAATGCTTAAGAATCTCATTCCTGTTTGACCTCCTCCTTGTCAGCTTATTTTTCCGCAGTAAAGAGCCTCTCTCTCAGTTTATAGTAATTGCCTTTCTTTTCCATCAGTTCCTGGTGTGTCCCTTGCTCCACAACCTCCCCTTTGTCAATCACAACGATCTGGTCTGCCCTTTCAATTGTTTTCAGCCTATGTGCGATCACCAGCAAGGTCTGGGTGGGATGACGGGCCAGAGCATTCTGAACCTATTAATGGATTAAATCAATGTGGCATAAAAAAGTAGGTGAAAAGTTGTTGAGATAAGTATCAATGGGCTTCTTTTTCAGTAATACAACAGATGCACCAGAAGTTGTTTTGAAATGTATTAAAGAAGAGGTGACAAAAAATGTACCATGCGTTCGCTCTCAGTGTCCAGGCTGCTGGTGACCTCATCCATGAGCACCTGAGGTTGTCTGATTAGAGCACTGGCAATAGCAATGCGCTGCTTCTGATCACCAGAGAGAAGACAGCCACGCTCTCCAACATCTATTGCACATAATACACACAGACTTAATGAAAGGTCACATACAACTGTAATATGTAAGTAATATGTAAGTAAGTAACATGACAAAATAAACAGGAGACATGGTATGATAAATACATTTGAAAATATAATTTCCAGAAAGACAAATTGGAATGCATATCTGCACATCAATGGAAGAATGATTCTTTAGCGAACCGAAGAGAGCATTTCACACCTCTCTTCATCAGTTTGCATTGGCTGCCAATAGCTGCTCGCATCCAATTCAAGGCTCTGATGTTTGCCTACAAAATGACCGCTGGCTCTGCACCGCCATACCTAAACTCAGTACTTCAGACTTATGCGCCTCCAGAAACTTGCGTTCTGCAAGTGAACGGCGCCTTGTGGTACCATCACAAAGGGGCACAAAATCACTCGCGGACCTTCTCCGGGTCTGTTCCTGGCTGGTGGAATTTTCAAAAAAATGCTAAAGACGTATCTTTTTCGTCACCACTTGACCCAGTAATAGTAGCACTTACTACTTTATCTATTTTAATATTTTTCGATTTCTATTCTTTTCCATCTTTGTGTATTTATTTAAAAAAAAAAAAATTCCTTGCTACGAGCACTTTACTGACGAAACTGTGACTTCACACAGCACTTACTGTTGTACTCATGTTGATTTGATTGCTTCTACTACTCTCATTTGTAAGTCGCTTTGGAGAAAAGCGTCTGCTAAATGACTAAATGTAATTGTAAATGTAAAATGACTAAATGTACCTGTATCATATCTTTTTCTAGTCGACTGATGAAATCATGGGCATTGGCTTCTTTGGCTGCATCCTCCACCTTTTTCTGATCACAATGAGTCAAACCGTAAGCTATGTTGTCCCTGATGGAGCCAGAAAAAGCACAGGGTCCTGACCTACCATGGCCACCTATGGTATAAATAAGCACTTACAAAATGGACATACTATTGCAATGTCATGATTTAATAAGATCCCGAAATGACTGTTACCTTCTGGTGTAAATATTTGTGCTGGTAGTTCTGCAGTGGTTGTCCATCTAACAGAATCTGTCCATGCTGAGGCTGGTAGAATCTCTCCAGCAGACTCACACAGGTGCTCTTCCCCACCTGACATTCCCACCAGAGCCGTCATCTGACCCGGCTTCAACTCCAGAGAGAAGTTCTGAAATCAATCAATCAAACACAGCATATTAATTGAAACAAACCTATACAGAATTTATATACAATATACAAACACATTTATTTGGAGATAAATAGGATATATAAAATATAAAGTTTTACTAAGTGACCAAAAATAAATATGAACTCAAAAGTTACATTAATTAGAGTAATCTAATTATCTGACTGTGGTTAGATTAATCTAGTCCTTAAATTAATTATCTAAAATTAATCTAAGAAACAATTTCATTTTTATTGTTTATAATATAATACTGCACATTCTGATTTTATTGTACCTTGAGGGCTGCTTGATCAGGTCGAGTTGGATAGAAGAAGTTGAGGTTGTTGAAGTGGACTTTGCCAGTCAGGGTTTCAGGATGAAGACTTCCATCCATGCCCACCAGTGGCTTTCTGTCCAGGTACTCAAAAAATTTAGCAGCCGCTCCCAGAGTTTAGCATGTTAGAATACATGTAGACAAGAGACTGTGAAAAGACAGATAAAGAGTTCACTGACTGCACAGTATTGTACAAAATATAAAAAATAGTGGCAAATTTGTATTGGGATTTATAATATTATATGGATGCAATTTTTACTAAAATTTACAATGCACCGACAGACGCAGACCAACACCGACAGTCGGATTACAGCACAACAAAACCCGACAAAGTGTCTGTTGCCATCTGTGAATGAATGCACCAAGAAAGAGACAGTGGCTATATAACAACATACCCTAATGTATGATCCCAGGTCACCCTGGTAGAGGATGAAGGACACAAGGTTGCCTGTACTCATGCAGCCTGATTTGATGAGCTGACGGCCGTAGTACATCATCAGAACTTGAATTCCTAATGACATCAGCTGCAAATATAATAAATATAATACAGTTAAATAAAACCTAATGCTGCATGTCATGCTCAGACTGATGATGTAAAGAAAACAAACATCAATTATTGTGTACTCTTAGAAAAGTTCAGAGTGTGAACTATGATTAGTGTGTGATATTTTTGACTTTATTAATATATTGTAGCTATATTTAAGCTACTGTACCTATATTAAAATATATCGCAATATATGCTAACATTGTATTTTACAACATGTTAACTATTAGAAATACATTAAAATAATATATTTAACAAAATAAATTAATTAAATTTTATATATTAAAATTTAATGATATAAGGATCGAATCCTATGCAGCAGACCCACCCGTAATAGGTAGACGGCCCTCACTGTATCTCTTCGAGTCTTCAGGTTGTGAGTGTCAGTCAAACGATCGTCATAACGACAGGCTTCACTAGATTCCATGCGGAAACTGCGTACAGTTCTCACCCCGGCAACCGCTTCTCCTGCTGTCTCATTGGCTCTGGCCACCGAGTCCTGAACTTCTTTTGATAATTGCTGCACAACAAGATAGTTCTGATTGAGTGTAAATGTTTAAAAGAAAAATGATACACATTTTGATACAGAGAATGTATTAATCAAGAGTAAATTCTCCATGAAGGGTCCACAATATGAAATGTTAAGGAAGCAAGGCTTGATGAAAAAGAGGGCAAAGGTCAGAATGAGATGCCTAAAAATTATCTTATATTTAAATATCAACTTGGATCAGTGGTGATCTAAAATGTGCTTTATAATTAATGTAATTTCACCTCTGAGCTACATTGCTATATTTAAATACCTCAATCAGTTCATCTGACCTCATAGTGTGTGTTGTAAATCTTTTGAGTGATGGCAATCAGAGGGGCTTCGATGAAAGTGACCAGCGTGAGTTTCCAGGACAGGCTGACCATCAGATACAGGACGCCAACACTCTTGATTAAGCTGCGCAGGAGGATGTTCACGTTCATTGCCACCGATTGGCTCATTAGCTTGGTGTCAACAGACAGACGTGATGTCAAGTCCCCTGACAGCAGATTAAAACAGTTTGAGATAATAACTGAACACAAAGCCTTCAAATAAGCATATAATCTTTCATTTTTGAGCAATAATTAGTCCTACCTGTCTTTTTATCCTCAAAAAATCCTATCTCCTGTTTGACCAAAGAATTAAAGAGCATAAGACGAACTCTCTTGTTCAGTCTGGACAGAGTGCACATGAAGAGACCTCCACGCAACCCAGAGGACAAAGAGCTATGGATGAGGGCAGTATTCACACATATTACAGCCTACATCTTTCAATTTATTGGACCACATATGTTTTTGACACAAACCTTTTGACACAACCATTAAAATAACAATTAACTGTGATAGCTCATAGATTAATTTTATATACCTGCCCAGTGAGAGGAGACCCATTAGAAAGATTGCTGACATGAAGCTGTTTGGTTGGTAATGTTCTCCCAGGATGTCTATGACCTTTCCCGTGTAATATGGAATGCACATGTCACCTTTAAAATATAAAAAGAAGAAAAGCATTTACAGTATTGAACTTAATTTGAAAGGTCTGTTTACAAAGACTCTTCCTTTACTTACATATGACAGCAAGTGCAAGAAACACAAAAGCTCCACTCAGTAAGGGGGCGTCGGGCTTGGAATAGCGGACCACTCGCATGAAGAGCGCCCGGTTTCTCTGTTTCGTCTCCGCGCATTCTGAACTTTCCGCTTGTCTTTTTGTGTCGGGAAAACTTACTTCCCAAAACAAACACGCTATAAGTGTTGCAGCTGTAGAAGTAATAGTTTTTCCAGGGCAAGACAAAACCCGCTCCAGTACTCCGGCTGAGTGTTCATGAGGAGCGACAGTCCGCTTTCATAAACCGGACACATCAAGCATGTCACCGCCACGCAGCGCCGCACGGATGCATCTTTCCAGCTGCTGAGCAGAAAACACCTGAGACTTACCCACTTCACACCAGCCACGAACCAGAGATGAGTCAAGAGAAATACACTGCTGTTACTCTTTAAAAATGCACGTGTGCTGTAATGTAGCACACAGCTTATCACCAGGTCCACGAGCAGCGCTTTGGCATGATGCATCTTGAGCTCCATCCCGTTTATGTATTTCTAAGCACAAATAATAAAGGAAGGAATTGTGTCTTTATCGAAGACGAGGTTCCCTCAAATTCGCATTTTCCTTTCGATGCTCTGATATAGGCTAGTTTCGGTTTCGTTTAGCCTACACTGTGGGGATTTCCATAGAATACTTTTGTTAATTCGGGCCAATAAAAGCGTTTCTGTGCTTGGTAATTCAGAGACTGGAATTAAAGACCAAAACCCAAGGATATTATTCGAGCAGGACAATAATACGGCTATTATTTTCAAAATCATAATAAAGAGAATAGAGCAAACCTAAAACTTGATATTGCCACAATAGTAGGCTAATATAAAACGTTTTAAAATTATGTCCTGCCATGACCTGCTCGATTCATTGCAATGGTTCAGAAGAGGGAAAACAAGGCACCAAACCCCATTAAACATGTAGGCTATACCATTTATCCAAACATAATCATTTGTACTAGATATAGATATTGCAGCTAACATAATACTGATTAAATGTCCATTGCACTAATATAATAAAACCTGTCTATGGCCTTTTTAAAAACATTGAATGACATCATTTATAAAGCACATAAAATGCATATACATCAGTCAAAATCATTTTATTTCATTTCATGTTGTTGTGGCACAGGAACAGCTACAGACACAGAGAAGACATCAAATATACTGTCTTCAAACCTCATTAATTTCTCCTTGAACAGCGGCAGGAACCCAAGAGTCGTTATGGCGGTTCACATACTGCAAGACATGCTCTTCAGGTGTGTGCAGACATAATGGTGTATTATAATCATCACCTGTTATCACACATAGGCTACACTGTGTGATCATATATGTTTGCACCAAACATCAGGCTGCATTTTATGTGATGTCACTCTCTAAACATTAACGTTTAATTACTTGTGCTACTGTTTCTAAGGTATCAAGGTATGATCGGAGCTAATTTTAGGGGGTGTTGACTGCACTGACAGTCACCTGTACACAGTTGGCCCTTATGGGAGCATGGACAAGATGCCATATCTAGCCATGGGTATGTGACATCCAATTGATGATTGATAAACTTAATAATTAGGAATGTGCTAATCAAGCTCATGACAGCTATGTTTCTGCATTTTAAGGATTTGGTGATCTGGCTGCTATGAAGTAAACATGAACGTAAGTTGCTTTTTTGTTGAACTTAGCTGCTTATTGTAAGGTTCTGTCAATATCCCTGTGTTCCTGTAGCTCAGGATGAAGTAAATGCAACAGGAAAAAATAATTTCTACGTTTAATAAGCTGGTTAAAGCATGAACTTTAAATATTAAGCATATTCTACTTCTGTGCTCAATTTAAATATGTAGAAATGAAAACTCTAAATTTTATTACTTTGAATTATTTGTTGTATTTATATAGAGTTCTCAAGTACTGATTCAAGGGTAAAAACTTTGTATAATTTATCCACAAATTTAAATATTTTTCAGTGGTATAAAAGTGTTATTTGCACCATTGCTTTTGGACATAAAATGAAGTAAAACCTTTAAGTTTACTTGCAAATCTATGCAACCTAGTAACATTAAAAAAACTTCAACAGCTCATTGTCTTGATACCTTCAAATATGGTCAGTCCATTTAGGCTAGTTGACATATATGAAAAAGAGCTATTTTAAACATATTTTTAACCTGTCTGGATAATGATGAGTTTTAGAATAGGGTGTGTCTAGACTTTCTAGACTAGACTTTCCGTACCTTACCAATGCTACACCTGTTAGTGTTAACCATAGACATAGATTAGTGTTGTCTATGGTGTTAACCTGCATCAGATGAATCTACATAGATACTGATGATGCTGAAAGACACATGCTCCTATTGGTCAACCAGCAGTGTGCAGAGCCTTTTCCTCATAGAATCACAAAATGTTCATGTTTATCTAAGCCTACTCTTAAGAACATAGGCAAGTGGAAGAACTTAAATTACAGATGCTATTCGAAGTTACTGTATATATATTTTCTGATCATAATTGAAACTACGTAAAACAGCTTCTGTAAATCTTTTGGTTTCTAAATCATTGTCTTCCATGGAGGAATCATATTTCCTTCATATAAAATATGTAGGCCTACACTTAGGTCATTTCGCTTTTATTGTCTGAACTAATTTAATTGTACTTTCTTTAGAATGCTCTTTTGGATGTAAGTGGATATTAATATAATTCCATGTTATAGCTTGGTTTTAAGCAAACGCATCTTCTTGATAGGTGTTACACCAAAATCTATGACCATCAAATTCTGTGACTGTACTCACCGTAGAAGGTGCTGTGTGATGGTTGGGGTAAGGGTTTCAACAGCGCCTACTGAGGTCACAGAATGGTCACAGAATTCAATGGTCACAGAATTTGGTATAACACTTACTGAATTCCCTGTAGTTTTTGAACCAAATGCCAGGAATTTGCAGTACCTGTGGACGATGAGAAGCATGTGATTGTACCCAAATATAGGTGAAAATCTCAGAACATGTTAAACAGATTAATCAACCTTCAATTAAAATATTAATCCAAAAATATCAATTGATACATAAACCCTTATTTTTCAGACTTTTTTCAGCAGTTGTGATTGATAGGTAATTAAAAGGGCATTTTGAAGGTTGATTTGCTTACACGACAAGAATATGTGTCTTGGATCTCCCAGATATTGAAACTATTGAAACAAAGGGGGCAGAGTGCAGCAACAGCAAAACAAACATTTAAGCAAAACACAATGTAAATATAAATTAGCCTAATATTCTGTGCTCCCATCAGCCCTCTAAGTTTCTGAAATCATTTGAAATCATTCTTTTTTTAACGTTTTTAAATGTTTTTAAATGTTACTCCTTTCAGAATGTTCACTCTCAGAAAAAAGGTACAAAAGCTGTCACTGGGGCGGTACCTTTCCAAAAGGAACACATTTGTACCTTTTAGATATGTACATTTTAGGTACTAATATGGACCTTTAAGGTACCAATATGCACCCTTTAGAAAAGGTACCACCCCAGTGACAGCTTTTGTACCTTTTTATTTAAAAATAAAGCTCCCATAATGTTTCACATAATTTCCCCCATAATGTTCATTTGTCATGTGGCAGAGGCAATGAACGTATCGTTCATGAACAACCCGTCACTATTCTGTGTGTTGTCTGTCAGCTCCTATCATCTGGCACCTTGTGAGCTCATCTGTCCTGAAATTCAAAGAACTGTTATTCCCAAGTTAAGTGTTTCCCTTGTGTTCTCCATCACTCTGCTACTCACCTGCACATCCTGCATCTCCATTTAACTATCAATAAACAACACCATTGAGTTCATCTTCTGTCTCCTTCCGACACACACTATTCATGAGTCCACCCGTACACATAATCAGAGTAAGGAGAATGCATAGTTGGTGTGCTGTTTGAGGGGAGAGCTCCAAGCTTGGAATTTGTCTCGAACCCAGTGTACTCCACTATATCTCAGGCTGGGGAACAGTCAAGTATGAGGAGTTGGGGTGGTGGAAGGATAGTGGTCGTGGGACAGAGGTGAGTTGGCTATACAGTATATATAGGCCTCTTCTCGTGCTGATTGGTTAGATTATCTGAACATGTTCCTCCCAATCTTTGTAAAATAAACATCATTTTATATCTACAGTGACCCAGAATGTCACTGTTTGGACCCCTGCTAATATAAAAATATGTAAATATTTGTGTTTTAAAAACAGAGGATCTGCAGCCTCCAAACTCCTGCTCAACATGATGGTGGGATACAGAAGTATGGGCCTGTCTATAGGGGGAATGATCTGTGATTGAAAAATTGCGTGAAGTCTGTGTGTTTATATGTTTTGTTTTTTGTTGTTTTTTCATTTGCACATTTTTAGGGTTCTGAGTCAAAGCATATAATAGTATACTTAAAAATACATTAAATACATCAGGGTCCAGGCCTGTACTATGTGGATGATGATGGCACACGTGTCTCTGTCCAGATGTTTTCCTCTGGCTGTGGGAACAGCTATGCATATGTTGCTGGACAGCGATTATCGTGGGATATGAGCTGGGTCATCATGGCATTGCTCATGCCACACACACAGATGCTTACACTGGTGGTGTGGTCAACCTTAAGTACAGCAATGTATTACTAATCGGCTGACAATAAATCTGAAGCAGAAACTTCATTAACAATAAATACATTTGGTGGTAGAACAGAAACACAAAAGGTATTTTTGGGGACAAATTACATATTTCTTCCAGCTGTATCTGAGAGAAATCTGCAATTTTTCCCCAAAAATACCTTTTTACCTTTTACTTAAGAGATTAAGTTTCACATATGTTTTCTCCTTCTAGTTTACCACATGCAGGAGGATGGCTGGATCAAGGTGTGTAAGGAGGGTGTGTCAGAGTTAATCCACCGCTATAAGAGGGGAGTGTTCTGATCACATCTGACCTCTCTGTCATTTGCACCCTTTTGGTGCATTCTTTGTAATATATTTGAATTGTATTTTCTTTTACTTTTTTTTAAGCAAATAAAAAATGATCTTAATCTGCTTATTTTGCAGGACAAATATAGCCCCTGTATATATATGTTTAGATTTTTGTTGTGCTTAGTTGCAACATAACGAGGGTTAAACAAAGTTTAGGGACAAATTTAGATTAAATCTAGCATTGATAGATTTTAGTTTACAAATTGTTTTATTTTAAAAGGTCTTTTGCCTTAGAGTTAAATAAATTATTGGCTGGTGGTACTTATATCAGTATATCAGTCATAGGGACACAAAGAACAGTTTGTGGTAAATGGATTATGCCTGTAGTACAACTTGCAGTTGCTATTCATTCACTTCTAATTTCAACTTTGAGCACAAACAGCAATGGCTAAAAACTGCTATAAATACCTGCCAGGAGTATCTGTATTTCATATGATTTAGTTTTACAAGACTAAAATTTACATTGGGGAAATCAGTACGATAGATGTAGGTCTAATGGTTTGGTTAATCAGAGTTGATTTATCTTTTTTTTTTTTTTTAAATCACTTATGTGACCCATACACAGATAAAATATAATTTCATTAACATGGTATTTCAAAATACACCACATTAAATTTTGATATTCCTGTATTAAAAGGCATTTTTCAGATAAATGTGTCAAAAATATGACAATAATATAGATAGTGTCCATTAAATACTTGTGTGATTTAAGCCCATATCATCATTATAATACAGAATAATGGAAGCTCAGTGATATTGTTCATAGAAAATAGTTATCATGGCTTTTGGCTCATGGATTTTATTTCATGTCATTTTTAAAGGTAGGATCCAGTAGAAATAGTTCTTTGATCGAGGTAACAATTGCACATTCACACTTTTCCAGTGCACTATTTCCCCTTCTTAAAAATAGAAAATTACTGGACCTGTAATTATATTTCTATCTTGCGGACTAAATGCATGTTCTGTGATACTGAACCACCACAGTCACTGTTATCATCTTTTCATATTTATTTGTTTTTTAACTTTCGTGTTTACTATATTTAATGAGTTTATGACCTATTTGGATCTTCATTCAATAGTTACTTAATAGATTCTGAAAATATGAATTCTGCTCTTTAAAAAGAGTGAAAGATATTTACTCCTTTTTGTGAGGTTTATTTATTTTAAAAGAATCAAAACAACATTACAACTTTTTGAATGCAACCGATATAAATAAAATATTCACATAATTATTATTCTGTACTACAGCTTATCTAAATAATTAAAAATAATAAGGAAATAAAAAAGAAGGAAATATACAAACAGAACAGCCCAACATATCCAAAAAGAATAAAATATGAAATTTACATATTGGTTAATTTAATTGATGGAAAAGACCAATTATAATAATAAAATTAAAATCAGTGATTTATATTTTTCTTCGGTCACTATAGAGAAATTACACATTTTATAATTCAGGTTCTGTGATCAATGTGTTGTATTTCCACATGGTAAAATTTTAAAGTTGACCATAAGATGAGCAGAAAGTGTGAAGAAACATAAACATTACTTTTTATATGTAATTAATTCAGAACCATAAAACAGATCAATCCCAGAAATTTATGAGAGAATCTATCTGTCTGTGTGTGTGTGTGTGTGTGTGTGTGTGTGTGTGAGTGTGTGTGAGTGTGTTTATGTGCATTTTTGTAAGCATGACAGACATCACGACAAGCATAATTTTTTCAACTTCATCTCTCCAACACGTCCAGTCTCCTAAAATGGCAGAAGAAACGTATTACATTTCATTAATTTCACATGACTGAGACTGAGAGTTTCATTGATGGATGAAACACACTTACATCTTTATGTTTGTGGAACTGCTTGAGCTGAGCTGTTTGAACCATCATCAGAGCCTAAAACAGAAAACAACATTAAAACAAAAACTTACTGTTCTGTATCATATTTACAGTTTTACATTAGAGAGAAATGTTTCAGGACAAAACTTTATTTACTGTATTATTTTACATTATCAAAACATTACTTTATGGATTTAGATACATGAAGATACTACTATTAACCACATCATGACCAATAGTAGAACTCATCATGATTTTCATAATCATTTTCATAATTTGTTATTATAAGGGAACTTACCACTGACAGGTTTAAAGCCTGAAAAACAAACATAAAAATGAACTGTAAGTTCAGTGATCTCAATTAATGAAAAAAGTAAACACCCAATCCAAAGGAAAGTAGAACATAAATATTTTATATATATATACAGTATGTTTCTTTTAATATTCAACCACAAAAGTAAACATTATCAAAACTAAGACTATAATCAGTAAAGCAATTGAATGTAATGCAATTTCAATTTAGTTTAAGCACTTCACAAACCACATTTAATATTTCCTGTATACTATTTAAAATACTTAAAACTTTGCATGCCTTAAATTTTGAAAAATGTATTTAAGGCATTTTAATAATTTAAGGACCTTTGGACACAGTCATAAGAATTTGTCCTCACCTTGTTTCTTCTTATACACCACATACCCAGCAGCACCAATGAGAATCAACAGAACGACAGCAGCAAGAGCTCCAACAATGATGCCAATGGGAACAGATTCTCCTGTTTGATCAGAGGAAAACATCAGATTACTTAAAGAACCTGATAATGTTACTAACCAGACCAGTACTGCTGAAAAAACAGTCTGACTGTGATTTCAACAGTACATACATATGACATATTTTGGATTTTTTTTTTTTTTTAAGTCAAAACATGCCTAAACAGACTCAAAGGTGGGGATCACAGGAGGGACTACATTCATAGTTCACTCATCTAATTTCTCTTACCCCCAGTTGTCCTGATCTCATCCTCTGTCACAGTCTTGCCCTGATGTTCCACCACACAGCTGAACTCATTGTTCTTCCACTCATCAGGTGTAACTCTGATGGTGCTGCTCTTCTGGAAGGTTCCGTCCTCATTGGGAAGAAGTTCACCAAGATCCACATCCTCATAATGATCTTGTCCATTTTTCATCCAGGAGATTATTACTCCACTGGGGTAAAATCCTGTAGCATGACACGTCACTGGAGAAGAGGAATCCTTCTGCAACAGAGACACCTGAGGAGAGACTGGGGGAGAGAGAGACAAAGGGACATGTGTCATGCCACACATATTTGAGGTTTTCCCAAACAAAACCTTTGTAAACCACTACCACGCTGTGTTGGTCTTTATTCAATTCATTGTATAATGTGTGGTGGAACTGCCAAGATAAATACCAGCACTGCTAGAGGTTCTGCTTTAAAATCTCTGTTTTCCACTAAGCCTCTTTGCAAGAGCTGATTAAAGCTTTGTATGTTCACTCTGCAACCATTTTAGACTTTCAATGTTTAGAGCTAAGAGCTCCTTGTCATCCCAACCAGTCTAGTAATTTAGCAAAACATACCCATTCTGATAAGCTTGACAACAGTAATGTCCTCTAGGTCTGCCAGGAACCTGGAACCCTTAACTTCACAGACTACTTTGGTATAACTGCCTGGTTATGTGTATTTGTGCTCTATAACAGGAAGATCAGATTCTTCCTATCTAAGCATGCTAAACATCTCCTTATCCAGACTCTAATAATATCAACAATGAGCTACTGCCAGTATTCCTGCAGTGCCTGGTCTTCAATGAAGCTTTGTCATATCGAGTAAATAAATACACTAAGTAATCTAAGAGTTTTCTTAATTTAAGCAGTCTGTTGTAACTAAACACTGAGCTTTAGTCACTACAACATCATGCCTACATTATCTTAAACTTTTCTAGCCAGTTCATAATTGACAGGATTAGATGAACATGCTCCTCCTGGACATTTGTTTAGTAATCCATTTAGAGAATACATTTATTATTCATTTATACAAACAAACCACATGATATTTATTGCTTAAAATAATTAAAACAATTTACTTTCACTGTAAAAAAATGATTTTATGGCTAAGTAAATAAAACAGGAAAAATCATGCATCTTTTGCTATGAATAATCTTGTAAAAATGAAAACTCTAGAATATTAAGTAAAATCTAAATACATACTCAATTTTTACTTGCAAATATTGGACATCCAACAGACAAGTAAATTTTACTTGTGATTCTCTGGCATATTTACACAAATTAATAAAGTACTTGAAGCAAATAAAAAAATCGTGTAAAATGTACGTCTTGAAGCAAGGAAAGAAGAAACCCCACAAACATGGAGGGCTTCTCCAAACTCTATTCCATCTAAATCATGATATTTTTGTTTAATATTTGTTATTTTGCAGCCACGAATTAACAATAACGTTACGTGAGCAGGTTTTCGTTTCCTCATTTTAAGTAAGGTTAACCTTAAATCATGCACGATAGAATTCATTCTCTCATTCATTTGCTAAATCGTGCATACTATTTATTAAATATTTCCCTTCTTTTACCAAATTGTGACTACGTTGTAAATTACAATAATTCGTTGCCTTATTTAAATCAAACCGAGTGAACAAAATAGTGCAATGTGGACAAGATTTATTAAATCGAGGGAACCAATTATTCATTCGTGGTCATGATTTATCCGCATGTTGTGTGCCATATGCATTAATGTGAAGAAATGGCGACGATAATTCCTGTTTGTTTCATTATAAAATGAGTGAAATGAATAATGTGGAGGCAAATACGAATAACTTTTAATTTAAAAATATTTGCTGTTTATTGATTGTTTTTTTCTCTCTGTTTTGTTAATTTCAGAATCCGGTTGAGAGGGACAGAAGAGAGAGACCAAACACAATGAATTGTTGCCCTTAAAGGGTTAGTTCACCCAAAAATGAAAATTCTGTCATTAATTACTCACTCTCATGTTGTTCCACACCTGTAAGATCTTCGTTCATCTTCGGAACACAAATTAAGATATTTTTCATGAAATCCAATAGCTGTCTGATTCTCAATAGACAGCAACTTAACCAACACTTTCAAGGTCCAGAAAGGTACTAAAGACATCGTTAAAACAGTCGACGTGACTGCAGTGGTTCAACCTTAATGTTATGAAGTGGCGAGAATACTTTTTGTGTGCAAAAACAAAACAAAAAGTAACGACTTTATTCAACATTATGTTCTGTTCTGTGTCATTTACCTCCAGCGCTTCCAGGTTCTACATCTGAACGGCGGCTCAGTATTGGCCAAAGCTGATCACGTGAGCAGCACGACACATGCGTGTGATGCTGACGTAGGAGCCGGTCAATAAAGAGACGCATTCTGACGTAGAACCTGGAAGCGCTGAACGTAAAGAGTGTAGCAGAATGACACAGAACAAAAGATATTGTTGAATAAAGTCGTTATTTTTGTTTTGTTTTTGCACACAAAAAGTATACTCCATTCGAAGATGAACGAAGGTCTTACAGGTGTGGAACGACATGTGGGTGAGTAATTAATGACATTTTTGGGTTAACTAACTCTTCTTTATGAGTCCACACAGGGGCACAGTTGATTTTTATATTGATTTGAGCATTTTGATTTGAACAACTGAAGATGCTGAATTGATTGTTGATGAAAGTAATTTAATGTGAACCTGTTGTTTAGGAAGAACAAGATTTTGTCAAAATAATCAACAATAAGTTGGGTTGCCTTTTTCTTAAATTAGAAAGTATTTCAAAATGTTTTGATACTGAGATTAAGAAGCTGTCTGATCGATGCATAACTGCTAATTTTAGAGTTCTAATATGTTTAATGTGCCATTGAACATGGATGTTTATTGTTGCTCAAGCTGCTTAAACCTTTAAAGTGATCTTAAGCATTATAGGTTTCTGTAAATGCTTGTTATTTCTTGGATTGTTATTCCTTCTTAATAAATGACTCTTAACTGCACATTGTCTCATTATAACTCATTTTGTCACATTATAAGAGTAGCATTTAATTTAAAATAATTACCAGCACTGCATAAAACAAGTAAAATGTATTTAAAAGAGCAAATGGTTTTACTTAATTAGATTAATTACATCAGATTTTTAAGTAAAAATTACTCAATATAATTTAACAGGCCAAGTTATATGTACTTGTTCACTTTGTTAATTTTACTCAGCTTAGTTAAGTAGATTTACTTAATTTCCATGTGTGTGAAATTTACTTAAAAAATATTCGTGCAAAAACTTGCAAAATAAAAATTGAGTAAATTCTACTTATTGTTTTTTTCAGTGCTGAAAGAAACAACACTACTGCATTTTAAGAAAACTCAAATGACAAAATATTTTTTACAATGACTTCTAGTGTACATGATTGTTTAATAAAATGTAGGGCTATACGTTCACTGCTGGATAAGAACTGATGTACCTGTTTTCTGCAGGCTGCTCTTTCCATACTGCAGATACTTCTGCAGCCAATCAATGCACTCAGTGTTAAAATAATGTTTGTCACTCTCAATATAGGCACTGTTTTTGTTCCATTTCTGTACAGTAATGAATCCTTGCTGCACTGGGGTAATCCATTTCATCTGCTTCAAATCCAGAGACAGAAAGTCCTCTCCATCAAAACCTTCCTGGATGAAACCATTTGTTGCTCGAATCTGATCATCCCATTCACAGCCGTACATTTGCTGGTATGTGTGCACACCTGAGAAAAAGAGACAGTTTGAATGTATCTGTATAAATAATCTGGTTGAACTTATTTTTATATGTTGGTCTCCATTCTATAAAAATAATATATAAATAATATTTAGCTAAGTTGTGAGGACCAGGTGCTGAGAAATAAAACAAAGTCAATAAACAACCAACATGTTTTTATATTGTGATGTTTTCACTGGTTGCACAAAAGAGCATAAACAAATCATACTGCACAGCTAGTGTATTCAGTAATAATGGCAATAAATGATTCTTAGGCCGTGTGTCCACCAAAGCATTTTTTCCAAGGGCTAGCGTACTTTTCTACGGAGCTCCGCAAATTACATGCAAGAAAAAATAAATAAATCGTGCGCACGTTTTGGTAAATCGTGGGCACGATTTAGCCTACTAATTTTTCCTGCATGTCATGCCCGGGGCTCCGTACTTTTCCAATTGTTTTCAATGGGAGCGCCGCGTTTTTAAATGCCAGGAGCGCAATGAGGCGCTGAGCGTCTTTCACACTCAAGTGCTGAGCGCTCAGCGTATTTCTCCAACTGCAGCCCGGAGATCTCCAAAATGGGGCGGGGTCTCCACACGCAAAGAATTTCACCATTGGCTCTGGCTTCAGCCAATTGTCACTGAGCTCGTGGCCAGTGGTATTCAGACCGGAGTTTGACCCTCCGTTTAATGATTTATATGGAAGGATATTCCGGACAATTTTCAAAAGAAATTGCAAATTGTATTTTTAATTGCGTTGTACATATGTGGACGCATAAACTGTGACATAAACCAAACGCAAACTGCAAATCTTGCATTACCTTTTGTGTTTTCGCTGTCGCGAACGCACAATGACTACCAAATTTCAAATGCAAAAGCAAAGTCCATTTGCAACTGTATTTCCCTTACGAGTTATGATCCTGTATTATTTAAATAATCTCAATTACCACGTCTGCTTTTTCACTTTCTCTGCATCACGTAGCCTATGTAGCCTGCCAAAACTCAAATCCAATCTCAATTCATTTAGCATTTGAATTTCCGATGCCTTCACGGAAACCTGTCAATCAGCTCAGAGGTGGGACTATATGGAGGTAGATTTGTAGCTAATCTCCAAATAAATAGATTATGATCCACAAATAAATGTAAAGATATTCACAAAAACAATCGTATGTACAAATTAATAGAATGAGATCCACAAATATATGTTAGGAGTTTCACAAAAATTAATTGAATTCACAAATAAATAAAATGAGATTTGCTTTTATGTCACAAGCACAATTCTGCTGCATTTATTTGTGGATCTCTTCCTGCACATTTGTGAATCACCTCGCATTTGTGGATTCTGAAACAATTCTAGCGTCAGGACTGCAGACAAATCCACAAATAGGTCGACTCCACCCACCGACTACTCAAGCCAATCAGATAACGGCCACGTTGCGCTGACCAGTCGCAGCACACTTTCGCTACAACCAATCACGTTTTGCTTTACAATTGGGGCGGCCTCGTCCTGCATTGACTTAGAAAGGAAGTAGAGGGTTCTTAAACAATGGTACAGTAAAACGAGGTTTAAAATGTATATTTCGTTAGACCATTAGACTGTGTGTCAAGCCAAGCAAAACTATTATATTTTATGCGCCATTTAAAAATGCCAGAGAAACAGTGCTCTCTGTTATGGGAACAACAAAGGTAGCTATATTGGATACAGGTGCGTTATGAAAGCGTCACGTTATTCAAGATTGAACAGAAAGCCTCAATAATTAGATATTAACTTATCTATCTGGATTTAACCTTGTGATAAACATGCGAGTTTGCAAATCAGATTAAACTGTCGTCACATAACAACAGCATTTCCCAGTTTATCAATCAAACATCACGGATATGAGCAGCAAACCAGCTATTAAACATTAACATTAATATTTTAAACATTAATGATTAAACGTTTTAACGTTACCGTTTTTTGTAGAGAAGATATAGACTTTTTAAATGTGACAGGTTATTGAATTACATAGCCTATAGATTAAGTAAAATGTCCAGCAGTCAAACACTTGATCACGCAAATATTTCAGATGAATCAGACTTAATAGTTTTTGATTGTAAAAGTTATTTACAGCATCCAAAATAAATACAAAAAAATTATTTTTCAGCATTGCAACCTCTTTATTTTTGCATTATCCAAAACCATAGCTGCAGTGATGCTGAGGCTCGTTCAGGCTCATATTTGGTATTATACATGGTGTGCAAGTGTGGTATTATACACTGTAAAAAAAAAAAAACGAAAAAAAAAAGGTGCAATGCATGGCAGCACAGGGTGCCAAACATTTACCATTAATGGGAATAACGGTGATACACCATGAACTGAAGTAACGTGTTTACACAGCAACATGAGAAATGGTACATTGACTATACAATCCAAAAAAATGCTTAAAGTGTGATCTGAAATGACATGTTTTGACTGTGTAATTAAGAAACATGCATAGACTATTAAATTAAATACCATTTGACTGAAAACGTAAATAACATGTTTTAACCCTTATTTCATGAAACATGTTTTAACTGTAGATGTAAAAAAACATGGTTAAACAGTTACTTAACTAAACCAATTTTGACTATAGATATACATAACATGTAAACCCATTACTTAAGAAAGCATGTTTTGACTGTAAAGTGAAAAAAAAGTTTAAATCGTTGTTTAACAGATTTTGACTGTAAATTGAAATAACATGTGCCAGCCAATATTTTAAAAAATTAACTGAAATGGACCATAATTTAGAATTACATGTACAGCACTTTATTTTGAAAATTCCACCTTAAGTTTAAATGCTTTACTTGTAAAAATGAGTTGCAATAATTTGAAATATAACATACATATGGTATTATGGCTTCCAGCTGTCATTTTTCATTAAGCTATGACAATTTATTATTATTTTTTTTAATCTGTGATGTTTTAAGGCTGTTAGTTATAGTGCATCATGTAAATATGGAGAGGGACTAAAATCTTTGCGTGGCAGGGGACCTGCCACCGTTATATGCGCCTGCCACGGGACCTGCCACCGTCATGCGCGCCTGCCACGGACCTGCCACGGTTATATGCGAATGCCTCGGATCCTGCCATGGTTATATGCGCCTGCCTCCCCAGCTAACAGAATTTTGTTATAAGAACGTTCTCTAAATATTCAGTGTTGGTTCTGGGAACGTAAAAAACGTCCAGTTTTCTTGACGTTAGAGGAACGTTTTAATAAGGTATAATGTTCCTCAAACGTTCTTTCAACTTAATTTTGATCTAAAATTCAACATTCTAGGAACGTTGATTTGTAACATTCCAAGAACATAGAAATGTACCGTTTCCTTAATGTTAGTAGAATGTTTTTAATGGTAAGTATGATGTTCCTGAAACATTCTTTCAATCATTCAAACACCTGCTGTGAACAAGCACTGAAAGAAAGAGAAATAAGAACACAAAATACAACTTTCTTCAGCCACAGCCTTAGATGAACTGAAGATAAAAGACATTAAATCTCTGAAGATCTGATTAAACAACTCCACAAACAGCATTACCAGCTTCACTTATTACTAACCTGGGGTGCGTTTCCCGAAAGTATCGTTAGTCAACTATGGTCGTAAGTCCCATTGAACTCTATTGGTAACGACGGAACTTGCGAACATAGTTCGCTTTGGGAAACGCACCCCAGACTGACTTTATTTCTGTCACACATCTACAGAAGTTCTTATTGAGAATTAACAGAAGTTTAGATGTTTCGTTTGAGGTCACCATCATGGAGGTTGGTGGTTGCTTTAGTTGAGCTCTTGACCCTTGACTATTATAGAGTTGCTTTTTTTATCAGCAATTGCAGGTGCTTTCAGAAAACATTTCTGCATTGATAAAGACAGACAACTGCATTGAAGTGGTTTAATCAACTTGTTTTTATGTAATTTTTTTTACTTTTGGTATTGAAGTGTTATGTGAAAAGGAAATAAACTCAAAAATGTGATAAAAATAATTTTTAACATTGAAGTGATTTGTGTAATATTGTCCAAAACTCTTTAGAAGTTAAATACGAACACACTTAGACATGAGCACTCATCATACAAACCTCAACAATGGTGACAATCAAAAAAAAAAATTCAGCTGCATAATTTATTCATGTCGCAATGCATGCTGGGAACCATGAATGTGTTTTGTATGCTGGCATGAAGCATGTCACCATTGTTGTGTTTCATATGCCAAATGTTGATGTCTGTGATAAATGACACAAAACAATGTTTTAAACAAAAAGTTAACAATGACAGCGTTGCAAATTATGTTTTTCACATTGGTTTGATACAGCATTTCAGTTTCTTAAGTTAGCAATTACAGAAAAAAAAAAGTTGTTTAAACCACTTTAATGCAGTCACTTGTCTGTTATTAAAACAGACATGTTGATCTTCTTTATCAATGCAGAAATATTTTCTGAAAACATGCAATTGCTGATAAAGAAGCAACTCTGTAACAGTCAAGGGTCAAGAGCTCAACTAAAGCAACCACCAACCTCCATGATGGTGACCTCAAACGAAACATCTAAACTTCTGTTAATTCTCAATAAGAACTTCTGTAGACGTGTGACAGAAATAAAGTCAGTAAACGCACCCCAGGTTAGTAATAAGTGAAGCTGGTAATGCTGTTTGTGGAGTTGTTTAATCAGATCTTCAGAGATTTAATGTCTTTTATCTTCAGTTCATCTAAGGCTGTGGCTGAAGAAAGTTGTATTTTGTGTTCTTATTTCTCTTTTTTCAGTGCTTTGTTCACAGCAGGTCTTTGAATGATTGAAAGAATGTTTCAGGAACATCATACTGTAGGGGAATTTTGCAGTTAAAGACCCAAAAGACCAGATATGATGAAAGAAGACCCGGAGTCAAAGATGCAATCAATTGAAGAAATTTTACTGAAGAATAGTTTGCAGTTTCATCAGCAGAAGCCAGCTTCAGGTCTCACAAGGTGTTCGTAGGCCACTCTGCGTACATTCACATTTCCACAACAATTATACTCTAACAGAGTCTACTAACTACGTCATTACTTTAGGTTGAATGATTCTGATTGGCTAAGAAAAATAGACAAATTTGGTAATCTTCCACACATGGACAGATAGTCAGAAGCATATCTCCATTCGTCAGGATGCTGTTGCAGGTGCCAGTTGTCCACCAGTACAAAGGACCTGCACAGAACACTGAGGGCACATACACAGATACACATGATTCACAGCTTCTTCAAGGTTGAAGTTGATCTGAGCTCTGCTCTGAGCAGGAAACTTTCCCAAAACATACTGATAACATGTTCTTTTCTCTCAGTGAGAGGTACAGACAATATTCGAAATTATTTTCTAGTGTTTGAAAAGGAAAAGAAATGCTTTAACATACGTTTCAGAAGTCATTCAAATAATTTATGAAAGATAAATGTTGATTAATAACTTAAATGATATATATTGAAGCGGCAGTGGATTCCAGAATCCACCCCTTCAGTCCCCCCTTAAGGCCAATGTGAAGTTTTAAACACCACATCTGGTCTAACAATTTAGGCCGCTTCAAAATTTAACATTGCTGACCCATGCTTGTATAAAATAGACAATAGGTTTTCCCTCAAAGGACTTAACTAGAGCAGAATATTCTACAGAGCACATAGTGCATTATTGACCTTCAGTCCTTACACATAGTTGTCTTTACATCAATCTTGGTTATTCGGTTTATCATCAAATTCCTTGACTACAAAACAAATACATATTTATTCTCTGGAAGCCGGGCTAAACGAGTAAGCACTGTTACTGCATTCCTGGCATGGGCCAGACCCTCAGTCACTCCTCAGATACTAAATACAGACATTGCCTGTAATCATAAACACCAGGATATTTACACTGGTTTTAGAAAACTATAATTTCAATTCATTATATAATACAAGGAGATGGATCGTAAATCCACTCCTTTCACCTTATAGATAATTTTTAAGATTGAAAACAAAATTGTGGTTTAACTCAAAATAAACAACGAAAAATAAATAAGACCCATCATATTCCATCTAAGTATTTTAAGTTTCTTAAATCATTGTTCAGTTTACAGTCTATAGACATATCATGTACCACCTTAATTGCAGAACATCTTTTAAATCTCTCTTTTTAAAACACTTTTAAAAGAAATAAAAGAAAACAAATTTGCATTATTTCAATTATCATTTTCAATAAAACATAGAATTGTTACTTTTATGTAATAACCCTTTTGTTAAGATTTCTTTTCACAACAGATCCATTACAGCCCATAAAAAAATTAAATAAATAAATACATAAACATAAACCTAAACTTTTTAATCTTAAAACATTTCATCAAAATGACATAGGCATCAAAACAAATAAATTCAATTATATCAACAACTTGTTTGTTTTGACTGCCATATATCTTTATCATGACATCACTGTTAATCATACTCAATACCTAATTATTTTTAATCTGAAACTCAATTTACACAACATTTCACAGTACTGAGACCGTCAAAAGTACAGCATTCGAAATCAAATAATTAAGACTTCCTTTAAAGTCAGTTTTAAACTCAAATGTCTTGTCAATTATAACTGCTTAGGCTAAATGACCAAAGTCTTAACCCTCTTCTTTGGCAGTGATCTTATCATCTCATTAGGTTTGCCACTGAAATTATTCAAATTTGTACTAGAAGACATAATCAATTTCTTTAAAACTGTTTTTTGAAACAGTTTTACATCTTTTTTTTTTTCCATCACAATAATTTCCACTGCTTATAATTTTGTCACTCTATCCCATCAAATTGTTAGTCTGTAGATCCAAAAATATATCATCATTGTCTCAGTCCCACTTATCTCTACTGTTTTGCAGAAACCAAAGTATTATTTTACTCAAATCTCAATCCCTAGGTTGCACAGACAGCCTATAGCTTCTTTCACCTTCAACCCATATTACATAAATTATATTTCTCTAGACATCTAATGTCATGCATCCATTTAATGGATGAAAAAAATAAAACTTTTATCAGTTACATTCACTCCTCCTTTGTTTGCCCACCGGCCTTCCATAAATTTGAGGGTTTCTCTGGATAATTTACTAGTGACTTTGTCAATGTGTCACTTTGTCTCTGCCGTCAAATCTTATAACATTTACGTGTATCATTCTGATCAAACAAAGAAGACAGTGTTTAAATTTAGACCCTCAGTTGAATTTAGACAAGGGTTTTTAACCCATGGACGGCAATCTTCAATTCCACAATTCCAATTTATATAAATGTTCTTAAACAAACTAGTACAGAGAATAATTAAAATCAACATCATAAATGACAAAAGTCATAATTACCATTAGCAGACAGAGCTGGATATCCAATCCACTTAAAGCTCGTCCCATGTTCTCTATCGTCTTTTCATAAGATTCAATCCGAAATATTGGCTTGTCAAAATATGTCGTTTCACTTAACCCATCTGTAATGATAAAACACTCATTCCAGAGGTTGATGACATATACACACACTGAGGATAGAATATTTCCCCAAACTAACACATACTATAAGACATAAAGTTCAGCCACCATCACACACACTCACACTAGACACATGAATATGAACCGCTCATCGTCAAGGTTTGCTTTTTGTTTTAATTCTAAAAACATATTTAAACTTCACATTTTTCCTGTAGGTTTTACTCTTATTCAGCCTCAAAGCATGTCTCTTCACTATAATTTGTTTTTAGAAAAGTCAGCTGGGTTGTTTTGGTTCTAATCTCACTGCTTTGTTTAAGCTTTAGCAGGCTGATAACAGACAGACAGAGTTCCATCCTCAAGCAGTCTCTCTCACTTACTGCACTAATAATCTTTTCAACAGTCTCACAAGACTGTAACTTAGACAGAATTTAATATTAAATTACTATATAGAACCCTCGGTCATTGCGCAAAGGTTAAAATGTAAATGTTTAACTTTCAAATAAAAACCATTACCACCATCTAAAATATGTTATGCTAGTAGCCATTTTTGAGGTTATCTTTATAGTTTAAATGTTGAATTCATTTATCTGTCTCTTGAATCTTCAAAATCGGTCTTCATCTTTAACCACCACCATGTCTTTGAATTATCCTATGCCATGTCTAATGACCTGTAGGAGTAACAACTATGATAGAGACATATTAGTTCAAAATCACACAGCCTCATGAATTCAGGGATTCATCATAATGCTGAATCCTAAACTTCTATACAGTTCTTGCCAATAGGGAAACAAACATCATGTTACTAAATTTTACTCTGGTCTCCCCAGAAATTACGGACAATCACCTCATGGTCTCAGTCGGCTCTTGAAAGCTCATTCCCATCAATAATCTTTTTCCTCAGGGTCTTGTCCCCTGGCATAGTTGCTTGTCACAATGAAAAACAAGTCATCCAGGGAATGCGGTTTCTGGTGAGTGGTATAGAGGAACATTTTTGGGTCAGACTGCTGTTCCTCTCACAGGTCATCTCCCTTTAATGATGCTGCTGGCCTCACAGACATCAGCTCCACTCTCATACCTATCTCACATTAAACACCTCCCTTCAGGGTAGATGCCCAGTGGCGGCGTGACCCCCTGCCTTAGGTTGTCCCCTGTCTGGCCAAAGAGGATCTTACCCGTCATTGAGAAATCACCTCATGCACACTGGTAACCGCTCTTTCCCATCATGAAATCTCTGACAGTTTTCTTCAACAGAATCAGGTGTTTTCTGGAGCTTAGAGAAGTTGCATTCAAGAGCCACCAGAGCCATTGGACTGCCTAATAGTGTTATAACATGGAGACGGGTTAATTACAGCAGTATTTAATTACTAAAATCCATTAGACCTCTTTGAAGCAGCAACATATCAGTGCTGAGATTATACTCAGTGAATTTAGTTCTCACAACTGTCCAGTCAGTGTTCTGCTACATCTGTAACCGGAGCCATCGGCCCTGCACATAGTGGTGACAAAGATCAGACAAAAAGTTACTGGTCATAGAAGAAATTCATCAAAATAGTCACTTCTATCATTCAAGGTCTATATCACTAATTTAAAGACCTCTTTATACTCATTGAGTTTTCCTTTGACAAATTTAACAACTAATTGCCCTTCTTCATGGCAGTCATTACTTTTAACATCTTTGTGTCCCTGATTTTCAACTGAAACACTGTGCTTCCCTATAAATAGCTTGTTATCACTTATGACACAGGCTCAGATAGCAGCTTTTAGCTGACTTTGAATGAGAGAGACTCTTAGGCATTCAGGTACACTGCCTTTTATAACTTTTAACATCAAACTTTATCTTTTGACCCTAGCCCAGCTTAAGACTTTGCCAGAAATTACATACGATTTCAAATAAACAACTGTGTTTATATTTGTCTTTACTAACACATCAGAGAATTTAGAAACTATACATTTCCAATCAGGCTGAGTCTCTGTTACAACTGGCAGTCTCATTTTTGCCATTTAAATCCCCTTCATTTTGACCATCAAAACCAAACATTTAGAAATTTAAATCATTTTACACTATGGTAGTGATGCGCACATCACATAAAAACATACTTGAGACTGTTCAAATATTTTTCCATAAAGTGAAACATTCTTTCAGAATTTCCATTTTCATAACATTAATTTTTGCTGCTATATTTCTCTTCATTATTGCCGCTTATCCCGTATTCTTTTCCTACATGCCAATTCTTTCTGCATCGACCTTCTTTCCCTTGGTCTGCTTCCTCCAGCCTACAATCACTTGGGTATCTATTGTCTGCTTACATTTCACACACACACCGCTTTCACACAACATCCCCACATCGCAGTTCTCTTCTTCTCATTCCCTTATGACCTTAAGTCTTATGACACTCAATGTTCCTTTCTTTTCTTTCTTTTGTTTACAATATTTTCCAATATGGCCAAGTTTCCCACACTGTCTACACCTTTTAGGTGGGCATTTTACAATTACAGGCGAGATGGCCCTGCTGACCACAATTAAAACACTCCTTGTCATGTTTATCACATTGGGTAATCAAATTGAACCATCCCTCAGTTACTTCTGGGATTTTTCCATCAGGGGTAAATGGTAACCCGCCCATTTTACAAATCCATTAATAAACACAAACAGCTAAAACTTTTAATTTTTCTGGCTCTTTCTTTGTTTGTAGCCAGTCAGGTTGTTGTTTAACTTTCCAATCAGAATCAAAACCCTGACTAACCATTTTCTTAATAATCTCTGCAAATGTCTTTGAAATGAGGGCTTCAGAGCAGAGCTGCTTACAGCATTTTGCTCTCTTCCATTTCATTATCTGTATCAGGACTGATCAAGTTTACTGATCAAGTCACTCAATTTGTCAGTAATATCTTAGTCAAAGTTAATACTCACCTGAAATAGATGGAGGCGGCAATCTTTGAAAAACACAGCTTTGGCTTCTGCTTGATGAAACTGCAAAGTATCCTCCAAAATCACAGTTACATACTGGTCCAAGCCAATTAGGGTCACAATAATTTTTACTTTTCTCGGAATCGTTCCAGATGCATCCCAGGCAAACAAGAAACCCTATATCTATTTATTTATTTTATTTTAGTAATTCGCTAATAATTTTAGTCCCGAACTGTCTGTATCACTAAGTTCGGGATCCCTATCTGATGTGGAAGAGACAGAGTCAGGTTCACGGTGCCACTGGATCTACCTATCCAGTGTCTTACACTCCCTGTAGGGGTACCTCTGTACACCACGCGTGTCTTAATCACTTTGTGTCCCTGTATTGGAGTGCGTTCGATGCGCTGCCTGCCGTTAGGTGGCTTCAGCGACTTCTTATACTCTCAATTCAATGATACTTGATATCATAAAACTTAGTATAATTAATGTACCTCCTGGCCTCAAAATCCAGTTCCACGGTACTCCTCACTCACGTCTGAGTGAAGCTCTCCCACTCTCCTTCCCCAATCTCTTCGATTCAGATATCCCTAACCAGATAATAAAACAGCTTCCTACATTGTTTGTTGTTTAGCCAGGGATGTCACGAAGAATGATTGCCCGCAAATCCTCCACCATAAAACTGTTGGGGTAACAGTTTTAGGACCCTTGACCAGATATGTCGAATGAAAGACCGGAGTCAAAGATGCAATCAATTGAAGAAATTTTACTGAAGAATAGTTTGCAGTTTCATCAGCAGAAGTCAGCTTCAGGTCTCACAAGGTGTTCGTAGGCCGCTCTCTGTACATTCACATTTCCACACCAATTATACTCTAACAGAGTCTACTAACTACGTCATTACTTCAGGTTGAATGATTCTGATTGGCTAAGAAAAATAGATAATCTTAAATTTGGTAATCTTACACACATGGACAGATAGTCAGAAGCATATCTTCATGCGTCAGGATGCTGTTGCAGGTGCCAGTTGTCCACCAGTACAAAGGACCTGCACAGAACACTGAGCGCACATACACAGATACACATGATTCACAGCTTCTTCAAGGTTGAAGTTGATCTGAGCTCTGCTCTGAGCAGGAAACTTTCCCAAAACATACTGATAACGTTCTTTTCTCTCAGTGAGAGGTACAGACAATATTCGAAATTATTTTCTAGTGTTTGAAAAGGAAAAGAAATGCTTTAACATACGTTGCAGAAGTCATTCAAATAATTTAACAGAAAGATAAATGTTGATTAATAACTTAAATGATATATATTGAAGCGGCAGTGGATTCCAGAATCCACCCCTTCAACACGTACAGGCAAACTTACAGTCTCCAATTCACCTGTCCTGTATGTCTTCGGATTGAAACCAACATCAACACAGGGAGTCATACAAACTCCTCACAGAAAGATTCCTGCCACATGCTGGGTCTCCAATACTGCACATATGCCATTATTACATGTTGTTGATGCTTTTTTTGTTTATTTGTTTGTTTTTGTAATTATTGCTTCAGAAATTGTTTTTTTTTTTTTTGTTTGTTTTTTTCAACTTTTTATTTTTTGCAAGTAAATTACTATATGTAAAGACATAGAAAGTAAAAACAAATTTCTGCATTTCTCATTCATTCTCTGTGCAGTAAAACAATCAGTAAAATGAAAAGATCTTATTCTTATCCAGTAATGAAATACTGATTTATGTGAAAAATCATTCAAACTTCAAAGATCAAAGTTCATCTTTTATATAATGCTCTCTGTTGTTAGTGTTTTTTAGGTCAGTGTATTATAAATGGTATGCATGTTTTCTGAATGAGAATTATTGCCAGTGTTATGGTGGAATGAGTTTATTTTGAGACATAAATGAAGTGTTTTGTTGGTCTGAGTGAGTTTTGGAGGTGAGATTAACTGTTTGGCCAAGATTCATGTTGGTAATGCAGACTGTATGAAGAGTTTTGAAAATGTGTCTTTAGTATTGAACAATGCTTGTTAGCAATTGAAAAAAACTGTATTCCACAAATTGGTTTAGGCCATTGAGAGTTTGGTTCAGAGAATGGAGTTTAGTGTTTTAACAATTGTGAAAAAATGTAATTACTATATTTTATGTAATTACAAAATTTGTTTACTCTATACAATAAACATTTTTTTCCCCCAGTAACCTCATGCTCTGGATGTTGTGTTCTCCTTTTTTTGATGTGTCTAATGAATGATCTGTAGTGTTTATATATTGACCGATGTGTGTATGATCTGACAGCTTTGTTTGATTTTGAGCACAAATAAAATGGTTTTCAGGTGATTGATTTTGCCAGAAGAGTCAGGGGTTTTGTGCATGTAGTTTGAAGTTTTGGTTTTGAGTTTATAGTTTTTTTTATTATTATTGCTTTGATTTTTCACAAGCAACTGGTAAATTTTCAAAACTCTTAGTACTAATATCACAACAGATCTTCAAATGTGCACTTTTTTCAAACATTTCAGCATATTTTCAACTGCGTTAGTGCAATACACAAAATACACCTATTGATTTCTATAGATATTGATTCTATAGGCATAGTTTCTATAGAACTTATTTGCAATTTCTGATGTGGATAACTAAATGTAGTGAATTTTTTTTTACGTTATAAGCAATTTATCTTAGATGAAAACCACAATTTTCAAAATGTGTGTGTGTGTGTGGTCCTGGTAAACCCTGCGTTGTAAACCAAATGTCCCAACAAGGATGGTAATACCAGTAATTTTAGACCTTGTCTGGACACTTTTGTGGTCCCCATGAGGAAAACAGAGTATAAATCATACGAAATTAAATTTTTATAAAATGTAAAAATGCAGAAAGTTTTCTGTGATGGGTAGGTTTAGGGGTAGGGGATTGAATATACAGTTTATACAGTATAAAATCATTATGTCCATGGAAATTCCCCATAAAACATGGAATTTGCATGAAAATTACTTTTATGAAACTTTTGTTGATAAAGAATGCATGAAGCTAGAATAAAACAGGTTGATTGTTTAAAAGCAGAAGCTCTGTTCTTTCTTTTGAAATAGTGCATGTTCAGATATTCATACAACAATATATTCTATTGGGCATGAAAGCTGGCAGGAAAAGAGTTAATGTCACATTTAATTAATTTATTGCATCCTTACTGTATATAACTGTTAATATGGCTGTACAATATTGGAAAAAATTGACATTGCGAACATATACACTACCAGTCAAAAGTTTGGACACGGTAAGATTTTTAATGTTTTTAAAAGAAGTTTCTTCTGCTCACCAAGGCTGCATTTATTTAATTAAAAATACAGTAAAAACAGTAATATTGTGAAATATTATTACAATTTAAAATAACTGTTTTCTGTTTGAATATATTTTATATATATGCTGATCTGCTGCTCAAGAAACAATTATTGTGTACAATTGTACAAAATATTTGTGTATAATATTTATTTTTCAGGATTCTTTGATGAATAGAAAGTTCAAAAGAACAGCATTTATTTGAAATATAATCTTTTGTAACATTATAAATGTCTTTACTGTCACTTTTGATCGATTTAATGCATCCTTGCTGAATAAAAGTATTAATTTCTTTAATTTCTTTTCAAAAATAAAAATTCTTACTGACCCCAAACTTTTGAACGGTAGTGTATAATGTTACAAAAGCTTTGTATTTCAGATAAATGCTGTTCTTTTGAACTTTCTATTCATCAAGGAATCCTGAAAAAAAAGTACACAACTGTTTTCAACATTGATAATAATCATAAATGTTTCTTGAGCAGCAAATCATCATATTAGAATGATTTCTGAAGGATCATGTGACACTGAAGACTGGAGTAATGATGCTGAAAATTCAGCTTTGATCACAGGAATAAATTACTTTATAAAATATATTCAAACAGAAAACAGTTATTTTAAATTGTAATAATATTTCACAATATTACTGTTTTTACTGTATTTTTAATTAAATAAATGCAGCCTTGGTGAGCAGACGAAACTTCTTTTAAAAACATTAAAAATCTTACCGATTCCAAACTTTTGACTGGTAGTGTATATATATATATATATATATATATATCTGAACTACTGGCTTGTGTCATTTCTTGAATCAGTTGCACTGTGTTGCAACACTAGATGTTTTAATTGGGTCCAGTGCCATCCTGAGTGATGTCATCCCTGTTAGTGTTTAATTAACTAGTTTCACAGCCTAATGGGGTCCGATGGCGTCTGGTCACCTAAGGTTGTAATTGGGCAGGTGTGTGTTTGATGCAAGAGGACTGAGCTGCTTTATTAAATGCAGGATTCGTGAGGAGGCTGTGCAGCAGGGACACCATGTGACTGGAGATTTTTAATGAGTCAGGCCAAGAGTCATGCTGGAATGAATGAGTGTGTGTGTGTGTGTGAGAGAGAGAGAGAGATCCAGATACAGAGATTTGAAATTTGTGAACACAGAGCAGGACAGAGTTTAAGGGAAAGAAACAGTCAATGACTGTATAACATCAGATTGCATCAGAAGAAGGGAGACCGATGGTATTATTTTACATTATAGTATGCCATGTGATACTGTAAACAGAGGCATTACCATGGTAGAGACTGCCACATTACTGTAACTCCTTCACCTGTAAAGATCAACTACAGTATAAATTCAGTCATATGGTTCAGTGAGAACATTTACTGTATTGGCAGCAAACTCTGTTCTACACAAAACCTCATGACTGTGTCATACTTCATCACACCTTTTGATAACACACTGAAGAGATACTATTACAAACATTATGGATTATATGTCAATTATGTAATTTAAGGAATGTAAGTGTATTTTCTAATGTGGCATCTGTAGCCTGTGTAATTATTTCAGCAACAAGGGTGATTTGAAACATGAATCTTGCATTGTTTGCTATTGAATGAACTGAATGTTAAAAGTACTAAACTGAAAGAAGATCATACTGTTGTGTTTCAGTGATTAAACCAAATGTTCTCATTACATATCACAATGATCTTATGTTTTGAAACAGTGATTATGTAGAATGAAAAATTGAAATAATTTTTTGAAATAATGACTACCTGTGTTAGAAGTGTGATCAGTTTGGAGTTTTGAAAATATACACCTTACTTGTGAAAATAGTACCAAGGCAAATAAAATAAAAAAAAAACTGTAATGTTGTGAGAAAATGGGTGAAGGTTTCAAGAGTTTTTTTGTTTGATTTGTTTTGTTTTTTGCTTTATTTGTTGAGAAAAACAGTTGATGGAAGCGTTTCAGTCTCAGTGAGAGCAGAAATGTTGGGTGAGATGCATCTAGACAGATCACTGTTCTCAAAGCAGTTAACACAGTAATCACTTTAATTGTCCTAAAATTCATTCATTTCACACAAATTGCAAATCATGTTGGATTCATGTTGGAAACAACACTTTAAAATGTTATATAACAACTGAAACTTGTTTAAGCACATTTTTAATGACTCAAAAATATGCATTTCATCAGTTTTGTAAATATTTTTTCAAAATACCTTTTTTTTTAAGCTTTATATGTCAGTGACCCATATAACAAAACCTGTTGGAAAAACATTACAATACACGTGTATTTCCATTAGTGTATTTGTGCATCCACAACTGAAATTGTTCTAAAATCAATAGACAATACGCCTGTAGTTTTGATGTTAGTATTTACTTTTAATAAATGCATTACTAGTAAAAATGCAGTGCTTTATTTTGCAGTAAAGTTAGTGGTAAGAGTGTGTTTAGATCACTGTGTAAACTGTTTTGGGAGCAGTTACATTATTTTGGAGAAATGTGTCAAATTGATTCAGAAAAACTGTAATGGATTCTGATGAAATATGAATTCTGCTATTTCAATAAAAGAGTACTCTAAAAGACAGACATTCACTACTTGCTCCTTTCTGTGAGGTTTCTTTATTTTTAAAGAATCAAAATAACGTTACAATGTTTTGAAGGCAACAATATACAAAAACATTAATGTAACAATTTAGATTTAGTAACCTCAAATAAAGGAAAATATCTATATATTACTGTACTGTTCAGATATTCATGTAAAAGTTTAATAGTACAGTATCTTTAACATTACAATTATTTAACAAGAATCAAGAGCAAGAATGGTACAATTTATAATCTAAATCATTTAAAAGATTTAAAAGAAAAAAAGAAAAAACACAAATAGGAAAAAAACCTTAAATCCCACATATGGAATAAAATATGAAGCCTGCATATTGATAGTTCAATTTAATTGATGAAAAAGACCAATTCCACAATTCACCCAATCTAGACCAATTTAAAGTTTATTTAAAGTAATTTAAATATTGCGTTTAATAAACAATTCAATAGTTTTCAATGACTTCTTAGCAGCCTTTCCCTCAATTATTTCACATTCAATCTCCCACAGAAATTCCCTCTAGAAAATATATATATATACAGAGATTGATCTTAGACTGAGAGAGGCTGTTGTACACAGGTGGTTACACTTACTGTAAAAACTTAAGGTTTCTAATTTCTTTTCTGATTTATTTTTTCACAACCAGTACTATCAAAAATCAACAAACCAATTTTCTCAAATCTTACAAATCAATCAACCTTGCAAATCAATCATTTGTATTCTTGTTTTAATCTTTGTCACTAAAGAGAAATATAGAAATTTTCCAATTTAAGTTCTGAGATCAACGATCAATCAGTAATTTGTGTGTGTGTGTGTGTGTGTGTGTGAGAGAGAGTTTTTGTGAAGTTTTATGTGAAGTTTTGTAAGCAGGATGAACAGCAGGATAAACATAATTTGTTCAACTTCATCTCTCTCACATGTCTGGTCTCCTAAAATGCCAAAAGAAACATTTTACATTTCATTCATTTCACATGACTGAGACATTTGCACTGATGAATGAAAACACACTTACATCTTTATGTACGAGCTGAGCTGTTAGAACCATCATCAGAGGCTACAACAGAAAACACAACATCATCACAACACACTGCTCATTCAAGACTGTTTAAATTAGCACAGCTGACAGAACATATTTACACAATATTATGTTTATGAATTTTACATTATAGAGACATATTGCATAACTAAACAAGTATTAGTCATGGCCTAATGGTTAGATTCTGTTAACCATTCTGGATCGAAAATATGTGAAATGAAGTTTTTTCTAGTCGACTAGTAATTGTTCATTTAAGCCATTAGTTGACTAATCACATTTATTTGATTTCTTAATTACTGGAGAGAATAAACCATAAAAATGAGCGTTTACGTAATATAGGCTATATAGCACTCAAGCGCATGCATAAAGCTTGCCATAAAGAACCGGCAAAAGTAATGATTATGAATGTAACAAAAAAACAGCAAGGAGACATTTTAATTGTTTATTAATAAACTAATGTTTTCTGAATCAGTGTCGGCTGCAAAGATGAAGTTGACATTGCTGACTCTCATCTCCGCATAGTGGACGTGCTTAGAGAGAGAATGCACATTTCATTCCGATTACAAAATCAGAGAGTAGCCTATTTCTTTTCCTTTAAATCAAATTATTTTGTTTAAAAGTAGACATTTCAAGCTATAGATATATTTCTCATGTCTGTGAGGCAAGCAGCCTATACGCTGAGTTTCATTTAGCCTATAAGACACGCTCCAGTTCACGGGCAAGTGATCGTGCCGGCGCCTCCATGCCATGATTATCTTGTCGGCTATATTTGCTTCTTATTTATTAAATCCAGGCAATTGGTTGATAAAATATTTATTACAATTAAGATACAATTTTTACAAAACAAAATTAACTTTAAGGAAAGGCTACAAAACAAAACTTAATGAAGTGGTCAAAATCATGTCTGACCCACTCCATGTCTCCCGATATATTGCGCATCTTATGATGTATCCTATCTTACTCATGCTGTTCACTTTTCATGATCAAATAGATAAATTTTAAAAATAACAGGCCTATTTAAACATAAATATGAAACTACGTTTTCTACCAACACCTTCGTTTCGTTTGGCTACCAACACCTAAAGTACAGTACAGAGAAATGAGCGGATCATGAGTCACGAGTCGGATCAAGCATAATTAATTTTTAGACTTATTTAATATTAGGGGCATCCAAGTTATTTGACATATTTGAATTTTTTTAAAGTAACGCAATTACAGTTACTTTTATAATGATGTAACTCAGTTACTATTTGTGAGAAGTAACTAGTAACTATAACTAATTACTTTTTAAAGTAATGTGCGAACACTGGTTACCATACTTGGCCTTCACATGTCACTTACTCACATTCCAAAAACATTACTTTTCAGATATAAAATAACAAAAAGTCATATAAACCAGTGCCTAAGAGATAGATTAGGAGACAGTATGAGGAACTTACCATTGACAGGTTTAAAGCCTGGAAAACAACCAGAGAGGTGGACTGTAAGTTCAGTAATTTAGCACATACAAAAATGTAACAGTATCCAAAACTTAGACTACAATCAGAAAAGAGCACATGTGTGAAACATAAAATATACTCAATGATAATATGTGAGTCTCTGTCTCACCTTTCTTTCTCTGATACACCAAATACCCAACAACACCAATGACAATCACCAGGACAACGGCAGCAACAGCTCCAACAATGATGGCAATGGGAACAGAATCTAAAGGATCAGAATAAAATATCAGACACTTTGAATAATTTGATAATGTTGGAAACAGCAAACTCAATGCACGGAGTCTGTGATTGTGATGTCTGCAGTACATTACATAATCTGACAGCATATTGTCCACATGGCACCAAATATTAATAATAATACAGGCTGTAACATTTTAAGATTTTATGCATAAAGCAAATGATTTACATTAAGAATTTTTAGTTTCATGGTTTTCTCATCAAGACTCCTTACCAAAGTTAGTAATGATGTCATCCTCTGTCTTTCTGATGGTTTTGTCCTGATGTTCCACCACACAGCTGAACTTGTTGTTCTTCCACTCATCAGGTCCAACATTGAGGGTGCTCATCCTCTGGAAGGTTCCGTCCTCATTGGGAAGAAGTTCACCAAGATCCACATCCTCATCATGGTCTTGTCCATTTTTCTGCCAGGAGATTTTCACTCCACTGGGGTAAAAACCTGTAGCATGACATGTCACTGGAAAAGAGGGATCCTTCTGCAGCAGAGACACCTGAGGAGAGACTGAGAGAGAGACAAAATTAAGAGATTAAACTGCAGGCTCACACTACAGGGGTTTTAGGCTGATTTATCCCCGAATTACACCTCCCGACAATTTGAGAAAAAATTGGTCGGTTCAAATATTCTACTGGTTATCTGGTAATGTGAGGCGTGTACAGACACATTGGGGCCACCCCGATAACATCAAGCATGTTTGATATTTAGGATTTTAAATTAGGATGATTATGATTATGATTACGTCAGTACTTTCACAATTGCCAATGAGAGACAAGTCTACAAGTAGATGGAAGTGAATGAGAGAACTTTTGAAATGGCAACCGCAAAACAAGCTGCTGTAGGGATCCGTGGAGTGGAGTGACAGTGGAGATTGAGGAATGGAGAAGGAGGAACAGCTTGTGGAAGTGTGCCACTGGCAACAACCTGACTACCTGTATAATGTGTCCAGCGCCGTTTCTAGGCATAGGCAAACTAGGCGGTCGCCTTGGGCGCAAACAGCTGGGAGGCACCAGTGAGAGCCCCTGCCCCACCAAGAGATTTTTTTATTTATATATATTTTATTATTATTATTATTACTATTATTATTATTTCGTATTTTTGCTATTTCGAGGCATTATGATTACTTGCAATTATCTGAGTGACAAGTCTCCTGGTGATAGTGGCCACTGCTGTTAGGAAGAGAATAGAGAAATGAGATGTAGAAGGCGGCAGGGAACATGCGTCATCCGTGCTTACCTGGATTAAGTGTTTCAGTTTCATCATCATGAAAAGGTCAAAGCCATCAGGGGCTCAGTATCGTAAAAAGAAAAAAGAGGATGAGAAAAGGAAAGCGAAATATACAGGTATGTTACTAATTGGTTAATTGTTCTGTTCTACTACAAGCTAGTCGCTCCATCATCACGAGCAAAACAGGACATTGCATAGCTGTTAGCACGGGACGGATTTGTCATGCTCATTTCAGCAGCGGAATATTATAGCATAGTAAAGTTGAATAAAAAAATCATTATCAGAGATGGCTGTTTAGTGTAAATTGACAAGTGATAGTGTCATAACTATGACAAGTTTGACAACCAGCGTGGACCTGCCAAACGAACATAGGGATCTCGCTTAGGGTGCCAAAAGGCTAGAAATGGCCCTGAATGTCTTTGAAAACATACCTTTTGTTTTTCTTACTACAAAGAATAAGTATTGTTACAGCAAATTTTCGCATCACAAACATTTTGTTTACATCCACTTCCCCATGAGATCATGTGAGACCATGTGAGATCACATGAGGTGCTCCCTCTGGCATGATAATCTTAATAATATCTTGTTGTGTGTGATTGCGCCACAATTTTCAAATCTAAGTGTGTGCATGTTTGAGATTTGAGAGAAGAAAAACTTTGAATATTCTCCTTATGTGTGACGCAAGCAGATTTCATAATTGGTTAGGATTTTAAAAACTCCTGTAGTGTGATCCCAGATTCCCAGCTTAAGATACAGAAGCAGAGATAGAAAGAGAAAATAATGCAGAGACTGCAACATTCTATTAAAGTAAACACAGAAAATCTATATGATTGCATTGCATTGAAAGAACCTTTTCCATTTCCATTCTATTGGATACAAAAAAAAAAAAACTAAATAAAAAATTGTTTTGAGGCTCTCATTATGTCCTTGCAACGGCTGTCAGTATCTTCCTCTGTACAGAACATCCAGTGGATCCACACTAAAATGTTAATGATCCAAAGTTAACCCTTTGTTTGACTTTAGCATATGTGTGCAGTATAGTCTTATATTCTTTTGGATTATTCTAATGGGCTAACACACTGTCCTGGCTAAATGCTTATGTGAATTATGTGAACACTATATCTGCTTAAGTGTTGTGTTTCTGTATGATGTAAAACTCTCATAAATGCCCAACTATGCATGTTAATATACCAATAATCTGCTGAAGAATAAATATTTGCACTTTATTCTGAAGTTGCTGCTTTCTGGAATATGATCTAAATAAGTCAGATGATGTACAGACACTTCAGTGATACACAACAACATTTAACAATATGTTTATACTATAATATCAAAATTTGGCTCAGACTACCTCTTAAACTCCTATAAGGGATTCGCATCCTGCTATCCCTTCATTTTCAAGAAAGCAAATAAATGCAGTTCCTGGACATTTATACAGTAAGTGCAAATCAGATGCACATATTACCAAACTCTTGGAAGCATACTATTGTTCTGTTTCCTGAGGGTTGTTATGAGTGCTCACTATTGAGTGAATATCAAAGCAACTGATATTCCTACCTTTTCTCTCCAGGGTGTCTTTGCCATAACCCACATACTTCTTCAGCCACTCAATGCATGTGTTCTCCAGATATGCTTTCTCTTTTGCTGCAAATGCTGTAGCCTCCCATTTGTGTTTAGTAATGACAGCTTGAGGATTAGCAGCAGTCCAGGTGAGGGTGCTCTTATCCAGGCTGACAAAGTCCTCTCCATCATAGCCATACTGATGGTATCCTTGAGTAGTGCCATCATCATTCAGCTCACAGCCGTACATATTCTGCCATGTGTGAACACCTGAGAAGAGGAAACATCATGTAATTTTATATCACAGTCACAGTTACTCATTTCCTTTAATATAATCTTAAGACATGTTGAATGAGCAGAAAGTATTGCAATCTTCTTCTTTTTCTACACAAAGCCAAACATCCACATACAGATGAGCTATTATGATGGTGGATACTAAAATATACTAGCATTCAGGATAAGTAAACAGATGAATATTGATGTATGAAATTTGTATTCACAGCACCAAAATGTCTGACAGCTGAGGGTTAAAATGACAGTGTCCATTTGTCTGTTATTTCATTTATTTTCTTTTTGGATTACTGCTGCTCTATTTACAACTCCAATCAGTAACAGGAAATAGATTCACGACCGCGATCAAACAGATGGAGGAGAAAACAAGACAACACACAGACACCACCAGCCACCTGGCGTTGCTAGGGTGATCTGGATGGTTGCTTGACGATTTCTATTTTATTGCATTGTGGTTGCTAGGCGGTTGCTAGGGTGTTCTGCATGGTTGCTGTGCAGTTGCTAGTGTGTTCTGGATGGTTGCTAGACGTTTGCTTGTGGTAGCTAGGGCATTCTGGGTGGTTGCTAGGGTGCTGCTATGCAGTTGCTAGGATGTTGTGGATGTTTGCTAGGTGGTTGCTAAGGTGTTGCTATGTGGTTGCTAAGGTATTATAGGTGGTTGCTATAGTATTGTTATACATTAGTTAGGGTATTCTGGGTGGTTGCTAGGATGTTGCTATGTGGTTGCTAAGGTACTTGGGGTGGTTGGTATGGTATTCAGGGTGGTTGCTAGAGTGTTGCTATGTGGTTGCTAGGGTATTCTGGGTGGTGGATAGTGTGTTGCTATTAAAAGGTGGATTCTGGAATCCACTGCTTATTTGAATGACTTCTTCAACTTATGTTAAGCATTTATTTTCCTTTTCATTTGTGCCTCTCACTGAGAGAAAAGTACAACTTATCAGTATGTTTTGAGAAACTTTCCTGTTTAGAGTTGAAGACTGGGCCAACTTCAACCTAGAAGAAGCTGTGAATCATGTGTATCTGTGTATGTGCGCTAGTGTTCTGTGCAGGTCCTGACAACTGGCATTTTGGCTGGCATCAAGACCCCAAAAGAACATCCAGTACCTAAATCCAGGGTCCCCTCGTCAGCATTGTGACGAATGGAGATATGCTTCTGACTATCTGTCCATGTGTGGAAGATTACTAATTTTGTCTATTTTTCTTAGCCAATCAGAATCATTCAACCTAAAGTAATGACGTAGTTAGTTGACTCTGTTGGAGTATAATTGTTGTGGAAATGTGAATGTACGCAAGCGGCCTACGAACTCCTTGTGAGACCTGAAGCTGGCTTCTGCTGATGAAACTATTCTTCAGTAAAATTTTCTTCAATTTATTTTTTTTTAAACTCTGACTTCGGGTCTTTATTCATCATTTCTGGTCTTTTGGGTCTTTAACTGTAAAATTCCCCTTATACTATGCAGTTGCTAGGGTACTCAGGGTGGTTGCTAGGGTCTTACTATACAGTTACTATGGTGCTTGGGTGGTTGCTAGGGTTTTGCTAGTACCTAGAGAATAACGTAACGCTTGGTATTTTAATGTGAAGTGGTATCACAAGAATATCTGTGACAAGAGTCGCTGCATTCTTTTCCTCTGGATTATTTTCTTTTTTCCCTTTGTATTCCACTGTAACAGTATTAAAAAGGACAACATATACTGCACATTTGTGGTCTGTTCTCCCGATTTAATTTACGATATATCCCATGAATAATTCACTGGAATGCACGAAGAATCTCTCGTCGTCTTTCTCCCCAAATCCTTCCTTAATGAACTCTTGATGTAACATTTTATCTGTCCTATAGAAAACAATTGTAGAATTAGTTTGCTTACTATAAAAAACAGAAGTGTTTTGAGGCCTCATGGCCTACGTGACTGTAATTACAAGGGTCAGATGTATCTGAGAAGTTAGCTTGGCCACTAAGCATATTTTGCTGGTAGTTTTCCACTAGACAACAGGTGGCTGTGAAATGAATAAGATCATTATTAAGGGTGTCACCTGAAGGCTTCTTGCCACCGGGGAGTGTTGATTATCTTTGTTACAATGTTTCAATTTGCCTATGAGAAAGGGTTGACAATCAATTCGCAGAATTCCACCATTGGGGAGTAAGGAAAAAGATGTAGACTAGTTGGCAGTCGGCCACCCTTACAAAGAAAATTATTTCTTGCGAAAGCAACACCTGCAGTTTAATTAAGAAGTGACTGAGGTGAAAATGTTGGGGAGACTTGGGACACCTGTAAATGAGATTATGGGAAAAAACTGTAGGGGTGAATCTTATCAGAGAATTATGCCACTTTGTTGTGATTTAACAGATAAGACAAATGTATAAGAACTGCGCCCTGGCCAGAGACAGATTCAGATGTGCAGCTGGCATCTCACTTTGTTGCTTATCAATAAAGTTAAAACTCCTGGGACCTGGATATTCGACTCTGAGAGTTTTCTTTGAGACCAGAACTGAAGGGACATTGAATTTGCCACAACATCTTTCCAGGTTTGTTTTAAAATGTAATTGTAATGAAAAGGATGCTTTAAAATGTAATTGTCTTTTCACTTCTAATAACAGTGTTTACTGGAATGTTTCTAAAGCAAGTAAATACAATTTTTTATCTGTCAAAATCTGTCAAGCACTTTAAAATAGTATCAGCAATGCTAAAGTTAATGAAAATTTTTGATTAAGGCAAGGTATGTCACACTATACAGCCTAACAGTGATATTTAACCCGTCTGAATATTGCTGTCGAAAGAATCGTGCTTTTCGGGTTATTCATGGTCTGTTGAATGTAGCTATTTTGTTGATGCTTTTACACTTTTAAATGTCCTTTTAATGTTCGCTGGTTGAAAAATGAGTAGACATGAGTAAAGACAATGAGTAAATCTCATTGTGATCAGTTTTTAAAAGAAGCATATTATTGCATTCATAGAACTAACATTTCACTGATTGTTTAAAGTTTAACAGAAGTTACACCCATAATATAAAAGGTATTTTGTGTGAAAATAAGAATTCTGTCATCAAGTACACACCTTCATGTTGTTCCAAACCCATAAGACTTTCAATACTTCTTCGGAACACAAATGAAGATATTTTTAATGAAATCTGAGAGATTTCTGTCCCTCCACTGAAAGTCTATTCACCCAAAACTCTAATATTCAAAACGTTCATAAAGAGATCATAAAATAAATCCATATGAATCAAGCAGTGTAATTCAAGTCTTCTGAAGAGACACGATTGCTTTATATGATGAATAGATTTAATTTAGGCTTTTATTCACATTTATACTAGCTGTTGAATCTGATTGGCTGACGAACATTCTAAGGTGTGCAATTATTTTCAGGGAAACGCACAGCTAAAGTAGTTCTAGCAGGTCTTGACCGCATTAGAGTTCCATATCACTTCGCCAAACGATTTCAGTTATTTCAAAGGTACTTACAGCCAACAACCACAAAAGAAACAAAACCCACAACAACACCGACCAAGCAAATAAATATAGTAAAAAACAGGATAAAAACAAATTATTTCCATGTTTTTTGCCACAAAATTACATTTTATTATGTACGGAAAGCACATACTCTCTTTCTACTGCTCTCTCCCACTCAAACTCACACACACGCACAGAAGCTTATTGTCAGCACTGCTCTGACGATTTTATCGGTAAAATCATTTAACAACTTAAAAGCTATATGACAGTTCTCTCTAGCAATGTAATAACAGCTCCGTTCTTGGAGCAGATAAACAGTTTCACTATTAGTAGAGATGCTGCTGCCGAACTCTGTTGAGAGACACACAGACTCAGGTAGACCCTAATTCACAAACGCTTTCTCTCTCTCTCTTTCTCTCTCTCTATTGCTCTAATAACTGTACTAGTCTGCTATCAGTGGCTGAATCCTCCATTACTAGCTCTAAAATGACGTTTTGGAATTAGAAACGGAAGCTTGGGATTAGATGCTTAAGAAATTATTCCTAAACACAAGAACGTTTTAAGGGCAAAAACCTGACAAATGTCTTGAAATAAAATCATCTGTACAATGTTTTGGGGTGTGGTAACCATAGTATAAGAGGAATAATTAAGTCCGGTTGAATTCAGTTGAATTACTGAAAAATTATTTTGCGTCGTGCCCGCATTATCACCTCGGGTGTGCATTATTTTTCTAATAATTCAACAGCCCGTCGTCAGTTATTCCCTATATAAACATTGATTAGTGAACATACATAGAGCATTTAAATATGGTAAACGGAAGCTTAACCGAACTTGCTTGACACGCGAAAACAAACTTCATTGGTTCTTGTGGAAGAGACTTTCAATAAAGGAACAGAAATCTCTAATTTTTCATAAAAATATCTTCATTTGTGTTCCAAAGATGAACGAAAGTCCTATGGGTGTGGAACGACATGCGAGTGAGTATTTGATGATAAATCTTTCATTTTTGGGTGAACTAACCCTTTAAGTTTAGGTTTTAAGGGTAGGCTATAGAAAATATCATTAGCTCAGTATAAAAACAATAGAATCTAATGGAAAGTCTACACTGTGATAGAAAAAAAAAAGTAATGCACATAATGGCATGTCTCTATTGATTAAACGCTCACTGCAGATTTCTGTTTAGGAAATCAATCATGATTTGATTGATTTCATGATTTGACAGGACGTCCTGTCACGTCACTTCAGCTCATCTGGATCATCTCTGCTCAAACTGTTTCACTTTTTCTCCTCTGTCTCTAAAACAGAACTGGTTTCTTTTCTTACAAAACAAAAAGGAACTGAATAATTTATGACATTTGTTTCAGTCGGTTCATCTTCCACTGACGCTGACAGACGCTGTACTGAAATATTCTGACAGTGTTTTCTAACCGCTGGATAAATCTAGAGCAGAACAGCAAAAGAAATGATTATTTAACTGAGATGTGAGTTTATCATCTGAATTTATTATGAGAAAGAAAGACTGACTGCTGTGAAATAACACAAAGACAATAAACAGACAACATGAACAGACAACACATTTCTATTGTGATGTTCTCGCTGGATGAACATGACAGCAAACATACTGCGAATGAACAACTCTTATGAACCGCTCTGAATTATGGGTTTGACTGAATCACTCACTGACTGAATCGGTCGGAGCAGTTGTTAACTTATTCACTGCAGCAGATGTCATGTGATTTTCATCATGTCCAGTCAAAATGAACTGTGAACTGTGACTGTGTTGTGTGTATTTTAGGCTTGTGTGACTTAAATCAGTGAAATTACTGATTGGTTGTTAAAGACATACATTAGGAAGAACGTTCTGTCATAATAAATGGTAGGCCTACTAAAATTTACAAAGAAATGTTGCCAAAAGTAGTATTGTTTTTGTTTAGTATGATTGTTGATTCTATATATAGGATCAATTATTTTTAAAGAATCTTTAATGGATAGTTAATGAACTGGAACTGTGTCTCAGAAACAGAATTCTTCACGGTTCCCGACCCTGTTCATCTATTTACCTTCTTTTACACTCTTGTATCCTTCACTATTGTTGTATATCAGTACAGCAGACATCTTTGTTCTATTATTGAGGTCTGTTTTCAAATCCAAGCTCTGGGTTTGTTTGGTAATGTCTGTAAGCTTAGTGAACTTCTGTTTAGTAAAGTCTGACGTGAGTTTGCATATTCATCTCATCTTGTGTTTCCATCATGTATCATATGGCGGACATGATAACTATGTATAAACTATGTATAAACAGTTTCCCGACAGCAGAGAACAGACGACTCTGAAGTGACCTACATGATATTAAAATCAAACCAATTCTGCATTTAATTGAAAACAGTTAGACAGTGTGTTTGTGTGACATATCAGGACACAAATTTGTATAATGACATGGGTATGACAAAGATATAACAAGGAGAGGGTGACTTATGAGGACATTACCCCATGTCCCCATTTTACAAAAGGCTTACAAATCATACAGAATGAGTTTCTTTGAGAAAGTAAAAATGTGATGGGTAGGTTTAGGGGCAGTGATGGGTTGGTTTAGGTGTAGGGGTAGTGTAGGGCGATAGAAAATACAGTTTGTACAGTATAATAACCATTACGCCTATGTAATGTCCCCACAATTCACAAAAACAAACCTGTGTGTGTGTGTGCATGTCAGTTTACATTTGAATTTTTTGACAGTTGGAGTTTCAGTTTGAATTCTGTCAATGAACGTCTATGGAATGTTTGTGAGTTTGATCATCTGCTGAAAACTGTTAGTCTGATCAATTAGAAAAGTATATAATAATAATAATCTTAATAATTAATAAAGAAGGATGGAGGGGAGATGAAGGAGGGAACTTCATTAAGTTTTGTTTAGTGGTTTTTATTATTATTACGGTTGAAGAGGGAAAAAGTGGAATGAACTATATAATTTAATAAGGGTTAAAGAGTTTAAATTCCCTCCTTGAGTTTTTTTTTATTTCAATAAAAATAAAATAAAAATTCAATAAAAATTATTTCAATAAAAATGTTTAATTTAGAGAAATGTATGAATCTTAGGTTATTGATTATAAAACCCCCAAAGAAGAATGAGGGAAGTTGAGCTTTATTTAATTATTATTATTATTACTGTTATTATTATTTTTGTTTATTTTTTATTCATTTTGTATGTTTATGATTGTACTATTATGTTTTTTTCTTAGTTTATTTTTTCTACCTCTCTCTCTCCAAGTTTTCTCTCTTTTTCTTTTTTGTTGTTTTGTAAAAATGTTTTAAGGAAAGGAAAGAGAAATTATTCTTACTGTTGAAAACCACTAAATGTCAGAGGAGCAAATGCATTGGGAGTTTGGAGACCCCTTTGTCCAAAATCAAAATAAATTTTGGACAATATTAGGCAAACTTGTGAAGGACGCCACAGCTGGAAGTCTATTGATAAGAGTGAATGTATGTCATTTTTTGCTTATTTGAGATTGTGATTATGAGGGATTATAAGGAAAACGAGCTGAAAGAGTTTAATGTTTCCCTTCATGATGATATAAATATTATTAAGGGGGAAAAAAGAAATAAATTAATGTGGGCACTTAAAATAATAACTGTAAATACAAATGTTTTAAACAATCCAATAAAAAGAAAGGTACTTAAGAGAGATAAAGAGGAAATTATTTTTCTGCAAGAAACTCATTTAAATAAAGAAGAACATAAAAAATTATAAAAGTTGGCTGGAGCTCAAGTATTCGCATCATCATTTACATAAGCAAAAAGAGGAGAAATATTGGTTAAGGAATATTTGAATTTTAAAAGTGAATTTAGTAAAATAGATAAGGAGGGAAGATGTGTATTATGAGCAGAGAATTAGAAGGACAAAAAGTAACTTTAATTAATGTATTCAACCCACCTGGGGAAAATGTAAAAAATTTTAAAAAAATATTTTATTGTTAATGGAAGTTAAAGGAATAATGATTATGGCAGGAGATTTCAGTTTGGTGATGGATGAAGAATTAGATACTCAGAGTACAAGAAAACACAAATCAGTAAAAGAGGCAGATGTGGATTGACAGATGTGTGGCGTTTCATCCACAGATTAAGTTTACATATTACTCTGAAGCTCATAATATTTATTCCAGGTTAGATTATATATTTATGTTCAAAAATGATGTGCTAAGGGTAAAGAGCTGTGAAATTTGACCAATAACTGCAGTAGATCATGCAGTAGTGATAATGGAAATGATCTTGGGAGTAAACAAGGATCTTCAATATGGAGGTTTAATAATTCTCTTCTTAGGGATAATATTTTTAAAGATAAAATAATACACTGTTTTAGAAATTATATAGAGTAATAATAATGGAGAAGAGACACCAGTTATATTGTGGGAGGCTGCTAAAGCCACAACGAGACGGGAAATAATAGCAGATGATCATGGAAAAACAGAGAAGTTCAACTTAGAAAATAAATTAAAAAGTTTACAAGAAAAGTAAGGAGGTTCATGAAGAGTTAAAGAAGTCCTTAAATAAAATAGAAGAATTGAATGTATACTAGACAGAAATATTATGATAATAGTGCAAAATCTCTAAGAAGTCTAGCATTTAAATAAAAAAATCTGCAATAATGAGTATAAGGGATGAAGGGTCAGTTAAAAGAAAGGGAAAGTTAGAAATAGTTTCGTGTTTTAGAGATTATTACCCGTCTCTTTATAAACCAGATTCTCAATGTTTGGATACAGTAAAATTAAAAATGATTTGAATTCCTTGAATCTTCCTACAATTACAAGTCAACAAAATAAAGTGTTAACCTCTCCAATAACAGAAGAAGAGATTTTAAGAGATATTAAAACAAGTAAAACAGAAAAATGTCCCGGTAGTGATGGATTTACAAATGAATTTTATAAAGAATTTAATAAATTGTTGTCCCCAATATTGTGTGAGGATTTTAACAGGATTAGAACAGGATGAGTGACAGACATGAACTCATCTATTATAACCGTAATATTACAGGAAGGGAAAGACCCTAAACAATGTTCATCTATAGACCTGTATCCTTGTTAAATAGATCAGAAGTTCTTCACATCAATAATCGCTACTAGACTTGCTGATATAATACCAACAATAATGAACTCAGATCAGACAGGATTTGTGAAAAATCAAGTATTATTTGATAATGTACGAAGAACACTAAATCTTATTGATTATGCGACTAAAACTAAGAAACAAATGTTAATGATGACATTAGATGCTGAAAAAGCTTTCGATGGGGTCTTACGGCACTTCATTTTTGAAACTTGTGAAGCATATGGTTTTAACCAAAGGTTTATTAAATTAGTTAATCAACCGAATGCAAGAGTTAGAGCCAATGGAGTTCATTCAGAGAATTTAGCATTAATGAGGAGGACAAGACAAGAGGATCCCTTAATTATCACCTCAAATATTTGCTTTATGTATCGAGCCGTTAGCGCAGAGTATACGAGTGAATTCCTTAATAAAAGCTCTTAGTAATTTCAAAAAGTGGCATCGTATTTTTAGAAAGTTTATCTGGGATGAGGGAAAACCAAGAGTAAAACTAAAGGTTTTACAAAATAGTAAAGAAATGGGGGGTTATCACTGCCAAATTTGGAGTATTATTATTACACAGCCCAGATTAAGACAATTTTAAGCTGGATATAAGCGGATAATATATCAAAGTGGAAATGTATGAAACTGGGTCACTTGATGCAATTAGTACATTAATATTTTGTGGAAGAAAGAAAAAGGTGAATACTAGTTATTATTGTATAAGTGAAACTTTTAAATGTTGGAGAAGAATTTGCAAAGTGATGAATATTAGTGATCATGAGATGGTTTGTTTAAGAGAAATATCAAGAGATCCAGATTTTAAACCAAATACTTTTGATGATGTATTGAAGGTTTGGGCTGGAAAAGGACTTGAGATTCTGTCAAATTTATGGGGACAATGAGATGGAGACGTTTGAGAGCATAGGGGGAAAATATGTATCGTCTAGGACATTATTTTACAAATATCTTCAAATAAGAAGTTATTTAAAGGATGAGATTAAAATAAAAACTTTAGATGATATTCACCCTCTGTTGTGTTTTATGATTAAAGTTAGTAAAATTAATAGAGTAGATAACTTGATAGGACGAATAAATAATATATTCAAAGAAATTAAGCATACGGGTTTATATAATATTAAAACAAAATGGGAAATTGAATTAGATAATAAAATAACAGAAGGAGATTGGAAACAAAGTTTAAAAGAACATTTAAGAACTACGCAATCTCCATATTGGCAAGAATATGCTTGGAAAATCAATATGCGATATTTTATAACACCAGAAATATCTTCCAAATATAATCATTTATTTTCAGGATGTTGGAGAAGCTGCGGTGAACTTAAAGCTCATTACACTCATATATTTTATACTTGTAAAATAATAAAACAATTTTGGACAGAAGTAATTCAGGTAATATAATAAGAAATCAAATATAATAAAGGTACAGGTATAGGACATATGCTGCTTCGTAAAGATGAGTTATATTTATCTAGAATACTGAGAATTACAGCTTTTAAAACAATAACACAATTTTGGAGAAGGCAAGAATCTCCAGTTTTAAATGATTGTTAGATTTACTTTCTAAAGTCGCTCCATGAAGAGGATAACATGAAATTAAGAGCAAAAGTTTACATTTTGAAAAGATTTGGGCAGCTCTAAAATCAAAGTATATACTATAAAATAAAGGAATACATTTATTAATTACCTCTTTATATAACCCTGCCTCCCTTTTAACTTATTAATTTATTATTTTATTTATTTAATATTATTATTAATTGGTTTTAAATAATATTATTTGAATTACTTATTATGAATTAGGTGTCATTATAAGAGTTTGATATGAATATGTGAATGTTTAATTTTTTTGTGTGTGTATTTCTTGTATTTTTTTATTTTCTTTTTTTCTCCTATTTTTGTATGTAAAAGTGTTTAATTGTGTATGTATTGGTTATTGTTCTAATTATTATTTATTTGTTTATTTTTATTTATTTATTATTTATTTTTTATGTGTTGGTGATGGTATTATCACAAAAGATAAAAAAGTGAAAGGAAGAGAATGTAGAAGGAAAAGTGAGGAATAACTATTGGTGAAAAATATTATGTCTTTAAAGGAAATGTTCATTTGTATAACTGTATTAAATGTGCTTGAACTGAAAGACATAATAAAGTATATAAAAAATTAATAATCTTAAATAGGATATCATACTTATTAAGACTCTTCTCACTGTTGAAGAGTGATTTTACCGCAGTAACAGTGTAAATCAGCAGCACTCGATCGACTCCTGGAGGATCTTCATCCTTTTATCTTTCTTTTCAAGAAAGCAACACAAAAATAACTGTAACGGCCTCTATATTAATTAATCTATTATTAATTATATTTTATTTAATCATATGTATTTTAGTAAAATAATTGTATAAATAAGTATAATCAATTATTATTAATTTATATTTTATTAATTAATTTGGGTTAAATTGGTTTGTTGTGGTTTCTGCTCAAAAGATCGAGAGCGTTTTAGAAACTGGTTTTGCTCAGCGAGAACAAAATCAACAGGAAACACTGATCACAATCATTAAGAGTTTCAGGATGGAATAATAATATTAAATAATTCAGCTTCTTACTGAAAATGACATTGTATGTTAGTTTCCTGTACAAATAGTTGTACAACATGTGCACAAACACACACAGAGTTACTGATCTTCACAGAGGATCAGCTGATGAACGTACAGTAACCATGGAAACATGTTGTGCTGTTGTAGCAGTTCAGTGTTCTGCATCAGCAAAGTCTCTTTCAGGAAAGTCATTTCACTCGGCGGCCATCTTTGAAACGCCTCTCAGCAGCTCTTTCAGTCATGTGACTGCAGCTCCTCTCTCTTTGAATGGGGAAACATCAAATTCTCCAAAGCTGTTCACTAAGCTTACGATTAAACTTCATATTTGAAATCACCAATGAAATCTGACAACTGTCTCATAAATTTTGCTTCTAAACACTCAAATTATGACAAAAAAAACATTTTTCAGGCTGGAGCAGCCGATGCACATGTGCAGTCATAAACACTGACTGTTTCTATAGCAACCGGAGCTTCTAACGGCAGCTGCAGTGATGTAATGACTTTAGCAATTGGCGATTGGCTCTTTTACTTAGAAGACGGGATTTATTCTGCCATATTGGCTTTGCACTTTCTCCCAATCATAGTAATTTGGGTGCACCGTCTTTATATATCTAGTCTTTGGCATCAGTGTTTTGGGAACAGTGGGGTCTGTTCTCACTAGAGCCCTGAGCACACAATAGGGACCTGTGAGTCTCATGTGACATCTGAACTAAATGCCATTCAAACATCATGAAAACATCATTGTAAATCTCCTGTGATTCATATAAAATAGATTGTTTGAACAATCAATCATGATTTGATTCAGCAGGAGTTCTGTCACTTCACTTCAGCTCATCTGAACCATCTCTGCTCAAACGGTTTCACTTTTTCTCCTCTGTCTTTAAAACAGAACTGGTTTCTTTTCTTATAAAACAAAAAGGGAACCGAATGATTTATGATATTTGGTTCAGTCGGTTCATCTTCCTCTGATGCTGACAGACGCTGTACTGAAATACTCTGACAGTGTTTTCTAACTGCTGAATCTACAGCAGCACAACAACAGAAATGATTATTTAACTGAGATGTGAGTTTATCATCTGAATTTATTATGATGAGAGAGAAAGACCTTGTGCTGTGAAATAACACTGAGACAATAAACAGACAACATGATTTCTATTGTGATGTCCTCGCTGGATGAACGCGACAGCAAACATACTGCGCTATCAGTGTAATCTGACTCATGAATGAACAACTCTTATGAACCTCTCTGAATTATGGGTTTGACTGAATCACTCACTGACTGAATCGGTCAGATCAGTTGTTGAATTATTCACTGCAGCGGATGTCATGTGATTTTCATCATGTCCAATCAAAATAAACCGTAAACTGTGACTGTGTTGTGTGTATTTTAGGCTTGTGTGACTTAAATCAGTGAAGTTACTGACTGGTTGTTAAAGACACATATTAGGAATAAAGTTCTGTCATAATAAATGGTAATTAAATTTACAAAGAAATGCTGCCAAAAGTAATATTGTTTTTGTTTAGTATGTTTGTTGATTCTAGTTGGGATCAGTTATTTTTAAAGAATCATTAATGAATCGGTTAATGAACTGGAACTGTGTCTCAGAAACAATTAAATCCTTTACAATTCCTGTCCCTGCTCATCTATTTACCTTCTTTTACACTCTTGTATCCTTTACTATGTATAAACTAATGGAGACAGTAGAAAGGACAGTTTCCCAACAGCAGAGCAGACGACTCTGAAGTGAACTACTCTGGGTACATGATATTAAAATCAAACCAAATCTGCATTTGATTGATCAAAACTATGTAAAGTTCATCAAGATAAACTCTGATGCTGCCTTGACAAAGTCTCGTCTGAAAGTATAGTTTTAATAGTTGATAATTCTGGAGAACCAGCAGTAAGAAAGACAGTTAGACAGTCAGAAAGACAGATGTGTGTGTGTGTGTGTCTGGTTACATTTCAATTTCAGTTGGTGTTTGAACAGTTGTGGCTGTTTGAACATTCTGTCAATGTAAGTCTAAAGGATATTTTATCATCTGCTGTGGGAAAACCGTTAATCTGATCATCAGTTATAAAAGATATAGTCAATAAAATTAATAATCTTAAATAGGATATCATACTTATTAAGACTCATCACACTGTTGAAGAGTGACTCTTTACCGCATTACTGTAACACTGTAAATCGAGAGCCAGAGATTTCTTGAGTCACAGATAAATGAATTAACAGCATTATTATTATAATTATAAATGTGCCCGATCTGAAATACAGTCTTTTTAGTAAGCATGTTTGGGGTCTCTAACAACAAGATAAAGACATGGTAGTTATACTCTGGTGGTAGTTAAAATCTATCAGTAATTTTTCATTAGCATGCAATTACGCATTACTTACACACAATTATAAAATTAACAAGAATGGGAAAATATATTTCACTGGGAAGTAATTCAACTAAAATCTGTATTTGATCATATTAGCTTTGTCTGTGTGTGTAGTTGGTTTTGTTACCAACTTACCATTTGACTGGTTAAATCTTTCCTTTGCAATCTGGATGTTGTTTCTGAAGGACTGATGCTCGCCAATCAGTCCCTGAGTCTGACTGTCCCAGTAATCTGATCCTCATTCTGTCTGATCCACTCTGTCTTTGGCACAGCTTTCATTTTGTTGCTGTCAAAGTACATAAACTGCCCTTCATCAACCAGACCAACCGCTGTGAATTCTGGGAAGTCAATGTCTCCAGACACACCAGTATAAAAATATCTCAGAGAGTGTGTTCCTGTGGACAAAGAAAGAAACAGAGACAATACAATTTTAGTAATCATGTCAAATTAGACATTCCTGAATACAGCTTGTCCAAAATTCATGATTCACAGAATTACATGAACACTGAGATATTAATTAGTCTATATTAAAATAATTAATTCAATAATAGTTGAAAACAATTATCTACATTGCAATATTTCATTTAATACAAACTCTTTCCCTTCATGCATGTAATTATGTTCATATTCAAAGTTTTCTGAGTTACCACATTTAATGAGACCTTATCAGTTATTGTACTAAAAAATATAGCAAGATGTGCTTTTAATTAGAATAATATTTACTCAGAAACAGCTTTATTGGCCAAGGAGCTCTGAGTGCAATATATAACACAAGAATACAGATAACAAGACATGCATCTGGATTAAACAAAGGATAAGTTATATACTGTTAAATATATTTAAAGGGATCACTGCAAGCAAAGACGAATGTAAAAGACAAATGTATTACTGAATCTATTATTTGAAAACTGCAACAATGGAATGAAAATGTTTGCAATAATGATTTGTAATATTCAGTCTATTTCAAAGAAATTAATATTATTTATTATTATTATTATTATGATTATTATTGGCTGGAAGGAAGGGTTGATTCGTGGCCTTGTATTGCCATCTAGTGGACAAAAGGACTGAAGACAATTTCTCCAGGACGATTTATTTATTTATTTTTATTTTTCAGTTGTTAATCGGTTCTTTTAAAGAATTTCCTTATTTTCATTTTCTCTGCTATTATTGGGCTTTATTCCAATATATGATAAAACAAATTATAAGTTTTATTTTTAAGTAAAAATAGACCACAGTGTAGTGGGTTTAGAAAGTAGTTCGTCATCAGTCTCCGGGTAGAAAAACGCTTCTCAGGTCAGAAATGAAACTGATACCTCTGATACAAAAACAAGCATGCTGTATATAATGCTGTTTTTAGTTGTTGTTTTTTTCCAAAATACATTTTGAGTTAACAAAAACTCAAACCAATAAGCAAATAATTTGGTACAACAATTAGGTTATGTCAGCTATAGGCTATTTTATATTAATTTAATTTACACGCATAGCCTACTTTTGAATACAACAATTCCCTTTTTCCTTTTTTCTCAGTAGGTATAATTTAATTTTTCATTTAAGAATATTTTGTCAGTAAAGGATACATATTTTATAAAAAATATAACTGTTAAATGTCATACATAAGCATGAATAGGCAACGTTCAAAGTTAAAATGCTTTTAAGAATCATATTAAAATATGCAACATGCGTCAATAGACTACATACTTGTGGAAAGTGTCAATAAAACGAAATTATGGGCTGTTTATGTAGGTATTTTTAGTGTAATAGAATAATTCGCCAAATTGCAATCTTACAAATAAATGGTAGGAACTACTGTAATATTAAAATAATTTACTCACCAGCATAGGCAAGATGAGCTCCGAGGAGCAAAAGCACTACAGATCGCATTCTTGCTGTTGCCTGAGAAACAGTTTTGTCAGTAAAAATCGTTCTAGAGAAATGACTCGAAATATCTGTTGTAGATGTCTCAGTTGTCTTCTGTATACTGGTGAAATGTTTCTGAGAGAACGCCTAAATAAATAGTCTCTGAAATTCCAGCCAATGGATATTCCAGGTACGTTCAACGTCACAAGTTACTACGATGTACTTCCTTAACTGGGTTGATCAGGATTGAGGTGGCAGCAGAAGCTGTAAGTCTTGTGCACAAATATAAAGGACATATTCAACGTAAATAAATAAATAAATAAAGTTAGAAAAGTCAACATTTCTCCTCAGGGTTATTATCTGATTTGTGATCAGGTTAAAGCATGCAGGTGTCATCTTTATCAACAGATTTTCTTTTAATTTAATATATTACATTTACTTAAAATGTTCACCTAATAGAAATATAATGTCTGAGCAGATGGGGAGGGATGTAACCCTGGAGCCACAAAGACTGAACAATACTTCTCTGAATCAAAATGCAAAATGAAATGGGGTGGGGTGGGTATTTAAATTAATGTTAACAGATTAATAAATACTGTAACAAATGTATTGTTCATTGTTAGTACATGCTAGTTAATACATTAACTAATATTAACAAATTAGACCTTATTGTAAAGTGTTATCGTTATATTATGTTCACAGACCATTAACTTAACTTAACATTAACTTAATTACAAATACAGGCAAAAACAAAAATACATTTATTATGGCGCTTCGAACTGACATACAGCACTTTTCATGTACCCCACTTTTCCAGATATGACTGCTGCAAACGCAATGCGACGTACCAACTAATTAGCACACTAACTTTTTGTGAAAACAACAAATCCTTAAATAAATTTTGAGCAAATCATACAGTCTTCATGATATGATATTCAAATACGCAATGCATAAAACTACACTGGCTGTTCAGGTTCTATCTGTTGTTAACACAATAGGCTACTAGAGACAATATGGTATTTCCCTGTGTCCTTAAATGCACTCTGTTCCGAGAAACCACGTGATATCATGGTAAAAACCATCAGCTTCATATGGTGAGTTTGGAATACTCTTGTTGGCTCAGAGCGCCACCTAGTGGAAACTAATCTACTAGAAAGGCTAAAATACATGTATTTGAGAAATGTATGATTTAGTGCTTTTAGTGTATATTTTGATAGATTAAAAGTTTTTTACATGATGCTACATGAAAAATATGTCACACGACGGCGGAGTATTTTCAAATGACACAAAAACTGTTCCTGCGGTTTAAGCGCATGCGCCGTAAACAAGCAGTTGAACAGAAAGTGAAACGCTGGAAGCTGCACGAAAATTTGGGGAAAATCCGACGGATGATCTTTAACACGCCAAAAAGTACAGCTGCACAGAGATATTATTTAAACTTTTAAAGCAACGATGTCTGAGATTTCGACCATATACAAGATATCTATCATCGCTTTTACACTGTGTTTTCGTGGTAAGTTGTTGCTGCATGTGTGTGACCAATGAACATAACTCTCATAATATTTATAATTTTGCATAATCTTTCAGTTTCTGGTTCTGGATGTCCGGTCCTGGAGTGCTGGTTTGTCCAGGAGAAGCCCGGTCATGGAGGAGGTTTCTCAGTACCAATGAGTCAAGAGAAATCTCTAATGTTCATCAGAACTGAAGCTTACAGTGAAGAGATCCTGTCTGAACTTCATCCTCCTGCAGACATCAGCCCGTCCAGGATTTACTATGTGACAGTATCAATGCAGCATGTGATTTTAATAACATTTCTGGACTATAATCGCTATAATAACTCACAAAGTCCATGCTCAAGTCAAAGAGTATTTGTTCAATGTTGTGCTCACTTGGTTGTCTGTATATCTGCTGTTATGTTTCAAATAGTATAGTAGTATGATACTGCCTGACAAATAAAAATACTGTATTTAAATCCCTTCCTACACCAACCAGATCCAACACTACATTCACAGATGTCACAGTATATAGTAACTGGTCTAGAGTACAAAACAAATATTAGATGATAACTACACTTTAATGCACTGTCCTCCTCCAGATCCAGCTGGCACGTTCTGTAGTGCCGCCCTGAACCCACCCAAAGGCTCTGTGAACAAACCAAAGTGTGAGATTAACCATTTCATGCCTCACGCCTCCATGGTCAGATGGACATCTGCTCTCACTGACTCCGCCCAAAGTCCAGTCTACCTGCAAGCTGATTGGTTCTCAGTGGCAGCACAAGGGCTTGACGAGCAGCTGACATTGTCCAATATTATGAGAGCGCCTTCAGCTTCTAAAGAGCCAAAAGGTAACGAGCCCAAGTTTCTTAGTTATTGCAGAAAAGATATTATATGTAACTGTATTTTATAATATATACTATATTTGCACAATATATTGCTTAATATATTATAATGATATTATATAATTAATAATAATAGTTATTATTTTACAATTTTATTTGCATTTTAATAACAACTTATTTGCATTCCAATTAGATTTTGCAATCCATTTACCTTATATTTTGATTTATTAAAATAAGAAAACTCTAAACTCTGTTTAATCCTTTTGTGCTATTGAGGGTTAAACTCTTTTTCTACTTTGCTCCTTTTGGTTTCTTTTCTCTCTTTCTTTAAGTCATTCTCAGTGTCTCCAGTAAAACTCCTGTGGTCCGCTCTAGACTGGGAGAACCGGTTCTGTTAGACTGTGAGTTCTGGGTCGACCCGTCTTCTCCAGTTCACGGCTCTGGATTCTCTGTCGAGTGGCGTTATCAGTTTCGGGGTGAAGGACGGCTGGTCCTCGCTTACGATGGCAAGAACGATTGGTTTGCAGAGACATCAGAGACCGGAGCTGATATTGACATCACAGGCCTCTATGAAACAGGAAATGCATCTCTGATTCTGGAAGAATCTCAAGTGAGACACTCAGGAACTTACATCTGCACAGTGTATCTTCCACACCTGCTGGCTCAGGTAGCCGTGGACCTGGAGATAGTTGTTGAGAAGATTGTATGCTCTGATCCTGACATAGTCAAGTCAGAGTTGCATATATTACTCTATATATGATGTTGCAGCCAGCTAGTTTAATAGAATAATAACCGCTGCCTGTTTTCTTTCCAGAGCCTCCATCTCTCTCCATCTATCCTTCTCCTCTTCCTCTGCTGGTTCCTGGGCAGGTGCTGCTGATCCAGTGTGAGGCGTCTGGTTTTGCTCCTCACACTCTGGATCTGGGCTGGGAGTTCACCGCGGCTGATGGGAAGTCCCGCTCTCTGGGTCAGGGCGGTGTAACGGGTCACAGACAGGCGTCTGATGGCACCTTCAGTCAGAGCAGCCGTCTGGAGCTGGACTCGAGTAAACTGGGGCTCGGTCGTGGTGGTGACATCACCTGTGTGGCCAAACATGACGGAGGAACACGACGAGCTTCTGCTGCACTCAATGTGATTGGTGAGTGATACTGTCATAGATACATGATTATAGTTTTCTTTACTTTTCTGGGAAAGGAAAAATAGCAAAAGTGTATATATATATATTGTGTATATATATATATATATATATATATACACACACACATACATATATATATATATATATATATATATATATATATATACACACACTACCACTCAAAAGTTTGGGATCGGTAAGATTTTTAATGTTTTTAAAAGAAGTTTCGTCTGCTCACCAAGGCTGCATTTATTTAATTAAAAATACAGTAAAAACAGTAATAATGTGAAATAATATTACAATTTAAAATATCTGATTTCTACTTGAATATATTTTACAAAGTAATTTGTAAACAAACACAAAACAAAATAACATACATTGCCTGACACACATCAAAGATAAACACAAAAGTATACATAAAATAACAACAAGGCATTGTACCATGAACAGAAATGTGCAACAGGACCAACAGAGAACAAGGAAAAACAGAAGACAAATAAAACCTCTGGAGACACTATATCATACCAAACCTCAGAATATCACAAATAGAGGCATTTATGCTGTCCAAATATGGTGTCCAAATGCGAATAAAAGTATCAGTTGAAGAGTGAAAAAACATGTTAGAAGTTCGGAGGAATAGTCTCTCTAATAATCGAATGCCATCCCTTTATAGAGGGAGGTTTATCACTGATCCACGACATTAGTAAATTCTTCCTGGCAGCAAAAGTTAACAGGCTAAAAGATGTCTTGACGATGTTATTCAATTGAGCTACGATTCTGGACCAGTAGGTCTGGATCACATGACAATCCCATACACAATGAATATAACCTCTTATGTCATATTTACATTTGGGGCAGAGTGGTGAGTGAGCTGGATTGTATTTGTGTCTTAAATGAGGCGTAATATGTATTCTGTGGAGGATCCTAAGCTGAATGGCTCTTGCTCTATTGCAAACTGAGAGCCTATTGGCTAGAGACCAAACCATCTCCCATTCATCCTCCGAGATATCCACCCCAAGCTCTCTTTCCCAAGTTAATCTGAGGTGCAAGGTGTTAACTGTACCATAAGAGCACAGAGCTTTGTAGAAAAAGGAAATCAACTTTTGTGTAGGAGGGTTTAAAAGTATCTTCTCAATTACTGAAAATGAATATTTGGAAGTAAGTGTAGTATTTCTAAATATATAATCTCTAATTTGCAAAAATCTAAAAAAATGTTGCCTAGGTAAATTATATTTTGAGGCTATAATATCAAAGGACAATAGTGATCCCTCCTCAAATAGGTCACCCATCCTACATATACCATGAGCAGGCCAAAGGTTGAAACCAGGGTCGATAGTACTTGGCAAGAACTCTGGATTGTTCAGGATTGGCAAAAGAGGAGAAGTTGTGTCGATCCTATCTTCCAATCTTTGAATAGCACGCCATGCCTTGAGAGTATTACGTACTAAAGGACTATCACACATAGCTCTCCTGAGCTTAGAATTACGGACAAATAATAAGTTTTGTAAAGGGCATTTGGACTGTGAAGATTCAAGATCAAACCAAACTGATTTAGGATCTTCATTAAGCCATTCAACAATGAATCGAAGCTGGCAAGCCAACTGATACAGTTTAAAATTTGGGAGATCCAAACCGCCCTTTGCACTAGGGAGCTGAAGTTTTGATAATTTCAACCTGGGTTTTCTTTTGCTCCAGATAAATGAACTTAACCACCCATTCAACTCTTTTATGACCTTATTAAACAGTAAAATAGGAATCATCTGCATTGGATACAGTAAACAAGGTAGGACATTCATCTTTATCAAGGCAACCCGTCCCAGCCAAGACAGAGGGAGAGTCATCCACCTGGTCAAATCATCTCGGATTTTTTCAAGCACTGGTGTAAAATTGGCTTTGTACAATTTCCTAAAAATAGGGGTTATGTTAATACCTAAATAAATAAAACCATCCTCGGAATATTTAAAAGGAAAGGAGGAAGGTTGATTTATGGACTTCTTATTCCCTATAAATAAGGCGACTGATTTAGAAAAATTAATCTTGTACCGGAAAATTGCCCAAATTCCTGAATGAGGTCAAGAAACTAAAGCATTTACTGCAATTTTTTTAATGGTGGCTTATACAGAGACCTCCACTCAGGTTTCACATTTCCTTCCACATTCAATACCGTATGCCAAGGTGTATCTACTCTGTTACTCAAAACATTTTTATTAAAAACTTTAACACACATTTTATAAAATCTAAACACATCTTTCAGTAACTAACACAGGACCCTTACAACCAACTAGTTTTGCTAATACAGTCAAATTAGGAAACATCTTCTATATTTCGATTGTTTCCTCCTCTATATAGAGAGAGACAGAAGAAGAAGAGAAAGTATTTGTGTTCGTCTCTCTGAGAGATCTATGGCAGAAGGCTGGACATTATTTGTCAGGATCAGTTCTCTCAGTCACGTTGTGACCTAAAATTACAGGAACAACAGCATTACATTTGGTTCACTTCACATGAGACAATTGTACTGAATAATAACAACACACTTACATATATTAGCCCACTGTGATTTGAGGTGCCAGATCCACTGCCAGAAGCTACAACAAAAAATGTAACAATTCAAATCTGTTCATACTATTGAATGATGCTAAGCATTATTTTTCAAGTTCAGTATTTTCATCTTGTGTCTTTAAAATGACAGAAATATATATCGCTGTGGTTCACTCACATGCTTCCTTGACTAGAGGAGTCATCAGAGGCTGGAAGAGAAAATGACAAAGATGTAACAAAAAATGCAACACCACTGCTTATACAAGAATGATTAGAACAGTGTTGCTGTGTGTGTAGATAGCTGTATTAATACTTTTAATCGCTCATACACTGTAAAAAAGAATTGTTGGTTTAACTTAAAAAGTAAGAAACCTGGTTGAGTTCATTTTGAGTTCATTAAAATAAAATTTTTGAGTTAATACAATGAAGGCGATTGGTTTAATCAACGGAAACTCAAAATATGTTATCTGAACCACATTAATTATCTACGTTGATTTGACAAAAGAAAAAATGTTGTGATGACAAATCATGAAAATATTTTTTTTACAGTGTAGCGATATGTGAACAGATTTAACAGGTTCATTTGAAAAGAATTGGCTACAAAGAATGATTTGTTCACAAATCAGACATCACTATCACATCTTGGAGTGTGTCTCGATTTCTTCAGTTCGAAATAATGAAAGAATCATTTATTTGGAGTAATAAGTAATGCTTTTGAATGTAGGGAAGTAGAAGTTTCCCAAAAGTAAAATACTCTGATAGAGTTCAGATACTCAAAAAATGTAGAGTAACAATGTAAAAAATACTTTATTGCATGCTATCACCCAAAAGTGACAGGATATAAACGTGGTTTATATGGTTTACAGTTTTTTTCAATTGCTAACATACTTTTGTCCAATCTGTAGTCACATTTTCAAAACTCTAAACACATTTAGCAGAACATCCGCCTGTTGTGGCCATACCATTACGAACACAATTCATGTCGTTTTCATACAAAATGCAGTCAATTAACACGTTTCTAAAACTTTTTTTTTCATATAAGCTTACCCCATACCAAAATCAAGGATCTTTCTCATCTTATTTGCAAATGCTTAAACACAGCAAGTCAGAAATGAAGACCCTATGTTCCAATCATTAAATATAGTATAAAACCTATACTTTTGCAACAACAGCAGCTCAAAAATATTGAAAAAAATATATAAAACAAAGGTAATGCTTTAGGTTACAGCCCGGAAAGTACTGTGTAATTACAACATATTTACAGCGTAACTTCCGGTAATTACAGTGTACCTATAAAGTAAGTACGTGTAAGTATAGGGGAATAATTTGTAAAAGTCTGGGGAATAAAGGGGTAACAACCAAGAAAATAACAAATTATTTATACTGTAAGTATTTTAGAACTAAGGGGTACATATACTAGGGGAAATATATTCTTGTTCCATAGTTATAGGGTAAGTATGACATTGCGGGCTGTAAATTAAAGTGGTGCTTGTTACCCTCTTGTTTCATGTAGTTACAGGGTAAGTACAATAAAAATACACACAATCTGATATCCGAAATCCCAAACCTTTATTTAAAAAGCAACTTAATTAAAAAAATTCTTATTCATTTATTTATTTATTTTTTTAAATCAACTTTTATTTCAAATTATAGTCTTGACAGAAAGTAACAAATTTTGTCCTTTTTTCTCACTTGCTTGGCTTCCTCCTCCTCTTGTTCCTTTTCTTCTTTTTGAGAACTTTGTGAGAACTGTGATCTGTTTTTCTGTCTTGTCTGTTTCTCATTATTATTATCTGTTATTCTGTGTGTTTTGTTTTGAGTAGTAATTAAAAAAAAAAAAACGGACGGCATCCGATATTTGCATGACTTTGCGTAAGTTTCTCAGTGCACTTACTTGCCTCAAGTTTCGTCAAGCATGAACTCTCAACCCTCTCATGCACGCAGGTGACAGTTGTTCAGAAGCTTTAGTCTAGTTTAAAAATGTAAAATGTTTGGTATTTTTACCAAAAATATATATAAGTATACTTATCGTTTCACTTCAGAAGACATTGATTCATCCATTGGGGTCGTATGGATTACTGTAGTTATTACTGTATGAGCTGTTTGATGCTTCGACTTTTAGGAACACATGAGATTGCATTATAAAGCATTCCCAGAGATTATTTATTTTTCTAAAAACCTTTGTGTTCATCTGAAGAATGAAAGTCATATACATCTCGGATTGCATGAGGGTAAAAGATAAGTAAATGGTGAGGACATTTCTGGGTGTGCTGTATTTTCTTATAGGCTAATACATACAGAATTTAAAGAAAGAAAAAGTAGAAGAGGAACAGGAGGAGGAGGAAGCCAAGCAAGAGAAACGAATAAGTGCTGTAAATCTGTTTTGAAATAAGTTGTTTTTCAAATAAAGGTTTCCAAGTGATATCAGATTGTATGTATACATGTGTTTTTATTGTACTTACCCTGTAACTACATGAAACAAGAGTGTAACAAGCTCCACTTTAATTTACAGCCCGCAATGTCATACTTACCTGTAACTACATCAGACAAGAGTATATTTCCCCAGTATTAAAAAAATTGCAATATTGTAGTTTTACTTGCCTTGAAACAACTCAATCAGTGCACTTTTGCAATAAAAACAAAATATTGTGTAAATGCACTGATATGTAGCCTACCCGTAAGTTTTAAAAGCCTTTATATATTTGTACACTATTATTACAAAAGGTGCACAGTGTACGTTCTCGCTAAATTGCCCCAAACGTAAGATTGTTGTCCATCATTATAGTATATGTACCCCTTAGTTCTAAAATACTTACAGTATAAATAATTTGTTATTTTCCTGGTTGTTACCCCTTTATTCCCAAGACTTTACATATTGTTCCCCTTTACTTACACATACTTACTTTATAGGTACACTATAATTACTGGAAGTTACGCTGTAAATACGTTGTAATTATGCAGTACTTTCCAGGCTGTAATCTAAAGCGTTACCAAAACGAATGCTGAAGCAATTGATAAGCATTTTTAATTGGCAGATCACTGAAAGATTGAGAAATATCAGATTCCAATCTCAGTTGGAGGCATAGTCAGGTGTTGAATTTCTTTCCATTACATGGAAATACAGTAAAATAGGACTCTTTGAATCGGATTTGTTCAGTGTGGATGAAGAACAACACAGAGGAGCAGAGAGAAAAAAATGTCTGAGTAAGGGAGAGGAACAGATGAAGGAGGAAAGGAGAAGTTGGATCAGAACAAGGGAGAAGAAGAGGAATGGGAGAGGAGGAATAATGTGTGCTGGATTGTGCATCTCTGTGGTTCCCTTTCGAAAGGGAACTCAACTCTGCGTTTGAAGACGCTATGGGGAACGTCACATGTGAACCGGTGTCTGAAAGCGCGACCCAGAAGTATATAAGGAGCGCCTAGAGAATCAGTCAGTATCTTCTCGTCTTTCGGGACTGTTTTTAGAGAGTGTGTTCATCCGTGTCCCAGGTTTTGACACTTGATATACACATTTCTGGGCGTTTTCTGTCTGGGAGAGGAGCGTGCATAAACAGTGCTTGAGGGCGCTGTCTGTGTTTTCCTGTTATTTACTGTGAGCGTCTCCCTGTCGGGACACTCCATTCTCGTTTGGCACTCTTCTCGAGGGAGAAGGTGTCTGCATCTGTGCCTGGTGATTCTGGCCCCGTTGTGCTGAGGCAAAACGGCGGCCACAATCATGGGGTTTGCGGGTGAGCTCGTTGGGAAGTTTGAGAGAGTTGAATTCTCTCTCAGCCCCCCGGGGCTGACGAGGATGAGTCATCGCATCCGGCAGCGAGCGCTCTTCTGGCTGCTGTATATGCGGAGCTGCTGGTGTTTGTGGGACGCGCTTCTGGCAGGCTGCGGCTGCCATGGCGCGTTAAGAAAGGGGCCACACGCGGGCGGCTCGACGAGCGGTCCCTTTCTGTCCATAGCTCTGCAGCTCCTGTAAGCTTTCCATTCCTTCCTGATCTCCATGTTTGAGATCGGGAGGGCATGGAAAAACCCTAGCCGTTCAGATTTGTATCTGGGCCCAGACAGACGGGAGGGGGAAGAAGCAAGATTGAGATGGATGATCGATCCCCCAGCTGCAAGAAAAAGGAAAATGAGGAATCTTCGGTCTTCGAACTGCAGGAAGGTAAGCTGGGTCTATATTTTATGTTTTAAAATATGACGACCTTGTTTTTCCTGTATAGTTTTTTTCTGAGCATGTAGACAGCCAGGAGGCTGGTCCGTCTCGAGCTAAGGCTCAGAGACATGGCCAGAGGTCCAGTATGGCCGCTCGGGTGCTTCCTCCTTTTCGGAGCAAGTCGCAGAGACGGCTGGACTCGAGGAGGAAGAAGCAGGTTTTAAGGGAGGTGATCGATCACATACGCCAGTAGCGTCGGTGATAGATTCCCTCTCGTTGCGAGGGCGACTTTACATCTGCCCTCGCCCCTTCTTCCTCTGCCTCCTGGGTTTTGGATTCATTTAACATACTCAGGCGCTTCTTTAACAGTCAGGCTGACGGTTGGGCCTTTGATAATATTTTTCTAAAGGCCCGCCTTCTGGCTTGATAGTGAAAGAGGCTCTTTTAGGCTTTAAAGAACCCTAGATTCCATCCCTCCTTGTTAAAGAAAAGGGAAAGAGGAGTCTTTGGTCTTCGAGCCGCAGGAAAGTGAGCTGGGTCTATATTTATGTTTCTAAATATGTTGACCTTGTGTTCCTGTATAGTTTTTCCTGAGTATGTAACTGAAGTTTGATAGGTTGGCTAGAACGATATATTGTGCAGGCCACAAAATGGCCGCCTCTAAGCCACCTGTAGTTTAGAGTAGCTTCTCATCTGCTGTTTGCTAGAGTATGTTTGAGTTAGCACTCGTCACTTCAGTTAGTATCTATGTTTAGGTCGGCATTAATCGGCCGCCTGACATTGTTTGCTTGTTGAGCTTCGCTTTATTTCCTCTTATCTATGGAGATTCAGAGGTGAAGCCCAGGCATTGCTATGTGTGTGGCCCTGTAGGCCCACAGCTTAGCGGCCCAGGCTAGGACTAGGTTTAGGTGTTTATTGTTATAAACCACCCTTTGTATTACTATCCCTTGTTAGGTTGTATAGTTCCTAGTTCTGGCCTCCTCCTGAGGGAGTTGTTAGGCCGTATGCCCATTTCCCCTTGTTTATGTAGGTGCAATGGCTGAGGTTAACAGCTAAGGTAAGCAGGCTGTTATTAGCCTCCCTGGTGCTGTTTTCTCAGGTGGTAGGCCCTTATCTTTGCGTAGGTAAGTGTATGCAGTGTATGCTAGGCCCCACTATCTTATCTAGAACTTTATTCATGCTATGAATTTGTCTTTCCCCTGAGCCCCTTGAATTTACATTCAAGTTTGAGTTACGGTGCTAGCTTTTTAGCTTCCGTCCTCTAGGGTTCAGTACAGATCTATAATTCTGTTTGGTGAGAGCATTTATCCTCTTTATGATGGCATGTATTTACAAAGCATTATTTTTGCTTTGAGTTCTAGCTGTTGCCCTACATGTATGTGAGCTTTACTCTAGTGCTGCCACAGGTTAGAACCTGTTCTCATAATAGTAGGCTTATGTTAGCCTCTATTTAAGAGCGTGGTGACTATTGTACTCCACGGATAGGGTTTGTGTGTTTCACTGAGTGCATCACCTGTTGGATTGCACACTCAGGTTGAGTGTAGAGAGTCTTACTTTCAGTTTGGTCTCTGTTAGCTCCCACTATTTGATCATTGCCACAACAGCTATATTGCATATAACTGTAGGAGTTGTAGGCTCCATTGGATTTAGCCTCCTTCTAGTTTGCAGCTTGTTTTTACAAGCGTTGCTGGTATATGATCATGAGTTTTGCTCACGTAGTTTAGCACTGCCACAGGTTTATGCTCGTGTCCGTTTGAGGTTGTAGGCCTTCTAGGCCTCCCTTAGACCATGTTAGCATTTCATTGTACCCTGTAATTATGTGTCTTGGTACATTGCCTGTTGGAATGTGTAGACTTAGCTCAGGTTGTGTTTAGCTAGTTACCCACAACTTTTTGTTGGGTTTAGAACTGGTCCCCTTTGAGCTTGGTCCCCTTTATGCCACTAGCTGGCGCCACGTGTGGCGGGAGTTGTAGGCCCTATTTAGTCCACCTTTCAGATTGCATGTTGGCACAGTTTGGCGTGTGTTGCATTGCCACTGGCCGATGCCACATGTTTGCAAGTTGTAGGCCTTATAGGCCTCCTATGTAACATGTTGGAGTTCGGTTGTGTACTTCTCTCTATTTGAGAGTAAAAGGTGTTTTACTGAGTACTTTTCTGAGTGGCTTGCCTCTCAGGGTGAGTTTTTGCATTAAAACCGTACTGCGGTTCGGTTTTTCTGCACTTGCTTCCTTGAGTATGGTTTTTCCTTTAGCTCTAGTTGAGCTAAATAGCTAAGTAACTTGTAAGTAACTAAGTAAGTAAGTAAGTAACTTGGTTCTATTTTTGCTCCTAGAACTTTAGTGGCCACTAGACTAGCGCCGCGTGTTGACAGGTAGGCCCTCTGTCAATTTCTACAGTAATATAGTAATGAAATATCTTCTGAATCTAAAAAATCAAATACTATCAAAACAATTAGATGAAACTGAACACCTACACAAGCATTAGTCTTTCAATTTCATTACCATCAATTCAAAAGGGGAAACTTAGGAATAATTTTGTTCTGTAATGTAAACATGGACCATGTAACATAAACTGCAGTGAATTATAAGCAGTAGAGAGTGTCATTCTTGTTTTGTAAAGAAATTTAAAAAAAGAAAACATTGTATAATGCTAACTGATGTTAGTGTTTTTAGGTCGATGTTTTATGAGTGACAAAGTGTGTTTGCTCAGTGAAAACCTTTGCTAGTGTTCTGGAAGAATGAGTTGATTTGAGACATGTATGAAGTGTTTTGGTAGATTTAGTGCATTTTGAATGTGAAGTTAACCTCTGTGCCAAGATGAAAGTTGGTTAGGAGAACTGTGTGAAGAGTTTCGAAAAAGTGACCTAAGTATTGAGAAATGTGTCCTAGCGATTGTAAACTGTAACTTAAAATTGCAAAATAAAAAACAAAAAAATAGAATTGTGAGATAAAAAGTCACAATTATCTTTTATGCTTTCTTTTTTTATTCTGTGGCAGAAAAAAAGCTTCCAAAGTAACCAAAGACCATGTATGTTGGATTTGTTGTTGATCAATGGCAGCAATTTCATGTTTTCATTTCAGTAAAAGCTTCATACTACAACGATTCCACTACCACTGTTCCATATTTACAAAATATGTGGTCTGCATAGGGCACTATACAAAGGGGACACCATCCCAACCTCTATGGGGGCAACATCAACACCACAGCCCACCCCCAGAAAGAGATTTCAACCAAAGGGGACCCTGAAGTTCTGCATAGGGGACAATAGAATAGGGGATATGACCAATAGCTGCCCTGAGCAATTCTGTTATTTCTTCTTTTTTTCTACTGTACATTCTATAAAGTAATGACTCACTTATGTTGCCAAGAATGCACACATTCAACACTCAACCAAAAATGTAGAGTGGATTATATGTAAGCATTCTACTTTTACTGCAGTAAAAGGAAACTGAATTTTAAAAACTATGGATTTCATATTTTCTGCAGGTAGAAGTGAAACATGACAAGTAATGCAGTTTTTGTAATGCCATCAACTGTTAGTATTTTGACAGTCATTGCACTATGATTGACTATATGTTCATGTTGGATTGAAAACTAGTGCTATGTTTTGACGGAACGACTCGATTTTGAATCAGGTTTGCTGTGTTTTGATAGAGTTAGTATATGTTGAAAAAGGTTTTTAGCATTTTGAAATGTAGAGTTTGTGTTTATTTAAGAAAATATGGTTTGGGGCAGAAAATTAACTATTTGGCTAATTGTGTGATGTATGTGTGTTGCTGTGTTAAGAGATTAGAAAAAGTACTTTAAGTATTGGTAAACGCTTGTTAGCAATTGTAAAAAACTGTAAATGGTATTTATTTCATTTCATCTTTATTAGCAGATTCAGGGTCCACTGGCATTTAGCAATAGTTATCTTGTTTTATTAGTTATTTTATTTAAAAAAAAAAAAAAAAAAAAACATAAAACATGAATATAAATAGTTCTATGGTCTGCACATATTATCACTCTTACCATTGTTCGCCCTGATCTCTTTCTCTGTCACACTCTTGCCCTGATGTTCCACCACACAGCTGAACTTGTTCTTCTTCCACTCATCAGGTGTAACTCTGAGGGTGCTGCTCTTCTGGAAGGTTCCGTCCTCATTGGGAAGAAGTTCACCAAGATCCACATCCTCATGATGATCTTGTCCATTTTTCATCCAGGAGATTGTTACTCCACTGGGGTAAAATCCTGTAGCATGACACGTCACTGGAGAAGAGGAATCCTTTTGTAACAGAGACACCTGAGGAGAGACTGAGAGAGAGAGAGAGAGAGAGAGAGTTGCTACAATTCCAAACGAAAATTCATATTTCTATACCCTTGCAATAAGTTCCTCCCATTCAATCCTTGGTTTAAAGAACATTTTTATTATTCATTTCCACAAAGACCACATTATCTGTAATGCTTAAATAAACAAAATATCAAGAGACAAAATGTATAAATAATTTTTTCTTCTTCTAGTGAACAATATTGTTTAGGAACACATGTTCACTGCTGGATAAGAACTGATGTACCTGTTTTCTGCAGGCTGCTCCTTCCATACACCACATACTTCTTCAGCCACTCAATACACACAGTGCTGAGGTAATGTTTTCTGTACTCAAGATCACCTCTGTTATTGTTCCATTTAAGTATGGTGGGGACTCCTTGCGGTACTGGGGTAATCCATCTCATCTCCTTCAAATCCAGAGACAGAAAGTCCTCTCCATCATAACCGTACTGGAGGAACCCATCTGTTTCTCCAGTCCGATCATCCCATTTACAGCCGTACATCATCTGAACTGTGTGCACACCTGAGAAAAAGAGACAATGAAAACTCAATTCATACAGTCTGAATAAAATCATCAGTCAGTCAGAAAGTCACAACATATTTTGGAAGAATGTTTGGATAATGTAAATTATAGGTTCTCTATAGTGACTGATCTCATACTAGACTTTGATTACACTGAAGCATTACAGACTATTTACATTTATGCATTTTGGCAGACGCTTCTATCCAAAGTGACTTACATTGCATTATACTATACATTTGTATCTGAGTATGTGCAATTCCTGGGATCGAACCCACGACCTTGGCATTGCTAGTGCCATGCTCTAGCCACTGAGCTACAGGAAAATCTATTTGCATGTGTTCTGTAGAGCTCAATCTCCTGCACTCAGCTGTATGAAACAATGAAAGACCAGCATAAATTTACAGTCCAGATCAGGCTTGCTTATGTGTTAGTGCTGGTTTAGAGCTAGTTAGTTGCTGGACCTGCTGGTTAAGGTAATTTGGAAGATTGGTGACATCATCAGTACAGCAGAATCCAAAATACAGTAACTCACACTCACTAACATGAAGCTCATGGGGAATTAAACTTGAAATGAATTTAATTTCCATTAGCATAAATATGCACAGCACAAACCTCTTTTATATTCTTTCTCTGTGAAGGATACATGAAATGTTTCCTTAGAATCTGTTTTGGAACAGTTTTCATGTTGTGGAGAATGAAAGAGATTGTAATGTTAATTCTGTAGAGAGGAAATGTGAATATAAGAGTAGGGGTAGGATGAATGGGGTTTCCATATTCCATTACAATTATGCAAAATTAATATAATGAGTATTTTTATTTATTATTGTTTATCAGTTAGGGAAGTGCATATTTCTAAAATTATAAATATATTACTATTGATGTCTTAATTTAATGTTTGAAGTTCAAATTAATCCAAATTTTGCCAAAAATAACTGAAAATTGTTTGCAATTTTTGAGGCCATTTTCTCAACAAAAAGAAGTTGACAGCCACCATTTAAATAATTATAACTCGACGACAGTTTGGAGAACATCATTATATCATTAAAAAGCTGAGACTGCCCTATTCATTCAGTGCATAACACTCAAAACTTATATATTGTAAATAATTTTCATAGTTTAATAGTACATCAGTATTTCTCTGTTAGGCACACCTGATAATCAGATGGTGACTAAATCTGACTAAATCAGTCATTCCAGTTGTCTCGTAACAAAGAAATGTTTTGCATACTCTGTATACACTCAAAAAATGATTTTTGATGCTGTTCACTTTATTTAAACAACTTATTTTGATTCAACACAATTGTATTAGGTTTCTGGTTCAAATGTAATTGCTTCATGTTAAATTGACTTGAAACGATTACTTTTGACTTAACTTGATATTTTCATATTAAAATAACATGTTTCAAACAAGTAAACTCAACCAGGACTCAATCAAACAGGACTTTCACTACCGTCATGCTTTGCAAAGGGCTGATCTGGGAGAGTAAATGTTGAAATAAAGTGTTATTTTAAGCAGTTTTTAGCAACATGAGAAAATGGAGAGACTTTTTAATGTTTACTGTTCTATTATGTTGGTATTTAAAAGTTTCTGTTATGTTAATGGTTTTGGGGTTACCATTGTGGTGAAGTGTAGAGCATGTGCTTGGGTTGAGGACCTGCTAACAACAATTAAAGTCGTTTTAATAATAAAACAGCTATTTTGGGCATGCCATAGATGGAAAAAACCATCTTCTGGCTAACACCTAACAAGAGTCTTTACAGAGTAAAGATTTTGTAAAAGTTGTGAAAATGGTTCTTGAGCATCCACTATATAAACTAATCAATTGAACTGGATTTTTAGGATAACTAAATGTAAAGGTTTTGGACAAAATTAAGAAAGTTAACCTGATTCAACTAAATGGCACTGAGTTAACCTTATGTAATAAATTTAAGTTAACTGAAATAAATAATGTTAATTAAATGCAACATAACAAAGTTACGTGGAACCTGTTGACATAAAAAAATTAAGTAAATCCAACGTATCATTTTTTTGAGTATACTATACTATATGTGTGATGCACTATTCATTCACACACACATAACAGAAATAGAGATCATATGTGTGTTCAAGTGAGTTTGTTACCAACTTACCCTTTGACTGGTTAAACCGCTCCTTTGCAATCTGGATGTCGTTTTTGAAGACCTGATGGCTGCCAATCAGTCTCTGTTTCCCAGTAATCTTCTCTCTCATTCTGTCTGATCCACTCTGTCTTTGGCACAGCTTTCAATGTGTTGCTGTCAAAGTACATATACTGAACATCATCAACCAGACCAACCGCTGTGAACTCTGGGAAGTCAATGTCTCCAGACGCACCAGTGTAGAAGTATTTCAGAAAGTGTGTTCCTGATACACAAACAGAGAGAAAATTTTTAGTCATCATGTTACATGTTAAATTTATATTTAATGGAATCTTGCCAGTTATTGGAATAACTTTTACAAGATGTAGGTCTACTATATTTGAATTAGAACCATTTCTGTCCCTGGACCACAAAACCAGTTATAAGTTGCACAGGTATATTTAGCAAAAGCCAACAATACATTGTATGGGCCAAAATTATCGATTTTTCTTGTATGCCAAAAATCATTAGGATATTAAGTAAAGATCATGTTCTATGAAGATATTTTGTAAACTTCCTACCATAAATGTATCAAAAATGCATTTCTGTGAGTGGATATGCATTGATAAGGACTTCATTTGGACAACTTTAAAGACGATTTTCTCAATATTTATTTATTTTTTGCACCCTCAGATTCCAGATTTTCAAATAGATGTCGACCAAATATTGTCCTATCCTAACAAACCATACACCAATGGAAAGTTTATTTATTCAGTTTTCATATTATATATAAATCTCAATTTCAAAAAATTGACCCTTATGATTGGTTTTGTGGTCGATGGTCACATTTAGTCAGAAACAGCTTTATTAGCCAAACTTTATTAGAACAGGGAATTTTGTTTTAGTTCATATGAGCTCTGAGTGCTTACAATATACAACAAATAACATATTTAGACCCAGTAAATGAACATTTGTTGCATTAGATATCATCACATTCACACAAAGACAAATGTAAGAACGACATTTAGCCTAATGAATGTATTATTTGAAGACAAAATTGCAATGAAAACACCAAAAATACCTTGTAGTACACTCTTTTCCACTTGTTTTTGATCCCACTATTTTACATATTATATTATATATTTTTTTATAAATTATTATCTCGGAGGCAAGAATAAGGTTGTTCGTGCTCTTGTACTGCCATCTAGTGGCCATAAAGACTGCAGTCAAATTCTCCAAGTAAATTTTTTCCCCCAAGAACCGTGGATCTACTAAAAAAGAAATTCAAAAATGTGTAATTATTATTTATTCTGCTGTTATGGGCTGTTTTTAGATTTATTAATAGAACAAACAATAAATAGCCTATTATGGGTTTAGCAAGTTGGTCATCATCAGTCTCTGGGCAAAAAAACGTTTCTCAGGTTAGAAATGAAACTGATCCGTATCTGAAACCAACCCGTGCACTTGAGAATTGCCTATCAATAGTACGCGATTGTAATCTCGTGGAATATATACGCCAAAATTGTCGTGCGCATTATACGCATTTTTCTTGTGCATATGATACGCACTTTATGGCGTGTATATAATACGCTTGGTAGTCGTGGGTAGGATTTGGGCGGCTCGTGCGTATTACACACCATAAAGTGCGTATCATATGCACGCGAAAACCCATTTTGGCATATATTTCACGAGATTACAAACGCGTAGGCTACTATTGATATGCATTCTTCTTTTAGGTCTCTTTCAAGGTAATATATTAACTGAGAGACATATCATACAGTGGCACTATTTTTTAAGAGAAAGCTTACTCTGGCACTATACTGTAAAATTAAAATAACCTATGCCTACTCACCAGCATAGGCTAGATGAACTCCGAGAAGCACAATCACTACGACCCTCATTGCATAGTCCTGAGAGACAGCTCAGATTAAAATAGCTTTAGAGAAATTACTTGAAATATTTGTACCAAACGTTAATTTTTAATTTGAACTGGTCAAACGTACGCTAACTCCTAAACTCAGGAAATTGGGGGGAACGCGGTGGGATTGTCCGACTTGTGAATTTCGAGGGGGGACGGCGTTCCAGTTTTTTAAGAAAATGAAAAGGATTTCTATGTTTAATTTACTCAATAGCCTAAGAAAGCGATACGAATTCAGCACAAAACAGCGCAATAAACTATCCTATCACAGTTTTTTACAATAGTAATTTAGGACACATTTCTCAGCACTTTTTCAAAAATCTACACACACTTAACTAACTTTCATCTTGGCACAGCAGTTAATATCACATTCAAAATGCACTAAATCTACCAAAACACTTAATTCATGTCTCAAATCAACTCATTCTTCCAGAATTCTAGCAAAGGTTTTCACCTACCAAACACACTTTGTCAATCATAAATCACTGACCTAAAAAACACTACAGTTTTTTTTTTCAACTGCTTACACACATTTTCAAAACTTTGCCTCTTTTTCCCCCCCCAAAACTTTACACACAAATCCAGGAATTACACACACAAAATCCAAAATGCCTCACATCTCTTGCAAAATGAAGCACTGCATTCAAAATGTAACAAACACATCTCAAAAGCAAACACCTTTGCTATAATATTCTATTTTTGGATATATCATATACTCACAGATATTCAAAACCTAAAGCTCTTCTTTCATGAGCTCCTATGTACATTTCTGTACAAGATTGAGAGTGATTGGCAGAGAGATGTTGAAAAATTCACGGTAAACACGAAAGCAAGATTGAAACCAAACTATTTATTTTTTACTGCAAGCATTTGTGGTTGTGAATTCAGTATTACACAGTATGAAAGAAAAGAGATACATCAACCATGTGTAGTTGGACAGAAACAATGGTTGTGTTTGAAAAAGGAAATCAAGATACTTCCTGTTAGATTTTTGTGTGTTACATAGAGAATTGTGTGTTGTGTTTTGCAAAAAGTATTTTATGAAATTGAAAACTGAGTCAAAGGCCGATAATTAGTGTATGGTTCTGCAGATTTGGTGTGTGGTTCTGCTGTTTGAGTGTCAAGTTTCTGAAATTGTGTGACAAGTAAAGATTTTGTGTGAAAGCAGTTGAAAAAAAACGGTAAATGATCCACAGTTTAGCTCATAGATCTGTTGTGCTCACTGTGTGAAGAGTTTTGAAAAAGTGACCCAAGTATTGAGTAATACTCTGCCCACAGCAGCATTACCTGTGATGTAGAGGAGATTGTTTTTCAATTTAATTTTTTAAAATATGTTGTTTTTACTTACACAATCACTGTCATTTATAGATTACAATAGTGTGATTTTGCAAATTCAAAATGAATATGGAGGTTGCTTTGAATAACCCAATTCAATGTAGTAAAAGTTTTTTAATGGAATGTGACTTATGATTGGATCAATACAAGGCATCAACTGGTCAGTGGTGCAGCCTTATGTATTTGTCTCATAACTGTATTTGTCTCAAAAGGCATCAGCATCCCAAACACTACACAAGAGAGAGATGAGAGAGCAAGAGGCAGAGGAAGACAAAGACCAAGAGGAAGACAGAAATATACTGAGAATTAACACATCTTTCAAATTACATGAATACATTTCTCACTTAGACACAACCACCACCTAAACTCTATATACCTACAGGCCAATTTGCACATTTACATACTCTTTTCAAAACTGTTAAACTTAAGTATAAATCCTAACATAATACAAAATTGAATAAGACAGCAATTTGCTACATTTCTATAGTAATACCATATCGAAATATATTCCAAATCTAAAAAATGAAATACTATTAAAACAAATAGATGTAGCTGAACAACACAAGTGTTAGTCTTTCGATTTCATTACCATCTACACAAAAAGAGGAAAACTTAGGAATAATTTTATACTGTAATGTAAACATGAATTATCTAACAGATACTGCAGTGAATTCTAAACAGCAGAGAGAGTCATTCTTGTTTTGTAAAGACATTTTACAAAAGCAAACATTGTATAATGCTACCTGATGTTTGTGTTTTAAGGTCATTGTTTTATAAGCGACAAAGTGTGTTTGGTGGTTGAAAATCTTGATTTGAGACATGAATGAAGTGTTTTGGTAGTTTTAGTGCATTTTGAATGTGAAATTAACAGCTGTGTCAAGATTAAAGTTGGTTAGAATAGCTGTAAAGAGTTTTGAAAAAGTGAAGTATTGAGAAATGTGTCCTAATGAAAAAAAAAAAAAACTGTAACAAAGACATTTGTTTCTCAAATGCACAGAAGTGCTGAATGCTGATAGGGATCAAGGCCTATAGGCTGTTTATACATCAGGTCTGTTTACTATCACACATTTAGTATGATTGATTGGTCCGTTTGAATGTCTCAGATAGTCACATGGTCAAGGAAAGGATAAAAGAAGCTTGTAGCTGATGCTCTCTTTTTCTCTGGCTCCTTTCTTGGATGCTCCTCTTTCTCCCACCTGACCTCTACATGCCTTCCTGGGCAACTGGGTTAAAGGCTATAAGCCACACTCAAATCCTCTGTAGCATTTCTCTTTCTCTCTTCTCTTTTCTAAAGCTATATTTTCTTTCTATTTCTGTATCTCTGTTTTTCAGATATCATTCTACATACATGTTCGGTTCAGTTACAGTAATTGTAGGCTATTTTTGTTTTCATACATTTTGTATATTTTTACATATTTTGTAATCATTTTCAAGACATTACTGTTATTAAACCCTTTCGATTACAAATGTGTAAACTAGTTTTGACTTAAAATTAACATTGAAGTGATAATTATTGCAATGCATTAGAGCCTCATTGCATCAATGCTATCCCACATTTTGCTATTTTAGCACTCATCTGATATTGGTATAAGTAGCAGAGTGTTAATTAATGAGAAATGAACAGTTTTATACCATCTTGTGCTTAGTGTTTCTTCAGCAGTCTGAACCACTTAAAACTATAAGCATACAACTATATAATATTATTTTATTTTTGCAACTGATTGTGTTTGCACACATTGAGTGACAGGCAAAGAAAAAGACATTTTGTGAGAAAATGTGAGCCTGTTTTGTCTGAGTAGAACTTTACTGGCAATTTTACTTTTACAATTGTACTAAAAAAGCTTGGTTTTACTATGAGTTTACAGTGTTGAAAAACACAAACATTTCTGTAAACCAACAATATCATACTGGATTTCTACAGTGCATAGATACTATGAAGGCACCCAGCATGCAATGCAGAATGAATAGATTTTGTTGTTTTTGATACTTTTTTTTTGTTAGTTTTTTGATACTTGTTGGTTTTATCTGTGCTGCTGAACTTATTTTTTGTTAAATTTTAATAGTTTTGTTAATTTATTTTGTTATATTCAGAGTTTATCTTTTCTATTTACCGTTTTTTTTATGCCGAGAACTGATATTTGTGTATCATAAGGTGATGCTTATAAGAAAAAAACAACTGTGTTGTAAGATGATGTCACATCTTTCAAAGATGTATCTCAGCAGTTGCTTCACTATTGTGAAAAATCCATCTACAAACAATTATTGATTTGAAATAAATTATAGGTAAATCTTTATGCTTAAATAATGCCAGAATAAAAACCTATTTTTTAAAGAATATTTTGATTAACTTAAATCAGCCAATTAGCTTATTTTATGCTCTGCTTGTCATTTTTTTAACAAATGTTTTCATGGCCGGTTTCACAGACAGGGCTTAGACTAAGGATTAGTCCTTAGTTCAATGACGGTGATTAAGTAGCTTTTACAAACGTGCCTTAGAAAAAAAGAAAACATTACTGGTGTGCATCTTGAGACAAAACAATGGCACTGACATATTTTAAGATATGTCAGAGCAAGTTTCTTTCAGTTAAAACAACTCAAACATGCATTTTAGTCTGGGACTAGCTTAAGCCTTTTCTGTGAAACCAGGAGTATATGTCACACTTCTGACTTGCCTAGATCAGAAATATGAATATGAATCTACAAGGTCCAAGATTCCAAGCAAATGGAACACTAATCACCATTATGGTCATTATCAAAATAATTACAGAAGTGAACAATTACATTTCTTACAGTTCCATGCAGACAACCTTATAATGTGAATTTGCAGTAAAACAAGAGCAGTAAACATGTGATGTTAACATCATTCTGCTGTTGATTCTGCTATTGACCCAACATGCATTGATTTCATGGTAAATTTCTGACTACAGTAATAGTCAGTGTGGAACAGTGTGGAACCACCATAGTCACAGTTGTCAGCTATTTGGGATTTTAAAATGACAAATTATATTTAATCAGTTAAGTCTTTTTATTATCAGTGCTTCTTATCAGGTCAATTTGCAGGTCAAATTGCACATGCTTACTTTTTTTCAAAACTGTTAAACTGAAGTACAAAACCTAATACAAAATTGAATAAGACAGCAATTTGCAAGATTTCTACAGTAAATACAGAAATATATTCCGACTCTAAAATATAAAATACTATCAAAAGAATGTAGCTGAACACCTAGTGTTAGTCTTTCAATTTCATTACCATCTAAACAAAAGGAGACAACTTAGGAATAAGTTCTGTAATGTAAACATGGATCATGTAACATACTGCAGTGAATTCTGAGTGTCATTCTTGTTTTGTAAAAAAAAAATTACAAAAGAAAAAAACATAGTATAATGCTTCCTGTTGTTAGCGTTTTTTGGTCATTGTTTTTTGAGTGACAAAGTGTTTGTTATATAGAATAAGTTGATTTGAGACATGTATAAAGTGTTTTAGTAGTTTTAGTGCATGTTGAATGTGAAATTAACGACTGTGTCAAGCTGAAAGACTGTAATAGACTCTGATGAAATCTGAATTCTGCTATTTTGGTACGGGAGTGTAAGACAGATATTCATCATTTACTCCTTTTTGTAAGGTTTATTTTAAAAAACTCAAAACCACTTTACAAATTTTTGAAGACAAACATACAAAGACATTTATGTAACTTAATTTATATTTAGTAACCTCAAATAAAGAAAAATATCTATATTTTACTGTACTGTTCAGATAACAGTTTAATAGTACAGCATATGCAATTATTTAACAAGAATCAATAATTCTGTAGTAAAAAAAAAAAAAAAAATTAAAAACACAAACAAAGGAAATATACAAACAGAACAAACCCATTCATGACATACAAGGAATAAAATGCAAAAGCTGCATATTGATAGCAGCCCAAATACAAACGTTCTTAGACCATTTTAAAGTTTATTTAAAGTTAACTGTCAGATAAACAATCAATCTTTCACATATTCTACAAATCAATCATTCCTATTCTTGTTTTATATACATTTATACACATTTTCTAATTTAGGTTGCGTGTTCATATTTCTATATTCTAAAATGAAGTTCATAAGAAAAAATAAAAACCGGTAACACTTTACGGTAACACTTTACAATAAGGTTCATTAGTTAACATTAGTTAGCTACATTAGTAACTAATAATGAACTGCACTTCTACAGCATTTATTAATCTTTGTTAATGTTAATTTCAACATTTACTAATACATTATTAAAATCTTGTCAACATTAGTTAATGTACTGTGAACTAACATGAACAAACAATGAACAACTGTATTTTCATTAACTAACGTTAACAAAGATTAGTAAATACAGTAACAAATGTATTACTCATGGTTAGTTCATCTTAGATTAACTGTTTAACTAATGAACCTTATTGTAAAGTGTTACCTAAAAACCAAAGGATGAACGGAAAGTGTGAAGAAACAACTTTTCTTTTAGATGTAATTAATATAGAATCAAAGGACAGATCAATCCCTCCATGTGTGTGTTTACATGTAGATTTGGCAAGATGGACAGCTTAAGCATCATTTTTCAACTTCATCTCACACACTCATCTTGTCTCCTAAAATGGAAGAAACATATTACATTTCATTAATTTTACATGACTGACAGTTGCACTGAATAATAATAATAATAATAATATCACACACTTACATCTTTGTGCTTTAGGATCTATTTGAACCATCATCAGATTCTACAACAGAAAAAGAAAATTACAACAATAATACAACAGACAGCTCCTAGAAACTGTCATATTTATTAGTTTTAGTTACATTAGAGAGAAATATTGTAGGACACACAACGTCTATTTTGATTTATTATATCAATTTACATTACTTACATAACAAATTTAAATATGAACATGGTACACAATATATACTAATGACCAATGGCAGAGCCTATCTATTATTATGTTATGATAAAAGAGATTATGAGGAACTTACGGTTCTGAGGAACAGGTTTAAAGCCTGAAAAACAACCAGAGAGACGGACTGTAAGTTCATTTCACCCATCAGAGCAGCACACAAATGTGTGAAACATACAACGTAGTCAATATAGTGATGATGATAAAATATGAGACAATGTCTCACCTTTCTTTCTCCGATAAAGCACAAACCCAACCGCACCACTGACAACCAACAGGACAGCAACAACAACTCCAACAATGATGCCAATGGGAAAAAAATCTGAAGAATATGATTAGAAGAAAACATCAGATTATTAAAGAGCCCTGTAGAACCTGTAAAAGTGGAACATTTTAGCTGATACAAAAACTGTGATTGTGATGTCTGCAGTTCATCACTCTAACCGAATATTGAGTGACTATAACACATTCCTGTAAACATAAAGCAAATTATTTCCATGAACATTTTCATGGTCTAATCATCAAAACAATCACTCTTATCATAGCTAATTAAGATCTCACTGTCTGTCAGTATCTCTCTGATGGTTTCACCCTGATGTTCCACCACACAGCTGAACTTGTTCTTCTTCCTCTCATCAGGTGTAACTCTGATGGTGCTGCTCTTCTGGAAGGTTCCGTCCTCATTGGGAAGAAGTTCACCAAGATCCACATCCTCATGATGATCTTGTCCATTTTTCATCCAGGAGATTGTTACTCCACTGGGGTAAAATCCTGTAGCATGACACGTCACTGGAGAAGAGGAATCCTTCTGCAACAGAGACACCTGAGGAGAGACTGGAGAAAGAGAGATCCAACATTTAATATGCTATGCTCTGTAATATTCTGCTTCTGCTCAAACTCAAATTTCCTTACTATTAATACAGAAACTAATATAAAGAGAGCAAGAGATGAACAAATAAATAGAGAGAGTAAGGAAGAGAGAAGGGGGTTCAATAAAGAGTTGATGCTGCAAAGATTAGAATTGTTTTTTTTGTTTTGTTTTTTCAGAAATTTGAACACTGTTGCTTAATACTGAACACCAGGAACTCTTTTCACCATGCTTGTCTTTATATTTTAATGTACCATTAATAAAGTTAAAGAGTTTGATAAGTAAAATTTTTTTCAAGACTTGTTACAATTCTTTATATATACAGTGCCTTCCATAAGTATTAGAGCAGTAAAGACAAAATTGCTCTGTTAGCTGTGGTGTCAAGACATCTATAAATATGATAAAAAAAATTAATATGAGGAAGAAGTACAGAATGTCACATTTTATTATTGACGGTTTCAATACAAAATGTTTTACCAACTAAGAAGAACAGCACTTTTAGAGTTTCATCCCTCTGCCTGATGTGAGCACAAGTATTGGGACGGTTTAACTTAAAGCAAATGTAAAAGTGTAAAAGCTAATATTTAGTTCACAAGCTCACACTTACAAATAAGTCAGATAAAATAAATGGTATACGTATTTGCCGTGCTGTCCGGGGAGAGGGCTCCGAGCTCGGTATTTGGCCTGAACACAGAGTCCCCCCAGCTTGTATGCCTTGGGTCATTTGCAGTTTCTTTTTTTTCTCCACACTTTTTGCTTTCCCACTTTGATAAAGGTTAATCTTTGTCTCGTCTGTCCATAAAACTCTGTTCTAAAACTCTACTGGCTCATCTCTGTGTATTTTTGGTACTGATCAGATGTTTGATCTTGCTGTGTAGCCTCTGTAATTCTCTTGGTGTCTGGTGTAAGTCTCCCGCGAACAGTAGATTGTGAGACCATCACCCCAGCTTTCTGGAGGTTGCTGGTGATTTTACTGACAGTTTTTTTCATAGCCCTTGTCATTTGTCTATCATCAACTGCTGTTGATTTTCTCAGCTGACCTGGTCGTTGTCAGCTGCTGAAGCTTGCCAGTGGTATCTGTCTTTTTCAGGACATTCCTAACTGGACATTCCAAGTCAATCTCCAGATTTAAATCCTATTGAACAAGCATTTGACCAGCTGAAGAGGAGACTAATGGCAGAAACTCCCCAAAACAAGCAACCTTTGAAAATTGCTGCATTAAAGGCCTGGAAAAGCATTTCAAAGTGTGAAAGCAAGAGTCTGGTGATGTCTATGGGTCACAGACTCGCTCCTGTGATTGCTTGAAAGGAATTTACAACTAAATATTAGCTTTTAAACTTTTACTTTTTACTTATTTGCTTTAAGTTAAACCATCCCAATACTTGTGCTCACATCAGGCAGAGGGATGAAACTCTAAAAGTGCTGTTCTTCTTAGTTGGTAAAACATTTTGTGTTGAAACAGCCAATAATAAAATGTGACATTCTGTACTTTTTCCTCATATTAATCTTTGAATCATATTTATAGATGTCTTGACACCACAGCTAACAGAGCAATTTTGTCTTTACTGTCCCAATACTCATGGAGGGCACTGTATATTCAGTGCTCTATAATAAAAGCTATACCAGTACCTGTTTTGTCCAAGCTTGTCTTTCCATACTCCACATACTTCTTCAGCCACTCAACACACTCAGTGCTGAAGTAATGTCTGTCACTCTCAAGATAATTTCTGTCTTTGTTCCACTTCTGTACAGTGATGAATCCTTGCTATCCATCTCATCTCCTTTAAATCCAGAGACAAGAAGTCCTCTCCATCATATCTATACTCTTTAAAACCAGATGTTGCTTCTGTCTCAACATCCCATTTACAGCCGTACATTTCCTGGAATGTGTGCACACCTGAACAAGAGATAGAGAGATTAAATTTGCTTTCATCAATAATCAGTTCATGATATCAGTCATACCAAAAGTGTCTAGATTTCTGCTGATTTGAGACAACGCGCAAAGGAAAGGAACAGAAAATATTAGTGGACGCTCCTTGTTCGCAACTTGTTAAACTGATTATTTCAAAAAGGTAGGTTAATGGATTTTCACTGTTAAGCATTAACTGCAACAATTCACATTTTCAAAACAATGTATAGCTTGTGTAATGTGATAAATTGTTTGAGCTGTACCTAGTAGCTAGTAGTTAAGGACACAGCAGAGCAAACAATGAGCGAATAACCTATGCTATTTAAGCTAATACAGTTTTTACTCTTTGACGTCTTTAGCTTTTTTAATTTCATTTGTGAGGCTTTAAATTTAATTTTGATTCGTAGCCTATAGTTGTCATTAGGTGACTAATCTAGTACTGCATGCAGTGTGTCAACAACAATGCCTGAAATAAACCACAAATGTATCTGTGGCCTAATAAAAAAATATATAAGCTAGCTAGTGTTTCTGTAAACTATAAGGCTACATATATACTGAGGAAAATGTTTTCTTAATCTAATAATAAACATTGTCATTTATAACTAATTATATAATACACTGCATAAGCCTTTAAAACATTGTTCTGATGGCACAGTCTTCTTGAACAGGCCAGCAGCTACTTCAAGAATATTATTTTTGAATGGGGATTGGAAATGATAAATGTCATCATCACCAATGTCATAATGGCTTCATTTTGCTTTTGTGATGCATTCTTCATCACGCGTGGCTGTCTTTTTCATATTGGATGTAAGAGCTTAAGTCACTGATAGCTCTGGCAGTGTGTGATCTGGACATACATGGAGGCTTTTCTCATTGTAAATGAGTGCAAAGGCCATGTTATAAAAATGATCTCAGACATCACACACTTGCTTAATTTTGCATTGCTTCATTCCACACACATATTGTTTTGAAACTTTCCTTGTCTTTTCAATTACTTCCATACTTGTCATAGTGACATTTATTTAATGCAACTATTTGTTAGTGAGTTGATGAAAATCATAATGTAGTAAAAATAAAAAACAATCAAAATAAAACACTTACTAAAAAGATAACATATTTACCTGCATGTTATGTTACCATTAACCAACATCAGAGAGCCGTGAACATGAAAGTGTGTTGTTAAATTATTGAAATATGAACTTTAATATTAGGAGGACTTCAAGTAAATATTTTAGGTCTACAGAGAGAGTTGACTTAAAAAAAAGAAGTAGCTATAATATTGAGAGTAATAACTTAGCAACATTTTAATAATATCTCATATTTCATAGAAATATTAATATATAATTTCTCCCCTATTCACTTATTATGTCTCCCTAAAATGCCTGTTAAGCATGCTGTAAGTCCTGTCCTCCAGCAGGATGTCTCATAACAGAAAGTCATATTCTGATTTGAAAATAAAGTTGTCTTGAGATGTTAATTTACAACAAACAATAGAAGAACAATAGACAAACAAAAATTGTTTGTTTTTACTCTTTTTTGTTTCCACAGTGACAACTTACTCCATAACATGCATCTAATAATTTAAAAACTCAGCTTTCCTAGAGAAATGGTCATATTGTCCATACTCAATAGCAGCTTAATTGGAAGGGAATAACACCTGTGTCATCTTAGTCTTGAGAAACTTTTATACACTTATCACTGAAAGTATCCTGTTGCAAAAAATAACAATTCATATCACTGTAACAAAAACAAATTTAATTAAGTAGGCCTATAATGTTGCTCCTGAATTACAGTAATTATCATATTATTTATTAATTATTTAATTATGAAAATATAATTTCACTTTATATACAAAATTTCAGAGTCAGTTATGCACAATGCATTAACACAACACACTGTGCTCATGTGATGAAACTAATATAACTAAAAATATCTTCCAGTGGTCCAAAGACAAGGATCAAGTTTGTATAAACAGGAAAAGTTTGATCATATGAAAAAAATAAAGCAACACACGCCATAACTTTCATTTACTTTTCAGTGCCAGTTCTACTACTTTCTGTGACAGATATAATCGAACATAATTAACTATAAAACTGTAATTCAGAAAAAAAAAAAAAAAATCCTAATACATATAAGTAATTTTATTGTGAATACTAAAATCAAATAAAATATATCATACAGGTGTGGCTAATTATTGTACTAACAAAATAAACAAGAGATCAGGTATTTTCCTGTGTCCTTGATTCCACTCCGTTCCGAGAAATCATGTGACAGTGGCAAAGACCTACAGCAGAGAGAGGCATAAACGGTTTGATAATTTTGGAAACTGTTGACGAAATCTATATTTTGGTTTGGTTTTTATTCTAAAATATCACAAGATCGTTATAAAATGATACAAAAAACAAATAATAATAATGTAATGCGATGGAATTAAATTTTCACTATAGCACAAACATGATCCTTCACTGAGCATTACTGCATAACAGTCAGCAAGCAATGCGCATGCGCTGTACTAACGGAAAGAGAAAGTAAAGCGCTGCGAGCTGCCCACAATGTTTTGGGGAAACACGACGAATCTTTAACATACCAAACAACACGGTAACGGCAATAAAGATATCATTTTAACAAGCAGAGCAACGATGTCTGAGATTTCGACCATATATAAGATATCTGTCATCGTATTTACATTGTTTTGTGGTGGTAAGTTTTGTTGCATGCTGGTAATCGAGATATTTTGGTCTTTAATACATTCTATTATGTGTGTGAATGAACACGATTCTCATAAGTTCTCTTATCTCGCAGTTTCCGGTTCTGGATGTCCAGTTCTGGAGTGCTGGTTTGTCCAGGAGAAGCCCGGTCATGGAGGAGGTTTCTCAGTCCCAATGAGTCAAGAGAAATCTCTAATGTTCATCAGAACTGAAGCTTACAGTGAAGAGATGCTGTCTGAACTTCATCCTCCTGCAGACATCAGCCCGTCCAGGATTTACTATGTGACTGGTCAGTGTCAATGCAGCATGTGATTTTAAAAACATTTGTGTTGATTTTTGGATTCTAATCTAATTAATATAAAAATATAAAAAAAAACAATATAAAAATACTTTATTTAAATCCCTTTTCTACGCCAGTCAGTTGACATAGTGTAATGACAACTATTAGATGATAACTGCACTTTAATGCACTGTCCTCCTCCAGATCCAGCTGGCACGTTCTGTAGTGCCGCCCTGAATCCACCCAAAGGCTCTGTGAACAAACCAAAGTGTGAGATTAACCCTTTCATGCCTCACGCCTCCATGGTCAGATGGACATCTGCTCTCACTGACTCCGCCCAAAGTCCAGTCTACCTGCAAGCTGATTGGTTCTCAGTGGCAGCACAAGGGCTTGACGAGCAGCTGACATTGTCCAATATTATGAGAGCGCCTTCAGCTTCTAAAGAGCCAAAAGGTAACGAGCCCAAGTTTCGTAGTTATTGCAGAAAATATATTATATGTAACTGTATATTATAATATATACTATATTTACATAATATATAGTAAATCATTATGCTCCATATAATTATTCTTTTATATAATTATGTTCACTGTCTTTCTCTCCTAAAGTCATTCTCAGTGTGTCCAGTAAAACTCCTGTGGTCCGCTCTAGACTGGGAGAACCGGTTCTGTTAGACTGTGGGTTCTGGGTCGACCCGTCTTCTCCAGTTCACGGCTCTGGATTCTCTGTCGAGTGGCGTTATCAGTTTCGGGGTGAAGGACGGCTGGTCCTCGCTTACGATGGCAAGAACGATCGGTTTGCAGAGACATCAGAGACCGGAGCCGATATTGACATCACAGGCCTCTATGAAACAGGAAATGCATCTCTGATTCTGGAAGAATCTCAAGTGAGACACTCAGGAACTTACATCTGCACAGTGTATCTTCCACACCTGCTGGCTCAGATAGCCGTGGACCTGGAGATAGTTGGTGAGAAGATTGAATATCCTGACATAGTCAAGTCAGATTTGGATATCTTATTATGGATGTGATGTTGCAGCCAGCTAGTTTATCAACTGCATTTGTTATATTAAACTACAGTTATATATAGGATAGTAACCACTGCCTGTTTTCTTTCCAGAGCCTCCATCTCTCTCCATCTATCCTTCTCCTCTTCCTCTGCTGGTTCCTGGGCAGGTGCTGCTGATCCAGTGTGAGGCGTCTGGTTTTGCTCCTCACACTCTGGATCTGGGCTGGGAGTTCACCGGGGCTGATGGGAAGTCCCGCTCTCTGGGTCAGGGCGGTGTAACGGGTCACAGACAGGCGTCTGATGGCACCTTCAGTCAGAGCAGCCGTCTGGAGCTGGACTCGAGTAAACTGGGGCTCGGTCGTGGTGGTGACATCACCTGTGTGGCCAAACATGACGGAGGAACACGACGAGCTTCTGCTACACTCAATGTGATTGGTGAGTGATACTGTCATAGACTGACACATCATTTTCTGACAGTGTTTACGATAAATCATTAAACCTGAAAAATTTCATGTACACACAGCTTTATCCATGTCATCCATCATATTTTCTCACTAAAGCCCCCATCTTGAAAACTCAGGGCTTAAAAAAGTTTATATTGTAATTATTACAACATTGTGGTGGCGTTCATGTGCGCTCAACTCTTAAATGCAATCTTTCTGACATGACTTGAATACAGCAATACATGCATCAACATTCAGTTATTTCTCGGTCCGTCCTGATTTCTTCTGTCCTGAACTGATAGAGATGCGTTCCCATCGACTGTATTCCGGTCATTTATGAGTCAACATTGCGCAAACACACACGCAGAACTTCCACAGCTTTCATATAGCATTCATATCAAATATAGAAATCCAGTTATTTTCAGCCCTTGAATTTGATTGCGACATTCCAATATGTTGATATACAGTCCACTCCACTTATTCAGAGAGACACAGTGCTTTAGTGGTGAGGATTTGCAGTGGTTCTTTCTGGAGGTTTCTCCAGTCGGTGGCGACAAGTGTCAGTCTTTATGAGTGAATCATTAACTCATGCTAAGCAGTTGTTCAAGATACATATTTGCATTTCCAAAAGAATATTTATGTTAGTGAGAATGTTCTTTAAGTCTTGATTGTATATTTTGTTCACATCAGGTGTCAGCGCTCCTTCTATTGAGGACTCTATGGCGATGGTCGCTGTTGCTCTGGTGCTTTACGGCATGATAAAGTTTCTTTCCTGGACATTCAGCTCTTCTGGTAAGTCAGTTTTCTAGCATCACTGCAACACAGAAGTGCTGTTTACAAGTGAACTGACAACAGCACCTGTTCTAGTGTAAAAAAATAATAATAATAATAAATAAAAAAAAAAAAAGTGTATTGCAGTATAGAACAGATTTGTGTTTGTAATAATATGTGATGCCCCAGAATGTATTAAATATCCAAGCATGTACATTTTTGTTTTCATATAGACTCCAGTGACACTGATAAGGTAAATAACATATTTTTTTGCTAAACCACACTTTCAAATACCATTTTTATATTTCATCGATGCTGTCTTTAGTTCTCTTGTATAACGGTCTGTTTGCTTATTTCTATCTGTCTCTTGTGTAGAAGGAGAAGTAATCCTGGAGCTGGAGCTGATTTTGAGGCTGAATAATGTGCAGAGAAACTGGTTTTGTAAATAATTATTTCAGAATAGTTTTATGTTGTTTCAGTCTTCGCTTAAGAATTTCAGAATGCTGTGTTTGGGTCGGTTACTCTCTGCATGTTTTTTTTTTATATTAAAATATTTTTATTTACAGTAGTACAAATTCTGGAAATAAAAAAAATGTAGATTTGATTGTGTTTTAAATATTGCAGGACTGTTGCTGATATTTAGTTTTGGGACTCTGAAATTTGAGCTTTATTAATAACATTAACTCAATTGTTTAAAGATATATTAGTTAATTTAGGCAGCAGATGGATTCAGTTTGTGAAAATGTTTTTTTATTTGTGTTATAAACAGGTGAAATACAGAGAATCACCTGAAAAATGTGAAGGGAATGTTCTGATCAAACATCTGATCTCACATTCATGCCAAAGTCACTGTTTTATCACTGTATCTGATAAAGTAAATTAAATAGTTCTCAAACTAGACTGTATTGCTGCATTCTTTGTAATATCTAAATTGAATTTTCTGTTACTATCTCAGACAAACAAACAAAAAGAATATCTTATGGGTTCTAATTTGTATAGGTCAAATATGGCCTAGATTTTGAGTTGCAAACTTCTGTTTCAACGATGTTGTCAAGCATGATAAATACTGTATATAAACATGTATGATGTCAGAAAGATCAACAATTATTTATAATGGAGGAAATGTCACAGGGCTTGAACAGAAATGCAGAGTACAAAGAAAATGAATACTTTTGGATGAAACAAAGTTAAAGTATTTTTCAAAAATATATTGCAAAATATTGGTATTTTATTTAAAATTTTGGGGGAAAAAAGTCTATCTTATGAAAGTCTATTGTTTATGATCTACTGCTTTTATTAATATAATATGGTAGTTGCGTGTCCTAATCAATAACCCCATATACACATAAATTAATTGCTGTACATTATTTTTAATCTACAATGCTATAATATATAATAGCTTTTGGAAGATCAAAACATAATAGTTATTTCCAGAATACAGTACTTACGAATCTTGTAGTTTGAAATGGATTAATCAAACCAAGCAATATATTTCAATGTCATTTAATATGCATTAATGAACCTGACTATATAAGGTAAACAAGTAAGGATCCACTGAAAGGCAAAGTCATTAACAGCCTAGAAGCTATTACAAACAAACATATAGCTTTGCTTTTTATATATATAGATACAAAGTATAACATTCACAAAGTATAACATTCACAAAAAGATACTTACAAGGACAGCAAGCTGGGCAGTCAACTAAGAGTAGTTCAACAATATAAGTACAGAAGACTTAAAGGATTTAATCCCTTTAATTTTTGCTGTTGCCGTATTGGGGGAAAAATAACGCATCTTGTGTGGTGAATTTCCTGCGGGAGCTAAAAGAGAAAACGAAGGCTCCTGCAGGAACAGAGAGAGAACCATCACTGCTGGGGTAGTGAAGGGATACTTTTCTGTCCCTACAGATGGTTAGTTGGACAACTGCTTCGAGAGTGGAGGCTGAAATTGCTGCTGCGGCAGTGAGAAATAAGTTTAGAGAGCAGTGGGGGAGACATCATTGCTGGAAGAATTGTCGCTGGGATGACGCAGTGACTGCTGCTTATATACGCTCGTAATGATGATAGCACCTGGTAACATCGCACTTAAGAAGATATACCTTAAGCAACCTCCTAAGGTATAGTTTAGGACTAGAAAACATATATCTTCAGTTAAGGTATACCTTTGGAGTCTTTGTTGCACGCTAAGAGACAAGACAAAAAATAATCCAGCCCTGATTATTTGTTATTTTTCAGTAAAACTTAGTGACATAAGGCTTCATTAGTTAACATGTTAATTCATTATTACCAAACTGACAATGAAAAATACTTATAAAGCATTTATTCATTCTAGTTAATGTTTATTTTCTTAGTTAAAGTTTAATAACATTACTAAAATCAAAAGTTGTAACTATTATTTAATAAACCTGAGCTAAAACTAACAATGATCAGTTGTATTTTTTTAACTAACATTAACAAAAATAATACCTTCTGTAACAAATGTAGCTATCGTACATTCTTAATCTTAGTAATGCATAACGTTAAATAATGAGACCTTATTATAAAGTGTTAGCTGTTGTTCTTTTGCACTTTAATCTGTTTGAAACATTTTACTTTATCATTTTTTGTGTATTGCGTTGTGTTTAAATGTTATTTTTGTTATAAGAAAAAGAGTTCTTAAAAGTGTCATAGTATAACAGGTTTATTTCAATATCGTGCAACAGACCCAAGTAAATGTTTAGAGATTTTTCTACATGTTTACATCCTTACTGCCCTTTAGCATCAATACCAGGACGGTTTTAGATTTTAAAATTGTGTGATATCAGTTGTGTCGCCAGAAGATAAAAACCTGGCAGTTTGGGTGAGTCCATGACTTTCCATCTAGAACCACAGTAGAACCAGTGTGACATCGCAATCAGATATGACAAACCTGACAACCTGCACACCTGAGGAAAAGAGACAGTCTGAATGTAAAGGTATGAATAATCAATTCATACAGTCAGAATAAAATCAGTCAGTCAAAAAGTTCCAAAATGTCTGACTCAGAATCAAATGAATCTGACTGAACATATTTTTGGTATTTTGCCCTCCATTCTATAAAAAATAATAAAGAGAAAAAGACCAAGTTCTGAGAAATAAAAAAAAGTTAATGTGTTGGTCAAAAAGCATTTATTTCAAACTCATGAATTATCAGTTTAAATGAATCACTCAACTGACTGAATCTTTGACTTATTATGGGACAGAACCCATTTGTTACAAAACTCCATTTGGTTTGATCTCAACAAAATTAACAAGACTGTTGAAGAATCCCCAGAACAGAATAGTGTGTGCTTCTCAGTGTTCATGTTTTCTTTATCTTTTTCGTTGTTTTTTTGTCCCTTTAAATCTGGGATACTGTGGAAACGGAAATATTTCATACTTGACTATCATGTGACTACATTCTATATAGAAGAGCATCTTTTACTGGTAATGACAACCGCATTTACAGAAATCCTACGCAGTGTGTACAAAACCAAACTGAACTAGTTGTTAATGACATTTTTTAACGTGCATCAGTGCTCACCTTCAGTCTGATTAAGCAATGTTTGGCAACACTGATGTTGTTCATGAAGTTTTGTTCAGGCCCTGCCTTCTAGGGATGCGCGGTATACTGGTACTATGAAAATACCGGTGTATAGATTTTATTTCAAACTGTATGATATCATGATTTTGCTAATTTCGTTCCATCAGTTTCATCTGGTTGAAGATAGGATTCATCACGCCGGTTTGGAGACGGGTTTGTTGAGGATCTGTGCCACTGGCTGTCGTGTGGATGAGGCCTTCACAGGGGATAGTTGACACAATCTAGCTGACATTTCAGGGCTGCGTTGTGGTCATGTTTAGGCACAGGTCTTCCTTCTGATCTGGATACGGCCCTGATCCGGCTGACTACGGTAAACCTCGGGATAAACAGAGAGACTAATATTAGCATAGATGCCATTCTTCTTATGATGTAATGAGTACATCCAGTGTTATAGGAAGTGTTTCCGGTTCCGGCTGACCTAATTTAAACAGCCTAACAATCCTTTAACGGATGTAAAAATATAAATTGATAATGTGTTATGTGTATGCTAGGTTAAAGTGATGCGTTTTTCCAAAGTTTAGGTGCCAAATAGGAAAAGGATCTACTGCCTGTGGTTGATTTTGATATTCTAGGTATTATCAACTGGCCAGAATGCTGAGATCACAATAGACGTGAAGGACTATAATGCGTTAAGAGCTCGCTTAAGTACCACGGAGCTAAACCATTTAGTGCTTTGTAAGTAATTAGCAAGATTTTAAAATCTATACGATGTTTAATAGGGAGCCAATGCAGTGTTGACAGAACCGGGCTAATATGGTCATGCTTCCTGGTTCTAGTAAGAATTCTAGCTGCTGTGTTTTGGACCAGCTGGAGTTTGTTTATTAGGCGTGCAGGGCAACCACCCAGTAGAGCGTTACAGTAATCTAGCCTTGAGGTCATAAACGCATGAACTAACTGTTCCGCATTTATCATTGAGAGCATATGTCTTAGTTTACATATATTCTTAGGATGGAATAATGTGGTTTTACAGATGCTAGAAATGTGGCTTTCAAATGAAAGATTGGTATCAAAGAGCAAACCCAGGTTCCTAACTGACGACGAAGACTTAACAGGGGGTCCTGCAAACAGTACACTTCAGGCTTAAGGGGTTATGAAACTTCAAGCTAATAATCTTTGTGTTCCACTATTTGGCTTTCAATTAACTATTGTTGTAAATTTTTATTTATTGTAATTTTTTATTGTTGTTGATTTTATTTTATTTTTTATTTTGTTTGTAAATTTCAATGGTAACTGGCTGAAATTTCAGGACACAAAATGGAAGGAAGAAGAGTGATGAGATATAAGAATGGCTGACAGGCTTTTTGTTTTTTTTTTAGTTTAGCCACAAACATGTTATGGAAAAAGGAAACAACAGACAACAGCCAAAACAAATGATTACAATAACTCACTTTAAGTTAACACAAAAGAGCATCATTTTCAGTGTGCTGTGCAAAAGTGTGTGTTTAAAGCTATTTAAAAGCTTGTATTTTAAAGCTTGAGTCCTGACAAAGCACTTATGAGTTTTCCCACGTGTTCTTCTTTTGTTTTTTGTTTTTTTTTAGCATGCCTGTTGAAAAGAGGTTTGTACGGATCTGAAAAAACCTGCTTCAATGAGCCATCACAAAAAAGAAGAAAAAAAAGGTAATTTCCAAAAATATCTGTGATAATGAAAGTAAGCAAACCACTGGGTCAGTCCTGACTGGTACCAGCTTACATAAGCTGGTACCAACCTACATTCAAAACAAGCTGGTCTAACCTACATTCAAAACAAATAACTTTTGGGCAGCTTAGCGTATAATAACATATGCTAAATGTAAATAATATTTTTAAATATTAAATATTTCTGCACTACCCTCAATGTGATTCACCTTGACCAACACCAAACAATTATACAAATTGTTAAAGTTTATGAGACTACACAGGGCATTGTGCCAGTTTGGTTCGGTTAATGGACTGATAATCCCCCAAAGTTCCCAGAGGGGGAGCTTTATGGTTACATCAACAGAAATGTGGTAAACAGGGGCAATCACCATAGATACACTCTTGTAGTCTGGAAAGTCCCTTCAGTAACAGTTTTTTTGGGGGGTTGGCTGATAAAGAGCTCCCCCAAGAGACAAATAAATTAATTACAATCCTGTGTTTTTGTCAGTAGATAGGATATATTAAATTTTTTGGTTCACTTTTCTTTTATATTCATTTTTCATTTTTCATATTCAAGTTAATAGTGTTGTCAGAACATATCATAATTTTAAAAAAGTATTTTCATACAGCCTATTAACACTTTACATTGTTTTCTGGTATTTTAAACCTGATCCTTCCTGCTCACATGGCAACTTCTTACAAATCATGCACCCAATCAAAATTAATCAAACTATTTTTAGGTGCCAAATATACTGGTTCATCTGATTTCTAATGCACAGACATTGGCGCCACCTTGTGAACACAAATGCACATTTTTTCAACAAGATAGCATGATATAGCGTTTCTATCAAAAACCCTACAGAAGATCACTAAAGGCTATAACCTATTATGTTAACAACAGTTACACTTGTAAAATACATTTCTACAGTATCTCACAGAAGTGAGTACACCCCTCACATTTTTGTAAATATTTTATTATATCTTTTCATGTGACAACACTGAAGAAATGACACTTTGCTACAATGTGAAGTAGTGAGTGTACAGCTTGTATAACAGTGTAAATTTGCTGTCCCCTCAAAATAACTCAACATACAGCCATTAATGTCTAAACCGCTGGCCACAAAAGTGAGTACACCCCTAAGTGAAAATGTCCAAATTGGGCCCAAAGTGTCAATATTTTGTGTGGCCACCATTATTTTCCAGCACTTCCTTAACCCTCTTGGGCATGGAGTTCACCAGAGTCCACTCCTCCATGACGACATCACAGAGCTGGTGGATGTTAGAGACCTTGCGCTCCTCCACCTTCCATTTGAGGATGCCCCACAGATGCTCAATAGGGTTTAGGTCTGGAGACATGCTTGGCCAGTTCATCACCTTTACCCTCAGCTTCTTTAGCAAGGCAGTGGTCATCTTGGAGGTATGTTTGGGGTCGTTATCATGTTGGAATACTGCCCTGCGGCCCAGTCTCCAAAGGGAGGGGATCATGCTCTGCTCATTCATGGTTCCCTCAATGAACTGTAGCTCCCAGTGCCGGCAGCACTCATGCAGCCCCAGACCATGAAGCTCCCACCATCATGCTTGACTGACATAGACATAACAAACAAACATAGTGGTGTGGTTATGTTTAAATAACATATGCTATATTGCCAAAAGTTTTGGGACGCCTGCCTTTACGTGCACATGAACTTTAATGACATCCCATATTTAATCCGCAGGGTATAATGTGGACCGCCAAACCCAGACTCATCCATCGGATTTCCAGACAGAGAAGCGTGATTCGTCACTCCAGAGAACACGTCTCCACTGCTCTAGAGTCCAGTGGCGGCGTGCTTTACACCACTACATCTGACGCTTTGCATTGCACTTGGTGATGTAAGGCTAGGATGCAGCTGCTCGGCCATGGAAACCCATTCCATGAAGCTCTCTACACACTGTTCTTGAGCTTGTACAGGTGGCAACCTATTGGTAACCCAATTTCAGTGTACAGCAGTGCATTTACTGTTGAGGTAATGACTGTCATCTCCCCTGGTCCTTTACCTGACATGCATCCCCATATCATAAATGAGTTGGGAAATTTGATTGTTTTCTTCAAGCAGTCATCTTTATATGTTTCATTAGAATGGCACCACGACAAAAGATCCAGCGTAATCTCCTTGGCTAATGCAGATTCGCGATTCTTCACTGAATAACACTTTCATCCAATCATCCAGAATCCATGATTGCTTCTCTTTAGCCCACTGTAATCTTGTTTTCTTTTGTTTAAGTGTTAGTACTCATTTTCATTTGGCTTTTCTATATGTAAGCTCTATATGTCAGTTTTTTACAGTTCTGTCCCAAAAATTGGCTCCTGATTCTGTCTGTTTTTCTTTTGTTTTGTTGTGCGTTTTCTATTGTAAAGGCATATTGCTTTGAGATTTCTATCTTGACGCTTTGACGCCTTCCTTGGTCTGCCCGTATGTCTTGCTTTAAAACCTTCCCATTTAGTTTATACATGCACCAAATTTTAAACACAGCTGACTGGGAGCAACCAACTTCTTTGGCCATACTCCGTATTGAAATTCCTTGTTGAAGGAGTTTTATAATCCTTTCCATTGTTTCAACTGAGAACTCTCTTCTTGGGGTCATATTTCATTTCAATTAGCCAAGTCAAACAACCCATTAAGGTGCAAGCACTCCCTTTTAACTACTGATTGGCATTTTTAGACTTGTCTCAGTATTTATTTAAAATGGAAATTAACAGATGATTCCATACTTTTTCCTCTACTTGCTCTGGAAAAAGGCATGCCATTAATAATAATAACAAAAGTGGATTTGTTTGAGGTATGTTTCCTGAAGCCAGAATGTTAAGCTATTGAACAAAACCTTTTTTGTGTCATATCTGTGATTTGTTTATTTGCTATAAAGTAAAAAATCTGAGTGAACATCCTCTAAGTGTGGTGATTCCATCATTTTTGCCAGGGGTTGTATGCCTCCTGAACACTTTCTATATATGGTGCACGTATCATTGTATCATTACGTGATACTTTTGTAAAGTCTGAGCCAGGTCGCCAAAGATCCACAGCTAGATCAATGAGTATAGAAGCCCTATGATTACAACGACCATCATTTGTCACAAAATTATGAAATGATCATACATTATGGGATTTCTTTCATTATTGATCGTACATCGTACAAAGGTCAAAATTATCGTACAAATACGATAATTATCGTACAAAAATGTGTTTGATTACTAATGCCTGTGTAGTAAGGCGTTGGACACGGTAGGACAAAAAGTTAAATGTTCAGCCTCGACTCTGTATCATCATTAGTTCTGTTAAAAGTTGTAAAAAAAATTGAACAAAACAATATAAATGCAAAATTAGAATTCATGAATATTTAACGGTATCCACGTGATAGTAAAATCTATATCATGGCAAAACATAATACCGGTAGTCACTTTCATACCGTATAGCGCCCACACCTAGTCCGGATCAAAACAACCAAGCGAACCAAACTACAAGTGTGAACACATCCTCCTTAGGATGAATCATTGTGTTGTAGAATTCATCATTTCTAAGTCACTTTTGGTAAAAGCTTCTGCTAAAACTATGCATTTAAATTAGTAGATAGTTGGTAAACAAAAAATGAAGTTTACATACTGAAGTATAATAAATAATAATAAACAAAGCTGGAGTTAGGGTCGAGGAGAGATGCTGCATCCATTATTCATTTCTACAAATACCACATGTCAAGTAACAAATTATAAATAATTATAATTTTGAATTGTTTCAAGTATAGAATATTGTCTTTATGAATGAATGAGGCATTTATATAGCTCTTTTCTTACATACAACACCCAAAGCGCTTTACAATCATATTAGGGGTCTCTCCTCAACACCACCAGTGTGCAGCATCCACTTGGATGATGCGACGGCTGCCACAGTTTAACGGTGCTCACCACACACCAGCTATAGGTGGAGAGGAGAGAAAGTGAGAGAGCTAATTCAAAGGATGGGGATTATTAGGAGGCCATGATTGGTAAGGGCCAATGGAACGAATCTGGCCAGGACACCGGTGTTACCCCCTACTCTTTATGAGAATTACCATGGTATTTTTAATGACCACAGAGAGTCAGGACCTTAGTTTAACGTCTCGTCTGAAGAACGGTGCTTGTTACAATATAGTGTCAATATACTGAGGCATTAGTACCCACACAGACTACAGGGTGAGCGCCCCCTGCTGGTCTCACTAACACCTCTTCCAGCAGCAACCTGGTTTTCCCAGGAGGTCTCCCATCCAGGTACTGACCAACCAGGCACCCTGCTTAGCTTCAGTGCAACCAGTCTTAGGCAACAGGGTGATATGTCTGTTTATGAAAACATGCACATGCTCACTGAGAACTGATGTACCTGTTTTCTCTAGGGTGCTCCTTCCATACTCCACATACTTCTTCAGCCACTCAATGCATAATGCTTTCTGCCCTCAAGATAAGCTCTGTTATTATTCCACTTGTTCTGAGTGCTGAATCCTTGCTGCACTGGGGAAATCCATCTCATCTCCTTCAAATCCAGAGACAGAAAGTCTCAATCATAACCTTCCTGGCGGAACACATCTGTTGCTCCAGTTTGATCATCCCATTCACAGTTGTACGTTTCCTAGAATGTGTGCACACCTGAGAAAAAAAAAGACAATGTATGTATATAATATGACAAATCAATTCATACAGTCAGAATAAAATCAAATGCTTAATGCTTTTATCTTTTTTGTCTCAATTGACCAGAAACTAGAAAAAAGAGAGGCTTCTCTTTGTTTACAGTCAGAGTAAAAAGAAGAAAAGAGAATATGAGCCATCACTCCTTTCAGCAGAACAGATTCATTAGTTTTATAGCAGCCAATATAGAATTATTCCTCAGTGTATTTGCTAATATATAAAGTGGCAGACAAAAACAAATATACAATAATACATTTATACTGAGTCTCTGTAGAGGAGTGTGTGCACCACAAGCTCAGTTACATGTTGTGTATGTTGAATGAAGAGATGCCAGTTTATACTTCTTATTAATCCTGATGTTCTATTTAACTTATTTTAGAAAAGCAACTTGATTGATCGGCTTTCATTCATAATTCAAATGTAATCAGAAATATTTTCTGTATGCATGTTTGTATCCATAGTAACCTCTATAAAAGAGCCAACTGCCAATTGTCAAAATCACCACCTGGTCTTTATGTGAAACTCGTGCTCGTGCTCTTTTTTTAGTGTTTGAGGGTAAGAAACAACAATTATGATACCATTAATGTCAGATTTTAGTGAGATTTTATGTCAGCTATATTTAATGTATATAGTCGGAATGAAACTGAAGTTGCGATAGTCTTTTATTCCCTATTGTGACGTATATCTGAGTGAAAAGGCTTCTGAAACAAAACAAAAAAATGTGGGGCGGGACTTAAATCTGTTTATTGGGGAATTGACTGAATGGTTGGATGGTTGTGGTCTGCTATTGGTCGATCTCATGTGAGTGGCAGGTTGTCCCACCCTCATGCCAGTAAACATCATCAGAGAAAAGATGTCACTGCAAGAGGGTGGGGAAGCTATTCTGATTAAAGATTGCGAGGGCATGTGAAGAAGTAGAAGTACTATTGTATTCTGGGACTGTATGTTGTGTGTTTTTTTGAGTGTGTGTTTATGATGAAGATACCTGTCGAGTGGTTGAACCGTTCTTTTGCAACTTGGATGTTGTTTCTGAATGTCTGGTGAGTTCCAGCTGCAAGCTGTGTTTGTGTGTTCCAGTAATCTGCTCCTTCTTTCTGTCTCATCCACTCTGTCTCTGTCATACAGTTTACTTACTTATAGTACTCACATCTACTCACCTGCACAGGCGAGACGAACTCTGAGGAGCAGAAGAACTACAGTTCACATGTTTGGACTTTGACTGAAAACATCTTCTTCAGGATTGAGCCTGAAATATTTTCTCGTGTCAAGGTTGTAAATTAGTGGAACATCATCAATCACTATGAGGTTTTCTTAGATTGGATTGATAAAAGTGGAAGCAAAATAAAGTCATTAGACGTCGGACATATAAGTATGAAAACAAATTTTGCAAAAATAATAATTAAATACATGTAAAAAATAATATATAAAAAATAAATCTAGATATTTGTGCATGAATAAATATATATAATAATAAATTTGCTAAAATAAATAAAAGAAAAAACAAACAATAAATGGTTGGGGAAATACAAAAATGTTAAAAAAGCAAAATGGAAAGCTGGTTTTTATTTTTCTATTTTTCTTTAATCGTTAAGATATTTGAGTATGAGTTTGAATGAGTATGAATTTTTCCTTTGTGCAAGAGGATTTTAATCCATAATCATTAGGCAGAATTTATGACACCATTAGCTGCTCACTGAAGTGAGATACCAACTTTAGATGGTTCAAAAAGGCTGGTGTTTGAAAAATAATAGGGATCTTACCTACCTGTTTTCTTGCCCTTGACTCATGGGTCATTAAAGGGGTGCAGATAAATATTTAGTTTAATTTGTGATATAAACAGATGAACATACTGTATAACACTATAGCTGTATCCCAATTCAGAGCCTGCATCCTTCAAAACTATTGTGCACCTGTTCAGTATCAGTTTTAATTTTGGAGAAACAAAACACAAGATGCACATCTGACTAAACATCTGGTCAATACAATTTTGTTTGACGTCACACCATATTACTGTAAAATGAAACTGTATAAATTCAGTTTCTGTTAGGATCTCCTGCTCCCTGAGAGGCGCTGATAAGCATCTGAAATGAACAGCGTTGAAAACAAATCGCAGAAGAAACACAACGCGCTCAACCAATGAGGAATCAGATTACTGACCGTCAGCGAACCAGCTCGTCTCATGTTGAGCTGTACATACATCCACCGCTGAGTTTCAGGATCCGAGCGCGTAAGTTGTTTCTAATTGTCCTTTTATTGATTGATCAATAACAAGCTTTTATGAAAGGGATTTTTATTATGCGTTTGTAAAGATTGTGAGGAACTTGACATGTTGTGAAGTTACTCTTTATCATCGATGTTTTAAGGCTTTTAACAAATAAACGGAAGTGAGCTGTACTGCATGGCCGAATTAAAGAGCTATAGTCTCCCAAATCAGCTGGCAATATAACCTAAATTATTATATTTACATCCACATAATATTAAATTATTACAGTGTCCAGATGTCATTGGCTCAGTCAAGCAGTTAATATTGTTCCTAGGAAAATTAAACTCTTTTAAGTCCATTACAAAATTGTACCATTGTAGACATGGTTACCGCCAAAATACCATAGTTACTACGCTTATCATTGTTGTATGTAGTTTCGTTTCTTTTCTTTTTTTTTATTACAATGGTGAGTAATAATTTGAGTTTTTAAATATGATTTTGTGTGAAATGTATGTAAGGTAAATCAAGTTGATTGACAGTCTCAGTCATTGCATATAAGTCATGTCCTGCGTAATAACATCCTATCCATCCAGAACAATTTTAACGAATTTTAACCGTGTCTTTGAGAATATTGATATAATATTAGGCCATAATATTACATTTAATTACTCACAATTGTCTCATACATGCAGAAATATTGCACTGACTGATGAATATGTTGTTCTACAGGTACATACAGATTTTGGGATCTCAGTTTGGACTTTGACACTCTTGGCCAGTTCAATGCTCAGTGCTCAAGTATGTACAAAAAGCTAAACAAGTAAATATAAAATACACTGAAGTAGATTTTGAGATATTAAAAAATCACTTTTGGATATGTATGGTAAAGTTACAGAGAGACTAAATCACCAAGAGAAAATATATCTGGTCTGTTTACTGAGACACTTGCACAAATAGTGAAATCCTAAAGCGTAATTGGTGTGTTTCCAGGTATTGGTGTAGTTGAAATGCAGGCCTGACACCTCCACATTCGTTACTCCCCAGCAAATTCTTTCTCCTCCCTTCCGGATGGCCGGAGCAGTGATGGACAGCATAGTGATCCTTGATGATGACGATGAAGAAGCTTCCACATCTGCATCCTGTTCATATGCTACAACCTGCCAGTCAAAAACACCTTTGAAGGATCAGCTACCACGTCCAACACACATCACACAGTCTCCATTTGCCACTGCAAAGAAGGATGTTCATGTCTTGCAAGTGGAGAATGAAAAACTGTTTGCGGAGGTACGTTTGTTATGAATATTTACCAAGAGTTATTACATATTTCATGCAGAAAATGAGCATTTTGTGTATATTATACTCACTACATGTTGTAAAAACACTTGAATTTGTACATAACATTCTGAGTGGTTTCATCCTGTTATCCTATTGAAATTACTTTGTATTCTTCCTTCTTTCTTGTCGCACTTCAAATCCAACCAAATGCCACCCCTTCATCCCATGGTCCAGTTTGTGGAACATTGCTCTAAACACTCGCAAGATCATCCGGAGGTCGTGACCTACCTGCAGACCAGATACTCTAAGGCCCTGCCGACCTTCCTGTCATCGGTGGAGTTCCGAAACACTCTGGGTCGGTGCCTTACACGGGCCCAGGCCAACACAGGAAAAACCTTTGTCTACATTAATGAACTCTGCACCGTTCTTAAACAGCACACGGCTCGGAAACGGAGCTCCATACAGTCTCTCCCTTCTCAGGCAAAACCTGAGGAGAAGAGCAATGGGACAGATGTAAAGGAGGAGGAACGGGTTAAAGGAGAAGAGGAAAAGCAAGAAAATGCTGAGGAATCAAAGAAAACGAAAAGGGCTTCAAGGAGACAGGTACTGTAGCAACTCACAGATACACTAACTTTAAATGTTGTGAAGGTGGTCTTGGATTTTATACTGCCTTGGTTCTGGAATTAATTTTCCATTAATTTTCTCCATAGGGAATTTTAATTTTCTCCATTAAAAATAACTTCTGTAAAGAGTTTGCATGCTGTTTTCCAGTTAAAGTGGGATGTGTGATATTCCTATTTGAAATCAACAACCTCTGACCATAAAAGTGTTTTATTGTGTGAATTACGAAGTTTACGAAGTAGGACAATGGAAATTCTGACTTTCCATGAAACAAACCAATCATTCAAACTGAGATTTGAAGCAGAAAAAAGTATTTGAAAAGTGTAAAGAACAAATGTACAAGATGTACTTTATTTTATGAGGGAATGTACTATTCATCTAATGAAGAAGCATGTAACTAAATCAAAAATGACAGTACCGTATAAAAAATTATTCCAATAAATGCAAATACATTAGTAGGCTATAGTATCATATATCAGTACTTAAAAATGTCTGTTCATGTTAAGTCTGTTGAAAAGTTTATTTGTTATTGCTAAAAATAGCAAATAATAAAAAATGAATGGGATTTACTTATGGAAACCCCACTGTTGTTTTCTATACTTGTGAACATTGAAATAATTTGAGGGATTTTGTCTGAGAATATATTCAAAATGTACATTGTAATTTGTGTCTCATGTTTTATTTCAGTTAGCTTACCTGGAAAACCTTTTGAAGGTGTATAATGAGGAGATCCGACGGCTTCAGGAGAGGGAGTTGAGTGTGGAAGATCTGGAGAAGGAAGACTCCAGTTATATTCAGGAGCACAAGCTCAAACGCAAGGTGGGTCTGTTTGTTGTTGTTTTATAATTCTTCGTCTCGCAGATTTAGCTCATAAATCCTTTGTTGAAGTTCAGAACAAGTTGTTGTTGTAGATTGTTTTTCAATAAATGGTCTTATTGGACTGGACAGAAAGCTTTGAGTTCTAGAAATTAAAGTATGTTTTCATTGTAAATCAAACTGTTAAATCAAAACATCAAGGACAATTTGATTCCTCATGATATGTTTTAATGCAGTCAAAGTACATTGAAATAATGAGATTTTATTTGGTTTTATATGGTCTTGTTGTTGTTCTGATCTTTATCTTTAATGCTCTTTTTGTGGTCTCAGATGATGAAGATCTATGAAAAACTGTGCGAGCTGAAGGGCTGCAACACGCTGACGGGTCGAGTGATCGAGCAGAAGATTGCCTACAATGGAACACGCTACCCAGAGATCAACAAAAAGGTTCTTCTTTCACTTGTGAAGTCAGAGGGAGTCCTTTAAATTATCGTTCCGTGTGTGTACGGAACATGACTCACTCCTGAAACCTGTGGGTTTTTTTTTTTACACCACACATGCAGAAGAGAGAAACATTTGTGGTGCACTTTAAACTACATCATTAACAGTAGTTAGTTTCTGTATAGAGTTGTCAAAAGTACTGACTTCGGTACCAATTTGGTACTGAAATTTTAAAAAATGTGATGCTTTTTGAGCTGATTCGTAAACACCTGATTGGCCATTGTGTTCACACGCCCATCAGATATGTCTGTGATTGGCTACAATGATCAACGCTTCAAAAACGTTGTAAATAGACATCAATGACGCTCTTCACTGAGCGCTTACACAGATACACACCAGACCAGTCTGCTGATAAACGTCTGCTTTCAAACGCTCCCTCTTTCAAACTCAAGGACTTCCGTGTGCTTTCAAATGCTCCCGTGCGTTAATCATTGTAGCCAATCACAGACATATCTGATGAGCGCTTGAATGCAAAGGCCAATCAGAGGTGTTTACGAATCCATTCAACAGCGCTCAAAGCGTCACATTTTTAAAATTTCAGTACCGACTTGGTACCAAAGTTGGTACTTTTGACAACTCTAGTTCTGTACACACTGCTGTTGTCACTACTTGCATTTTTCGGGAGTTAATTCGGTTGTAGAATGCTGTTATCACTCCTGTAAGTTACTGAACTGTGTTAATAGGATTAAGCACTAGGACTAAGGCTTCGTTCACGCTGTCAGTTTTTTGGGATTGACAACTGTATTTACTTACAGGTCTCAAAATGTCCCGTTCAAACGACAACTTACTGTAGTGCCTCGAACACTGTTTGTTAACGTGTGACGGGACCTGTATTCATAGCTTTCTGTCAAATGACTGCCACAGAGACCTGGAGGGCAAAACATGCATAGAACTGAATTAAAGTTACAGACCTGTCAATTTTCCATCTCAAAAGAAGAATATCAAAAAGATGTGAACAAAATGCAAGTTTTGGGTGCCCCTGCTGTATATGGATAACTACTAAAAACAGCGTTCTAAAACACTTAACATGAAAAACACTTAAAGTACCTCAATGTACTAAAACAGTAATATTAAAAGATCAAACTCAGTTTAACCTATTGAAGATGCATACTAATATACAGGTGAGCAGATGAGCACAGAATATGAGCGCAACACGCTAAATGGTTAAGCGCTTTATTTATAATGGTTTTCTATGGAAAAAAACTGCGCGTTGTGTTTATATTCTAGGTTTGTCTGTTTGTGTGCACATAGTATGCATCATCAGTAAGGTGTATACTGAATTTGGTCTTTTAATATCAATGTCTTACATTAGTACTTTGCACAAACCTGGTAAAATGACTTGCGGTCAATGGAGGAAAGCCTTGTTTTGCCCTCCAGGTGGGCGTTCCTATAAGTGTGTGATGTCATGTGAAAACTATGAATTCTCTAACCAGTAACCACAACAGTGACCAAAGTAATATCAAAGATGGCGACGTCTATAAAACTGAAAAGTCTTATCACTTTTTGATACGATAAGGGTCCAAGCGAGCCGCTAGTTCATTTGTCAGATCTTCATTAACTGACAGCAGCTTTTACTGTATATCTGTGTGGAGAGCGAAGCATTTGAGTCACACCACTCGCGTGTAGAACACAAAACTGACGGGAGCCGCTCCGGTGGAGAACAGTGACTTGATGTAAAACCTTCAGATGACATACAGTTCATCTCTGCTGCAAGTTCTCGAAACCACACATGAAAACTCGCAATACACATAGACACGCGTTTGCACAGTGCAGAGTGGCTCTCAAACAGCGCGGGTTTTTCATTAATCAGAAATGGATCTTAAACTTATGGGCTTGAGGCAAAAATGCTAAAGAAATTGACAAAAATGTGTTTATTAAAATGTAATTAGTACATTACATTTATAAAAGTATATTTTTATTGTAAAAATTTCCTAAATTTATTCAGATGGAGATTTTTATTTTATTTTTTTTTAAATCTTGAAGTGTGTTTTTATATGGCTAGATGAAAGACATAAAATTGTTCATGGAATGAATTCCAGAGGGCAAATATTCACAAAAGAATTAATATTTATGTATATATATATATATATATATATATATATATATATATATATTATTTTTTTTTATGTATATTTCTTCTTTTCTCTTTGGTTTGTAGATTGAACGCTACATTAACAGTGAAGAAGCTTTTCACAATCCTCCAGACTACACAGATATCCTGAAGGTGGTGCAGCGCACCAACGAACGCTACGGTCTTCTGCTCGCCCGCAAACAGATAACCCAGATCGCTCAAGAAGCCTTCCGAGAGACGGGCAACAAACTACAGGAGAGACGACACCTTGACATGGTCTACAACTTTGGCTCCCACCTTACGGATTCGTACAAACCTAGTAATTAATTTAATTACTATCCAGTTTAGCTAGAGAAGATAAGGAAGTCATATTGTATTAGTCTGATTCTATGATGCTTCAAACTCATCAGTGTTTTATGTGCATTTCTGGACTGATGTAATAATGGATTGACCCCAGTAATATTTAGCGATTGTAAGTTAATAATGTGAGGTCAGGTGACTTTGCCTGTGTTTTTACAGCATTAGATCCTGCACTCACTGACCCAACACTGCATCGCAAACTACGCTCTAATAGAGACATGGCCATCAACAGCCTGGAGGAGGTGATCAACAAATACGCCATTAAACAGGAAGACATGGAGGTCGAGGAAATGAGGAAAAAACAAGAGCGAGAGAGACAGAAAAAAGAGGTAAAAGAAAGTACATTCTTATTGTTCATTTTGTTTAAAAATCTACAGAGAACTAGAGTATTACTGTTTTCACTTTAGGGATCAGGTTTCATCGGTTTGCATCAGCTTCATGTATTTGGTTTTTCTTCAGTAAAATTAGAAACACCACAAGACTTCAGTTATGAAATCAAACTGAATTTATACTTAAAATGTAATGAAATGCACTGTAATTATTTAAATCATATGATTTTAAATATTTAAAAATATAAAAATATAATAAATATTAAAATGAAATTCTTCATGCAAAGATATTGTTTCATTTTATAAATAAGATATTAAATAACTTCTAGAAATGAAAAAGATTCATTAAAATGATTTCAATTCTATTTTAAGTATTAAATTAATTAATAATTTAAAAAATAAATATAATAAAATAATTCAAATAATTGTTAGTAATATTTCACTATTAATATTTTTATTATTACAATTAATATTAATCTATTTACCTTTTTTGCTCCAAGTTATTTATTTCATCAGAAGAATCTTTCTTTTTTTTAACCACACTTGGCCTAAATTGCCAAGTACAATGAAAATGTTTAAAGCAATAAGTAAAATACAGGCATTGTTTGTTTGGTTTTTTTGTTAATTTTTTTTTAAAAAACAAAAAAAAAAACATGGTTTACCATGGGTTTTTACTTAATATTTAATTATTTGTATTTATACTTACCAATATAACAGTATTAGTAAAAACATCAATATTTATGTTTATTTTGTGAACAATATAAAATTAGTATAATTTTTGAAAGTTAAAATATTCTATTTTAATTAATAAATTTAATAAAAATTTTAAATATTTAAAATTATTGTTTAATATTGTTTAATGAACTTGTTTCTTGATGCAAATATGGCTGTGTTGTTGATTCTATTTAAATATATATAATGACTTTTTAAAATATAAATTAGAGATGCACCAGATGAAAATTCTGGGCCAAAACTGAAACCGAAAATTCTGGATGCACTTGGCTGAAAAGCAAAACCAAAAGTGCTTTTTAAAAAATATTTATTTATTATTTTAAATTGGCTGTTTTGTATAATTGTATCAGTATTAGACTTTTTAATGAAATTCATTAATTTTAATGATACTGAATTTAAAAAAAAACAAGCCAATAACATAAAATAACCACAATGTTATTGAAAGTAACACACTAAACTTGGACAGAAAATATAATAATATGAATTATCAATATATTATTTATTCAGTTCTATGCAACAGAATCAGATCGAACAGATTTATTTTTTGACCAATTATCCAAATAAAGCTGATTATTATCAGAGATCATAGCTTGGAGTGGATCAGTGAACAAGAGGGTTGTGTCATTTTACCAGCGTCGCACAGCACAGCTATACCACACCATTTTACAGCACAGCAAGGCAATTGCAAACAGAAACAAGTATACTACTACATAGAAATTTGAGCATGAGCCGTAAATGAGTGGAGCTTTTGCATGGGCCATGAGCAGCTGAGCGCTTGCAAGTGCATATTTTCCTTCTTTCATATTTGCAGGCACTTAATGGACAGCAGGCTGACAGCAAAGAAAAAGAGGAACAGGAAGAAAAAGAGGAAGAAAAAGAGGAAGAAGAAGAAGAAAAAGAGGAACAGGAAGAAAAAGAGGACGAAGAAGAGGAGGAAGATGAAGAAACGGACGATTCCTCTGATCCTGATATTGAAGAGGAAATCCAAGCCAGTCAAGAACAAGTTGGTCCAGGTATGAAGTGAACAAATCTTCATCTCCTTCATCTAAAACCTTGTTGCTTGTATTCAGTGTGTCCACTTCATGGTGGAGATAACCAATTTCTCCTTCTCTGACGTGTTTCAGATGATGACGAAGAGGACATCGAAGAGGAGCAGTTGAACAACAGTGACAATGAACAGCCAATCAATGAGAACTCTCCTCTGTCAATCAAATCATCCATACCGGATACAGAAGAAGATCCGGGCGACGAGGACCAGCAGTCTCCAGTCAGCAGCACACATGAGGCAGGATCTGTGGAAACGCGCACAAACGGCAGACCTGCTAAACAAAGCCCCCTGTCCACGGAGGACATCAGTCAGACAGAGACAATGGACTTTTTGCCTACCGTCATGGCAGAAACTATTTCTACTAATCACATTAAACCTGTTTCTAAAAGCACCAGTATCTGCACTGAGACTGTCTCCACCAATCAGGCCTCGTCGCCAACCCACATGAGATCAGCCAACTGCAGTCCAATACCTCAAACAAGCCCTTTACTAATCGACGAGACGGGCAACTACAGGAAAAGGAAACGAACCTCGACTGAAAAACAAACTTTCTCCTACAATGGGAATTACACACAGGACAGGTAAATTTGAAGGAAAGAAAGAAACTTACCATGAGAATTTGTTTAATAACTTTATAATAATGCATTTTTGAACATTCAAGCATGAAAACCTATTCTAGTAGACTCAAAAACAAATTCAAGACTTTGAAAAAGGGCATAAAATGGCCAATTTAAATCACTATTTAAGCTACTAACTTTTTAATTATTAAGCTTAAAGAAAATTTTGATGTTTAGGCCTGGAAATTAAAATATCTTTTTCACCATTAAAAAAAATACAAGACTGTGTTGGCCTTTTTTTTCATACAATTAAAAAAAATTTTAATTAAGGTCCACACAACATTCAACAGAGTTGAAACCATTCGATAGTTTTCTGTGAGAAACTGACTGTGAGTGAGTTGAACTTCAGAAACGTAACATTCAGACTATTTTTGTAAAGCAGATCATCTGATTTGACTGAAAAGAACTGATTCTAAAAGAATGATTTGTTCATGATTTGGACATTGCCGTGTCTCTCAAGAACATGGCAAGAAGAGCTATGGCTGCGGACCTGTGGATGTCAAGATTTTTCTCCTTTTTTGTTTCTCAGAAGAAAGAAAGCCATACGGGTTTGCAACAACATGACGGTTTTCTGTGAACTAATACTTTTTTATGCATGTTTTCCTCAGTGATATACCTCTGGATATGGGTGTGATCTGCTGCTCTGAGCAGGAAGACTCAGCCAGGAAGAGGACAAGGACTCCGACAAAGGACATGGTCAGGAACTCACGAGCCACACCACCGCCGAAGAGAAATAAGGTGACTGTGTGTTTGGTTTTAACTTGCATTGAAAAATTTCACTGAATCCATTTGAATCTGTTAAATTGCATTTGCATGTTATTACACTATTCCAGCAGCAAAAAGGCTGATTTTAACAGCTTGACTGTATAAACCTCAGTCATATTGAAATTAACACAGATGTAAACGAAGCTGTGTGGGATAGACTTACAGTCTTTACAATGGCACACACTGTATAAAAGATCACTTAATTTTCACAACTCAACTTTTAAAATGGTCTATTGCATTGCATATTTCTCAGCTGTCTGAGAATTCACTGCAGTGTTATTTTAGTATGATTAATATAGTATTATACTATTTAATATTTTTAATTAGTTTTTATATTTACTTTTAATTTTAGTTTTAGTAACAATTAATTTTTTTGTTTGTTTTATTAGTTTTTTTAATGGCATTTTATATTTTAGTAATTTTAGTACTTAAAAGCACAATATGTAAGATTTTTGCATTAAAATATCCAAAAACCACTAGCACAGTGTTATATATATTTTGTTCAATTGTGTACTTACATTATCCCAAATGTTTCCAACAATATTGAAATCCAGAGAAATAAGCAATCATAACCAGTGTGACGGCCCGTGTCGTTGCGTCACCTGTCAATGACGTCATATCCGCTTTACCCTCGATTTCCGGTCCTATTTCCGTAAACGACATGGAAATACCAAAGGCGCGTTAATACATTATGCGTTTTTATTAGACAGGTAGGCAACTGTTTGGATACTTTTATTGACAGAAAACTAATAATTGTTATATAGCTAAACAGTCTTATTGTCTCTATAGTCTTATTGTTTGAATATCTTGTTTTCTTGATTTACCCTGAGTACCGTTTTTGTACTATGCCTCAAGGTGATGATACATGGGGCAACTTTTTGAGCAATGTTGCCTGGCAATGTTGATTGGGCACTTTCCCATTGAGAATGGGCAACAAATTTCTATCTGGAAATTTAGATAGAATGCACATCAAGGAATTTATTCAGTAAATGTGTTTCCATCGTAGTTTATGCACGTTTTTGTATCGCATAAAAAATTTAAGCTCAGTTAAGCAAGTTTTTTTTATGCACATTTTTAGAATTGATGTGCATCTTGGCGTTTCCATCCAGCGTTTTTTATGCAATATTCCAAAATGCACATAAAAATAGGTGGATGGAAACATAGCTAGTAATAAAACGGTTAATAAAACTTGAATACATTAGCTTATCTATGAACATGATTTCTGCCTGAGTACCGTTGGATTGCTTTCCATCGGCTGTGGAGGGGAAGACAACTCCCATGATTCCACGCTCATTCATGGCATCATCAAGCTACCCCTTTGTTGTTGTTTTTGAATAAGTGATCTCTTGCGGCGAAACTTCCATAATGTGCCTTTAAACCAAACAAAAAATTGTCACCTAGGCAACTAACTGAAGTTGTTTTATTTAATTTCATTTGTGTTTTTTAATACTTTTAGTTTGCAGAAACACAGCATTATACAGCATTACAAGCCCATTAAACAAAAAACTAACTCCAGTGGTTCATGTGTTGACAGGTGAATGTGGCGACTCAATGCGACCCAGAGGAAGTGATCGTTCTCTCAGATTCAGAGTGAGCTCTGCTGTCACAGGGTACTGAGCTGACATCTCAGACAGCTTCCTGTTCCAATAGTGCCTGCTAATGTGAACATAGAACAAAAAATGTTTATTTTACGTTGGACTGGTTCAATCAGCATTTGAACCACAGCCACTTATCCACAATGCCACTGTTTACTTTTTATATGAGGGAAAATAGCGTGCCGCTGTTCATTCAGGCTTTTTAGGGGTATTTTGTTATATTGTAAATGGTTCTTGCCTCTAAATATTCTTACTACGAGGGTTTATCTTGTATTATATTTATGATTTTAGTTTGAGGGATTGGATGCAATCCTCATTTGTGCCAAGAGTCATACGGGGAAGTGAGCTTTCCCTCCTCGAGTCAATAAATGCTCTCATTTTGTGTAGTGTTTGACTTACATGTTTATTACTTTGTACAGTGCACTGTGGATTTTTTTAAGCAGCCGTGGAAATAATTTTCCACATGAAGTTATGAGGTACTTGATGATGCAACTTACAAGCATTGGAATGATTGTTTTCAGATTACGTCTTAAATGAATAGTTTACCCAAAAAAAAATTCAGACATTAATAACTCACCCTTATGGTTTCTTCTTCTGTGAAATACAGAAAAATAACAGTAATAGCTTGAGTAAATATTGAGAAACATTTTCTTTTTGGGTGAACTATCCCTTTATCTGGCCTCAGGTGACAAAGCACAAGAGTTAAGTGTCTTTCTACACTTGACGTTTGGTATTGAAATGATTTCTGTAAACTGCTGATGATTGATCTATTAAATTGATCAATATTGTCATATTAAAAATGTTTTTTAATTACGCTGCTTAACTAATTGAGGATTTAACTGGCATGAGAAAAGACAAGGTAAAACATTGTAAAACTGACTGACACCTCAATTTGAAATCACCAACAGTAATAAGAAATTAACGAATGAGTCATAATTTGTGCACCAGGTACTTTATTTCTTTAATTTAAAATCTTGAATCTTGTGAAACCATTAACATACTCTGTCCACATCAGGGAACTGTGTAGTTTGCTACCATCCATCGCATATTTAGTTCAGATTCACCACAACAGATGTAGACGGAACAATTTTTTTTTTATTTATCAGTACAAAATACAGATGTCTAACCAGATTACTCATCAGGTGAGCACTGAATCATGCTTTTACCTACTGGTTATTTTAAAATTATAATTCAAATGTTCTCTACTTCATTGTTCTCACTTGGACTAATCTGAAATGCACACAGGTTTGATATAAAGTAATACGAATGTGTGGATAAGCAACAGATATGTGATTCCTTCTAGCTCACAATCTCCAGTTCTGGGTTTATTTATTGTAATATATTGAATAGTTACACAAACATTTGAGGTATATGGTTTTCGTGGTCAAAATATTCATCTGTGGTACAAGGCAACTACTGATCACTGCATTTGCGTATCCAAACAGTCTAAACGGATCCCAATCAGGATTCACTGAATCACCTTCATAGGTCTTAAACGGTCTTGGCAGTTGCAGACATTCATGCTAATTTGTCACATCATTTGCATACTTCATTCAAGCTTTTCATCTTTTCGTTTCTATTTTCAAGACAATGCAAATCAGGTCTCAGCCTTCATGGAAGGCAAACATATAAACTATCACTACTGGCACACTATAGGCTACATCAAAAATACCGCAGGAGTTCAGTAGTTGGATGCTAGGTGCTTATGTCATGTTGACCAATTATCTGAATATGGGGATGACAATGTTTCTGGTGGATTTATGGGTAAAAGGACATACAGTAAAGCCAAACTGCCCTCTGAGTTGATTCATTTAGTGATCCAACTACCTAAAAAACCCTGCACATCCCTGCCCTACAAGCGGTAAAGGCCCAATCACACCAAGAACAATAACTATATTAGCATCCACACCAACACACAATAATGTTCTATTTATTATAAGCGCACACTGCAGTTATGTCATCTGCTTCAAATGCTTGACTCTTCAAAGTCAGATGGATTTTGATTGGCTGTCGGCGTTTTTAAAAAAATTGTTCTGAAAGTGATTCCAAAGGTATTGTTGCTCTGTGCCGTCGTTATACAGTAGTCAACAACTGAAGCGGATCAAAAAAGTTCACCAAAGTTGTCCTAAGAAGATGATTAGGACAACTTTGATGAAAGGTTTTGATCCACTTCAAATGTTGACTACTGTAGTTGTGGTGTGGACATTTTCATAGAATTAGAATGATTATTAAAGCTTTAAGGCCTGTTCACACCAAAAAGCTTACTATAATGATAACGATATAGTGTTGTGATTATTATAAGTGTGGTGCAGTTTTATCATCTGCCACTTTAGTGTTTTATTAATAAAGTTCGGGAGGAACACGTTCAAATTACCTATCCAACCAGGACAAGAGGAGGCATATATATATAGATACAGCCGACTCACCTATGTTCCTTGACAGTTCCTTGACAGTTTTCTGCCCCACCAACCCGACAACTCACTCTCGACTGGTAACTATCCTATCCAGGGATATGGGGGGAATACTCTGGGTTTGGGCTAAATTCGGAGCTCAGGACCTTCCTCTTGGACAGCACGCCAAATATATGTTATGTAAATTATGTAAGTGTGAACTCGTGAAATGCTAACGCTCTTTAAAACTGTTTGGATTCCAATTGGCTGTCAATGTTTTTTTATCGTTCATCAGCTGTAAAAAGGTATTCGGAAAGTGATTCCAATAATATTATTTCTCATGGCGTTATCATTATAATTGTAGTGTGAACTTCGCTATTCTCTTAGAGCAATTATTAAAACTTCATAGTAATATTTATTGTTATAGTTATCATCTTTGGTGTGAGAGCAGGCCTTTATAGTTATAGTTATCCTAGGTGTGAAGGGGCCGTAAAATACCAAAGTGCAGAGGAAGCTATATTCTTATCTCTTATTTTAGAAATCAAAACATTAAACCTTTGGGTTACACTTTATTTTAAGGTGTCTTTGTTACACTGTAATTATACATTTAAAGGGATAGTTCACCCAAAAATGAAATTTCTGTCATTAATTACTCACCCTCATGTCGTTCCAAACCTGTAAGACCTTCATTCATCTTTAGAACACAAATTAAGATATTTTTGATAAAATCCGAGATATTTCTGACCCCCCTATAGACAGAAACGTCATAACCACTTTCAAAGGTAGTAAAGACATTGTTAAAATAGTCCATATGACTACAGTCCATGTGACTTTATGAAGTCTTTACTACCTTTCTGGGCCTGGAAAGTAGTTATGATGTTTCTGTCTATAGGAATCTCTCGGATTTCATCAAAAATATCTTAATTTGTGTTCCGAAGATGAATGAAGGTCTTACGGGGTTTGGAACGACATGAGGGTGAGTAATTAATGACAGAAATTTCATTTTTGGGTGAACTAACCCTTTAAGTACCGAGTAATATTAAGTACCTACATGTACTTACTATAGGGTTAGGATTAGGGTTTGATTTGGTTTAGGGTTAGCTGCATGTAATTATGCATAATTTATAGTTATTACTATAGTAACTACATGTAACATATGTAACAATGACACTGTAAAATAAAGTGTTACCAACCTTTGAAAGTGAATATACTTTATATAGTTGAGTGAGTACAATATAACTTCACATCAAGACGGACCAAATGAGTTACAGTAATGTACAACTCTGTACAACATAATATCGTACAACATAACAGAATGGCACTTCAGAGCAACTGTGAACAAATGTTCTGTGCTAGTGAGGCAGCTTGAACGTGATGGCGACTGACTCATATTCCTGGCCGGAATATGGTTTTGACAATCACCATAGCAGCCTGGTCTTTAAGTACATACATATGTGAGCTAACAATGGGCACTTGGTCGTTGCACACATGGGACATCTTGTATGGCGCACTCACCGACATGAGGTAAAGAATCAGACAATTGTGCACGTGGTCCCTTTGAAACCAAAGACAAATGTTCAGGTTTTGACGGTGATCTTGGGAGGAAACAGCCTATGTGACGCTGCTTTCGTCAACATTACCCTCACAGACCTCCTCCACACCCCCACTACGATTACCACCAATGCCCAGAACGCCAGATCCAAGGCTGTGCGGCCCACTTTGAGAACTGATACCTAGAAGAGACCCTGGTGCTCCCATGCTGAGACATGAGACGCCGTTGCTGCTAATGGAATGTTGCGGAGACAAAACGGGAATCCCACTCCTGGTGCCAACGCTACCTTGATTGGACTCGCTGGCCGATGAGAGCTTCAGATGATGTGGCGGAGAGATGACCGATCTTTCGGATCCCGCTCTTCCGTCACCCTTGCTGCGTCTCTCGCAATGCGAGCGATGCCTCATGAAGCTGTCGCGCCACATGAACTTCTTCCCGCAGCCGTGGCAGTCGTAGGGTTTCAGACCGGTGTGGGTCTTCATGTGCTCTGTGAGGTGATGCTTCATCTTGAACTTCTTGGCGCAGACGGGGCAGTGGAAGGGCCGCAAGTCCAGGTGCATGTTGATGTGGCGGTCCCGCATGCTCTTGTGCGTGAACGTCTTCCCGCAATGACACATAAAGACCTTGCCTGAATTGCCAGCCATGCCGCCGTCTAATCCTTCCATGCCGCTACCCAGTGCACCTTGGCCGGGTAAGTGGACCGCTCCATGTTCGAGGCTTCCTTTTAGAGACACCCCGGACACACCTCCTGCAAGCCCTAATGGAGATGTAGACTCCAGGGCGGCTTGATTGTACAGAAGAATCTGGTTTCCTTGCATATCCAGAGGGAAGAGCTGAGCTCTGGCGGCCGTTGACTGAACCGAGCCGAGCAGGGCGGATACAGCCCTGTTGGGACATTGACCGGGATTCTCAGGAGGGTGTTGAGAGGATGTCTGGTCAATCAAACCCCTCTCAAACTTGAGGTAGTCTTCCGACGACTGGCAATAGTCAACCTACAGGAAAATAGACATTTGAGTAATGGAGAAAGTTAAGTTGTTGACCTAATCCAGAGGTCTTCAACCCTGCTCCTGGGGACCCACTGTCCTGCAAAATTTATTTCCAACCTGCTTCAGCACACCTGCCTGTGACTTTAAAGCGATCCTGAAGAGCTTGATTAGCTGGTTCAGGTGTTTGATTAGGGTTGGAGCTACTCTGCAGGACAGTGAGTCCCCAGGAGCAGGGTTGAAGACCTCTGACCTAATCTACCTAAAAAGCTGCCCACTATCTTTGCATCTCCTATTCTAATCTAATTGTATCTATGGGTATACTACAATCTCAATAGGATAAGGAATAGGAATAGGATCTTGCACACTTTTCTATTCCAAGATACAATAAGATCCTTTCAAATAGAGTCAAAAAACTCAATAATATGCAAATACGCAAAACCTTTACTCTATCTGATTATGTGTGTGTGAACTTGTGAAATTCTCCAAATACTTTTTGGGATTACTATATGAGTGTATTGGTCTTGTTGCATGTAGTTGGGTAATATATCACCAAAAAAGTCAATCTCAATCTTTCAAATTTTTGACAATATTCTATAAGTTTTGGTGTTTAAATGAGGGTCAGGAAAATCATAATTTGGACTAAACCAAACATATTTCAGGCAGTCTTGGCTGCTCGGCTCTAATGGTTAGAGTCAGACTAACCCGAAGGTTGCGGGTTTGATTCTCAATACCAGCAGGAAATGACTGAGGTGCCCTTGAGCAAGGCACCTAACCCCCAAACGCTCCCCAGGCACCACAGCAAAAAATGGCTGCCCACTGCTCTTAATGTGTGTGCGCTAACTTGGGTGGGTTAAATGCAGAGGATAAATTCTAATGGGTTACCATGCTTGGCTTTCACATGTCACTTTCACTTCATATTGTGTATTTCTTTTGCACACCTGCGTTGCTTAGATGTAGCAATTTAGTATAGCACCTCCTGCCATCTTAAAGGATTAGTCCACTTTCAAATAAAAAATTCCTGATAATTTACTCACCCCCATGTCATCCAAGATGTCCATGTCCTTCTTTCTTCAGTCAAAAAGAAATTAAAGTTTTTGATGAAAACATTCCAGGATTATTCTCCTTATAGTGGACTTCAATGGACTCCAAACAGTTGAAGGTCAAAATTAGTTTTAGTGTAGCTTCAAAGGGCTTTAAACGATACCAGACGAGGAATAAGGGTCTTATCTAGAGAAACGATTGGTCATTTTCTTAAAAAAAAACCCCAAATGTATATGCTTTATAAACACAAATAATCGCTTTGCAAGTACTTCACCATTCTGCCTTCCATATTATTTAAAAAGCTTATGCTGTATGTCCTACGCCTTCCCTATTCTACTTACGGAAAAAACGGAACTGCCGCCGTGTCCGTTTCGTAAGTTGAATAGGGAAGACGTAGGACATACAGCGTAAGCTTTTTGAAGAATACGGAAGGCAGAAGGGAACGGAAGCACTTGCAAAGGTGATCATTTGTGTTTATAAAGCATATACATTTGTATTTTTTTTAGAAAATGACCGATCGTTTCACTAGATAAGACCCTTACTCCTCGTCTGTTATCATTTAAAGCCCTTTGAAGCTGCACTGAAACTGTAATTTTGACCTACAACTGTTTGGGACCAATTGCAGTCCACTATAAAGAGAAAAATCCAGGAATGTTTTCATCAAAAACCTTAATTTCTTTTTGATTGAAGAAAGAAGGACATGAACATCTTGGATGACATGGGGGTGAGTAAATTATCAGGAAAATTTTATTTGAAAGTGGACTAATCCTTTAATGCTCTCACCTATTGAAGTTACTTTAAACTCAACTAAAACAAATAAAAGCTAACTATATGGAACTTAATGCTAAGTTATTGGAGAATTAACAATATTCTGAATTTTACATTGAAGGCAAATTCATACAGAATGTATCAATAATATTCATTATATTGTTTAGCCCTAGTTGCATGTGCAATTTTAGGAAAACTACTGACTCACCTGTGCCTCCATTTCAGCATTTTCTCTGAGTCCAGACAGGGTCCTAACATTTGATATGTTAAATGTCCTGTCCCTCTCTCTGACCATCTCCATCTCTCGTTCCTCCTCATCATCACCTCCTTCCTCTCCTCCTGACACCACAATCAGGTCGTCGTCTCTCGAGTGCTCCGTCTTCACCACCACCCACTGTTTTCTGGGCATAATGCTCGGCTGAATGTACGACGGCCGCTTTTGGTTTGGTGAGGAATCTCCGTCTTGATACGATGAAACTCCAAAGCTGTCGCTTACACCAACCTCTTGATCAGAGATGGAGATCGAGCCCTTACGCTTGCCTCCCCGATCACTTTTCCTGGGAAACAAGAGCTCATCTTCGTCTTCTTCATCTTCTTCAATCATGAAACCTTCATCTCCACCTGAGGGCATGCAGTAGGTCGGGGTGGAGTGTACGGCACCCTCTCCTACTGCTCCGGTTGTCACCATGGCCCCGCCAAAGTTTGCGTCTCTAGGACTGAAGTAATTGGTGCTGCTCGGGGACTGGCTCTCGCTGAAGGAAGGTCGACTGGGAGGTTGAGGAGTAGAAGGTGCGTCTCCTCTGTCTGCTTGGGTGACCTTGTTGCTGCCGCCGCTGTGTCCTGTGTTCTCCTTGTCTCCAGATCCCTGAGCTCCACTGGAACCTCCCCTGCCCTCTCTGAGAAGCTCAGTGCATTTGTCCACAATGTGCCACATTTGAAGCACACTGCCAACGGTGAGGTAGTTAACAATGTCTTCGCGGAGCATTCGCAGCTGGCCAGTGTACGCACAACTGAGGACACTCTCAAAGGCCAGGGGGTCCATGACGGCCGGGATGGAGACAGTGGACATGTTCTTCAGCAGCACCTTGCAAGCAAGAAATTAAGAACTTTGTAAGGCTAATAAAGACTGCAGAGATGAATCTGATATTGTGAAACTGGCTACTTGTTATTTTGTGCCTTAAAAAACATTACAGGCAATCCTGCCTTGGAAACTGCTGCTGTAATCATATTGTCTGGCAAGTTCTTGCTCTTGTTTAAAGTCTGTTGAAGAATTAGTGTAATGGTTGGATAGTTTTGAATACATTTTAGAAATAATCCAAAAATATGGTAAAATGTTGTCGATGACACACTTGTAATAGAGACACAATGAACTACTTTCTGGCACCTTTTATATTTAATAAATATATATTATATATTAAATATTTATAAAATACACATTTTACATTGTATTTTTATTATAAATATATAAACAATTTTCTTTGACTCTTCATTTTCTTTTGAGACAAAATGAGAAAGTTAAAATACACATTTAATTTTTTTTATGTGTGTATATATATATATATCAATAAATTAACATTTTTAATCGTGATTAATCACACACCCTTTTGTCGAATCACAATTAATCACATACTTACTGTGAAATTAAGCACACATCATTTATCTTGTTTAATGTGTTTATTTTGTCGTCATTTGTTATATTCAGCAAAGCAAACTATCAGATTGAAGTGATTCTCAAAAAAAGGTAAATTTAGCTGTCTTTCCAAAAAACACTTGGACAATTGTACTCTCCAAAGGGACACTTTATTAATCAAATGCTATAAGGAGTCCGTATAATTTAATCTGGTTGCTTCTTTAGGGCTTTTCACACTGCACTTAACCCCAGGTTATCGTTGTTCTAAACACCGCTTTTAACCCTGGGTTATAAAACCCTGCTCCGGAGCAGCTGGAGTGTTAAACCCGCATTGTGGTGCTAAACTTGTACAGTGTGAAACGATGCGGTGTTAAAATGTTGCGGATAACGCATGCTTTAGGCAGTCACAGAAACACTGTGAATTGTATATAAACAGTAAATTCAGCGTTTGAAAGGGAAAATGATAGAAAACGTGACAATTTGAGTAAAGAAGAGACTGTTTCATTCTTACCTTTATAGTCCGAAATGTCCATTCAGTATAAACTCGATAGTACAGTTGCCAATACAGGATGCGCAATGCTAGAGCTTGGTAAACAGGTCGCATGCTGCGCTTATACAATCAATGACACTGACACCGCAAATAAGAATGTTAACCCAGGGTTTAGGAATGTACAATGTGACATCTTATGAATACCCAGGATTAATTGTTAACCCCGGGTAAATTATGTGAAAGTGTGAAACAGGAAGAAAGATAACTCAGGATTCCCAGGGTTTAGAATGACCCAGGGTTAACTATTTCAAGTGTGAAAAGTCCTTTTCTGTTGTTTCAGTAGCTGAATAAGAAATCTTGTAAGACATAGCAACAGTAACCATGGGGGTGGGGTCATTTAGAATTTCAATTAACTTCAAAAATGTCAACAAGACATGACTCTTTTACAGCATTTAGGTAAAGACATACCTGGTCATGGAAGTAAGGTGATGATGCAGCCAGCACACATCGGTGGGCCTTGAACACCTGGCCCTGAACGTGGATGGAGAGGTCACAGAGATGACCTTCTTCACGCTGCCGATTCAGGCTGTCCAGCACTGATGTCTGCACGCTGGGGAAGCTCACCTGCACCACTGAACCAGTGGCCGAACCCACGGAGTCACCATAGCCTTGGTCCGCTGTGGCCGACTGCATTCCTGCAAGAGGATGAGCATCACATAATCATTTATTTCAATGCAAAGTCACAAAGAAGCAGAATATGTTTTTCAGTCCTGTTTTAAAGTGCAGAATATTTACATTCATACACAGTTTAGTTGTAAACCAGAGTGACAACCAGATTACATTATCAATTGATTACCTTAAACATTCTGGACTCACACCAGATTAATTCGCATAAAATTTACATTGAAAATGAATGTCTTCCAGTCACTCTGACATGGAAAAATATCTGTATATATAATAATTAATATGTTAAACATAATTTATGTAATATGACTATATAGGATATAATTATTAAAGCAAGATCATAAGTATAGCCTATATAAAAGAATAGCTGCTGACAAATTGAGGTTTTGATTTTCCACAGACAAAATACAGCATTCATTTTAATCAAATATGCTTTAATTCTCTTTGGACCCAGCAAATGATAATGTAGGTCCAAAGAACAAGGGGCATTGACCAGGCATTACAAGAACACTTTGTTTATTCACTTTATTGGCGTGACAAGAAGCCTTTCCGTTCACTAATAATGACAATTTTGATGAATATAGTTTTCTCGGATCCTGTTATAATGCCTCAGATGACGTGGATATTTTGCTATCTGTGAAAGTTGCATTGGTGTTTGATCAACAAACACTCTGTGATTTTGCACGCTCGCTGTCACCGTGTATTAAAATGAAATTCGCCACGTATAAATTCGCACATCCGTTTAAAACTGTTCGCGTCAGAAATCAGGGGGGTTCGCGGACTGGTCTTATTTACGTTAGCCAGCTGCTGCGAAACGAATCCGAATGGCCTTAAGAAACACGGAAGCGGATCGTCTCACAAATCAGTCTCTTTTTATCGAGCAAGATATCTTACCGATTTAAATATCTCCGTCAGGCACTCAAAAGCGGGATTTTCATTATGATAAATCGATGTTTCCCACCGTTCGGGAATGCCGAGCGTAATGGTGGACTGACATCTGGTTTGGAGTCTGCTTTTACCTTTAAGAAATCCCAGACAGCTGCTCTAGACTCGGCCGACTAAAAAAGGAACCAAACACTGGATCCCATTCTCTATTGTCATGGCAACAAGTGCTGTTTCAGAGCACCAGAAACTATAGAATTTCTAGCCATGTACCGCTTACAAAAACTGCCGTGTTAACCACATTTGACATTCGAGCAGTTTATGGCAAGTCACAGTAGCTATAATATTCTTAAAACAAATGTTACCTAGAATTTGTCTCATGTTAGTATAATTTTTACGAGTTACTCTTGTACTTTCTAAGATTATTTAACTGCGAAAATGGACTAAATCCCTGAACTATAAGGACATTTTACTTGAAGTGCCACAAACATTTCCTTCATTATTTTTATTCTGATGGGTTTTTATTTTTCGTTTCTTTTTCCCAGTCCATAAACGTTTGTCATTTTTCTCCATATATAATACGTCCAATTGTTTGTATAATAAAAAAGCACCACAATTTAAAACAACTTTTCTATTTGCACATTTTAAAATGTTACTTATTCATGTGATGGCAAAACTTAATTCTCAGCAGCCATTACTCCAGTCTTCAGTGTCACGTGATCCTTCAGAAATCATTCTTGCTGCTCAATTATCAATAACAGTTCTTAATATTTGTTTTATCAAAATTGACCTAAGGGTAAAATTAACATGAGATCTCTTTCAAACATTGAAAATTTTATTTCTAATGATGAAACAGTGGCTAAATTACCTGTATTTTGACAAACCATGTTTACTTTGGTAATTAGTTTGTAAGAGAAACAACTCATTTGTATTTTCACAGCAAAAAAAAAAAAAGCATTTACAAGAACAAATTTGTCCAAACTTTGTCCACTCGGCATCATAATCAGGCTCACCGCTGCACTTCCATTTGATCAAAATGGAAAATTTATTGACCTCTTACAAGTTGAAGTACAATATGCATTTGATGGTTGTAAAATGTTAATAAAAACCAGTAAGATTGTACATTAAAATGCATCACAAAAATATAAAAAGATGCCAAAGACAGGAGAGTTGAGGATAAACATGAAATTCAGATAAAAGTTAAAAACATTTATAAATGACCACAGTGGATGTCTGGAAATGACAACTAAACTACTTCCGATTGGCTGAGGCTGTTCCGATGACACAGTCGTTTACCTGCAACACAGCAAACATGAGTTATAGACTGTGTTCTATATCCTCATAAAATAAAAGCATTGACGCGTGATCGCATGAGATCACTCACCTTGCTGGCAAAGCGCAAAGAATTCAGCGATTCGCCAAAGCTCTCTTCCTCAGGTGATATATTCACAAACATCAAACTGTACAGATGTAAAGAAATAAGTCATATATTCCTTAAAACAATAATAAAAGAATTAAATTTCACAAAACCTCAAAGAAAATAACATCACAAGCTATAAAACATGTATTTGAGCATTCTGCTTACGTTTTGCTGTTGCCTCCGAGGCAGTTCTGGAGGAGGTACGTGAGCTTTGAGTTACGGTAGGGAACAAAGCTGTCCTGAAAAGTTGAGTAAGAAATTGAGTGTGTGAAATTATTGTACAGCAAGTATTTTTTTATCTGAAGAAACCATCTATAGCTTACATGTAATAATATATAATATATAAACAACTACAGTTTTAGTTTTGAAATAAATTTATTCAATAAGTAGAATATCACAGTGTTACACTTTCCAATAACATAGCATCAGGTTCCACATAGTTAGCTAAAAACGTACCTTGTTGGCCAAAGCAGCGATCACAATTCCCAGGTTGGTGAGGGAAGAGTTGATGGCAGTCATTTCCTTGAAGCGCTCTCCTTGAGACTGACTCTTCTGCACTCTCTCACTGCCGGCCAAATCCACAAGACACAGCGTGGCTGAAAAGCAATCAATACATATTTAGTCAGGTATCAATGTGAAATATCATATCTGACTGAAAGTGAGGACAATCTCAATATTACTCATGAAAACTACTCTAAATTTGCCATCTACACCCTCTAAGAAGTGCAGTTCATCTATTATATGAAGTTATTGTAGATGCAGGTAGTATGGGATTCTTACACTTGCACTTGGTGTCTCGATCAGAGTTTTCCCCCTCAATGTCTAGCTGGAACACAGAGTGAGAACGTGAAGATTGATCGTTCATGCACGTGCGGGCAGTGGACCGGTTCTGGTTTGCCAGCATGATCAAGTTGTGCACCTGAGACATGAGGAAAGAAAGAGGCACATTAATAAGGTGCAACAAGCATGTATGAAAAATGTAAACAAATCAATTACAACTCAGATTACTCTGAATTTTAACAAAGCTTTAGGAAGATTTACTGCTGTCAGCTGAAATGAAAATTGTGACCTCTTTTCTTTTGTGGCATATCAAAGTTAAACGGCTCATAATATCAAATGAAACGAGGAAAAAAATATGCACTGACAAATCATTTATAATAAACAATGCACTTTAAACAAGCAGTACCTCATCCTCATTGTTGACTTTTTGGTAGGTCAGGTTGGTAACTGTGATCTCATTGTTGGAGATCTTCCTGATCTCATGCTCAGGTCTCTTGTTTGGTTTCCCCTTGTAGAGAAGATCTCGAAGTGTCTCATTGTAGATCTCCACAAAGCTGGCGGTGAAGGTGTACTAAAAATAGGAACAGTCCATTAATAAACAAACCATGATGAGGGCAAAAGCAATAACACTCAGTGGCCTGAAAAGATCTATCACAACATATTTAACCCCTTTTGGACAACAGATAGTTTTGTCACATGAAATTCCACGTAGCCCTCACCTGCCACCCTTGCTCTCGGAGTGCTTTGGCAGACTTAAAGATTTGCTGGACAGCACGTGGGATGACCCCCCACACATCCTCCAGCTCGCCCCCTTCCATAGTAAAGGTCTTCCCGCTGCCAGTTTGGCCATAAGCAAAGCAGCAAACGTTATACCCATCCAGAGCAGACTGCACCAGAAGTGAAATCTCTTCAAAAACCTCACGCTGAGAGGCACGTGGCCCAAACACACGGTCAAAGCTGAAGTTATAGCTCTTCTGTGTGTCAGCCGTGCGACCTGTGTGAGACTGGGGAAGAGAAGTGGAAATTGGAGGGGTTTTGTAACATATTTTGATTCAGGTGTTCTCAACTCTGATCCCTGAGATCCTGAGAGTTTTGCTCCTTACTTGACCAACCTTACCTTCCTGTAACCTTCTAGTAATCCTAAAGACCTTGGTTGGAGCTAAACTCTGCAGGAAAGTGGATCTTGAGGGCCAGAGCTGAGAAGCCCTGCTTTAGGTTATACCAAGAAGAAACATCCATAAAACCAGAAGCATGATAGGAAGCATTTACCTCTTCCATTTTGGCAAGCGTAAGAGCCTTGTTGTCGTGGGCCGGCAGCTGGATGTGCAGAATATCAGACTGATTGCCAGTCAGCAGTGGGCGGACCCTACAAAAGACTCGGATGTTGCCCTAAAAAAAACAAAAAACAAAACAAAAAAAAAGGTATTAATTAATACATATATGGATTTTGGATTAAGCTTACAGGATTTTGGACCAGCAACATCTGACTTCGTGCAAACCTACCCAGCACAATGGCTGTATCCGAAACCAAATTCTTCCCTATTATGCGGTATGATAAAATAGAATGTTTTTTCTGAATTCACTGTACTCAAAGTAAGCGTAGGCCTGAAAACCAAATATAATGAATACTTTACTATCCCATGAGGCCAAGGGAGAGGATTTGTGCATGGCAGTGAAGTGATACAACTGACACGGACAATGACAACATGGTGAATTATTTATTCAAAAGCAGTACCTACTCAGACAGTACGTGATTTCGGACACAGCCAATGTGACAAAAGGAAATCAAGCAAACAACAGAATGCATTTCAGTCATGTATGTTTATGATCTATCACAAATTCATACAACAAATTAACAATACAGTTTTATAATGTTCTACAAAAAGTAGATCCACATAAGTCTTCATCACATCTTACTTTGAGCTCTTGAATGGTGTTGTGGAGTTTCCTTCGCTCCATTTCTCCAAGGTGAAGCTCTTCTCGTTGACGGGCCACTGTTTCCTCAAGGTTCCTGACGAGCTCTTGGCTCTCCTTCAGACTGTCCTGACACCGGCCCAGTGCAGAGGTCTGAATGGCAAGCTGAGTCTGAGGGAAAAAAACAAGGACATTACAGTTTAATAGAATCAGATCGCTTCACACAGATATTTATATTAGGTGTGAATGGGGTCGTGTAGATGTGTACCTGTACATTGCGGAGCTCAGACTCCAAATGATCCCTGAGTCCTTCCAAAACCTTATGCTCCTCGGTTAGCTTGTTGAGGTCTTTCTTAAGTCCATCTCTCTCTTTAGAGGCTTGCGCCAGGTCATCTTTCACAGAAGCTAGCTTTACCAGCTCCTCTTCACAATCCCTACAACAGAATCAGGAATATTATCAGAAAATAAATGAAGGACCACCAGGTTTTGGTTTGTTATGGAGTTATTTTTAAACACACTTACCCGAGACGCTTTTTTAGACTATTATTCTCCTCTTCAATTTCAGCCTTACGCCTTTGGGCTTTGGTTATAGACTCTTTGAGAGACTCGTTTTCCTGATTTACAGATTTCACTTTGCTCTGGTAGTTCTGGACTTTAGCCTCCATATCACTGACTTTGCCCTTCAGGTCCCATCCTGGCCTTCGTGACATAGCTGATCCTGCAGGTGCTGAAAGTGGATAAATTAACCATTAGTAGTCAATTGTATTATGTTAAAGTTTTGTAAATTCAAACATATTTACAAATTTAAACAGGAAAATGTTTCAACTCATATACACGCATATTTATTTTACCTTTAGCAACTGCTGCAATTGGTCTTCTCTGGTCACCTTGATGGAAAGACAATGTTGTTAAGTTGACATATTCCAACTTCTGATACTTATTTGCGAGTATAATATCAAAGTTTATATATATATATATATATATATATATATATATATATATATATATATATATATATATATATATATATATATATATATATATATATACACACACATACACACACATACATACACACACAAAAGAAATGCAGACATATAAATATTTTGACCCATATTTTTGTGCTAATGAACTGGTTTTAATAGTGTTTTTTTGTGTTTTCATGTTTATGACCAGTTAAAGTTGGAATCTTCCCTATTGTTTTGTAGATCTAAGTAAAATGGCTTCTTGAACAAGAAAAAAAAATGTAGGGCGGGACTTGATTTTGTCTCACGCCAGTAAACAACATCAGAAAAGATGTCATTGCAAGAGAAAGAGGAAGTCATTTTAATTAAAGATTAGAAGGACACATGAATGACACACATCATGAAAGCATGCCCCAAAAAAGCTACGTTTTGCAATACCTCTTGAGGGGGCAATGGCCACTGTTGCAGCTCCAGTTGGACGAAGAGGTTTGGCTGAAAGAAGAGAGACAACATGAAGACCCCATTTGCTATTTTAGCCAAATGGCCCCCAAAAGTTAAAACTGAAATGTTTAATTTTAATTTAACTTACCAGGAGCTTTGACTGCCACGGGCCGTCTCGGGGGCGCAACACTAGCTGCAGGTCTGAACCGCTGAGTCGGCTCAACATCCACCTTCCGCATCTTCTTCTGCAGAAAAATGAGGATGTTTTTCATTAAATATATTTTGAGAATTTGTGTTGATCCATGTGAAACTTCAAACACTGCAGGTATAAAAATGAGTGAGGATCTGAATGAACTACAAACACACCTGCGCAGGCTGTTGTTGCTCCCCATCAGTGCTGTTGGTGAGAGCCCGTTTCCCAGACATAACAGGGAGACGGGATGTTGTATTCTGCAAAAAAACAAGACAATCACATGAACAGACTTTCAAAGCTACACGTGACAGCAGAGGCATTTTCAGAGATATGAAATCCAAAACAAAGGAGTTGTAGTTTAAGAATGTACTGTATCTTTAAATTAACAGCAATGACAGTTTACTTGGGCTCCATACGCATGCAAGTTGATTTTAATTTGTTGAGCCTGTTTCTCCCAATGCATTTCAATAATGTTTATAATCTCACCTCTTTGTTCATGGACCTTGTTCAGTTCTTCTTGAAGTCAACCCCAAAATAAATACAAAGCCCAAAACATCAGAAAGGTTAGTTAACGTTAGACAGCAAGTTCAATTTGTCCATCAAAAGCAGATTAAAATCAACTAACTAGGCTATAAATGACTTATAAACGGTTTTAATATGAATCAACGAAAACAATCAGTGGCTAAAAACATCGCAGCCTAGCCGACGTCATTCGCGCGAGTTTACAAAAAAAAAACCTCATATTTATTCAATAAACTTTATTTTCAAATTAACATAAAATGCATAAATTACCATACTTACAGTTAAGGTACAAAAATAAAAATCACAAACCTTTTATATCGCGAACTGAGAATTACAATTGCAGACGACACACCTCAGCTAAATAATCTCTCGTAGCCGTTTGGATTTCAAATTGAAATTGCGTGTGTGTAGTCGCTTTTCCCGCTGATCCGTCATTGGTTGAATCGGAACCAATCAATACAAAGCATTCAATAACCGCGCCCACATGGGCGGCTTCGGCCCCCACCCATAAACAGTTTTAAGACTTTTCAGGGGCACAAATTATTTTTGTAGACGCATTGAGAGCTTTGTTTTTGCAGTTTTAATTTTTAAATGTTTATTTGTCAAATGTGCAAAATGATAGCAGTACTTGTTGACAATTAAATGTAAGTGAACATCTTATCATACAAGAATGAATAAATAAATACATTATATAAAGAATAAGTACTTACATATGTAAAAGAACAGGCTGTAATACAAATATAAAGCTATTATATATATATATATATATATATATAATAAATGTACAATGTTAATACACCATACATGTACAATCATTCATTTTTAATATAGATTTAACATATATTAAACATAAATTAATGGAGAAGGTGGCACATGTTCACATTTCTTCACATAATTATACTTATTAAGATGCATGATACATCGTGATTTTTTTTAACATAATCTTAACATTTTTGCGCTAATACATGACCTCACATGGCGGAAGTGAGTTTGGCGGTACGCTTATTGTAATTTTGACCTCATTCACAGGAAGTGTAGTCGAGCGGAGTCGGACAGCCCTTCGCGAGAGAAAAAAATAGAAAAAAATTGAGGGAAAAAAATCGGTGAATCCAAGGGGTTCGGGCGGATTTGGACGAAGTTTCCGAACTGTCCCGGCCCGGAGGAGCCCTGGGGGTTGAAAGGGAATCGCCAGCACCGGTAATTAACACAGAGTTATGAGTCAATTGTGAATTATTTCTCCAAATTTGAGCAACTCACGCGGGCGCTTCTCCCCCTGTCTCGCCAGCCGGAAGTCTGCATGAAGCTGCGTCTCTCTCGCATTGGCGTCGACGTTTTTTTTTCTCTCTTCGTTTTTTTTTTTATCCTCGAGTTTTTTTTCTTTTTTATTTTCTCAGTGAGACTAACCGAGAGAGGGATGGAGGCATAGGGGCATTATTGTTTGCAAGCGGAAGTTTACATGTTGCATAGCTTTTGGATAGTGCTTCTTTCTTTGCGTGCATAACAAAAGCTGACATTTTAATGGAGGCTGGTTGAGGAAGCTCTGATATCATTAATAGATGGTTTTGTGCATTTCAAGCTACCTTTCCTTTAGATTGTTCATGCATATGTCATTATCCTTGTCCCACTAGATAGAAACATGCAAAATGAGCTGTCATTGCAGCAAAACACGCATGCAACCCTTACAAAACGAATAAAACGCGACATTGTTCGCCACCCTTGGTTCTTATTTTAGCATGCATATGAAATGAAAGACGGTCAGATATGCACAAAAGTTGACTTGTAGGTCTGCACATTTGATCTGGTTTTCGTACGATCAGCAGTCGTAGACAGATTTGGCGCAGGATAGCTGGTTTTGTTTTGATGCCTATTTATAGCGCGCGCGCTTCTCAATGCAATTTCTGCATCTCGTGTAATTAATCAATTTGCCGTGCAGTTGCAACAGACATCAACATATTGTTTTTGTTTGTAAAGAAAATCAAATATTAAAAAACTAAGTGTTATGCTTTTTTGCCTCTTTGTTTTACAACTTTTATTAAAAAAAAAAAGACTAATTTAGCCCTGCTGAAAAAAAAAAAGTTTAAACCAGCCTAAAGGGATAGTTCAGCCAAAAATGAAAATTCTGTCATCATTAACTCACCCTCAAGCTGTTCCAAACCTGTATGCATTTCTTTCTTCTGATGAACACAAAAGAAGATATTTTGAAGAATGTCAGAAACCAAACAGTTAATGGACCCCATTGACTTCCATAGTAATTTTTTTCCATACTATGGAAGTCAGTGGTGCCCATCAACTGTTTGGTTACCCATATTCTTCCAGATATCTTTTTTGTGTTCAGCAGAGGAAAGACATTTATACAGGTTTGGAACAGCTTGAGGGTGAGTAAATGATGACAAATTTTTCATTTTTGGGTGAACTATAACTTTAGGTTGGTTCGCTTGTCTCCCAGCTTGGTCATTATAATCTGTTGGCTGGTTTTAAGTCAGTATGAAATGAAAATTCACCCTATTTTCTAAATGCATGATGTGATAGATTTTATTGTGAACAATTCATCGGTGCACTTGTTTAATTTTTTGACCTTGTAATGTGTAATAAAAATGTCATAACTGGACCTTCTAGTAAAAACGACATAACTGGACCTTCTAGTAAAAACGACAGGCTTCTCTGTGGTGACATGTGCAGGACTTCTCCAATCATTTAGTTTGCTTAAACTCCGCCCCTGTAAGCTCATGTTCATCTGCTTCCACTTTTGAGTGCATCGCCCCACATCTCAAAATGTCCCGCCCTACTTTTTTTTTTTTCATAATCTGTTACACTCGGATGTATGCCACAATATGGACTTGAATGGTTTTACCTGGTTTAGCTGGTAGACTAGTTGGCCGACACTTTAAACCATGAAATCAATTCAAAAATTCTTTTTAATGGCATATTGCAGTTTATTATCAAAGATTTAGCTGTGCACATCATTTTTTTTTAATTCATGTGCCCTCGTTATCTTAAATCACTTCCCTACGATATAGTAGGTGAAAAACAGTATGTGACAAAAGAAGTACACTACCAGTCAAAAGTTTGGAAACATTACTATTTTTAATGTTTTTAAAACGAAGTCTCTTATGCTCATTAAGGCTGCATTTATTTCATAATAAATACAGAAAAAAACAATAATATTGTGAAATATTATTACAATTTAAAATTATGGTTTTCTATTTTAATATACTTTAAAATATAATTTATTTCTGTGATGCAAAGCATCGTTACTCCAGTCTTCAGTGTCACATGATCCTTCAGAAATCATTGTAATATGCTGATTTATTATCAATGTTGGAAACAGTTGTGCTGCTTAATATTATTTTATAACCTGTGATACTTTTTCAGGATTCTTTGATGAATAAAAAGTTAAAAAAATATCAGCATTTATTTAAAATAGAAATCTTTTGTAACAATATACACTACCGTTCAAAGGTTTGGGGTCAGTAAATTTTAATTTCTTTTTTTGAAAGAAATTAATACTTTTATTCAGCACGGATGTGTTAAATGAATCAAAAGTGATAGTAAAGATTTATATTGTTAGAAAAGATTTATATTTTGAATAAATGCTGTTCTTTTTAACCTTTTATTCATCAATGAATCCTGAAAAAAGTATCACAGGTTCCAAAAAAATATTAAGCAACACAACTGTTTTCAACATTGATAATAACTGAGTATCAAATCAGCATATTAGAATGATTGCTGAAGGATCATGTGACACTGAAGACTGGAGTAATGATGCTGAAAATTCAGCTTTGCATCACAGAAATAAATTATATTTTAAAGTATATTAAATTAGAAAACCTTACTTTTAAATTGTAATAATATTTCACAATATTATTGTTTTTTCTGTATTTATTATGAAATAAATGCAGCCTTAATGAGAATAAGAGACTTCGTTCAAAAACATTAAAAATAGTAATGTTTCCAAACTTGACTGGTAGTGTATGTCCGAATTCACAGAACACCTAAAAGAATAGGCAAAAAGTATCCGAATGACCTACGAGATTTTGAAGTGTGCATATGATGAACACTTTATTATCCCATTAGCCCACAGGAGAGGATTTGTGAATGGCAGTAAAGTGACATAACTGACGCTGGTAGGTCATATGATAATGACAACATGGCGAATGTAGTACGTCCAGATTACATTCATACAACACACATTTAACAACTATATAGAACATACTTTTTAGCTTCACAAAGTAATTACTTATTCAAAAATATCTACTCAAGAGAGTAGGGCTGTAGAGTTGTGACAAAAATCATAATTGTTGATTATTCCCTTGAAATTGTAATTGTGATTATTAATTACGATTATCACAATTTACATTGAATGATGTTTTGAATAGCTTTATACCATTGTTTGATGCAACTGCATGCCATATTTTTATAAGAAAATAAACAAGCTAAAAACACTCTTCCTGAAAAACATTTATTGCACTTCTATAGCATTAAGCCTCGAATGTAAACTATACATTGGTTAGGTTTCTTTTTTTAAATAAAAAAAGTGAAAATATGCATGATATTTTAATGTTATACTAAAACTAAAATTAGAACAATGGAAAAAAAACTTAAAATAACCTGTAGAAAGAAAAACATCTTAAGCACGCAGAATAATGTAAGTGGACATTTTTATTTATTAATTTATTTTGTAATTGTGCCTTTTAGTTTTTGTAAACGCCTCTGATTGGCCATTGTGTTCACACGCTCATCAGATATGTCTGTGATTGGCTTCAATGATCAACGCTTCAAAAACATGCTGTAAATACATCAATGACGCTCTTTACTGAATGCTTACACAGATACACACAGGAGCGTTTGAAAGGTCTGATGATAGACGCCTGCTTTCAAAACGTTTTCAAATTCAAACACTTCTGTGTGTTTGTTCATTGTAGCCAATCACAGACATAACTGATGAACGCGTGAACACAATGGCCAATCAGAGGTGTTTATGAATCCGCTCAAAGTGAAACAGCGCTCAAAGCGTCACATTTTTTAAATTTCAGTATCCACTTGGTATCGAAGTCTGTACTTTTGACAACATTAGCGCCTGTGAGCGATTACGCAAATTTGGCATCCGTAATTGTAATCACGATTAGAAATTCAATTAATTGTGCAATTTCAGACACAGCCCTCTTCTCTGATGATATGTTTTTTGGTGTGGGGACTGGACAACCTGTCACTCACATGACATCAAAGCAATAGCGAACCACAAATATCCAATAATTTCCCCATTTATTATATCAAGTCCCGTCCTACATTTTTTCTTGTTTGAGAAGCCGTTTCACTCAGATATACGTTACAATAGGGAAGAAAAGATTAGCACAAATTCCATTTCATGCCGACTTTAAACCAGCTGAGCACCAGCTTGGCTAGACTGAGACCAAAAAATCATCTTAGGCTGGTTACCTGGTTCAAGCTGTTTTTCCTGTAGGGAGGTAATATGCAGGCTGAGTGGGCATGCATGTATTTTTATTTTATTCATGTCAGTTATGTTTTACACATTAGGTTGTGCATGTATCGTGATTCCTAACCCAACACGCCTCTTTGCCAAGCACAGTATCATCCACCAGATGCTTCTTTGTCCTTTGCCTACAGATAAATAAAGTCAAGAGAATAAAAATGCATGACATTTAACAAATGTTTCAAAGAAATTAAGAAAATAAATGTTATGCAAGGCACTTGGGTGCCAAAATGCATACGTCTTATTCAAGTGAGTAAAAAAAATCTTCAGGCCACACGAGAAACATAAGGGCGAGGTGTCATTTCACAACTGTTGCCAAAGGCAGAGTGGGTGTTTTACAAGTTATGTTGCTTTTCAATTGCAGAAATAATGGAAGATTCCCATTTCAACTCATCATACTTTTGGTCTCCCGTACCAACAGTACAAGGACAGGTAGACACCTTATTATTGGACTCTCTTGTACAGTACACCGTTGTGTCTTTAACAGGCACACCATGCTTATTGAGCACAATTTAGTAAATCAAAAAAACAAAACAAGCATACCAGTCTGGGATGGCTAACACCAGCCTCGCACTGATCCATGTGAAAGTTACACACTGGAAGCCCAGCACAAGCTTTGAGAAAAAGTAACCCTTCCCTCGCTGCTCTCTCCTTTTTCCCCCTTCATCCTTCATCTGCGTTTATCTCTCAATCCATCCTCCTTTTCTCTTTCCTTTTTCCCTTTTTTCTTGTTTTTTCCCCATTCATTCCCCCCTGCGATTTTAGATTGAGAACGCCATGTTTCTGAACAAGATGAAAGAACAGCTGGGGCCGGACAAGGGCGCATCTTTTCCGCATTCATCTGCGGCGCACTACCCTACGACGGTGCTGACGGTGCCAGGGTCGGTCGCCATGGACACGGGAACCATCGGGAGGGTGCCGAAGCAAGAGGGTGGTGGTGGAGGAGGAGGGGGCGGGACAGCAGGGGCGCAAATGACTACCGTGGGAGCACACCTGCACCCACCTCACACGTCCCAGAACATCACAGTGGTGCCTGTACCATCTACTGGCATCATGACGGCAGGTGGGTGTTCAAAGTTAAGAGATATTAACTGAAAGTTACAAAAATCAAATGTTAACGAGGTCTTCAAATTTGGTCAAAATCATGTATTTCCCTTCTGTCTCTCAGCGGGGTTAGTGATCACGACTCCTCAGGGCACACTGGTCACTCCTCCTGCGTCCTCTCAGTCTTTTGTTTCTGGTCCGCCAACAACAACCATGATTGTGTCCGCTCTGCACCCAACAAACACAGGTAAACAAAAAGTAAAGTATTAGAAATAAGAATGTTATAATGTATAGAACTTCAATAAGTAACATTAAATGTGTATTTATTCATCGTAACATAATGTTTTTTTGTACATTTATGCACACACACGTATATATTCATATATATTTACAAATTAGTCTCTTATTTATTTGATCAAAATACAGTAAAAACTGTAATATTGTGAAATATTACATTTTAAAATAACTGTTTTCAGTTTGAATATATTTTAAAATATAATTTATTCCTGTGATGTCAAAGCTAAATTTTTAGTGAAATAGAAAGCTTTTGTAATATTATAAATGTATTTACTGTACTTTTTGATCAAATTAATGCATCCTTTTGAATAAAAATATAATGTCCCTACAGCCAAAAAAAAAAGCTTTATAATAATTTCAGATTTTCCAGCATTTTAAAGAAAATTACTGATGGACTTCAAATCACCTGTTATGATCAATGTTCCTGTTATTACACAAAATGCATACACTACCAGTCAAAAGTTTGGAATCGGTAAGATTTTTAATGTTTTTAAAAGAAGTTTCGTCTGCTCACCAAGGCTGCATTTATTTAATTAAAAATACAGTAAAAACAGTAATATTGTGAAATATTATTAAAATTTAAAATAACTGTTTTCTGTTTAAATATATTTTATAAAGTAATTTATTCATGTGATGCAAAGCTGAATTTTCAGCATCATTACTCCAGTCTTCAGTGTCACATGATCCTTCAGAAATCATTCTAATATGCTGATTTGCTGCTGAAGAAACATTTATGATTATTATCAATGTTGAAAACAGTTGTGTACTTTTTTTTCAGGATTCCTTGATGAATAGAAAGTTCTCGTAAATCGATCAAAATTGACAGTAAAGACATTTATAATGTTACAAAAGATTATATTTCAAATAAATGCTGTTCTTTTGAACTTTCTATTCATCAAAGAATCCTGAAAAAGAAATATTGTACACAAATAATTTGTACAATTGTACACAATAAATGTTTCTTGAGCAGCAGATCAGCATATTAGAATGAGTTCTGAAGGATCATGTGACACTGAAGACTGGAGTAATGATGCTGAAAATTCAGCTTTGATCACAGGAATAAATTACTTTATAAAATATATTCAAACAGAAAACAGTTATTTTAAATTGTAATAATATTTCACAATATTACTGTTTTTACTGTATTTTTAATTAAATAAATGCAGCCTTGGTGAGCAGACGAAACTTCTTTTAAAAACATTAAAAATCTTACCGATTCCAAACTTTTGACTGGTAGTGTAGGTCTAATTTTTTGTGCAGTAAATAGTAACAATTATGTAGGCATTTCTTAATATTAAATATTTTGTAATATTTAGAGCATGTGTTCGATTTTAAACATTCCTTCTTATATGCCAACAGATAATAGGCCACACATTACAGAATTCTTATTATGCTCATACAGGGTGTCCATGGATACTTAGTTCACCCAAAAATGAAAATAATGTCATTAATTACTCACCCTCATGTCGTTCTACACCCCTAAGACCTTCGTTCATCTTCGTTCACACAATTTAAGATATTTTTGATGAAATCCGATGGCTCAGTGAGGCCTGCATAGACAGCAATGGTACTTCCTCTCTCAAGATCCATAAAGGTACTAAAAACATATTTAAATCAGATCATGTGAGTACAGTGGTTCTACCTTAATATTATAAAGTGACGGGAATATTTTTTTGTGCGCCAAAAAAAAAAAAAAAAGACTTTTTAACAATATCTGATGGCTGATTTCAAAACACTGCTTCGGAGCGTTACAAATCTTTTGTGTCGAATCAGTGTTTTGGATCGCGTATCAAACCGCCAAACTGCTGAAATCACATGACTTTGGCACTCCGAACCACTGATTCGATTCATAAAGCTCCGAAGCTTCATGAAGCAGTGTTTTGAAATTGGCCATCACTAGATATTGTTAAAAAGTCGTTATTTTTTTTATTTTTTTTGGTGCACAAAAAATATTCTCGTCGCTTTATAATATTAAGGTAGAACCACTGTACTCACATGAACTTATTTAAATATGTTATTAGTACCTTTATGGATCTTGAGAGAGGAAGTACCATTGCTGTCAATGCAGGCCTCACTGAGCCATCGGATTTTATAAAAAATATTTTAATTTGTGTTCCGAAGATGAACGAAGGTCTTACGGGTGTAGAACAACATGAGGGTGAGTAATAAATTACATTATTTTCATTTTTGTGTGAACTAACCCTTCAATATTTCTTACATTTGTTAATGTAAAAATAAGGTCTTAATTAGCATTAAAATGTTTTAAAATGCCCGACTTGTGTTAAAATGCCCGACTTGATGAGTATTAACATAAACACAGTCGGTTATGTCTTAAGTGAACGTAAACAGTTGGGAGAAAATCAGATGCGTGTCAGTCATTATATTTGATCCGTGCATTCGGTCTTAAAGTGACAGCAGCCCAATAAACATTAACATAAAATAAACACACACAAAAAATAATTTTTTTCTTTAAATTAACTTATTTAATAATAACTTAATTATACATTTATAACGCTATACATTGTGTTGTAGTTCCCTGGAATTAAATTACAAAAAAAAGTGCTTTCTAACACAGCTGCTGAGGGAGTGATAGTAAATTTAACATCTTTCTCTCTGACTGCCATGATCTGTGTCTGTTTTTTTCACTGAAAAATCTTAGGAAGGCAATAGTGGATTTTTTTTCTTTCACCATTGGAGCAAATGGTAATGCTAAAATTATATTTGCTATGGTCTCCTTAGATACCTCAATAGACCGTTACCGTGCTATAGTTAATTTAAACCCAGAAATGTCCGTTGTTCATTCGTATATCTCTGTTGAGCAGGGTGATTTTGTGTGTTTGCATAGAAGACGATGGAAATGATGTGGAGGTCTTACATTTTTTTGGAAAGGTCTTAAAAATTGTATTAAAAAGTATTAAATTGGAAGTGCTGATACCTGCAGATGCCCTATATTTTTTTTAATTTTACTTTCACTGTTTAAAACAGCAGACACACGCACATATGCTTGCTTACGCAGCCATTCTCAGAGCCAAAGAAGCAGTAGGAAGTGAAAGTGAGAGTGACTGTGGGAGGTAGTGAGAAGGGATGGATGATGGATGGAGAGAGGGAGGGACAGCGAGCTCTATATGTTGAGTATGTTTTGCTTTTTCCTGTCAGAGGCTGTCCGGCCCCCTTCCCTCTATCTCCACAGCCACTGTAAGTATAATAGCACATGTACATCTCTACCAGAAACCTGCAGTCAATGACACTCACATCACTAAAACAGTTATTGCAATGAAATGACAGTTTATTTACCCCTTGTGTTCCTTTAGTGGTTTTAATACATGGATTAGCAAAATTATGTCATGTAATACAGTTATTTATCTTTAAAAGTCAGAAATCTTTGTACACAGGCATAATAAGATCATTAGTTTGGGAAACCACAATGTTTTGCCAAGGTAAACTTTTAAAAATTGGGGCATTACAACATTGCATAAGGTTTTAGCACACATTTAGGCCAGTTTTATGAAATTTATCTGAAAGGCTTGCTAAATAATTGCATTAATGTCAGTTTGTAGGTCATGAAATTTTATTGAAAAGTGCAGTAAAGAGCTTCTGTCACAAGTTTAAAACTCCTCATTGCCTTATCTTCTGAATGCAGTTGCAGGAAGAAATTATGCACATTATATTTTATAATCAGTATTATATTACTTGTTTTTTGCCCTCCTGACATAAACAGACAAGAAAGAGGATGGCAGTATCCCACCTGCTGTAGTCATGCCGGTTCCCGCAAAGCGGGGGAGAAAGAAGAAGTCCATGATGCAAAGGGCAGGTCCTGTTTCAGCCCACGCACTCGCCACAGGAAGTGATGCGCTGATTCTTGCGCACCTGGCCGCTGGGGGACAGGTGAGATGTTGCTGAGGTGTCATAATTTATATAAAAAAGTACCTACTAAAGGTGTTGACTGATGAATAAGTAAAAGTTTACTTTAAGGTGCTGTATGTAAAGCATAAAAAAACCATATGTTTGCAGATATTTAAGAAACATGCTAAGTTCTCATATTTTTTTCACCGAAAACAATGCTACAACCAGTTATTCTACTTTGAAATGTGCGTTCTGTGTCAGAATGTCTGTTTTTGTTTTGGTTTGTGTGATCCCGCCCACTGCCAATTTACTCAATTTTTACCCAATAGTGTTGTAGCCGTGGAAGCCAGCAAACAAACTGGGTGAGAGATTGCAGATTCTACCCGACCTAAAAAGCCTCTGCATCCATCTAAAAAGCTCTATGAACTGAGGCACATTAAAATGCAGATACATTAGCTGATCAACTTACAGTGTAAGTCTCGTCGCCTTCCATTGTCAACCGCGCTTGTTTCTGTTGCGTGTTCTCAATCTGGCAACCTGCGGAGGAGGAGCGGGGAAAAACAACTCTCTCTAATATTTTGAATTTGGACTGCAGTACCCAGTCAACCACTAGCTGTCAATATTACATACTGCACCTTTAAGCTGCTCACTGCATTTTTTTCTCTAACAGCACAACACCAGTGACCCGTATGACCTCTCCAACGATGAGGATGATCATCAAGGCAAAGATGGAAACAAGTCTTACAGGTACCTATTAATATTAATTAAACATCTTAATTTAATGTGGGAATTATTGAAATATATAGCCAGCTAATTGAAAAAACATTATTTTGTGGTTTTAATTTAATACTCTTTTATCTGACGTGATTGATCTTAGTGTGTATTTAGCAGACTATTAAAAAAAATTGTCATTTTAACGATAAAAGACTGTTAAATGCTACTGTAAAACCTGTTAATTGTTTAACAGTAAGTTTCTTTATTTTATACAGTGAAAAACGAATAAATCTAACAGGACATTTTATGTAATTTTACAGTAAAATACTGTTAATTTTTCTTTCAGAATTTTTTTTTTTTTTTTTTTAACAGTGCACTGCAACAGTCTATTAGTGCTTTTATTTGAACTTTCATCTAATAAGTTTAATTGCATGACATTTTCTGCAAAAAATTGCATTATTTTCAGTAAGAAAGCATCTATGAAGATGATAAATGTAATGCAAAAAGAATTTATGAAATATATTGTGATACATTTTTGTCACTGAATCAATATTTCTAGTAAAAAAAACTTCACTAAATGTCTCAAAGTGTTGTCGTGGAAATTCTCAACATGAATACATCCTACAAAACTAATCTGACTTCACCACGGACAATTCGGACAACCTCCGGTTGTCAATATAATACTACAGTACTAATACAATACTACAGTACCTCGGGGTAATTCCCATCCCCAATATAATACAATATAACACTACAGTATTTCAGGGTAATTCCCTTCCCGATTACATACAATACAATCCAACGCTACTATCACTACCTCAAACCACACATGAGCACCTGTACACTCTCACTGTCCTTCTCAGGTGTAAACTTGTCCAACACAGGATCATTAATACTAACTCCAAGTATTACAGCCTAAAAATCAATGTCACTCAAATCTTCTTGACTGTGATTGGTTATACTGATCTGGTGATTGGTTTGTAATGATCTAAGCTAATCATATGACTGTTAGTTCTACTGTGTTAAGCGCTTTTTGGGTAAGTCTAGATTCTTTGATCATATGATGTATGTAGATGTACGTGGTCTTTGATCTGAGCATCCTTAGTCTGCACATTCCATATTGAAATACCCTTTTGACCCCTTCTGAGCCCATTAAAAAAAAACATTTCCATCGCAGGCTATTTTAGTGTTTGTAAACTGATGATTTTGTGTGGATTTCTAATGCAGATGCCCTGCTGATTTTTCTCTGTAGGTGCCGGATGTGTGCGGTGACATTCTTCAGCAAATCAGACATGCAGATTCATGCCAAGTCTCACACGGAGGCGAAGCCGCACAAGTGTCCTCACTGCTCTAAATCCTTCGCCAACTCCAGCTATCTGGCGCAGCACATCCGCATCCACAGCGGCGCCAAACCCTACACCTGCTCCTACTGCCAGAAAACCTTCAGACAGCTCAGCCACCTACAGCAGCATACACGGTACGTATGTGTGTAACTTGCTAAAGGGATGTACTACTATACCTGCTATAGGATGGAGACGCATCTTGCCACAAGGCATTGTTTAATTGGCTTAGTTGTGCTTTTGATTAAAATTAGCATGTTTATCTTTCACTTTTTACATTCTCTCTTTCTCTTTATACCTCCCTGCCCTTTCCTACCCTGATGCTCTGACATTTGAGCTTGCACACACTTCTAGTGATACGCCATCCATTTTAAACAGGACAGTATATTCTCTAAAGACAGAAGCAGGTCTTTTTTTGCTAATCTCATCATTCATCTGCTTGCCTTATTTCACACCACAATGACTAACTTTCTTTTGTTTTAAATATCTTCATTTAGTACCCTTTAGGTTTGTCAGTGTCCTGTTGCCATTTATGTTGACATTGTATTCTTAATTATGTACTTTCTCAAAGTTTTTTATATATATATTTTAAATACTTTGCCTCAGCAGAGGCTGTGATTGGATAACTAGACTAACCAGTTAGTCCGTTTCCTTGCACGGCATCTCAAATGTTGTTTTAGTTATTCTGAAACACCTGAGCCAAAGTCTGTCATCAGAATGATTTGCTTTAATTTCCTCCCAGAAATGTCTCACACAATTGCGTTTCCAAACACCAGCATCTGAAAGCAAGATTACATGACAGCACTTTTTGCGTTTCGTCTGCGCGCTCTCAGACGCAAGTCATTTATGATGGAGGAAAAAAGAGCCACAGTGGCTTCCCTGAATGCAGAAACTTCTATTTTTATTACAGATATTTTGTGCCAGTTTATCCGAAAGTGACAATTTTGTTCTCTTGAACACATGGGATGGAAATTATACATTTTTATACATGTTTTATGCGATTATTCTGATTTTGCAACTTTGGATGGAAACAAAGCTACTGAAGCCAGCTTTTAAGAAGATGCACTCCGATGGCAAGGATGTGGAAGTTAAGTTAAACATGTTGTGCAGTAAGCACGATACTAATTTAGCTTCCACTCTCCGCACAAACAATGCGGAGTGGAACTGCACCTAATACTGGTGTACATTTAGGTTAGGTTAATGTTAACATTAGAGCGAGCGGCCATGTGAAATGGCTAACATTATGTTTTAAATGATAAGTCATGTTTGAGGTCGCACATCACCTTTATGTGTCATTCTTTAACATCTTGAAATGTTCCCTCACTTTGGATATTCTGCCCGACATATTACCAGCCATGTTTACGATCTGTCACTGCATGACTACACCAATTCCTATGGAGTTTTTTTTCCTGTGACAGACTAAATAAAATTTAATCAACCAAGCCTCCTCTCATCGACTAATGTTTAGTCGACTATTGGGGGCAGCCCTAATAATTTTTGACTTAAGTCCCTTTAGTTTGTAAAAACTAATGGGAACCATATTGACAGTAAATACACTTAAATGGAAGCCTAGCTGGCCTGAAGGCTTAAAAGCACGTCATTTTGTCTTTGTTTGCTTCTGTATTACCTGTTTCTTCTCTACATTATTTGGCTTGTGTCATGTCCTTTTCCTCTCATTACCATGTCATTTTTATGCTAACTTGGACAAGAATGAGTCTCTAAAGGGATAGTTCACCCAAGAATGACAATTATCCCATGATTTACTCACCCTTAAGCCATCCTAGGTGTATATGACTGTCTTCTTTTAGATAAACACATATCTATTAAAAAATATCCTGGCTCTTCCAAGCTTTGTAATGGTAGTGAATGGGGCGTGAGATTTTGAAGTCCAAAAAAGTGCATCCATTCATCATAAAAGTAATCCGTACGGTTGGGTTAATAAAGGCATTCTGAAGCGAAGTCATGGGTTTTTGTAAGAAAAATATCCATATTTAAAACTTTATAAACTAAAAAACTAGCTTCCGGTACAATGGCCTATGCAGGTTGAGTTACAGCAAAAGAGTGAAATCTGACGCAACAAATGATGTAGGATGTAGCAGTAGTGTAAGTTTAGACAGCTCTCGCAGTTCAAACAAATAGGGCTGGGCAACAAACTCAAGCTCCTCTTCTCCTTATATCGATATCCTCTTACATTTCTCTTTATTTCTCATTTTAGACTTCTAATTTGTGACCTGTGTTTTGTTTTGCTCTATCCTCTGGACTTCCGCGTTCGTCAATACGTCATGCGTTGCGTCAGAGTTCACTCTCTCGCCGTAAGTCGATTTGCGTAGGCCGTCTGCCAGAAGCTAGATATTTTAGTTTATTAAAGATTAAATATGGATATTTTTCTTACAAAAACCCATCACTACCCTTCAGAAGGCCTTTATTAACCCACTGGAGTTGTATGGATTACTTTTATGATGGATGGATGCAGTTTTTTCGACTTCAAAATCAAGAGTGCCATTCACTACCATTACAAAGCTTGGAAGAGCCAGGATATTTTTAAGTAGAACTCTGATTGTGTTCGTCTGAAAGAAGATAGTCATATATACCTAAGATGGCTTGAGGGTTAGTAAATCATGGGATAATTTTAATTTTTGGGTAAACTATTCCTTTAATTTAATTCCATCTCACTTTATCTCCTGTTTCATCTGCTTCATTCTGCTGTGGTTTAAAGGCTCTGGGATGATTTCATATAAACCTATAGTTAGGGAGGGGAAAAGGATGCTGGTGAGAGAGAGAATGAGAGAGAGAGAGGATAAGATGAAGTGCCTTGTGTTTTTGTGTGCTGCGTTTCATAACCCAGACACCACAAAGTGCACCGTCACATTGCTAAAAGCATGAAACCTACAGCACATTTTATGATACAATCATGATTTGATCCACATAGGGGGGTCATTTATTGATTTATTGGTGAATCTCTCTCTGTTTTTTTCTCTCTTTTCATCCCCTTCCCTTCATCCCTTGTTAGAAACCACACAGAGGGCAAACCGCACAAGTGTCCTCACTGCTCCAAATCGTTTGCCAACTCCAGCTACCTGTCCCAGCACATCCGCATCCACAGCGGGGCCAAACCCTACACCTGCTCCTACTGCCAGAAAACCTTCAGGCAGCTCAGTCACTTACAGCAGCATAACAGGTAACAGACAGGGAGAGACAGAATCAGTACTGCACCATATACAGCTTCGTGCATCCTTTTCCTCTTTCCTTCCTCCTCTGTTGTCTGTCATCTGTCATGCTGTAGTTGTGAGGATTATGTAGACTTCCTGGAAACTTCTGTGGCATTTTATACACTGCCAAATGTTTTCATGTGATCTTGAAATTTATAATCTAGACTTCTAATTAAATGCTTCTGTGTTCTTTTGAAGGATTCACACTGGTGATCGGCCGTACAAGTGTGTCCATCCCGGCTGTGAGAAAGCTTTCACCCAACTATCCAACCTCCAGGTAACTATCTTTAGCTGATTTATAGATGCTTTCACACATTCCAGGTTTCTGCATAAGTTACCCTGATCAAGAAGCTTGTTTGTGGTTGTGAACCAAGTTTGTTTTTAATAAAATACTGTACAAAGTGATTTTCCATGAGCTTCGGTTCCACTGTGGACTGAACTCTATACTTAAGGATTAGTTCACCCAAAAATGAAAATTATCCCATGATTTACTCACCCTCAAGCCATCCTAGGTGTATATGACTATCTTCTTTCAGAAGAACACAATTGGAGATATATTTAAAAATATACTGGCTCTTCCAAGCTTTCTAATGGTAATGAATGGGGGGTGAGATTTTGAAGCCCAAAAAAATCCATCCATCCATGATAAAAATAATCCATACGGCTCCAGGGGGTTAATAAAGGCCTTCTAAAGCGAAGCGATAGGGTTTTGTTTAAAAAATATCCATATTTAAAACTTTATGAACTATAATAACTAGTTTCCGGCAGACGGCCATACGCATCGATTTGCGGCGGAAGAGTAACCCCTGACATGATGCATGACACAGTGACGAATGCAGAAGCTCAGAAGATGGAGCAAAACACTGGTCACAAATTAGAAGTCTAAAACGAAACAATTTTAAAGAGAAGTGTCAGAGGATTTTGATATAAGAGAAGAGGAGCTTGAGTTTGTTGCACAGCCCTATTTGTTTAAACCGCGAGAGGCGTCTAAGCTTACGATACTCCTACATCATACATCACATCAGGGGTTAGTCTTGTGGCGCAAGTCGACTTGCGCTGTATGTGTACGGTCGTCTGCCGGAAGCTAGTTACTTTACTTTATAAAGTTTTAATTATGGATATTTTTCTTAAAAAAAAACCATCGCTTCGCTTCAGAAGGCCTTTATTAACCCCCTGGTGTAAATCATGGGATAATTTTCATTTTTGGGTGAACTAACCCTTTATGTACACTGACATATGCATATGTAAGTCCACTTCAATTCCAAAATTATTGACTTTTTGGTTCGTTTTAGTGAATCAAAAACCCTTATGAATCAATATTGAGTGGTTGCTGCATTATCTGACTCATACTGAAACATAAATCAACTATTTTGTCATTTGAGACTTAAATCAGTTTAGTAACTGGTTGTTCATTTGTTGTGTAAATATGCATTTTTCTGTTTGTGTGATTGTGTGAAAACTGAATTTTCAGCATCATTACTCCAGTCTTCAGTGTCACATGATCCTTTAGATGTCATTCTAACATGCTGATTTGGTTCTCAACAAACATTTCTTGTTATTATCAATGTTGAAAACCGCTGTGCTGCTTAATATGTTTGTGGAAACCATGACACATTTTTTCAGGATTCTTTGGTGAATAGAAAGTTCAAAAGAACAGCTTTTATTTGAAATGGTTCTTTTATAACATTAAATGACTGATAATAAAAGCCTTTACTGTCACTTTTGATCAATTTAATATATGTCCTTGCTGAATAAAAGAATTAATTTTTTTCAAAGAAAAACAAACTTACTGACCCCAAACTTTTGAACCATAGTGTAGTTAGGACCAAATATTGGATTGCATTTATGTCATTAACAGGTTTATAAACATGCCTTTTGCAAGAATTGGATTTAATTTTTTTCTGATTTGTCAAATCTGAAATTCTCATAATTTGGCAACAGAGGGCAGTAAATGCATTACATTTGCATTGCACTCCTTATGAATCCCATCCCCAACTGACACTAAACTGACATAAATCATTTCCAAATACACTTTTTTTTAAGTGTTGTTATTAATTCAGACTGTTTTTTTTTTTTTTTTTTGTTTGCTTTTTTTCTCTCCCCAGTCTCATCGAAGACAGCACAACAAGGACAAGCCATACAAATGTCACAATTGTAACCGCGGTTACACAGATGCGACCAGTTTGGAGGTTCACTTGTCTACACATACGGTGAAACACGCAAAACTCTACTCCTGTGGCCTCTGCAACCGCGCATACACATCTGTAAGATCACACCCACAATACCTGAATCCTTCATCGGCTATCTTGTCATTCTTCAGTTTTAATCTCCTACAATAATATTATAGATAGGAGTTTGACAGAAATGTTAGAAGTTGTAGATATGATGTTGACTCATTTTTCTATTTTTGTTACTTTTCTAGGAGACCTACCTGATGAAACACATGCGAAAACACAACCCAGACCCTCTGACTGTAGCGGCCGCAGTGGCTGCTCAGCAAGCCCAGCAGGGCCAGAACCCAGCTCAGCCCTCGGGCGGAGGAAGCGGCAGGGGTCGCGGGCGAGGCAGGGGCGCCGGGGCTGCTGGAGCCAGGGCAGGAACAGTGGCGCAAGCGCAAAACCAGCCCAATCCCACCCCGCCAACCAGTTACTCTGTTACAGAGGGAATGCCCTGCCCTTTCGACCTGCATCAGTACAAGACCGTGTCGGCTGGAGAGATCCAGTACAAGCCGGTCAGCGTGGCCGACCTGACGGCCCACAAAGACCTCTGCCTCACCGTCTCCACCTCTGCCATCCAAGTGGAGCACATGAACTCGTAGAGGAACTCGAGGAGAATGAGAGCGAGGAGGTGGGGTGAGGAGAAATGGACCATGAGTTGGGAAAGAAATAAAAACACTGCCTTGGGACAGAGGAGGATTTCCAAATACAGACTGTCAGGACGAAGGGAGGGGAGGATGGCAGATGGAGGAGCAAAGGAACTCTTTGAGTTGTCTTTCTTTAGACTTGCTTTGCAGTGTCACAAAAAAGACCTTAATACTCAACCCCTTTTCCCACTATAAAGTGCAACAGTCGGCTTCTGGAAGTAAAAATCCCATTCATTTGCGAACAAATGATACTGGCTGTTACTGACTATTTAAATCTAGTGGGTTTGGTGTCTCGTGTTTAAAATCCAATGACACTGATAGTGACGATTCTCTCTGACCAATCAGTGATCTGCAGTGTTTACACGTCACATTTAAGGGGCTTTCACACTGGCAGTTTAGTTCGAAACAGGGCACGGTTCGGATGAAAAATCGCTAATGTGAAAGCTGTCCCGCGAACCCTGGTGCGCACCGGGGTACAGAAGCCGAGACTACCTGCAGGAGGTGGTCTGAGTTCGGTTGCAATCGAACTGTGCCACGGTTTGCGTGAATATGAAAGCAACGTGAACTCGGGTGCGCACTTGTTCAGGAAGTAAAGTAACCTGCGCATGCGTTTTCGACGAATTAATGGCAATCAGCCATCTCCTCAAAACAGGCTGCTTGCAAGCAGCGGAAAACCATCTACATGCGACGCGCATACAGTAAACACAAGTGTTGTTTACTCTGCTGCACATAATGGCACCAAATTAATAAAAAACACAATTCCATGGATTCCATGGAACGCGTTCTGTTTTCTATCATGCGCCGTGCACGTCTGTGATGACGTAAGATGAACACAAACACACCAGGGTTCGATAGAATCAATTTGAGTGTGAAACCAGACCAGCGCTGCGGGGGGCACCGGGAACAATTGCGCCCAGGCTCGGACCGCGGCAAACGAGCCCAGTGTGAAAGTTCCGTACGGAGGCGTCCAGTGGAAAAGCGCCAAAAAGTGATCCGTACCGAGCCGTACCGAACCCTACCATGCAGTAGAAAAGCGCCATAAGAGTTTCCAATAATTTGAGAGCCAAACATTGACGTAAGTGACTACATAACCTGCCTATAAACAAAATATGGTCTTACACCTAATTTTGATAACATATTTTAACATCCAAGTAATTTGATTCAGCGTCTTTATGCCACTGCCAGCTAGTGTTGTCAAAAGTACCAACTTCGGTACCAAGCTGGTGTGGAAATTTTTAAAAACGTGATGATAACAGCATTTCCCCCTAGCATTTTGAGCGCTGTTGAGCGAATTCTAAAACTCCTCTGATTGGCCATTGTGTTCACGTGCTCAACAGATATGTCTGTGATTGGCTACAATCATCAGCGCATCTAAAACATGTTGTAAACAGACATCTTTTACGCTCTTCACAGAGCGCTTACACAGATACACACGGGAGCGTTTGAAAGCAGGCATATAATATCCCTAATATATCTGCTGATAGACACCTGCTTCCAAACGTATCTCTATCTGTGTAAGCGCTCGGTGAAGAGCTGGCTTTGACTTAATGGTCTATATAAATAAAATTGATAGTACATCAATTCGCACATATGTTTTCAAAGGATTCCATTTCAAAGAATAAAGCACTGTGTTAGTGGAAAAGGGATAATTGAGCAAATTTATTTTAAATTTATTTTATTTTATGATAAAATTTGTCCGTGATCTGATTTTTTTCTCTATATAGCACATTTCTTCATCACAGCCTAGATGAACACACAAAACAAAAACAAAAATTAATTTTGCTTCAGGGACTGTGTGAGTATGAATAAAAACACTATGATATACATCATAATAGAGAAGAAAAGTCTATTGCAACTTCTGTTTCATGACGACTTTAAGTAGCAGTTAAAAATGACTACCACATGCTTTTATCAAGCTGTGAAAACCAGCGAGTTTACTTTTTTCTAATTTATAAATGTTACAAATTCTGGTAAACAAAATGGACAGAAATCTCAAAAGTAATTTTAATTGTAAAATTAATTGTACAGAATTGCAACTTTACATTTACAAAAGTATTTTGCAAATAGATGCACACATACCTGTAGCATTTAAACAGGTCAATAGTAATAGTTCTCCCAAACATTAAAATTAATTTACTGTTCCAAATGTTCCAAATCCGTATGACTTTGTAAGCACTTTTGAAGTGTTAATGCCTTTTATGACACTGCTTTGCAGGCCTGCTGATTGACTTTTCAAGTAAACGCGTAACTGGTTTGTCACTACCTGTTGGAAAGAGGTGGCTAAGACTGCACTAAAGGGGAGAAGGATAAAACAAGCTAATGGCTTATGGGAGATGGCACTTAAATGAACTTTTTTTATTCATTATTTCTGTTTTCGTCATTACATTTTAGGCATTTATCATGTATTTTTCTATTGTCCTTGTGTATGTATGTTTGTATGTGTTTGAGTGTGCGAAGGGTTGTTTGAAAGAGCATGTAAGAGAACATATTAAGAAGGAGATGAATGTGTGAAAACATCTATAAAGTTGTCAGATTTTCTTTTTTTTTAAAAAAAAAAAAAAACCCTGAAGAGTTTAGTCATTTTATATTTCCTTGACCTTCCTTACAAAGAGTTTTTGTTTTTTGTTTTTCAGAAAGGAAGGGAGGGTAAAAAATATTGTGCAGACAACGATTTGGTTACCAGGTACTATTTAGTAGTGTTTTTTTAAAACCTTTAATACCAGTTATTATTATATTAACTGTTCTTTTTTATGCAATTATTACTATCATCATCATTATCCATTGAGAGTTACTCTGTGTGTGTGTATATATATAGAGATGACGTGTTCATTCAAAAAGGGAAGGATTGTCTTTCTGGTCCAGCTGAAATATGATTTTTAAAAAATGTATTAAAGGCAACATTAGAGATCAGAGTATGGGATGTTAACATATTGCTAAACCATCCAATCACTGACCTACATGATGCCATCTGTGTCCAGTAAGCAGCCAGGTGATTGGCTGATCCTCCATGTATAATCCTCGTTGTATCCATATATGTCTTTGGAAAATAACACGGTTCTCGATATTATTATTATTAATGTTACTTCTGTCACTCCTAATACTTATTATTAACTACTCTTTAAGATGACTTTGCTGTATAGATCAACACTCATTCATCTGACGTAACTGTTTCTCCTAATATGAACAATAAAAAAAGATAAACACAGTTTATTTGGAATAGTCATGTTATTGTCCAATGCAATTTGCTGTTTGAATTTTTAGATTTTTTAGGAGAATCTTGAAAAATGTCTTTTTGCGTTCTCATATTTTTATGGTTTCATACTCATTTTTCCCCTCTGAAAAAAAGTCCTGATTAGTTGTAATTGCACAGTTTTCTGAGATAAAACTTTAACATATTTCATACAGCGTTAAAGGTTCGAACTTGTGTGGGTATTTACAAAGCTCAAAATTAACTTTTTTGCATTTTTAAATCAATAAGTCTTGAAACCTCTAAGCTACTCTCTCTTTTTTTGCAGAAACGTGTTTTTGCTTTAATTTTACTTCTATTTTTCACTTTAAGACAAGTCATTTCACTCAGTGGCCATCTTTGAAACGTCTCTCAGGCATCCAAATGCAGCTCCTATCTTTTTGAATGGGGATACACCAAATTCTCCAAAACTGTTCACTAAGCTTACGATTAAATTTCATTGTTAAAAACACCAATGAAATCTGACAACAACAGTTTAATAAAGCTTGTTTCTTGTGTTTAAATAGCGTTAAAAAAGATTGTTTTTCATGCTAAACCAGCCAATGCGCATGTGCAGTCATGAGCGTGAGTCTAAAAATGCCGCCTGTTTCTATAGCAACCGGAGCTTCTAATGGCAGCTGCAGTGACACGAAGACTTTACTAATCAACGATTGGCTCTTTCACTTAAAAGGCGGGGCTTATTCGCCATATTGGGTGTTGCACTTTCTCCCATTCATAAGTAATAGGAGTGTACCGTCTTCCTATATATAAAGTTTTTGATTTAGCTCAAGAAAAAATACAGCATTGACAAGATCTGAGGGTTGAATGCTGAAGTCATCTCGGTGTAGGCTATTCAAACAGTCAATGTTTGTGATAATTTTCTTAATTCGATTATGATTTTTCCTTTGTATTAGTACAATGACAATCCGTCTTTGAAATCATGTAGCCTAGTTATATATTCATATTTAATATATTGTAAGGACCACCCACTGACCCAACAATGATGTCTCAGAGTCTCACGCTGGCCGAGAACAGAACAAAGAAATCTTTGAACAAAGAAGCACATCCCTTTAACAGCAGAACAGAATTCCTCTAAGTCTTCAGTCTTTCTCATAATATAAGTGACTGCTGTGAAACTGAGACCATTTTACCAATCACACTGAGACATTTAAAATGATACCAAACATGACAGAGAAAGAGCAATAGATGCACAAGATACATTATATTTGATAGGTATATTGCCATTTTTCGTGAACTTTCAGCCAGGGTGAAAGGAAATGGAGTGGGGAGAATGGGGTTTATGATGGGTGAGGAGAGAGGCAAATGGATTTCTGTGTCCTTGCTTCGTGATCTTTTCTTCAGATAAGCAAGTTTATTGTTTTATTGCACGGTGTCTGTTTTTGTGTGAGGTCTTGTGTTCAGTCTTAACAGTGTTAGATCAGATGGAATCCCCACATCAGAAATATCAAATCCAGTCCCGGCTGCGGATCTTGTCAAAAGATATCCATTTGTCTGGTGTGCAACCCAGCAAACCTGTCAACAGAAAGTCTTGTCTGGTACCTCAAGACTCTATTAACAGCCTTCTATCAGCCTGAAAGTTTGACTGAAAAAGCCAGAGATGAACAGAAGTAGGAGACAAAGTGATGATAATATGAGAGCAGAGTTTATTGACAACAGAAAGGAAATAAGTAATATAAAAACATAAAATGACATAAACGAATAATAATCGTAATAAAATGATTAAACGATAAACTAAATCAAATATAATAATATGAATAAATGATAAATCAAATGACAACTATAAATGACTGCTGATTATAAATGAATATGAAATTATTTTAAAAACAAAGCAAATAAAGCACCAATGTATGGATGCTTTCTTAAAACACGGTTGTTTTTGAAAACCCTTAGATCCTACAACGAATTTTAGTCTTACAATATCAACCATCATATATTCAAGTATTATGTTAAGAGATATATCTTAGTAACTTGAGTTTTTGTTAGATATTGGACGCATTGTTTCTTAGAATAGGTAGTTCAAGTGTGCTTTTCCAGAAACAATGTTTGTAAGACGTAAGAAATGGTATTTGAAAACTCTTGATTTGCTGTCTTTATTCTGAAGGTGTCAAAACCTCATCTATCTTTGCAGCTGTAGCATTTGACACTTGACCTTTCTTATCAGACACAAACGCAGGTATAGGAGGATGTAAGTTTCCTGTGTATCTGCTCTTTCCCTTGTTCCCTTGTTCACTTGCTCTCTGCTACAAGGGCGCTTCACTTCTCTCTCTCCCTCTCTCTCTCTCTCAGGAAGATTATTATACTCAGATCTCAAACTTGGACTTTGAATTCACTTCATTTATTTTGAATTCAGATTTCTTTCACTTATTTCATGCTCATTTATTAAAAGTTACTCAGATTTATTCTTCATTTGTTATTACTTTATTCTTTTTTGCTTAAAAAAATCATCCTCACTTTTCGTCTGACCGGATCTCACCGCATCAGTTTTGGAGATCATTGATCGTTGATCTGCTGATTGGAGCTGCACTGCAAGGTTTAAAATAGAGAGGTGAGTACATCTCTTCTATTTTCTGCGTCTACTGTTATATGATTGTTTGAGTCTTCAAGAATGATATCCTGAGAGTAGAGATCTTTCAATTTGGCTGCACACAAAGTTCATTCATGATATTCCTATTTCAGTTTGAATCCTGAAAGTTTTGGAGTAACCAGTCTCCTGAGAGAACGTTTGTCCCATATTTCGAGAGGAATTTGGTCCCATAAGTCGAATAGAATAAGGAATCTTTATATTTCAAAGACTCAACTATCAACGATAACAGGAGACAAACCTTGCTATAAATTGTTAAACTGAGATCCAGCAGTCGATAGACATTTTTATTGTTTGAAGGTTCATTTGAGTTTTAATTCTCACTATATCTGAGTATAATAATTAGTGCCTAAACTTTGTTGGAAGTGTCAGCATACGAAGTAATGGCAGCTTATACAAAGATTAAAGGCAGTCCTACACTCTCCCTAACTTCTCAGGTGGCTGAGATTGCTTTGAAAGATGATTTTAAAATTAAGCAAAATATGGTTATAGATGGATTTCAGGAAAAATGGGGCCCGCGTAGACAAAGTGAATGGTTGATAAAACAGAAAAGAAGCAGAAGAAATATTCACGTGTTCTGTGTGCTATGTGGGTTGATCAAGCAAAGGGAGTGTTGACTGATAACAGTGGGACAGTCATGAGAATGGACATTTTGGCCAAATCTGCGAGAGAAGCCACGCTAGATATGTGGGAAATATTATCCAAAGTAACAAGTGAATCAAAGCCCGCACCGGGTAAGGTTCCAGCAGTGGAAGATATTTTGCAATGGCAAAGATACACTTCAGTGCTTAAAGCTGAAGTGGCTAAGACTGGCAGAGATGTTACTGAAGTCTCTGCTAACCGAGGTATTCAGGTAGCGGCAGATGCACCTGGCAAAACTGCAAATTCTAAGTCTGATTGTTGTAAACATGATCAGTGCCCAAAGCCTTCTTTGGTGCCATCCCCTCCCCACAACCATGAAACTGGCAAATATAACAATGCTGTTGCTAAAGCAACGCCTACTGCTCCAATGGCTCCAATTTCTATCCCATTGCCTGGACATTTAATTCCTGGAAATCAGGAGGCAACAGCCAGAGGACAGATTGGGGTGTATCAAGATCTAGATGTGACAGACATGTGGAGTATTGTGTCTGCTCTGCCTATTATGAAATCCAACAATACAAACACTGAATTCTGGGATCGTTTATGGGAAATGGCACGAACACATCAGTTGGCTATTAAAGATTTGTATTCTGTCTGTGAAATATTCTGTCCACCAACACATGTAGGACAGATAGACAATTTGAAACCACCAGTTCAGGCTCCCACTAATGCAGATGAATTTGTTAATCAATACAAGGAGCTGCGTGCCACTGTTCAGCGTATTATTGGATTTGGTATACAAACACAAACACTCAGACAAGGTCCAAATGAATCATTTATTGAATATACTGAGCGTCTCACAAACACACTGAAAGAATTTGTGGCCAAATCTCAATTCTCCTATTGTGCTGCATATCGCAAAGACTACCTTGAATTCCAAATTTGCTCAATTGTTCAGATCTTCACTCCCCGCCATCACTAATTGGGCTTCGTTTTTAGAATGGGGAATTCGTGCACAAGGTATTCTTGAGCAAGAGGAAAAAAATAATTAGTAATTCCTTTAGAATGTTGTAATAACATTTGAAATCCAATGGCTCGGTGAGGCCTCCATTGAGAGCAAAGCCATTCAAACTCTCAAGCTCCATAAAGGTACTAAAAACATATTTGAAACAGTTCATGTGAGTTCAGTGGTTCTAAATATTATAAAGCGATAAGAATACTTTTTGTGCGCCAAAAAAAAAAAAAAAAAAACGACTTTTCAACAATATCTATATGGGCCGATTTCAAAACACTGCTTCATGAAGCTTCTGAGCTTAATGAATCTTTTGTTTTGAATTAGTGATTCGGATCTCCTATCAAACGGCTAAACTGCTGAAATCATGTGACTTTGGCGCTCCGATTCACTGATATGATTCGTAAAGCTCTGAAGCAGTATTTTGAAATCGGCCCGTATAGATATTAGATATAGATAGTGGAATTTTTACCCAATCTCGCCTGATACAAGACAGCTCCTCAATAGTCAACGTTGTTTGAGTCTCCTTTTCAACATTTTCAATAAGAGACAGGGAGGCAGTCAACACTCTACACCCTTCTATGCACAACCATGCAGCACATGCAGAATGAGGCCTGGCATTGATGGCAGTATATGTCTCCACGTCAATGGTACCTTCACACATATGCAAGTTTGCACTGATGCACCTCCATACCATGACCAATGTTTGCTTCTGCACCTCTCGCTGATGAAACTCTGGATGGTCCCTTTCGTCTTTGGCACTGAGAACTCGATGTCTGTTTTTTTTCCCAAAAACGTGCTGAAACATGGACTCATCTGATTTAAGCTCGGGTCCAGAGATCTCGGCAGCATCTCTGCAAAGAATTGATTGACTGATTTCTCCTTGCGTAACAGAGATTCAAGTTGCATTTTTTTGATGCAGCAGCAGACTGTATTAAGTGACAACGGTTTTCCAAAGTATTCCCGAGACCATGTGGATATTTTAACAGAGCAGCACGGCGGTTTCTCATGCAGTGCCGTCTGAGGAGTCAAAGGTCACGCACATTCAACAGAGGTTTCCTGTCTGGCCCTACACGGACTGAGATTTCTCTGGATTCCCTGAATCTTTTCACAATATTATGCATGGTAGATGGTGAAAGAACTAAATACTTTGCAATCTTGCATTAAGAAATGTGATTTTTGATTTGTCAATTCTCTCATGAAATTTGGCACAAAGTGGTGAGCCATCTTTGCTTGCAGAGACTGAGATGTGCCTTTTATACAACCATGACCGTCACCTATTACCAATTTACCTGCTAACTGTGGACTGTTTCAAAACTGTTTAATATTCTATAACCTTTTACCTATTATTTTGCCTTTGTCCCAACTTTTTTGGAGCGTATTCTAGCCATCAAAATTTGTTTATATTTACAAAATACAATTCATTCTTTTCTTTGTACTTTCGTCAGGTTCAAGAAAATTAACAAATAACAGATTCTTGATTTTATTGCATTTTACAAATGTTCCAACTTTTCTGGAAATGAGGTTGTATACCAACCATCATATATTCAACTATTCAGTTACTCATTTATGTTTATCCTTTATTCTGTTTGATTTACATCCACTTGTATTCACATGTATTAATTTGTAGTATTCTCCAAATTTATGTTGTTAGTGTTTAATATGTACTCATATGTTCATATATGCTAAGAAATATATCTTAGTTACTTGTGTTTTTGTTAGGTTTGCATTAAAATGATCTTAAAGACATTTTTAAAGTCAGTTTTTGTCATGTTCCAGACAGGCGGTCAGTCTGTGCATTAGAGGATCTGATTCATTCAGAAAACAAAAACAAGTGAGTGATTGAATTATTCACTCAGCTGATTTGTTCAAATACTTTCAGGAACGAATGAACGAACAACTGCATGTTGCTCAGAAACTCTACAGTTGTTTCTGCTTTGACTTTGTTTGGAACCATTTATACAATACAACTAATAAGCTTAGTATATTATCAGTTAATGCATTACAAGTGTTAGATATGATGAGAATCTGTACATTTGGTGTCCTTGTTGTCCATGCAGTCAGTGTCAAGCAATGAGACCTCAATATGGCTAGGTCAGGAAGTCAATAAACTATATTCAGTGTGGTTGCAAAGGTTTCAGTAAACTTTGGGCCGCAAACTTAGGCCATCAATCACTTTATCATGTTCATGTTAGGGTTTGGCATTCTCCTGCAGGGAATGTGTGTTGATTTAGACTGAACAAATAACAGTTTAGTTAAATGTTTATTTTAGTAGGCAGGTTAATTTAAGGCATCATAAGCACAAATCGACAATACAATAGTTTTGGTTTGTTAGTCTAGTTGCATGCATGCTGAAACAGATGAAATTGGTGATTTGTTTACATAATTGTATAGATACTTTGTATAGAATAGAAAAATCATCTATTGACAAATACAACTTTTCTTTCAGCACACTAACAGCAGCTCTAGCCTACACAGCATAACAGTAGGTCTACCCAATGCCCTGCATACTAAATCTACCCAAACATTACTGTATAGGCTTAATTAATATCTGCCCACCAATAATAAATGAACAGGAGTTCATATTTAGCCTTCAAGGAATGCATTCTACTTCAAAAATATTAGCCATAAAACGTTAAACATGAAGATAGTAGAAACAAATACAAAAGTGTCATAATGTGTGGTTAGTTTAGTCTTCATTACATACATCTAACAGTGTTTACACATCAATGCCATAATGTTAGTAATTATTAAATGTAAGGGACAAATTATGTCATTACAGTTCATGAATTATGAGTGCTTATGAATCTAGTGTCAATATACTGTACTGACATTTAAACATTTGAAAAATGAACATTCATCACAACAGTTTATGATGTAAAGACTACATAGTATAACCAATTTTAAATACTGTATAATTACAAAAAACATATTTTAGAGTTTAGGTTTTTTACTAAACTTCCTAAAATCCTTTTATGAAACAACTTAAAAGGGGTATTGAAACTATTTTGATAAGAATTCAGTCTCAAACTCCTTTAATGAACACAACATGGTCTGCTTTAGGACAAAACAGTACAAATGTAGATTATATCTATAATCGTACCCTTGATTCAAGCAATGAAAACACTTCAAACTACAAAAATCCTTCAAATGATATTTGTGAAATAAATAAGTTACTAATAGAATATTTACTGACCTACACTTCAGCATTACATATAAAGACATTTGTTCATTTGAATAAACACTGAAACACAGGTAATGATGATCTGACGTTATTGGCAGTATGTTCAGATTTCGCAGCACAGTACCATTTGAAGCAGATAACTGCTATAATTCCTACATTATGTCAGATATAGCTAAAACACATTGTTGAGGTAAAGTGAAAGTATATCCTATTCAACACATGACACAACAGCATCAGTCATTATAAATATGTTTCTCTTCATGTTTGACTAACTATTGGAAAGCTCAAGTATAATGAAATGCTCTTAGTGCACATACCAACGTGCTCTATACGAAAAACTAAAGGTGAATGTGACATTTCAAAATGTCAGAAGCTGCAGTGTCTAATGGTGTTCAACAGATCCTTGGACTTCACTGTCTTCTTATGATGATTGCATTAAAAATATAAAGAACAGCATTCTTCCCTGGAGTTTTAGATTAAAATGCACTTTGGGTTTTGGCAGCAAGGCAAGACAGACAGGAAGTTTAAGTCGAGATGAGAGAGAGAAACATGGGAAAGAAAAAAAAAAGAGATGCAGTGTGGAAGACAAGAAAGATAAAAGGAGCAATACATTGTTATAAAAAGAGGAGAAAGTGATGGAAAAGTGAGAGTAAGAGAAAATTACAAAAGGAAAGATCCATAAAGCATGCATACAGCAATGTCATGTTGGTGAATGGGTTCAACCGGTTTGGGCCACCTAAAGGAGGAAGAGAAATTCTGTCAATTATACATGTATGAATATGCATAAATGACATGATAAACAAAATAAAGTCATGATCATTCGCATGAAAACAACTTTTGTATTTATATTATTTGACATACTGTTTTCACCTGGGAAATACTGATGCCAGTCAGTTTCTCGATGGTTTCAGGCAGTTTGGTCATGATGTCAAGCACTTCACCTGTCAGCTTGGCTGCCCCAATCTCTGAACCTCCGCTGGAAATCATGGTGACTTTATTGGCAGCTGACAGAGGCTTACTGATTTCCTCTGCCACCTAATGGATAGAAAAAACACAGTTTACCATCAATACATGATGTCAACTCAAAGAATTGTTGGTTTGTGTTTTTTTATGTATTAACTCAATATTACTACGTTGTAAAATTGGTATCTTTTTAATGTCATGTTAGCCTTTGTCTTGTTGTATTGTGTTAGTTTAGCAAAATCATCTGCTAAAGTCTATTGCAGATATATTCATATATGTCTTACTACGGTTGCAGACGCACAGTCCACTTGCTCTTGAGTGTTCACAGACTGGCTTTGACCATTCCAATATGGCGGATGGCTTACGTATAGTGGCCCATAGAAACCGCCATTGATGAGACATCTATGTTAATATATCTATGTTTGCAACTATATGCAACTATAACCTATGCTACTAACCCGAACATCTAACCCTAACCTTACAGTCTACTAACAGTCTACTAATACTCTAATACGGAGCCCTGCACATGACATGCAGGAAAAAAGTAGTAGGCTAAATTGTTTGCATGATTTACTAATTCGTTCCCTCAATTTGCTAAATCATGCACAAGATTTATAAATCGAGGGAACGAATTAGTAAATGGTGTACAAAATTTATATATCAAAGAAATAGTAAATCGTACGCAAGATTTAGCAAATCAAAGGAAAGAAATAGTGAATCGCACACGATTTAGCAAATCAAAGGAAAGAAATGGTAAATCGTGCGCAAGATTTAGCAAATCAAAGGAAAGAAATAGTGAATCGTACGCACGATTTAGCAAATCGAGAAAACGAAATAGTAAATCGTGCGCACGATTTAGCAACTCAAAGGAAAGAAATATTAAATCGTGTGCACGATTTAGCAAATCAAAGGAAAGAAATAGTAAATCGTACGCACGATTTAGCAACTCAAAGGAAAGAAATATTAAATCGTGTGCACGATTTAGCAAATCAAAGGAAAGAAATAGTAAATCCTGCGCAAGATTTAGCAAATCAAAGGAAAGAAATAGTGAATCGTACGCACGATTTAGCAAATCAAGAAAACGAAATAGTAAGTCGGACGCACGATTTAGCATATTGAGGTAAAGAAATAATAAATCATGCGCACGATTTAGCAAATCAAAAGAAAGAAATAGTAAATTGTGCGCACAATTTAGCAAATCAAAGGAAAGAAATAGTAAATCGTGCGAACGATTTAGCAAATCAAAGGAAAGAAATAGTAAATCGTGTGCACGATTTAGCAAATCGAGAAAACGAAATAGTAAATCGTGTGCACGATTTAGCAAATCAAAGGAAAGAAATAGTAAATCGTGTGCATGATTTAGCAAATTGAGAAAAAGAAATAGTAAGTCGGACGCACGATTTAGCATATTGAGGTAAAGAAAGAGTAAATTGTGCGCAAGATTTACTTTTTTTCCTGCATGTCATGTGAGGGGCTCCATACTCTAATGAGAGTTTGCAAAATGTAGATTCAAAGTTACTTATAGCCTAGTTGGTAGAATGTCTAAAGTAGACCATCAAAATAAAGTGTAACCCAGGATGATTCCCTTTTTTGCAGCACAATGCAATATTTTTCTATATTGCCTACACACACAAAAAAATAACACCATCTCACCAGTGGCAGTTTCTCCAGCAGCATGTCCACCATAGCTCCTTCTTTGTACTGCTGGAAGGCCTCAGCCTTCTTCGCCATCTGCTCGGCCTCGGCCCGACCTTTAGCTTCCACAGCGTACGCTTCGGCCTCTCCTCTCACCTGATCAAAGTGTGTGAGATAACATTTAGCTCACATCTTAATTCACAAACAAACACAATATCTGCTTTGTGAAGTTTAGAGACACAGATAACGTATAACACAAACAGTTTCGTTTTAAAAATAGGTCTTATTAGAGATGGCCGATCACTTACTCTGATGGATTCTGCCTCAGCTTCTGCCTCCATGATTAGCTGAAGACTGGTGGAGAGCAGAAAAACCAGATGATGTCAGAGAGAGAACTCTTTACAGTTGTAACTTTCATATTCAATATATTTATTAACCTAACTTTTAAATAAAAACCACTGTTATGCATATTTGTGTTTTTAATGCTTTTAAAGTATCCCTATTATGCTATTTTAAAGGTTCTTAATTTTGGAGGTCTCCAACAATAGGTTTACATGCATCCATGGTCAAAAAACACTTAAATTTTCACATAATTTACATTTTAGCATCTCCTGTTTTCTCACAGTGAACAAACAAACAAGCAGGTAGCTGAACTTGAAGGCACATTCATCTCACCGCTCTGCTTCTGCCAGTTTCTCCAGCCGGTATCGCTCGGCATCGGCTGGTTTCTTGACTTTGGCCTCCAGCTCTTTCTCCTTGCGTGTGATCTCCTGTTCCTGCAGTGTGATTTGTTGCGAGCGCTCCACCACTAGCACCTGCATCTTCTCCTCCTCGATTCGCTGCTTCGTCTTTGCCACCTAATGCAACAATTACAGAGCAGGATGAAAATTTACTGAATAAATCTAAATTAATAAAAAATTTCCAACCAAAAAATCATGCCACATAGTTATGTTTTTAAAATAGTTAACTACTCCATTAACACTTTCCCTGCCAGCATTTTATTTTTAAGTTGCCAGCCAGCACCAACATTTTGATCATACTCACAAAACTTTCATGGCCCCCAGAATATTTTCTTGTATGAATATGTAACAGTCAATATATCAAAAGAACAGAGCTTCTGCTTTTAAACAACAAAAGAAACATTTTAGTCTAGCTTCATTTGTTCTTTTTTATCAACACTTAAATGTGATTTCATAACATTTCGAACAAAAAAGCTGAGAAAATTGCTTTTTTGTCAAAAACTTTGTCTGGATTCAAAATGTAGATTGAGTAGATTGAGTCCATCAACACCTCCAAAGCTTGCACAGTCGTATACCTCGTCTTGGGTTCGACATTTTCACCTGTAACGTTAAGCAGTTTTGATTTTTATGCTGTTGAATGATTGGTGATCACATTAGCTTACTTGTGCGTAAACAACTTCTATCTGCTCCTTCTGGTTTATGCAGATCTTGCTATTGGATCTGGAGATGTAACAGCGCCCCCTACCGTCTAATAGTGAAAACACGGATTGCCGGAAAGGGGAAGCGTTGTGTCATAAATGATGGAAAATGTTATCAATGGTGGGGAAAGAGTTAACAAGAACCCCAAAGATACATTGAAGTACAAGAAATTCTTTCACATCATTGATGGTTACCGAATAGTTTGGTTGTAGTTTTACCTGGAGCTGATAGGCCATTTCAGACTCAGCTTTTTTGGTGAAGACCTCAATGTCGTAGACAGCCTTCTTTAGCTCGTAGTCTCTCTGAGCCTTAGCCATCTCGATCTCGTTCATGTACTGAGCAGATATCTTCTCCTGCATAGCATGGGCCTCCTACAGAGAGCAAGAGAGCAAATGAGAACATTTTAACATAAATACTCAGTGATACTAAATACGCATTTAGAAAATAGGCTGTATTTGGAATAAAGTTCAGGAAAGGCTCACCCTGATTACTGCATCTCTTTTGTTCATGGCTTCCCCGATACGTGCATCCTTCTGCACTTGTGCCGTACGGGCCTTTCCCAAAGAGTGCAGGTAATCCTGAAAGAAAAAGACTTGATTCAGCACTCACATAGAACCATTCTTACAGCATTTTATATATTGAGTTTGATAACAGACCTGGTCATCGTGAACATCTTTGAGTGTGTAGCTGACCACACTGATGCCCATGTTGACAAGGTCGGATGAAGCCACCTTGAACACCTGCTCGGAGAACTTCTTGCGGTCTTTGTAGATCTCCTAAAGAACAAACACACAAACCCCTTAGTTAGTTCATTACTTGTAAAGAAACATTAAAGTCATCATGCTAAATGAAGTCAAGGTTTCATTAAGCTGAGGACTGAAAGTGCAGATTTTGAATACTAGGGGCCAGATTAACAAAACAGGTGACTGACAATGTGCAAATTAAAGAAAAAATACATAATTATTAATACAACACAATCTACCAAGAGCAGTGCAAATTAGCATAGGGTCATAAATAAACAATGGTAATGAGGTGGGGGTGATCTACTAACAACATAGATGCTGCATATTAAAAATAACATGGCTTGGCAAACGATATGTTCGGATAACGTCTTCCTCTGGCATTCCAAAAAATGAACACAAGTAGAGGGGTTCAAGTGATTTAAGGCCCTTAAGCACATGCGTAAAAAGGTATGTTTTAATTAGCAAGGCTGTAACCATCTCGATCATAAATGGAAAAGACCAATTACAGCTAATACAGGCAATTTGCCATAGGAAATTTATGGTTTATTAAGCTTTTTAATGGTTATTGAGGTAGAGCCAAAAACCCAGGACTAGTTTGCCAAAGTTGGTTTTTGAAATAATCTCCAATATGGATGATTCGATGGTCAGTGGTGATCCTATAGAGGCAAAGTTGCTCAGAATGAGGAGTTCTACCATGTGGTATGAATGTCGTAGGCGTGTGCACAAAATAACGCGATACAAAATCCTTTACGCACGTGAAAAATGCGAAGGCGCCCCCCGGTGGCTGATTTCTTTCGAATTTCTCACAGGCCTCTAGGGCTGTGAGTCAAACCGGCCCAGCGAGTTTCACTCTAATCGGCCTCCATTAACCTTGTCTGATAGCTGTGCTCAAACTTCATTCAGTTTGGTGAAAATATCTCATTCCGTTTACGAGTTATAGCCATTTTAGTAAAAGTGGTTCCGCCCCTTTCGAACATATTGAGGGACCGTAAATCGAAATTTCAACTTTTTTGATAATTATTGACAATCAGACTCTAGAGAATCTTGCTGCACTGGTTTGGTTCCAAACGGGCCAGAAATCTAGTACTAGTTTGCAAAAGTAGGTTTTTCAAAAAATACAAAATATACCTGAACATATAACTAGTGAATCCATGATACCAACGATATAAGACACTTGAGTCTACACCTAATGGTTTAGGAGTTATGGGCCACATTAGATGGTGTGAATACTACCAGCCCTCAAAGTTTCAAGTTTCTATGACTTACGGTTTGGTCTGCCCGATCACTTTTAGGGGAGAAAGCTGATCCTTGGAAATGTTAACAATTACAATAGGGTTTCAGCACTACATGCTTGAACACGTAAAAATTCTTTCCCTTCTATCACACACTCTCATGTCAAGCACAAAATGGGTTAAAAACAGGGCCGTATCCATACTCTCTTCCCATAAATTATGCGTCTGAAAGGGAAACTCCTACATTTCTTTAGTAAATCCTCACAGTAGTTTTTAACCCCAAAAAAGGGTTTGCCCTATATGTAGTTTTACTGTATGTAATGTTGCAGAGTGCCATACACTTGCAAGGTGAGCACTTTATCCATTTACCTCCACGGTCAGGTGAGCAATGATGGCTCTCTGGTGGCCCTCCAGTGTTTCCAAGGCAATGTGAGCAATCTCACCCTCCGACTTTCCCATGAACATCTGACATGCTGCAGCCAACATCTGCTTATTCTGCCCTTGAATCTTCATCTGTAGGAGAGAGAAGAGTCAGTTTAGACACACAACAATCAGCAAGAATGACTTTCTACAGAAAGGTTATTAAAGAAGAATGAAGTATTTTATAAAAGACATATTTATAAAATAATCTGCGGCAAAAAATTGTCTTATTAAATGACAAAAACAGGTTCTGATTTCCAAAACCCTATGAAATGTTTTTATAGCTCATTAGAGAGTGTGTGTTAACCTGTGCAATCCCAGTGACAGAGATTGGCACTCCATGACGTGTGTAGACTTTATCACTCTTTACATTTAGCGTCAGAGTGTTCAGAGAGATCCTGTGATGGAAGAGAGGGAAAAAGCTAAGATTTGTTTATGCATACCACACATGTACATATAAACACAAACACACAGAGTGAATAATACCTTTGAATCTGCTGAATGCACGGGATAACAAACACTCTCCCACCAGATATCATGAGCGGTGGAGAGCGGCAGAAACCTGAGGAGTCAAATCACACATGCGAACATGTTTTTATGATTTCTACTGAAAATATATCTCTGTATAAACACATTCCTGTGATGTTTAGTCTTACCCGACACCACCATTGCCTCATTAGGACCGCAAGTGTAAAACATTTCCAAACTATGGGAAAGGAAAGCAACAGAATGCAGTTAAATCACTTGAAAATGATATGCGAAGGAAAAAATTGGATTGTTTCCTAATATCTTACATATTTTATAATAACAACTGTATTATTCTGCTCGTAGTAATTTAAATTTTAGTAAGGGTGTATTTTTTTTTATTTTAATAAATCTCTCTTGTGATTGCAACATTCAATATGACAGTCATATGTACTGCAGTTATATGGGTGTTTAATTAAATGATGTAGTGTTTATTTCTGTCAAGTAGTGCTTTGTAGAAAATAAATCCAAGAGTCTTTTTATCCACAGAAGACCCATTGTACTTTGTCACAGGGAACAGTATGTGTAAGATAATTTGGGTCCAGTATGATTCAAAGAATAACAAAAATATATTTTAAGTAGCCTACATAACATGCATAACACGCTAAAAGTGAAAACAACTTATTTAAATATGGGTCAAATTAGACCCACATAAAACCACAAACATTTAAAAACAACTCTATTAAATTCGAATTCTATTAAAATATGTATTTACAGCGTGTACAATAATGCACAAAATCTTGCAATCTGCATAAACCCAGTCTTGCATTTAAGTAGTATGCTATCGATTGACTGATGAGATTTTGCTTCTCGGAAATGGTGGATTATTACATTAACGTTTACCGAACATTTCTACAGGAAAAAGCATACAGTATATAGCGTGACAGATAGTAAAATACGAACTTCTCTTTCGTTATTTATCACAATTATGTGATATCTATCTATCTATAACGCTAATATACATATATATATATATACACATACACACACACTCATTTTGTGGTTTATTTTGTATTTTATTTGAGTTCTTTTTTTGTTTATGGCATATTTTTTAAATACTGAATATGATCCCGAGTACGGTAACTAGGAGGTGCCCTAATAACATTAGTAGCCTATAATAACTGTACTAAAACCAAAATAAATGTTGCCTTATATCTTAGCCTACTACAGCAACTGCAAACTGTATTTTCCTGTTTGACTGAAAGGGAAAAAAAAAATAACTGCGCCTAAAATTCGCAATATTGTATTGGGAAGCGAAGGGAATTATTAATCCAGTGTTTACATCCAGCACGTCACGACAACGTAAAAGCTCTCGGAACAGACTGCATAGAAAACAGGAAAATAATTATCAGGAAAAACTCTTACCGTTGGGTGAATGATTAGTAAATATGAATCGAGTTGATAATAGCACGATTTTGGGTTGTTTTCTAAATGGTGTAAGACAAAGACGCAGTAATCCAGCAGGCTGTAACTAGTAGCAGCGTATATGATGTTGATAGTGATGGCGCCCCGCCCGGAACACACAGGCGTACTGACGCCATCTCATGGTGAAATTTAATTAGAGCAGTTCTTCTCAAAGTGTGGGCTTAGAGGCTGTGGCCTAGGCTAAATAAATTATGTTTCTGATGCAGTTTGTCCCAGCGTATCGGAAATATGAGCGTTGAATTATTAAAATAAGTAGCATATACAGAGAACGCGGTTTTGTTTAGGCCTATCTTCAAATTTCCTCTACACCGACTGCTGCTTTACCATTGTTTATCCTTTGTGCTCCCAGCTTTTGAAGATTCTCGTGCATAAAGTTCAACTTTAAACCACCTACATCGTCCTTCAGTTTCAGTGTAGCTGTCATAATGTTGGCCTAATTTAAACGTTGTTCATCATCACAGGTATGGGTATTAATCTTGTATCTTTGTAATTGTATGATGTAGCTTCTGTTACAGATCTTTTGAATGCACCTTTTACTATACTGTACTATACTAGTACTGTCTACACCACACTATACTATAGCATTTTCCTCTATTAGACACAGTTAGGCCCTATTTACATCTGGTACTAAGGTCCATTTCACCTGTATCTGTCAATATAGATGTAAACATGATCCAAAATGTTTTGTGATCTGATAATTCAAACATTAAGATGATGTATGCCTTTTGCCTGCAGAATGGTGTAGTTATGTGATCAACCAGCAGAGCAATCAGTCGAACCCGACACTCTGAACTTCCCACTGACCGCCTGTTCATCAAACATCCATCATTTTTCATTGATTTTGGTGGCTTAAACCAGTGAATTTTGCTGAAGGTGAGTCATTTGCATCCCTGATTAATAAAAAGATGAAGTAATTGCTGGCCCATTTTAGCAGATAGGGTGGATAAAATCTGCTGTAAATTCTTGTTTGGAGGGCAAACTTTTATAGTTTTAAAGCCTAAATACAATCTTCAGAAGTAAAAAAGCTAAACATAGGCTATAAATGAACTTCAGTAGCCCACGATCGCATGACCTCAACATCACTAAGCTTCCGACAGCTCATGATTAACCAAACGCTGAGTTTTCACAGACTACCAGTTTCTTGATTCTGCTCAAACTGCTCCCAATTCATATTACAAAAATATACTGTATTTCTAATAAAAAATATATTAAAATTTCAGGTGCGATGGGACTGGAAGTGCTAAAACGCTAACTTGTTTTGATGTTTTGGCCTACAAAAGTACATCATACCTGCAGCACTCTATTAAAGCGTTAGTTCATCCAAAAATGAAAATTCATGTCATTAATTGCTCACCCTCATGTCGTTCTCACTTTCGTTCATCTTCGGAACACAACTGAAGATTTTGTTCTGTTCCTCCATTGACAGCCTATGCAACTACCATTTTCGAGCCCCAGAAAGTTAGTAAAGACATCATTAAATTAATCCATGTGACTCCAGTGGTTTAAAGGATTAGTTCACTAAAGAATTAACATTTCCTGATTATTTACTCACTCCATATCATCCAAGATGTTCATGTCTTTCTTTCTTCAGTCAAAAAGAAATTAAGATTTTTGAGGAAAACATTCCAGGATTTTCTCCATATAGTGGACTTCACTGGGGTACAACGGGTTGAAGGTCCAAATTGCATAACGGTCTTATCTAGCAAAATGATCGGTCATTTTCTTAAAAAAAAAAAAAAAAATGTATATACTTTTTAACCACAAATGCTCATCTTGCACTGCTCTGCGATGCGCTACGCATTACGTAATCACGTTGGAAAGGTCACGTGTGATGTAGGCGGAAGTACCCCGGGTTAAAAATTCCATCTCATTTTCTCCTCCAACTTAAAAATTGTCCGACATTGTTTTACCTTTTTTTTTGCAAAGGGCGTTTGACTTAGTATTTGCATGTTCACTTTGTAGACACCGGATCTGTACTTTCACCCACGTCACACGTGACCTTTCTAACGTAATTAGGTCATGCGTGGCGGATCGCAGAGCAGTGCAAGACGAGCATTTGTGGTTAAAAAGAATATACATTTTTGAATGATCGTTTCGCTAGACAAGAACCTTATTCCTCGTCTGGGATCGTGTAGAGCCCTTTGAAGCTGCACTGAAACTGCAATTTGGACCTTCAACCCATTGAACCCCACTGAAGTCTCTATGTGGAGAAAAATCCTGGAACGTTTTCCTCAAAAACCTTAATTTCTTTTCGACTGAAGAAAGAAAGACATGAATATCTTGGATGACATGGGGTTGAGTAAATTATCAGGAAATTTAAAATTCTGAAGTGAAATAATCCTTTAACCTTAATTTTATGAAGTGACGCGAGTGCAAAAAAAAAAAAATCCCACTTATTTACACAATATTAATCTCCAACGTGCATTCACGAGAGCACCACGACACATACATGTTGTGTTGACACGAGAGCGTCAAGGTGTTGGATTTTCTTCCTATCTATCTGTCTAGAAACAGGTAAAATGATCTATTATTATTGCTGTGCATTAGCACTTATTCATATGGAAATGCACAGAACAGATAGGCCTATAGCTTAGACCTGCTTTTCTCTTCTAATTCCTCTCGAGATCTAGAGAAGAGGAAATCATTGAGTAGTTCTATAATGTATGATGCTGACAGCTCACATATATTATATACTTCCGCTCTTAGCAGTGAGTAGAGCAGGAGCACAAAGACTGGATTGTTTTGGAGTGATGTGATTATATACAGGGATTTGAAATGAGAATAGAAATGAAAAGCTCATATTTCCTCTTTCTTTGTTTTTACACACACAGCACACACAATATTATGCATCCATCAGATTATATCTGTATAAGCCAGTGATTATAAGGCACCATTTAGGCATCATTGCCACTGTGTACAGGAAGACTTTTTTTCTTTTGCAAACACTCCAAGCTTTGGCAGTATTGTATTAGTAATTATAGTAATGCTAATAAAGCTATTAGAATTGAGATAGTTGAGACTTACAGTTTTAACAGTAGTTAAGTTAATGTTGCCAAGAGCTACACAGATAATTTACGCATATATTATAAGCTTTGTGTAAACGTGATTGCTCTTTGTAAAGCATTAGTGAGAGCGATTTTCCGGAAATGAACGACAGCTTCCGAGCAAAGCCGATCTTGAATTGTCTTAAAACGAAATCAGCCGAAGTCTCTCAGATAACGCCGATTTGTAAAACTGAAGTGTCTTTCTGTGGCAGATTGGGGGCGATGAAGAAGGGTTGGAAAATAGGAGGACGAACAAAACCATCCTTTTAAACCATTTTTCTTTTCATATATCGTGCCAATCCTTTTGCTGATTTGGATTTCATACACAAAGGTAGGCTAATTACAGCACTTCTTTATCATATTTAAGAATGTTTTTATTTACCGGATGCTTTCAGGCAAATAAATAATAGGGTAAAATTATGCAGTTTTGTAGTTTACTGCTTTATAACTTCATTATTAGATGCACATATATGATAACAGTGATTTAGGGCGTTTCTATTGATAATATCAAGAAACAGTTCGTGTTGGGACATCTTTTAAAATGTTAATAGCCTCGTTATAAAAGGCTAAATGCAGAACTGTGTGGAGACGTAAAACCTTTTTGGCACAATTATTATTAGAATGTTGTATTTATGCGCACCTTTAGCGACACAAAACTGTTTATTTATATTGCTTATCTTGCTCGTTTGTTTTTAAAACAAATTCCTACATTATTTAGCACCTTGTTGTAGCGTAGAGCCTGTCAGTGCAGTTGAAGTGGCCGTATTCGTAACACGAGAAAATATTGATTCATAGTTCATTGTCGATTGATGCGGCTTCCTCCTGAATGGGACATCGAATACTGTCTGCCCGAGACATGCTGCTCTCCAAGGCTGCTGGACACTCGTGACTTTATTATCGCCATGCTGAGCGCTACTGTAGCTATAACCACAATGTTTCGCGACGTACCAGTTCGTTTACATAATAGAACCGACAGACATTACAGTATTTGAATGTCTGCTCTTTATCTCGCTAAATAAGACGGCAGTGATCGTCACGTTTTATCGTGCGTGTTCTCATTTCTGTACCTAACGTGCTTTGTTCAAGCTATATGTGTGTATAAGAGAACGAAAACACTAATGAATGGTAATATGTGTAGATATGAATCCCAGTTTATTTCGGGTTAAATGAGGTCCTCAGGCTCCCTTTGATGGGACAGGTCCTACAGAAGATTGCGACACGCCCTTGTCGCATCAGCGGGCCCGTGTGGTTAATATAGGCTACGGAACGGAAAAAAGGCGGCTGAAGCCCGACATTCCCTCACGGATGAAAAACACGGATATAAGCTGTTAACCTTGTAATTCTCAACGCGACAGCGACTTTCGTATTTATACAGAAGGAATTCTTTATGAAAGATAATTTAATTAAGGTCGTTGTTTAATTGGTACAGTCACCATTCTGAATCATCTGACTGAGTCAGCGATTTAAAAGGCACGCGCTGCCTGAAACACGACCTGTCAATCATTAGAGTCTCCTCACTCCATTTCATCATTTCATTCAGTGTTTTTTTTTTTTTTTTTGAGCCAATGTGTTAAAGACATTAAGAATGCATTAGTATTTAAGAATGAGAAATGCGCGTGCTTTCGGGTGAAGTGCACTTAAAAACCAAACAGATGTATTCTAAATTTGCGTTGTTATGAAATCGATTGTTAATCAAGTGGAAGTGGAGCAGATGCAGCTCACGCTGAGGCACTCAGTTTTGATTCAATACGAGGCCAAAAAGTACTTTGGCAAAGGACTAGAACAAAGAAGATGGTCTCACTCTCCCAATCTTGAACCATTTTGCCACAAATCTTAGTGGGAAAAAAAATTCTAAAAAATCTTTATGGTGACTGAAATCATTTTTTCTGACTTTTCAAACTATTGGTAAAGAATGAAGTCTATAAAAGGTAAACCTTAAAGGGTTAGTTCACCCAAAAATGAAAATAATGTCATTAATTACTCACCCTCATGTCGTTACACATTCGTAAGACCTTCGTTCAATCTTCGTAACACAAATTAAGATATTTTTCATAAAAATCCAATGGCTCGGCCTGCATTGCCAGCAAGACAATTAACACGTTCAATGCCCAGAAAGCTACTAAAGACATATTTAAAACAGTTCATGTGACTACAGTTAATGTTATGAAGTGACGAGAATACTTTTTGTGCGCCAAAAAAACAAAATAATGACTTTATCCAACAATATCTAGTGATGGTCGATTTCAAAACACTGCTTCATGAAGCTTCGAAGCTTTACAAACTTTTGTTTCGAATCAGTGGTTCGGAGCGCGTATCAAACTGCCAAAGACACGCCCCCCAGTGGTGAACCATTGAAATTTTGAAACACTTATCATGTAACTAAGCCTCGTTTACTGAAATCACGTGACTTTGGCAGTTTGAAACATGCTCCGAATCACTGATTTGAAACAAAAGATTCGTAAAGCTTCGAAGCTTCATGAAGCAATGTTTTGAAATCGCCCATCACTAGATATTGTTGAATAAAGTCGTTATTTTGTTTTTTTGGCACACAAAAAGTATTCTCATTACTTCGTAACATTAAGGCTGAACCACTGTAGTCACATGAACTGTTTTAAACACGTCTTTAATTGAACGTGTTAATTGTCCTGCTGGCAAAGCAGGCCTCACTGAGCCATCAGATTTTATGAAAAATATCTTAATTTGTGTTCTGAAGATGAACGAAGGTCTTACGGGTGTGGAATGACATGAGGGTGAGTAATAAATTTTTCGGTGATCTAACACTTTAAACCTCATAGGAGAGAGATAGAGAGACAGATTTGAACTCTGAATTTCTGGTGTTTTGGAAGAAGAAGTGCCACTAGCTGTCTTCAATCTGGGCAAGTAGGCCTGCCAGAAACTGGATGTCATGGCATTATGGTCAGTGTCCATTACAAAGCTACTGTTTGAAAGCCAGCCAATCACCTCCCTTAATCAGATCTACAGTGTCTTAAAGAGACACTGATCAAACTGACATGCTGCTGTACAGTTTGACCTAAAAGCAATAGTGGTCTCTTTTGATGTACAAGGCTGGATTCGGTTTGCATTAATGATTCAGGAGTCAGTTAGATAACTAGTGCTATTTGACTATGACAAGAATCTCTTTTAAGTCTCTTCACTTAGTGTCATCTTATATCTAGCATCATGAATTTATGAAATCCTTTTTTGAATTTAATCTGAAAATTTTGCTTTCATTTTAAATGCATAGCTCGAGAGAGGGAAAATGGTATATTTGCCATATTGGGTATCATACATTATTATTTCTTCACATAGAACTTTTGCTTGTTTATGTTGTTTTACTGTTCACAGTTGTATTTATTTACACAGATATCCAGCCGAAATGAGCATCACGTGTGTGGCAGTCATTAGCACCCTCCTGTGCTCAGGTAACTGATTGAAACACATTTCTGAAGGAAGTATAAAAATAAATGTTGGTACAACAAATACAAGACTTAGCTTTTCATTTGCTTTGTTTTCTAAATTGCTTTATTTCACAAGGGCAACATTTGCAGTATAATTTATCATAAGATGTTGGACTGAAAGTGCCCAGTTGGCAGTTTGACATGGCAGCATTCCTAATAGTCCTTTTATATTGTTCGTGCTGCAGAGAAGGGAAACTCTTTTCCCAGATAGGACTCTAGGTGTATTTTTATTGTCAGCAAAAAGGCATATATTTTTAGAGCCTGTATATTCAGGCCATTGGTTTTTAAAAGCACGACATGTTTGCATTTTCTTTTGTGTTTGTCTTTTGAGTTATGAATGAATTGCTTCAACAGTAGTTTTTCAGTCAGGGGTTTAAGACTTTGATAGTATTTAAGATATACATACATATAAATAGAGAGCGAGAGAGAGAGATAGAGAGACATGTCTCCTTGTTATTCTCCTTCATAACTGCTGATTTAAGTCCAAAGGGATTCAGTTGGTGAGAGCATATAAGGGCAAATTCATTTTTTATTTTGCAGCAGTTATATAGATAAGCTAAATTTGATCTAATAGAAATTTGATCTAATAGAAATTTGATCTGTCACCTGAGCAAATATATGCTATCATATTGCCAGTGGCATTCTGAACAGTTTAGATCATTTAATAGGATGTACTGTTATAGATTTCTTTTAACTCTGATATTTTCATTTAGATGTGAGCAATTATTAAACACCCCCATTAATTAAAATTAAATCAAAGCTGTATCAAAGAGCGAAAAATATGGTAAAATGGTACTTTTTGCATTGACAGCATTTTGTCAATCACATCCAAGAGGTGAATAATTTCAATACAACAGTCACTCAGGGATTTAAGTTTATTGTAGTATCTATAAACAAAGACAACAATTAGATATTTGGAATAGAAATGCTTTGTTTGCCTCGATGATACTTGTATTTACCTTTTTTATTTCTTTTTTCTTCAGCTTGGTCATCCACCATTAAAGGTAATGATTCTGAAATTTTAATAATTACAAAGTGACTTAATAAGGACAGATGCTCTATTTCCTATATATAAATTTTGTTTTTTAATGTTTCTTAATTTTCTGTAGTTGATAAGTGAATTATATTGTCTGACTTTCTCTGTTTCTTGTCACTATGCAGCTAAAGATGAACACCGCACTGCTTTCTTTGGAGAGGATGTTCATATTCCCGTGCCGGCTTTAGACACATCAGAGGTGTTGTTCAAGCCGAGGGTGGAGCCGGTGTTAGAGCGGGTTCTTCTGCAGAACAGGACAATTCTGGATAAAAGAGCCAAACTGAACGTTCACATCAGCCATCTGATCCTGGAGGATGTGGGCGAGGAGGATGAGGGCACATACGTGGTGAAGAATTCTGCAGCCCCAGCTGATGTCAGACGAATCATTCTCGTTGTTAGAGGTAAAAGTTACAATAGAAATACTTACTCTGTTGGTTATTTGATAGATGACAGGATAGAATTCACTTAGATAAAATCTTTTTTTAAATGATTAAAAGCTATGGTCACTATATGTTATTACATTAAGTTATTACAAAATATTAAGCAGAAGTTACTGTTTTTATATATATATATAGGTTACACTTTATTTTAAGGTGTCTGTGTTACAGTGCAATTATACATTTAAGTATTGAATAATAATAATTAACTACATGTACTTACTATAGGGTTAGAGTTAGGTTTAGGGTTATTTGGGTCACATGTAATTATACATAATTTGTAGTTATTACTACAGTAACTACATGTAATGTGTAACAAGCACACTGTAAAATAAAGTGTTACCTCTACACACACACACACACACACACACAGACAGACACATATATAATATTAATTGCTGCTTAATATTTTTGTTCAAAACATTTTTTTTCAGGATTCTTTAATGAATAGAAAGTTCAAAAGACCAGCATTTATTTGTTACTTTTGTAACATTATACCTTTACTGTCACCTTTGATCAATTTGATGAAAAGAAATCTGACCCCAAACTTTTGAATGGTACCATGATTTCCACAAAAAGCAGCAAATCAGCCTATTAGAATGATTTCTGAAGGATCATGTGACACTGAAGACTGGAGTAATGATGCTGAAAATTATATATGCAGTATATAATTTGCAGGCAAGATGAGACCATTAATGGTTTGGTAATTTAGCCACTGAATCACAAATAAAAATATTACATAAAATTATTCATATTTCCAAATATGAAAGTCCTCATAGGTGTGTTAATGTATTTCAGTTGTGTTTTTCTTCTAGACTGTGCGCTAGAGACTGTGGTGAAATATGGAGACACGTATCATATCCCGATTAACCCTGCGATCGGTCCGTACACCCTTGAGTTCAGGCCTGGAGCTCTGACTCCAGTTAACCAGACCACAGAGGAACCACCTGTGCTTCTCCTTAACCAGACCGGTATCCCCATGGAAGAGTATGAGAACCGCCTCACCAAGGGTGAGAAGAGGGTCAACCTCCTTCTGGTTACGGGAGCCGATGAGGGCAGCTACACCATTAAGGACAGTGATGAAAAAGTCAGATTGAGGGCCTGCCTTAATGTGAAAGGTGCGTTATAGTGCATTATAAAAGAAGACCATTTCAGTGTTTCATAAAAGAGAAAGCCTTACATGACTGTCAAAGTTTTCAAATGGTGTAAAAGTACAAAGAGGGAAGTGTAAGAGGAAGTGAAGGAAAGACCGAGAATAAAGGATCAAAAAATAGGACATGTAAGTGTTAGCACAAAAGACTATCAGTATTCATTTGGGTCCACAGTGCAGCTTATTCTGGCCAAGAACCGTCCACTTAGACAGGAACTGACCCTCTGACCACAGTTTTTATTTGACATTTTGGCTAAAATCAACTCAAAAACAAAGCTGAATATACAGAAATGCCATAGTAGCACAAAGATGGATTTATTGGTATTGACATGCTCTAAATTGAAATATTTCTTGAGTCTTACAAATGAAAGTAAAACAACATCTGGTTTTTGAAGGAATAAACCATTTTGCCACTTTGCATTACAATTATTATTATAAATTTTTTAAATATAAAAAAAATATAATTTTTTTAACATAGGTAATGGTTGTTCTTAGGTATGAGATGATAAAGAACAACAATGTTCAAAAAAATGTTATATATTATATTCTAAGTGTAATTCATTAGTCTTACAGCTGTTTGCAGGTACATGGAAATTTGGTGCATTAATATAATTCAAGATTCAATAACTGTGTATATCCAATCAGAATTTTGAGTCTCCTTGCTTTTTTCCGTTTCACAGATCATCAGATCTTTGAGCACTTGAATTATGGTGAAACCTTGAAGATCAAGCTTCACGTGGACCACACCAAAGTCAAAATGGTCTACATACCAGACTCTGACCACAAAGAACGGCTCATCAAGGACCAGGGAGAGCTGACGTTGCCTGTTGAGTCTGTTTTTGAGGGTCGAGCGTCTGTGGAAGGATCCATATTCTATTTGAAGAAGGTCAAAGTCAGTGACATGGGTGTCTTTCGAGTGATGGACTTATCAGGCTTCCGCATAGCTGATGTCTACCTTCATGTGGATCGTGAGTAGAGAATTTGAGAACATACTGTTGACTGTGTTTGGATCGGATTTTAACAACTAACAAATTGAGGTCTATTTCCTGTACCCATGATCCTCTCCTCTCCCATAACAGCCTATAAGCTACCACAACTCTATGTTGCGATCATCTCCTTGCTGTCCCTGCTGGCGTTCCTGCTGTTGGTGTGTCTGCTGTCCTGTCTGATCAAGGTTCACCGCCGGGCAGAGAGAGCACGTAAGATCTCCCTAATCGCTCAGCAGGCTGGCAAGGGTGATGGAGAGGCGTTCAGACAGGTAAAACCAATCAACTTCTGACACCCCAGATATATTATAAAACTGAATTAAAGGTAGGGTAGGCAATTTCGGAGATGCTAGCAATAGCAAGCTAGCTAGCTTTGAAAGCATTTGATCCCACCCTCCCTTCAGAGCATCTCCAAAGCCATGCCTCCTTCAAAACACATGAACACGTACAGCCAGAGCATAGTATGCAAAGCGACACAAGAGACGGGGTTAAATTACCTCATGTCTCAAAAGCACATAACATTACAATAATAATAAACGTAAACAACTTATAGAGCTCCTACTTATAACCCAGCTGACTGCTGCAGATTCATTCTGACAATGATAGTGTCACAGGAACGTCACCATCTTGTAATTACTGCATAAGCTCATTGTTTTGGTTCAGGAGGAACTGTAAAAGTGGCTGATGTTTGTTTGTGGCACTCTGTGACTGTCTGTCTACAACTCTGCATAGCTTAATGGAATGCGCTGATGATGTGCGATGTCTGCGTAAGCAGGATGCACGGAGGTATGGAAATACATAGGTTGACGGGCAGGTAGGACATCGTACCGACTGAATGCAATGATTGTACAAACATTTTTTGGTCCTGAGACTTCCACTGTTATGAACTGCTCCGAGACTTGAGTGAGGATCCAAACGCAGCATCCAGAATCGTAGTCAATACAGCAGGCAAAGGGTCAAAACACAGGTAAATGATCCAAACAAGCAACCAGACAGGAAACACAGGCAAGTAGGATAATCCAAGAGACAGGCAAAGAGTCATGAAAACCAGGGAGATGCTCAAAGATGCAGTGTAAAGCCCGGAACACACCAAGCCAACGGTCGGCCGACTAAGTTTTCTCAGTGTGTTCTGCACCGTTGGCTGAAGTTGGTCCTTGTCTGCATTTTTTTGGCCGATTCAACATGTTGGATCGGTGTTGGAGCTTGTCTGTCAGTTGAGCCATCTGATCATTCTGATTGGCTGTTCAGCTACTGCCACCTGCTGGTACGGAAAGGCATTTCATCTGACGCAGGTGCAGAACGGACGTGCTGCTTGGCCGTCAGGTGTCGAGCGTCAATTTGGTGTGTCAGGGCAACTTTGGACCCAGATGCTGCCGACGTGAGCCCACCCCGCAGTCTGTTTTCGTCGCCACTAGTTCGTCGGCGTCGGCTTGGTGTGTTCCGGGCTTAACAGTAACTAAGGAAAAACCTCGCAATGAATCAGGCTAGACAGAACAAATAAGGCTAATAAGCAACAGCTGAAGACAATGAGTGATAATGAAACAGGGCAGAGGGTTATGGGTAGTGTAGTCTATGACAGAGTAACAATAGTCTATGATGGAGTGCCCACTGGTGGACAACCAAAGCGCTACAGCTGGTGACTGTGACATCCACAGAAGATATTTGTACATTTTGAAATATTTAGACCACTTCTATTATTGATTGTTATCAGGATGTGAAGAGAGTTTCAACCAGAATGACATAAAGTGTTTATGAAAAGCATTGCCTACCCTACCTTTAATGTTTACTTTTTTATTTTTATTTTTAACACAATTCAATAAAAACACATATGTTAGATGCTGCTTCTCTACTTTTGGACAGTATATTAGAGGTTGCAAAATAGTCAAACGTTCAAAAGTGAGGTCAGTAAGTTTAAAAAAAAATTCAATACTTTTATTCAGCAAGGATGGATTAAATATATCAAAAGTGACAGTAAAGACATTGTTTGACTCAGGTTTGCCATCACAGAAATAAAATATTTTTTAACAATGTATTAAAATAGAAAACAGTTATTTTAAATGGTAATAATATTTCACAGTATTACAATATTTTTGATCAAATAAACACAGCCTCTGTGAGCATAAGACACTTCTTTCAAAAACATTAAGAAGTCTTACCGACCCCTAAACTTTTTGAACGTTACTGTAGGTTGTGATTATGCAATATATAATGATTATTAAATCGGTTTCAGCAAATGTGATTAATCAACACTATGTGAACAATAATATGTGTCTGTGTGTTTATGTAAGTCTCTTCTTGTCTTTGTACATACTGATTAACCCCTTTTAATTATTTCTTATTTTTATATAGTTATTTTTAATTATTTGAACTATTCCTAGGTAATTTGTAATCTTCTTTTACTCTGTTTTTACCTTATGAGACATACTGCTCTAGCATGTTGTTGTAGCCTTAAGAAAACAATCCCTTTTGTTTTAAACCCTTAGAAACCTTGCAAATTCATCCCTATTTCAAAAACAAAGCAATCCAATCTTGCCAGTCTTATCTATTTTCACCCATCAGTCAATATAAATATAATCTGTCTGTTTGTCTGTGGAGTGTAAAGTGAGATTGAATGTGTGTATTTCACCCAAACACATTTATTTGAAAGAGGTTTTGTGGTGGTTAGCTTAACACTTCATTTCTCCCCCTAAAGGATCATCTGATGGAGTCCCTGCTGGGTGAGAGAGCTTTGCGTTCTGGTGTCGTATTTTCTTATATTGCTAAGTTGATGAATCTGTATTGGTGTTGTGGTAGCGCAATAGGAGTCCCAAAAGCCTTCTGTCACTCCTAGTGACTGTGTATCTGTCCATTATGCCCTTCGTTTTCCTCTCAGATCTCCTGAGATGAGTAACTTCAGGTGTATTGCACTGATCCTAATTTGAACTCTTAATATAAGTAGGTATAAAGGTACATACACCTGTGTGTTAAAGCTTTTGCCGTGCTTAAACACACATGCACATATATGCAATATATGTGGAGAGGTAAATATGAATCTATGTGTATGTGTGTCTATGTGTGCTGACTTCTGTTTATATGCTGCTGTGTGAATGTGTACATATGGTTGGCAGTGATTAATAGAGTCACTTAAAATGTGTTTGTTTTAATTATGTCCTGTTCATATTGAATTACTTTGGACATTGTTGCAGATTTTGTAATTGTTAACCATTTTTCTTTCACATTTCATGTTTTTAGCTTTGCAAATTAGACACAGGATAGATATAAGGCTATGTTCAGAATAGAATACTAGCATAGTGCATACTTACACAGTACCTTTTTTTTTTTTTTTTTTACACTTAAACTGTGTATTTATGTGAAACTGAATAATGACCACAGTATGCTACATTGTTTTCACATGACCTTATGACATCATATCGGAAATAAAAATATTTACTTTGCATTTTAGTCAAATTTTGTGTAAAAAAAAAAAAAAAATGCAAAAAATGAGCTAAGGAAGTGAAAATTTGCATACTTCACATTAGACATAATGACGTCGTTTTCACAACCGCGTTTAATGGGTTCACCCAAAAATGAAAATTATCATATGATTTACTCACCTTCATGCCATCCTAGGTGTATATCACTATCTTCTTTTAGACAAACACAATCGGAGATATATTTAAAAATACCCTGGCTCTACCAAGCTTTATAATGGTAGTGAATGGGGGGTGTGATTTTGAAGCCCCCCAAAAAATGCATCAATCAATCATAAATATAATCCATATGGCTCCAGGGGGTTAATAAAGTCCTCTGAAGTGAAGCAATGGGTTTTTGTAAGAAAAATATCCATATTGAAAACTTTATCAAGTATAATAACTAGCTTCCAGCAGACGGCCATACGCATTGATTTGTGGCGTAAGAGTGACTCCTGACCTGAAGCGTGATGCATTGACGAACGCGGAATCGCAGAAGATAGAGCAAAACAAAACACTGGTCACGAATTAGAAGTCTAAAACAAGAAATTTTAAAGAGAAATGTCAGAGGTTTTCAATATAAGAGAAGAGAGCTTCAGTTTGTTGCACAACCATATTTGTTTGAACTAAGCTTACGCTACTCCTGCATCCTGCGTCATACATCGCTTCAGGGGTTTACTCATTGGCCCTGTCCCAAATGCCACCCTAAACCCTCACGGTCTTCCTCTGAGTCCGCACATTTGTGATGTAATGCCGTTTTGACTGCCAGGTAGCTCACAGACTTGCGGGCATAGCGGCTGCATAGGGGGCGCTCACGTGCACCCTTCTTAAAGCTAAAATGACAAATGGGACACCCTACGGTCTCGTGGACTTAATGGACACGCGCATGCAGCGGCCATTGTAAGTCCACAAGTCTGAAAGTGCACATGAAGTGCGCCATTTGGGACAGGGCAATTTGGCGCAAGTTGCCTTGCGCAGTATGCATACGGTTGTCTGGCGGAAGCTAGTTATTTTAGTTTATAAAGTTTTAAATATGGATATTTTTCTTACAAAAGCCCATCGGTTCACTTCAGAAGGTCTTTATTAACCCCCTGGAGGCATATGGGTAACTTTCATGATGGATGGATGCATTTTTGGGGGGCTTCAAAACAGGCCCCCCGTTCACTACCATTATAAAGCTTACTTTAAAGAAGATAGTCATATACACCTAGGATGGCTTGAGGGTGAATAAATCATGGGATAATTTTCATTTTTGGGCGAAATATCCCTTTAAACCTACGATATCGGTAATACCGCTGGTTGGATGCTAGGTGGTGCTGTGCTATAATTTTTGTTGCACAATAACTCACAATAAAGCAAGGAAGCTTGATTTCAAACTTAGATTTTATTTTCTTATTTGAACTAAATAAATACATTTCAGTCAGGTTAAATTGCGAGTTTTTCGCCAAACCTCAATCGTTTCAAGTGTTCAGTCATGCTTATAATGGTCTTGACTTCTAAATGCAACTCAGTTCCTTTGTGGTGTTCGGTTCACTGTATTAATATTTTATACACTGAAGATGTATGTTGTGTAACCAGATCATTACCACTGACTATTGTTCTGCCCTTTGCACAACCGTATCACAAATTTATTCCGTCAGTGTCTATTCTGTGTTGCCTGTGTAATTTTGATGCATCTATAAAAAACATTTGGCTTTCAATGCGTTCATTTAATTAATCATTAGTCACAAACTCTTCATTAGGCGACTATAGGGCTTTTCTTTTCGTTAGGCTGTTGCTACTGAAACTGTAGTTACTAAAGTTTAATTCATAACATTTACCTGATATCAAATTTCACACTGGTATCTTCCTTTACCATGACAAGCATTCTGCACACAATATACTAAATACTGCATACTGCAGAAATAGTAATAGTATGCTAGTGTGCTATTCTGAATACAGCCACTAGACTCTATGAATTAATCATTTGCCAGCCCAGTGAAATTCATGTTGTCCATGTGTTCGTCTGTGACATCATTGTGTTTACCCTCAAAGCCTTATGGGTTATTGTGCCTCAGGGTTTTTACAATATGCTCATACTGTATATATTTTGTGACACTGTGAAGGGCCAAATACAGGAGAGTTGTTGTGTTTAAACAATCCGACTTCATCAGTGTGTTTGAAATAGAAATCAGAAGTATTCAGATATATTTGCTCTTTGCATCATCTAGTTTTCACAATGTTACAGTATACAGTATATTCTATTTCCAACAACCCTAATGTGTGTGCAGAATATTTTTTCTGGACCTGCTGATTTCTCTGGCTGTTTTCACACTTGGTTTGATTAGGTTGGTCTGAACCTGAATTCATTTCCACCCCCTGCCCCTGCCTTCACACAACATTTCAACATTGCATTATTTGGCTCCAAACTGTGATACGTTTGCATCACCAGCGCAGTGTGATTACCAACAGCAGATGTCTGCCACTGTAGCTAGATAACAGCTCAGGAGAAGGAGCCAAAATGGAAAGCAAAATTCAATATTCATTGTTGTATTCATATTTTAGTCCCTTTGATTTTCACTGGCAGATTTTAACATCACTTGCGTCTGTCATGGCAAGAGAAGTAAACAATGCAAGATACTTGCCAGAGGCAATTTCTGCAGGCAAACGGGAAATATTGATGCATTATAAGATGCAGGTAAATTGGGCCAATTTTGGACTGTCAAAAACTTGTAACTATATTAATAGCAGTTCACTTCTGCAAAAATGTCTACCATACTCACATAAAATGTCCATCATTCCCACATTTCTAAATGCCCTAAATGGACTCAGGTTCAAACCACAATCTCTAGTGTGAAAGCCCTTGCTGTGATTTTTATACTATTGTGGGACCATCAGCAGCACATATGCTTATTTTTGACTTGTGTATTTGTGTTTTTCAGGTGGTTCATGAAGTTTATACTAGATTCACAGAGGAGTCCACTATGCAGTCCACATGGGAGAACAATACTGAGAGCACAGAAGTTGAGATCAAAGTAGGCGATTTTGTTTTACTGTAGAAGTTGGTTTGCCGCCAATATGATCTTAAAGGATAGTTCACCTAAAATGAAAATTCTGTCATCATTTTCTTACCCTTATGTCGTTCCAAATCATTGTTATTATTGTTAACAAAAATTAATCTAATTCACCTTAAACTATTAACAAAAAATTGGTAATTGAAATAAAAGCTAAAAAAAATACAAATATTAGAAGAACTTAAACTAAATGAAAATTAGAATGAATTAAATTTAAGTTGAAATTGAAAATTACTACAAATTACTAAAATTACTAACTGGAAATAAATAAAAACTAAATTAAACAAATTCAACCTAAAACAAATTAAACCTAAATAGTAATATTTAAGAAGAACAAAAACTAATAAAAATGACTAATAAAAAAGAACTTTACAAAATTACTAAAAAATTAACTAAAATTAAAACTTAAAATATAATAATCTGTAATAATAATAATAAACTCCTAAAATGCCCAGATATTGTAATTATTGTTGTCATCACTGTTAGTCATTATTATTATGATTATTGTTATTATTATTACTATCATCTTATATTATCTTGAGATCTATTGCTCAGTGCTTTTATAGCCATATATATTTCATAACATTTCCCTAACATTACCTGAAAAAAATGAACCAGGAAACCATAAATAATAACAATAATTACTATTACATTACATCTATTGCATAAATTATCACTGTACCTATGCACATTACTGTATCTATGTATCTATGTTTTGTTGTCCCCCTTCTTTTTTTTCTTTCCTTGTCCATCTTTTCTTTCTTTTTTTTGTATGTGCCATGGGTTTTTTGTTCTTTTCTGTCATGTTGTTATATTATGTTCGGTGCAATAAAAATAAATAAATAAAATGTATTTATTTGTTTATTTATTTTTATTGTACAAAACATAATATATATAATATATTCTATCTCTCAACACAGTTTTATTTATTTAATAAATAAATAAAACTGTGTTGAGAGAGGGAATGTATGCGGTTATGTTTCTATGGATTATAGTATTTGAAATATTTAAAGAATTGTTATGTACAATGACTGTTCATAGTTCAGACCACAAAATTAAATGAAATTAAATTAAATTATACTACGGGGCTGTTGAATACTCAAATCTGATTGGTTGACCGACATTCTAAGGTGTGCAATTATTTTCAGGGAAACGCACGGCTAAAGTAGTTCTAGCAGGTCTTGACCGCATTACAGTTCCATATTACTTCGCCAAATGATTTCAGTTATTTCAATAGGTCCTTACAGCCTACAACCGCAAAAGAAACAAAACCCACAATGACACCGACCAAGCAAATAAATATAGTAAACAATACGATGAAAACGACAAATTATTGTCATGGTTTTTGCCTCATAAGTCAAGTCATCTTCATTTATATAGCGCTTTTCACAATTCATATTGTTTCAAAGCAGCTTCACAGTGACAATAGGAAAATTCTTATCGAGCTAAAGTTGATAAGAACAAGTTTTATTGAGTCCTGAAAGTGCATACTCTCTCCCGCTCTCTCTCTCTCTTTCAAATGTACACACGTACTGTATAGTACGGACACTTGCACGAAACATTTTGTCATCGCTGTTCTGACGAATTAATCAGTAAAATAGTTTAGCAACTTAAGACACATGACATTTCTCACCAGCGAGGTAATAACGGTGAGGTTCTTGAGGTAGATAAACTTATAGTTTCACTTAGTAGAGACACTGCTGCCGTGAGAGACGCACAGACTCAGGTAGGCAAATTCATATGCTTATTCTGTCTTGAGGTGTAAACATTGTATAAACGGAATAATTGACTCCAGGCCGTTGAATTCTTAGAAAATAATGCACACCCGAGGTGTAACCACATTACCACCTCGAGTGTGCATTATTTTCTAAGAATTCAACAATTATTCCTTACATGAATAATGACAGAATTTTCATTTTAGGTGAACTTATTTTTTTTGGTATTATTATTTGAATAGTTCAGACATTCATCTCACAGTTCTGCAGTTCTAATTTAACTTTACTTTTAGGGTCTTGAGGTATCAAAACCAGGTCAGTACCAGGCCCTCCAATCTGACAAAAACTTCATGGAGATGAACGACTCAGGCGTGGAGTTCACCACGTCTGCACTTCCTCTGGACAGTGACACAGATGTACCCGACAATCTCAACTCTCACAAGCTCCTTATTGAGTCCGACACTCTCGCTGGCGTCCCTCCAGCCATTTCTGAGGGCGAACACAGTGCCACTCGCACCCCTGATTCCATTCTGAGTGCCAGCCCTGTTGTCCAGCCCAAATCTGGGGCTCAGATAGATGGCGACTTGATTGGCGCAACCACGCCTGAGGAAATGGCCAAAGTGAATGAGTTGGATGCAAAGACGAGCAAAGATGCTTCGCCACATTCTGAGAAAGCCGCTACATTTGATCCAACTAATGGAACCACAACCTGAGCACTGCAAATTGAGTCACCAATTTCTTTTACACAAGTGCGGCCACTTTTCATTCGCCACATCACAACAACAAATGACACTTTATCTTGCTTGTACTCATCTGATGCTTAACAAATGGTTTGTCGAACAAGCAAAAAGAGAAGAAGAATTCAAGAGAAGACAACAGCACACAAAAAATAAATAAAAAAGAAACTTTGAAGAACAGAAACGGTCCTGCACTATGCATGCCTTTGAATTACAGAGGAGTTCCTGACTAGTTTAAAGCCAAGTGCTAGATTAGAGTGACCATGTAGTGCATGTGAAGAAGAAAAAACACATCTTAAGACACACTTGTGAAACTTGACGATACTTTTTTTACTTTATTTAGCCATGCCACTATAGCTTGAACTTTTTACAAGAGTGTCAAACTGCCTGAAACTCCAAGGACGCTTCAAGCAACACCTGAAGTGGATTGTAAATGGGTATCTTACTCAAGTATTTTTCAAGCAGATCATCTACGAAATGCCAAAAGAACATTTGTTGAGTCACTTACCATCAAGTTGCATTCATTTCAAGATCAACCGGCATCTCACCGGCAAACACGCTTTCCCAGCGCTACACCTGCTGTGAATGCTATCTTTTTGACCGCCAGCTTTGAAGTGCTGTACTGATAATCCTTGCCAGTAGTAAACTAAACACCTTGATGAATCAGGTCCGCATGGATGACGGGTATCTGATACGCTGGCTTAACACTGTAAATAAGATCAGCTGTGGTGGAGGGTTTTGGCCTTGGTTCAGAGGAACTCCGCTGAAGAAACAGCTCGTCTCAGCAGTTTCAGGTGCTGACTCCGCTGGGGTTTCTCCACAACCTGGGCCTTTCTGGTGATCTCTTTTCTTCTCATATGATCCTTTATTCCCACTCATTTGAATATATTTTAGGAGCTTTGAGCTTTGTAAGACTTGCAGAAATTTGCTTGAGGATCACATACATTGACATTTATTCATGAGGAATGATTCGCAATAAGAAGCAATGAACTTAGTGAGGGAACTGAGTACAGGAAAATCTTTATTCATAATATCTAATATGGTTTCATAATGTAGGTTTGACTCACTTGTGTTTGAATCATTTCTGTCAGTTCACTTGAATCTGCATAAAACACATCTAGCTGTAACATGCTAGTTAAACATGACAATTTTCCTTAAAGAGGTCAAATTATGGCCTTTTACAAAGTCTTGATTTTTTTTGTGGGGGGGGTGGTCTACAGAACAGGTTTTCACTCAAAAAACATTATTTTTTAGATATTTAACATTGCAGCACCTCTCCTCCCAATCTGTCAGTAACACTCTGTTTAGTTTGTCTCTACAAAGCCCCTCCTTCTGAAAAGCGCAATGTGCTCTGATTGGTCGGCTGGACCAGTGTGTTGTGATTGGTCAACCGCTTTGAGCGTGTTTGGGAAATTTCACGCCCCTGACCATAACTGCGAGGTTCAACACACTACTAATGCAACTCAACAAGGCCTCGCCCCTTTATTTGCATATGCCTTTGGCGGGAATTATTTAAATGAGGGATTTTGCAACTGGCGTTCCTGGAAGAAAACTCAAGGCTACAATTGCTTATCGATATAGAGAATAACTCCCTTTGGAGTGACGTTGTGCTTTGTAACTTTTCAGACTTTTCACATGCTTACACAGCAACATGTTAAAGAAAGTTGAAAATGTAAAAAAGCATAAAAGGTCCTCTTTAGACACAATTATCTCATACTGAAAGCATTGTGAAATTCTTCAGATTTAATAATGGCAAATACCTTATTTGCAAAGCTTTCATATCATACACTCTTAAAAACAAAGGTTCTTTATTGGCATTGATGGTTCCATGAAGAACCTTTAACATGCACAGAAACTTTCCAATCCACAAAAGGTTCTTCAGATTATGTGCTTTTTACGCTAAGAAAAAAAAAAAGAACTATATACATATACTTTTAAGACCTATATACATTCTTGACAATAAGCGTTCTTTATTGGCATCGAAGCTTCCATGAAGAACCTTTAACATCGGAACCGTTCCATTGGACAAAAGGTTCTTTATAGTGCAAAAGGGTTCTTTAGATGTTCTTCATACTAAGAAAAAATGGTTCTTTTAAGAACTGTTGACTGGAAGGTTCTTTGGGAACCCAAAATGGTAACTCTATTGAATTGCTGCAAACGCCCCTTTTGGAACCTTTGTTTTTTTAGAGTGTATGTGTTCTAATTCTCTTTTATTTTCATATCATCTTATCACAACACTTGATTTTTAGGTTAACACTACTCGTTTCTATTGGATAAACGTGTTTATTCATGTAAATAATGTGTGAGGAAGATTATAGTGCAGTATTAAAATGAGCTGTAGCTAGTGGGCAGAGTCTTACATCATGGGGCGTGGTTTAGACTGCTGGTAAAATTGCTACCTCATGTTTTGATGTCACAGAGGGAAACTGGCAAAAAAAAAAAAAAAAAAGACAGGGTGTCAAAAAAGCACAATTAAGACAAAATCCATGCAGATGTGAATTAAAGATGTGAAGATGTGAATTAAATTTCAGCTAATGTAAATACAGTAGTTTGCAAAAAATAATGGAAAAAAACATGGTCAAATTATGAATTAAATGAATTGATCCCTTTAGTAACTGCATTCAGAACAGGTGTAGATTGTAATTTTAAAGCATTGTATAAAAGGTAAAAAAGTTTTCTATACTGCATTGATACTTATTACAGATATGTCATGTTCAAGCCCTAGATTTTTGACTAGCAAACCTTCTTTTAAACTCCCATTGCTTCACTCCAGAAGTTGTATTGTTATGGTTTGTTCTTATGTCACATGACTGAATGTGCAGTTATTGGGCCTTATGAAGCAATATCAATGTGAAAGCATTTATCAAACATGAGCAGAGCAGATTTACTTGTAAATTGTCCATAAAACCATTTTTGGATTATTGTTCATACCCGATTCATTGGAACATTTTATGTAAGAATGTATTTATTATTGATTTACACAAATTTGTTCCGCTCAGGTTACATGAATGAGATTGAACACACACACACAGACACAGACAGGGTGGCAACAGTGTGAACAAACACACTTCTGTACATAGATATATTGCATGTTAATGATCAATACTCTTTCTATCTAATGATTGCTGGATTTTCATGCGTTTCCTTAAAAAATAAGACATCTAAAGAAATGAATGACAAAAAACAAGAAACCTTTAGCACTGTCATGCTTTACTGAATCAGAAACAATATGCTTTGACTGCTTTTTATCTTTGCACTTGAGAATGATTTTGATAATGCAAAACTCAAGATATATTTCACTGAGTCTATATTATTATTATTGCTATTTATTAATTATACTCTCTATATATATGCGCTGATGTCATAGATCTACTATATACACAATTAAAAGCATCACAGAAGCATGTTAAACTAAAGGTTGCCTGCTAGAAATGAGATTTCATTGCATTACTTTGCCTCTGATGAGAAGTATTCTTAATGTCAATGTTATTTTAGCTGATAATATGAATATATTTTCAATGTTAGCAAAAAATGGATGTCAAATTTTGGATTATGCAATACAATCATAAAGAGAAAACAGTTTTTGAGTGGTGCACACATTTCCAATCCTCAGGCATAACTGAGCACAACGAAATCAAAACTGGTTAGCTGGTTAATCAAATGAAATGGTAATCATTGTTATGTTACTAGGACAGAAATCATTTATCAGATGAATAAGAATAAGCCAGGTGCATAAACAGTTTAAACTTGATAATACTTGAACAAATGCATTCACCTCTCACAGTTTAGCGTGAGTCAGATTTACAAAGGTCATTGCTTTTAAATATGTTGACATTTGCATTTGCGTTTGGTGAAGTGAACTTTAGCCTGAGTGGTTTGAGCTGGATAAATCAAATTCTACAGAAGAATATGCACTTATTGCACTGAAAAGTGCCTGGTAAAAAGACTTGTCCATTTTTTTCGCTGGTAAAGGAACCGTAGCAATACAAGTCCATCCTGTAAGTCTGCTCAGGTTAGTCCAAACATTTGATCAGTGGTTTACACAGAGGCTGGCATCACATTATCAAACGAGCTCAGGAGTGTGTGCTTTCTTCATCGATTTATGCTGATTTCATTGTTAAATTGATCTTTTGTCAGCTTACATGCAAGAGTTCTCAGGAGACAGGTTTCTCAAAGTGCTTTATTCATCTGCAGCTGTCTTGGAAAAGTTGTGATTGTAAACATTATAGCATTTTTCCTCTTTCCGATGAGCATTGAAACTCACACAGATGTATTTGCTTTGAGCCAGATAACAGGCAAATAACCATAAAACCATGAATATTAACAATACTTCTTCACAGTCATGTACAAAGTATGGTGCAGAGGATCTTATTTTTTGGCTGCTTTGTTAATTTAGTATTACATGTGGCTTCATAGTTTGACTTCAAGCACAACTTTAGTTCAACTTTGTTTTTTTCTGGTGAATGAAAGATGAAAATAAAAGAACTTTAAAAATCTCATAGTTGATGTTGTCTGTTTTTTCTATGATGCATAATCACTACTATTTAGAAATTAAATGAACTCTATAAACTGTATATGAATCCTTTAGCATTAGTAGAGGCATGCAGTAATTCCCAACAAGTATTTCTAATTAATATAATTCATATATTTAAATACAAATATAATTTTTATATATATTTTTATAATTTAATGTTTAATGTGTCGGTTATAACGTAAAATAATCGCAAATATTATGTTAAGAACGACAACAAATCTCATCTAGCTATGGCTAAAAACGGTCTGCATTGTTATTTTCCATTGACGGTCTCCTTAACAACACCGACGGAAGTGGCGTTGATTTTCGCGCAAGGAAATGCGTCCTGGTCCTGGCGCGCCAAATTTCAAAGCACTTCCTGGGGAGAGGAGGCAATAAGGTTTACTACGGAGCACAAATAAAATACATATGTAGCGTTTTACAAATCATATACCATCATAATTTGGGTATGTCATGCTTTTGTAAGTGTTTTTTTATCGTAATGTTCGACGAAATTGGATGGTTGTATTTATAAAACAGCTGTTTTCAACTCGCTTTGTGTGAATGTGTTTTATGCGCGAGACATCCACTGCTCTGCCTTCACGACCACTAACATTTCGTTTTGCGACGGTGTTCTAGCGAAATATGTTTAACGAACAAATGTCTGCTCTTTTTAAATACGTTGCACGTGTTGAACTACTGCTTTGCCACGTTTTTGAACAACTTTTTGTGTGATGTGTAGTTTCGTAAGGAAACCTATAGGCTTCAACGCATGGAGTAAATCAGAGAATCAGACGGTGATAGTACAACTAACTTTGACATTTGGTCAAGATATAAATTGTCATTTTATAGAAATGTGTGTATTGTTGGAGGAATACCATGGTCCACGTTGTCTAGAAACTTTTTGTATATTTCTTTAAATGTATTATAATGAAAATAGTATTTCTTACATTCTTTATTACTCTGTATAAAGAGCAATACATCATCATTAAATATTGTGATGTATAATTATTGACACATAAGACAAATATAAGAATATAAGTAAATATATAAATATTCTACTATGCATGCTGTGTATGTGTGTGTATGTATATATATATATTATAATGTGTGTGTGTGTGTGTGGTTAGAACTACTAAAGCATCATGATTTAAATGACAAACGTTCACTATGTAGAAATGCTAAAAAGTATTTGCAATAAATAAAATAACATGCAATAAAGAATTTAATATTAGTAATATCACTAAAGTGCTGTATTGTTCCATTTTCCAGAATGAAGACCAGCAAGTGACGGCATCTGGCCCGGAGCTGCACATACCTAAAAATTTAGCACAGAAATATCTGTGCTGCAACTTTTTAGTGTGTCCTCCAGATATTTTAATAATGTCTAGTGTGTCAGATGTTATTTCCTGGGCGTAATAATTTATTTATAAGGGTCTTACTCAAAAGAGTCTTTCTGAGTGGTGAGTCTTCGATGGAGGACATTTAGCCCAGTGTTATGTGAGAGGCCCAGCTGTTGCTGGTGGTGTTGCAGATTTTTACCACATTTGTTTGTGGAATGTCAAAATGTCGTCAGGAGTCCAGCCGTGTTTTCAGCTCTTGAGGATTGGATTGTCTAATACAAACAATAGTAATGCCCATGGAAATGAGTCCTCAGACTCTGCGCGTGACCTGTACACTTTCCGCCCCGCGCTGACCCAGTGTGTGTTCCGGCTGGGACGGGCCACAGAGCTCTGTGACGTCACTCTGGAGTCAATGATCGTGTCCCGTATCCATGCCGAGCTCCATGTGGAAAGAGAAACTGATGTGTCTGGAGAAGAGAGCTGGAAAGTTCAAGTGAAAGACCGCAGCAGCTATGGTGGGTTTTACTCTTATAATTTAAACATATAAACTATATAAACATATATTTATGTAAACACACACACACACAAATTACTATTTTTAATGTTTTTGAAAGAAGTCTCATGCTCATCAAGCCTATATATATATGTGTGTGTGTGTGTGTGTGTATATATATATATATATACTCGTATATATAATTTGTATTCTTGATTCATTATAAATGGTTTTATATATTTATATATCCATTTGTATCTTTATATAGCACACATAAATGGATATAGACAACCATTATAATGATTTCAATATAAATAAACATGCATTTACTTAAATAAATGGTATATATAAATATATATATCAGTACAAGTAGTTGTATCTATATATCTGTATATTTATGTAATACAATATACAACCATTTTAATGATGATTTCAACATAAAATATTACAAATGCGCTATTTTATATAAACTTGCTGAAATGTTTTGTTTGTTTCAAAATATTCTACTTTAATTGTATAGCCTAATGGTATTTTTATGTGAACATGACCTACACAGTTGCATTCTGGGACAAGTGTAGATCATTTTATTACAAGCTCCAATGTAAAATATGAAATGTCTTCTTCTAAAAGTTTCTCTCTGTTCCACAGGAACATGGGTAAATGACATGCGCCTCCAACAAGGGGTGTTAAAGGAAATCTTTGATGGTGACACACTCACCATCGGTGGCCAATCAGGACGGGCTAGCCCAGAATTCTACTTCCTCTTCCAGAAAGTACGTGTTCGCCCACTGGACTTTGACGCCATCACTGTGCCCAAAGCTGGTTCCTTCTCCTCTGACATTAAGAACCGGATCAGAACGTGCTCAGACCGTAAAACAGACCCTGCCGTGGACATTTCAAAGCTGTCCATCAACAGAGCCACGGTCATCCTCAACTCCATCGGCAGCCTGAGCAAGATGAACGGCAGCTGCTGGACTTTTAAGAAAAGCGAAAAAACGACCTCTTTGAATACTCCAGTATTCAACGCGTTGGCCCCGCCCACCACCCCGCCTCCTTTCCAGGCTATTGGTGAGATTTCATCTAAGTCTGTTCCGCCGTCCTCAAAGAGCCGACGCAAGTCAGCCCATACGGTTCTGCTGGAGGACGACAGTTCAGATGATCCTGCGGGCCGCAGAGACGTGGAGGACGGGAGGAGAGTACAAGCAAAGAAAAGACGACGGCTTTACAAATCGGAGTCAGAGGTGTTTCAACCCCCTCTACCCAAACTGGAGCAGAATTGCCGATCACAGTTTGATGTGTCGAAACACACCGGCAGCATTTTCAATGTGACAACGAACAGGCAGTTCAATCATGTTGTGAACATGAGTCACACCACAGGCAACAGCTTCAGTTTGACTCCCCTCCGCCAGCAGAAGCCCTGCTTGTCTGGTCCTGGAAGGAGACCAAGAGCAAACAGCTCTCCAATATACTCTTCCCTGGGGATGGGAAGTGAGAATTACAATCTGACCTCCCCGTCAGCGAGGATGACCAAGACAGAGAAGGCGAGGGGGGTGATTTCTCGCTTTCAGGCCTCAACTGGGTGAGTAATACTGGATCGTTACATATAGGAGTCTTACAATCCACCCCCAAAAAAAAAACCCCAGAAAACATCAGGAATTTGTGATTCTGAGGCTGGTAAAAAAAAAAAAAAAAAAAAATCTTTGATTCTATAATCAAGATTCTAAAATAAATAAATAAATAAATATATATATATATATAGCTTTTTTAATATAAAATTAATTAATATTCCTAATAGTATCTAATTAATTGCATATAAATATAAAATGTATCAAATATCAGGAATCAACTTGCGATTTCCAAGCCTAGAAAATTTATGGAAATTATTCAACTTTTTATTTTTTTATCTGTCCGTCTTTTATAAAATTAATATTTCTAAGTGAGAATATTTTTCTAATGAATTAAGTATTCAAGGCCTGAAAAATATATAGAAATGAATAAAATATATTTTATAAAATATATATATATATATATATATATATATATATATATATATATATATATATATATATATATATATGGAACTTCTTAATCTGAGCATAATTAAAAAAAAAAATCAAATATATTAATGTAAAATATCAGGAAATTTGTCATTTCTGAACCTGGAAAATTTATGAAATTTAATTAAAATCTTTATTCTAAAATAAATGTATAAATATATTAAAACAAGTATAATCTTTTTTTTTTTTTAAATTCAAAAATATTTTATGAAAATAAAGTTATTTACATTATATATTAATTATATATATGTTAATTTCTTTATGTGTTGCCTTTTTGGAACTTTTTAATCTGAGTATAATTTAAAAAAAAAATTAAAGTCAGTATTTCTAATAGTCAGTATATTTTTCTTAAAATTGCATTATTAATGTAAAATATAAGGAAATTTGTAATTTCCAAGCCTGGAAAATTTATGGAAATTAATAAAATCTTTATTCTAAAATAAATATAAAAACAAGTATATTATCTTTTTTAAGAAAAAACAAAACAAAAATATTTTATGAAAATAAAGTGATTTAAATTTCTAATCAATAGTATATGTTATGAATTGATTGCATTAATTAATCTACAATTTTTCTGCAGGCGACGACGTGGAAGGCCTAGAAAACACCCGCTGCCACGGCCTTCCCTGCCGTCTCCCTCATCATCATCTTCCTCCAGCTCCTCCTCTTCCTCATCATCATCTTCATCATCCTCTGAAGACGATGACGACGTTGACGTGGGTGTCGCGCAGGGCGTGGAACCTTGCGCGGCGGCACATTGTCGTCTCCCGCAGCAGGACACCGTTCAGTGGATCCAGTGTGACGACTGCGACGCCTGGTATCACCTCGACTGCCTGCCGCACAACCACAACCGAGACTCGCTGCTGTTCGACCCCAATGCAGACTTCCACTGCGGCTGCCACCGAGCCAGAAACCGCTGAGTCCAGCAATCAATCAATGCTTCCTCTCATTTTAAGCCTCTGTAATAAACCAAATGCTTTCAGACATGTTATTACAATTAAATTCATTGGGACTGGCAGATATGTTGCTTCTTGGCATTCACTGTGCAAATGATGGCGAGGTAATGTTTTCTGCCGTGGTGCTAATTGCTTTGAATGGTGATTTAAACTGATTTGGATCAAATGAGGGTGTTGGATTTGCACACCAGCTTCAGTACGCACTGCATCCCATTAGAACTCAACACTGGATGCCTTCTAACAGTTTATGATATATGTATTCAGTATACACAACGATGTAATCTTCTAAAAGCTAAAAATCAAAAATATGTATGAATATAAATGTCTTTTTTGTGGGATTTTATATTTTCAGAAGTATGGGTTTATGAATTTAAGAGACTGAGTCTTTGGATTCAAATATTAAATAAGACTTGGATAGGCTTTGTTAACTAGATGCAGGTTGTTACCAACATAATGGCTGGTATATAATATGTTATCATTAAATACTGTATGGGACATTTTAAATGGGAGATGAGAATATACAAAAGCAGTTATGAAGATGTGCTGTCTTTTTCAAGAGTTTCATAAGCATTAATTTCAGAACATTTAATAACAGCTAGACCCGAAATCACTCCAGAAGCGAATTGAAGTGCAAACATTTCTATGTACGCACACACGATTGTCAGTTGTTTATTGTAATGTGGCCTGTTATTAACATAAGTTTTAATTCTGATCCTGACTAACCCTGTGTAGATGTATATCTGTCTATAAGAATAGAATTTCTGTGGTATGAATGTTTAAAGATACTTTCACTGTCTTCACTTTAACTCAACATTCTAAAAATGACAAATGACTTCTGTCACCATGTTTGTCTTGTTGGGAATCAAGGGCTGAATAAAGAATTCTATATTTAAAATATGATCTCAGTTGTATGTATAGGGTGCAGTGAGGAGCTGTACATTTGACATGTAGTGCAGGTTTTATGTAATAAAAAAAACTTAGCTGTCAGTATAAATATAAATATACTATTATAGCAATAAGGTAATATGACATGCATTTCTCACTTTCACAGTCGTGCCTGTCTATGAACAACTACATAGAGCTGTATTAACTTTAAAGCTGTATTTAGTATGTATAGGCTACACACTATGGAATCCCAAGTCTGCCAAAATAAATAAATAAATATACAAAGAAATGTAAAAAAAAATTATATATATACATATATATATATATATATACATAGAAAAGCAAAAAAACCATAATTATTTATACATTTATTTCCTTATGTATATATTTTTTCCACATTTATTTATTTTTCTTATATATATATATATATATATATATATATATATATATATATATATATACAAACTTCAAAATATCTTCCTTTGTGTTAAACAGAACAAAGAAATTTATACAGATTTAGAACAACTTGAGGGTGAGTAAATGACGGAATTTTCATTTTTGGGTTTACTATCCCTTTAATTGTGTATTTTGTATAATGTTTATGTTTTATGAGAAGCCAAAGGAATATTTCCACATTGGTGGAAAGTTCAATCAAACAGTATTGGAAAAAATTGAAGGTCCCTGTTATTTCTCCACTACCCTAACCTAGTTAGATTTTTGACATTTTCAATAAACACATTCTCGCAGCACAGCTGAACAGGAGCGCATTATTGCTGTTGTTCCGCTGTTATAAATCCAACTGCACAATGCTGCCGTGTATAGCTGGAATCCAGTACAATTCCTCTGACCTTTATGAAGTCTGTGACCTAAATGTCTGAATCACCTATTGCCACATCACATCCCGTCACATTCTTTGAACATCCTTGTTGGTCTGGGAGGCATTTGTAACACCTTGTGGGTTTCAGGTCAGCAGAGACTCATACCTGTGCATTACAGATCCTGTCTCTCTGATGGATGGCTTGTATTAACTGTTCTCCGCTCAGATAAAGTGAAACGTGTCTTGTGAAATTTCCATAACGGTGGCTATTCTGTACATATGTAGGTGTGCATCTGGAGGACTGAGGGCGTTTGATTCGGTATCATCTTTATATTAAACTCTATATCATATCATACAATGTATATATATATATATTAGTTTTTTTACAATATGTTTTATGAGATTAATATATATTTTATATACATATAGTGTGTGCGTGTGTGTGTATATATATATATACAGACACTAATATATAATGTAGAATAATTAAATATATGTATTTAATATTTGATGTATTTAATATAACTATACATTTCAGTTTAATTCTACATTAAGTAATAATTAATTATTTATGTGTTACCTTTTTTTGAAAACTCTTAATCTGAGCATAATTAAAAAAAAATTTTTTTGAAGGGAATAATGATCATTTTTAACATTTAATATTTAATGATAATTAATAATGTCAATGGAAGTTATATTTATCAATTAATAATGAACTAATTTAAAAATAACCTGCATAATACATTCAAACTGCAGAATTAAGGACAGAATAATCTATTATTAATGTTATTTATGTGTCCAGCATTGAGCATAGGGAAAAATATATATTTTTTATAAGTACATACTATAGTGACTATTTCCCTGAACATATAAATTCACCTGTCTGTCCAGTGCACCTATATGTACAGGGTCGTTGGGGTTGCCATGTCAACCTGACATCTGTGTACGTTATCAAAGAGAGATAAAACAGAGGTGTGAAATCTTTTCAGGTTCTTCCTAATGAGGGCAATGGATTGCAGTCTGTCCGTGTTGCCATGGCGATGCCTTTTGCAGTCAATGGAAGAATGTGGCAGGCAGGCTGCAGCAGGACCTGTGAGACAAGGACAAATGCTGAAAGAGAAAACAAACTGATGCAAGGACAAAGCTGAATACTGCTGTGCTAGTTAAGAGTCTGATTAAGCTAGTAGGGATGAAGCGAAATATAATGGCTTAAAGAGGATGACTAATACACATGCCAATCCGTGTAAGTGTGAGTAGTTTCCTTTGGCCACCAGAGGGCAGACTTGTCCCATTAGCCTGAGCCTCAATACTATTGCTCTGTACTTTTGCATAATTTCTATAACCGATGTGTTAAAATTTGGCATGTACCTCGTCCCACACTGAGACCTCTAATTATAGAGCTATGCTACTACTGTTCTAATCAATCTAACAAGCTCAAACCAAAACATTCCCTCAGACTTGCATTTAGTCACCATGAAATCAAAATTGACAATTACTTTTTATGGACTACTGCAGTATAAAGGATTCATCTGCGTAAATCATTATTGTTTTAAAACTCATGTGCCCTCAAAATCTTTAATCAAAATAACTTCCCCTCACTGTTGCAGCTCTTTTCTTCTCGGGTGATGTACCAGCCAATCAATTCCCCATCGACAAAATCCAGTCCTACCCTTCATTTTTCTTGTTCGCGAAGCCAATTAACTCGAATATATGTCGCTGACATATATGCACAGGTTAAAATACTATTGGCTATGACTGCAAAGTCTTCTCTGCTTGCATTTATATAGTGTTTCTAGAGTAAAGAAAACTCTGTAGCCTACTTATTCAAACAACCAGTTCTTTATTTACCCTTGCATTGCAAACAAGCAGAGACTGTCGAAACTGGGTGTGGCGCTTCATTCAGGACAGAGGCGGGGTGGAGTTATGAGGTTTGACTGACAGTTTGAGGATCCAATGGAGTTACAGGTTTAGTCACAAGCTCTTTTTAATACTTTTCATTGGTTAGATATTTTCAAAACCCACAGACAGATGTAAAGGGTGAACAATAGTAATGATTGGTTTCTGCCTGACAGAGATATGTATATTTAGCCCTAAAAAATAAATAAATAAACATATATTTATATTTATAGGTATGAGAGGCTGTGCTGTATCATGAATAAGTCACGGCTGAAGGGCGTTGGGCATGACGTGAAGCGGAGTGCCTGCAACCCCTTCAGCCATGACTTATTCACGATACAGCAACACCCTCAAGTACCTTATTGCTTTTATAGAACGGTTACCACACCATACAAATATTAAAGCCAAAAATATGTATCAATGCAACTTTCATGAAGTAAACTTTCACTAAAAGCCTTCCTTCCGCCGGAAAAAAATAGTCCCTGACCGTGAACAGCAACAAAAGTTACATTATTACGCCATTAGATGGCGGCAAAGACTGTCTTTATGAGTGTGTCAGTCAGTAGCGAAGACTTTTACATTGAAAAGACTGAATTGTTGTGAACACAACAAGACGCAACTGACAAACGCTTTGATTAGTGCTGTCAGTCACGTGAAATCCCCTTAACTGTTAAAAGGACAAGATAATACATTGGACATTTAAACAGATTTTTTATTACGAACATAGGACTGACCTGAAGGAAAATGCTAAATCTGAATGCAGGTAATAAACTCGCTCACTCGATCTCTTTTTTGCAGTACTCTTCTACATAATACAGTATGAACAATATCAGTTGAGAACAAACATTTTACATTGCTAAAAGTGGTTGCTAAGGGTGTTGTGTAGTAATACACAGAACCGTTGGGTGAAGCGGTCATATTGTGAATAAAAAGAATCAAGGACAGGAACTAACCATTTTATATATATATAAAACTAACCGTTTCATTATATATATAAAGAATGTGCTAAAAACACTCTGAATATCTTTGCAACTACAATGCCTTGGCGACCACTATAGAAACCACTACATATTAATTTTTTTTTTTTCTTCAGAAATTGCAAAAATCTACTTTTGGTCACATGTTATCCTTGTTATACATTTGAAAAATGTGTGTGAAAACTAAAAGCATTTGAAAACTCACTTCTCAGTACTTTATTATCTAAGTAGCCTCAGAGATATTTTGCAGAATATTATAATTCATTCAGAAATATTAATTATTAAATGGTATGGATGATAGAAGATCTAGCCTATAGCGTGCAGCATAAACATGCAACATAATGTATAATGTAGACTGGAAAGCAGGCATAAACCACCTGACAGTTTAAACAGTGATGGACTGCAGCCAGATGGTTAGGTTATCTGAACATGGCTCTGCTTCAGATCATCTGGGTGACTGACAGGGATCTAATGGGATCGCAGTGTGTGGAGACACTTGAAAATTCATCCATTTTCTGCTGACCGGGATTCAACCCTGAGAGGGTGGGCTGCCAGCAGACAACTCTGTAGAAAACAACTTCGCTCAGCAACCTCAGGGCGAAAGTGCTCAGGGCAACTTTATGGGGCACAGCCTATCTGCACCAGTCAGGCCCTGAATCAAACATTAGTTTGGCTAGTAGTTTGTTTTATAAATGATGCAGGGGAACAAATGATGTTCTACACCACCTGCATTTCCCATAGGCCTAAAAAAGCATTTTGGAAATGCATTCCTGTGAGAAATAAAAAAGTCTCCATGAACTCAAAATGGACAATTCTTATTTTTTATGGAATATTGCAGTGCTTATTATAGAATGATTTATCTGTGCACATCATTATTATTTTTTTTATTCTTGTGCACTCATTATCTTTAATCAAAATGCTTCCCCTGTCTCTTGCACTGACATCTCTTATCTTCTCTGATAGCACGTTTACTGGCTCGAGGTGCAGGCAGGACATCCTGTAACTCACATGAGATCAACCAATAGCCAACCACAACCATCCAGTCAATTCCCTTTGGCCAAAATCAAGCCCCGCCTTACATTTTTTCTTGTTCAAGAAGCTGTTTCACAGTTTGAGAAACTGTTTTACTAAAGTTTATTTTACAAGTTATGGTCTGTGGAAGGCGTAGGACCATAAAATGTTCGTGAAATCATACACAGCAAAATCCCCAGAGTTAAATCAACTCTGCTCAGAGTACATATGGTCCCTCTCTATATAGTGTTAAAGTAACACTGAAGCAGAGTTAAAGTTAATGAGATAATTAAGTGATGATTGAACATTAGTGATGAACACCTACTGTTAACAAGCAGAATCACTGAAGAGAAACACAAGAACTACAACTGACTTCCAGCCACAGCCTAAGATGAACTCAACTGAAGATAAAAGACATTAAATCTCTCAAGATCTGATTAAACAACTCCACAAACAGCAAATTATCTCATTAACTTTAACTCTGATTCAGTGTTATTTTAACTCTGTGGAGAGAGGGACCATATGTTCTCTGAGTAGAGTTGATTTAACTCTGGGGATTTTGCTGTGTAGAACTTGTTTCGAGGGCTACGATAGGATGTCCTACCGGAGTGTCAAAGTATGTATTTCCATACCCCCACACACCCTAGACATCACACAACCTCAGCGCGTTTCATGCTATGCAGACAGACGTCAGTCGCAAGCACCGCAAATGAAACATCAGCCACCTTTTGACATCAGCAGTAAGCAACCACTCAGAATACCCTAGCCACCACATATCACCATGCTAAAACACTGAATACTGTACCTTAGCAACCTCATTGCAGTACCCTGGCAACCACCGTGGTGAGTTTTGCATGGGAAGCGCCACTCAGATTGCTTATGAAAACAACAAGGGAAAACAATTGAACTAATTCATCAATTAGACTTTTTGACAGTGCATATATTTGGGAAAACAGATCAATAAATTCAGGGAAACTGATGGAATACATTTTACGTTGTTGATTTTGTTATTGATATGGTTCTGCTGGCCTTATATGGCATTGAGTGGTGATTTGAAGTGTGTGTGTATGTGTGTTGGTGGGAACAGGACACAGGTGTCCTCGTCTCGTGCCTCTGCAAATATCTCTTCTCCTCCAGTCATCGCTGGGCTGATGTGAGCGGACGGATGGATGATAGCACCGCCGTGGAGACGGATGAATGGCTTCGATATCTGCCACATTATTCTTACTCATGCCTAAATTTCAGATCAGTGAGCAGAAAGTACAGGGGGGAATCTAAAGGTTTTATGTCCATTACACTCTCTTAGACAGACCAAACTCTGTGGAGAATTCACAACGAGTGCCTACTCAGTTCTCGCAATGCATAATAACTGCATGGGAGTTCATTTTTTATTCAAACAGCAAGCTTTTTCTGACATTTCTTACACTTTCATACCTTTATATATATTATTGCTAATTTTCTAATGCCTTTTATGTGTGGAATTCATTGTTTTACTTTCATCCATTTCACCCTGATAAAGTGGCTTTGTTTTTCAGAAGTTGGTGAATCTACGTTCATTAGTGTCCATGAAGAGCATGCTTCAGATGAAATAATCTGGAACACAAAGACAATTCAAGGTAAATATCCCTTTTTGTTGCCCATTAAGTGTATGTAGTAGCCTATGGAAGTATTAACATTAAAGTGCTGAACATATTAAAGTGAAGCTGAATGTATTTTAATATAGCTAATTTTCTGTCATGACTAATAGAGGGCATTAGTGCCAGCCCCCCTTTTTCAGTGGCACTGGTTCCGGAAAATCCCATTGGGATTTTAAAACAGTCTTTGTTAAAGAGTTTTAGATAATTTTCACAGATGAACACAACTTTTATGAATTCTGAAGCCTAAATGCAATCGGCAGAAGTAAAAAGCTAAACATAGGCTAAGCGAACTACACCACGGTCGCACGATTTCAACGTTTCAAGCTTCCAACAACTCTTTTAGTCTTTATCTAAAAACATTTTTCCTGAAAGTTTGAATTAGAATAGTTTGTAAAAGTGCAGCTATAAGCATAACTAGGCTGTAAAAGCAGACTGAGTTTACCTGTTTAGCGTGATGACGTTTAATGTCGCCAATGGCCTCTGTAGTCCCCTTTAGCCACTTGTTAGCAACCGTCATTTTCAACAGCTTTAAAAAATCACGGGTAGGTTAATACTGATGTATTTTATGTCGTAGAATAAAACGTGAAAGTGTCTTGAGCTGTTGTTAACCACGGACCTTATTTCAGCCATTTAACCAAAAGCCCATTCAAAAAAAACAACAACCATTGGCTTTGGGACAATGGAACCGGAAGTGCTAAAATGCTAACTTGTTTCCGGGTTTTGGCCTACATAAATGCGTCATAGTTCCACAACTTTAGGCTATTTAAAACTACTTATTTACGGATGTTGATTTTGGGATTACATCATTGCTTCATGGAAGTGGGCGGAGCTAACAGCTATTTTGGAGCATGTTGCCTTTTGACTGGTAAGATTTTCTGTACAGAATCTTGGGTAATGCAGTTTTTCAAAAGGAATTCTACTGTTATACACAATTATTTTAAAAATAAGCTGAAATAATGCAGGCTTACAGCTTCAGCAGAAGCAAATACCATGTATTAACCTTGTAGCTCACAGTAGGTCTGTCTGTAAAGGTTTATAAGTTATCATTTAAAATCAGTTTCCTTGTGGAGAAAATGAATGAAGTTTTTACTTCCGGAATCCAGCTGTTGCACTCTATATGTGATGAAACACCTGTGTTTTTCACGACATCTGAGTTTATGCCTCTGACATTAACGTGTTGCATACAGTAAGTAAATCAGAAATTGTTTCGAGAAGATGTGCACTCTTAAAAATATAGGTTCCAAAAGTCGTTTTTCACAGCAATGACATAGAAGAACCATTTCAGCCTTTCAGTGAACTTTTCATTTAAATTACCCAAAGAACCTTTTTTCACTTTAAAGAACCTTTTGTGCAATGAAAAGGTTACATGAATGTTAAAGGTTCTTAATTGAACCATACCAATAAAGAATCTTTATTTTTAAGAGTGTAAGAAAAACACCTTAGTAGTTTCACATGTGTCTCCTCTAGAGTTCCAGAAGAGATCAATGTGATAAAAATTCAGAAGCCATCTCGATATAAACTCAAATATTTATCAAAAAAGCTATATTCTGGCTGTGTCAGAGCTGTATGTCAAGCTGTATGTCAACTATTGACTGATTTGTGTCTATTTGTATTTCTCCTGGGGATTTTTTCCTGAGCTCTGAGAGTACAACCCCTAAGCAATAAAACTGTCCTTTGTGCAATTTCAAACAAAATGAACTGCTGTGACGCATATAGAGAGTTAACTTCAGCTGAAGAACTCTTTAAATGTTGTATTGGATGGCATTCACACTAAATTAAACCTCTCTGCTGTTGCTCCAGTAAATTTGGATGCAGAAATCAATGCTAAATTTGGCTCATCGCAGCTCATCAAAGATATAATAGCCCCCTGTTTGTCAGTATGTAACTCTTAAAGGGATTGTTCATCCAGAAATGAAAATTGTCATCATTTACTCACCATAATATCGTTTTAAACCTATGATTTTCTGTCTCCAGTGGAACACAAAAGGAGATGCATGCAGAATGTTTGAGCTGTTTTTGCTCACAATAGAAGTAAATGGTGAATGGATCCTTTCAAGCTCCTAAAATGCAAAGTTCTCAAATTCAGTTCTAAACCTACAAAAAGTAACGACTGATCATAACAAGACTTGCAAAAGCAAAACATATGGGGTACTTTCAGAAATATGATATTTAGTGTTTGAAATGCTATATATATATATATATATATATATATATATATATATATAAGATTTTTAATGTTTTAAAAGAAGTTTCGTCTGCTCAGCAAGGCTGCATTTATTTAATTAAAAATACAGTAAAAACAGTAATATTGTGAAATATTATTACAATTTAAAATAACTGTTTTCTGTTTGAATATATTTTATAAAGTAATTTATTTCTGTGATGGCAAAGCTGAATTTTCAGCATCATTACTCCAGTCTTCAGTGTCACATGATCCTTCAGAAATCATTCTAATATGCTGATCATTCCAAACTTTTGACCGGTAGTGTATATATAATCAATAATTTATAGAACCCATATTAAAAATATACTTATTTTGTATATATTAATTACAATTTAATACTTAAATAATGTGTGTTTAAAATTATTGAAATTATATTTAGGCCTATATTATCAATAATTTAGAACCAATATTTAAAATATACTTATTTTGTCATTTTGTATATATACATATAACAAAATAAGTACGTTTTCAAATATAATTTTCAATCATTTTAAACACACATTATTTAAATATTAAATTGTAATTAATTGTATAATGTTTTCATTGTGTTTTATACATATGTGTGTGTGTGTATGTATATATATATATAATGAAAACATTATACAATTAATTACAATTTAATATTTTAAAAAAATACAATAATTAGAAAAATTCATTTGAAAAATGTGTATAGAAAAAATGTATTATGTTTAACATTTCCTATTATATTACATTTATATATTTCAAAATTAAAGTTGTAAATAAATATGTATAATTTATATTTATTTTAAATATAAATGTAATATAATAGAATGTTTAAAAATAACACAGTGAAACATCTTTTGTTTTATGGATCATCATGGAATTTACCCCCAAACTTGCCAAAATGGAGTCAAACAACTTGAAAAATTCCTTACCAGATGGAAACTCACACTAAACACCACATCTGTTTTTGTGTGTGTGTTTTTATTTCTTTAAATTGCAATTCAGTAAAATCCTCTACTTCTTCCTTGTTCCAAATGAAATAGCATTTTCACATCCTGTTAGTTGTGGTCATTTCAATTCAAATTCACACTCAAGCACTGAAAGGAAGAATATTCTGGGTCTGTTCCTCACACAAAGCTATCATATAACTTCAGAATATTAGAAATATATTGCATAAGTCATACAGACTTCTTTTGTGATCATTTTTATGACAAGTCTTTAGTATTCAAACTCTGATTTCATGTGCACATTCATTCAGCGAACACAAGCACATTGCTTCAATAAATCATGCGCAGAATGACTGTGAGACCATCACTGACAAAAGTGACATGACCTCTGATTCCTCTCCATCAAACACACACCAGTGGAACTGAACATTTGTGTGTGTTTGTGAGCACGCATTCAGGACCATTCTAAGCAGATCATTGTTGACAAGTAGACGTCCCACAGCTCTGTTATGACAAAATCCCTCCATCTCATTCCCATTCTCATCTGCGTCAAAGTCTGCCTGCACGCTGCAGATAAAGACTGCAGGGCTGTAATCAAACCGGTCCACCCTTCGGCAGTACACAGCGCTTTATGTTATTTACCAACAACTACGTGCTGCACAGACTGCAAAAACACAATGTATGTGGACATGAGAAATGAGCTATACGCAAGACAAAGACAGCTGATATGTTAGATATTTGTTTTTGTGCGTGCACAAGACATATAGCTATGTCTTGTGCACACACAAAAACAAAAGGAAATGAAATAAAAAGAAAAAAGGAAGCAGAAGAGTGATATTTTATATAGACAAGGCCCTCAGGAAATGCCTCACTTTGCAGCATTAGGCGCATTTCTGAATAATTTCAATTGATTTTTTCCCCCAACACATAATCATTCAGAGTTTGTGAAAGCCATTTTTTGAATATTGATTTTAAATTTAAAACAGAAATCTCATTACATTAGCATTCAGAACTGTGTAGGACCGCAGTGATTACAGCTTCAAGTCCTTTTGGCTCGGTTTCTGAATAATCTTTCAATTTGTGAAATTCCTCCTGTTTATCCATGCACGCCTCCTTGAGCTTTGTCAAAAAATTATGGATGTGAATCTGTAAATGCAATCTTCTCTAGAATTTTATTGTAATCCGACACCAGTCTTTGGTTAGTTAAACATATTTACTGTAGAAACACGTCTCCAGAGCCGCTCCGGCATTGTCTTGGCTGTTTACTTTGGCATGTTGTGATGCTGAAAGTCTATTTTTCAGCTTTTCTCAGGCTGTGTGCACTCCAGGCTTTATTGTCTTCAAATACCTGTCGGTATAAGGTTCATTTGACTTGCTCTCAATGCTCAAGTGGCTTTTGTATATATCTGCTCTACCATACAGACCTGATGGATGGAGTCCTGCAGAGATGGATGCCCTTTGACAGGTTCGTCCATCTCTTTATTGTTAGAATTCACTCATAAAAATGGTTTCCAATTAGATCAAAGAAGAGGTTTATAATCTGATGCAATGAAGGAGAAGCTTACATTCCACAAAGAACATTTTATTCTCTTGATCTTTCAAAAACAATCTACACTCTTAGGAGAAAAGGTTCTGTATAGAACATAAAGGCTTCTGTCGGCACTTCATAAGGTTCCCATCACGGGATCATTTTATGGATTTAGTTTTAATTAATTTCATTATAATTAATTTAAAGTAAATTTTGTAATTTAAAGTAAATGCTTTTTTGTGCATCAAAATCTCGGTTACTATTCACTCCCTTTATTGGGAGCTTGGAGCTTGGAAGAGCCAGAATATTTTTAATATAACTCTGATTATGTTTGACAGAAAGAAGAAAGTCATATACACATAGGATGGCTTGAGGGTGATTAAATTATGGGATAATTTTCATTTATGGGTGAACCTTTAAAATCTAATCAAGAACCCTATAGGGTGCTATATAGAACCCCACTGGACTTTTTTTCCCCCTAAGGGGCCATTAACACACAAAAACACAAGACACAGGCAGTGGAATAGGAGAAAATGAAAGGTCTTGATGTGTTTTTTAAAAGTTGAACTTCTTTTAACTTGAGTGCCGTTTTTAGTGCGCCGATTCATGAGCGAGATGCAAAGATCAAACACGCCTGTCTAGCGTGTTTATGTAGAAAAACAATGAAAAAGCACAGTGGAAAAGAAAAGCAGGTGCAGGTCAGTGAAGCGTGAACCTAAGGTAAGTTCACGCAAGGTCTAGAGATGCAATTTTTGTAAATATCACCTTTCATGCAGTGTGTAATATAGCTGTTTGTGAATGTAAAATGTCTAAAAAGTTTTAAAGATCAAAGTGCACAACAAAATGTTATTGTCTCCTAAAAGAAAGAATCGATTGTGAACTGCTGAATCAAGTCGTCAGCAATTCCAGTCTTACTTTTTGTTACATACATTCTTAACAAAGTAACAAATTTGCATCTACAGTGCTCTTCTCTAATATTGGCACCCTTGGTAAATATGAGCAAAGGTGGCTGTGAAAATAAATCTGCATTGTTTTTCTTTTTGATCTTTCGTTAAAAAAAATCACAAAATTCTAACCTTTTATTTAAGTAAAACAATTGAAAATGGGGGAAAAAGCTCATTATGAAAAATGTTTTTCTCTAGTTCACGTTGGCCACAATTATTGGCATCCAATTATTGCAACGTCCGTTTGCCAAGATAACAGCTCTGAGTCTTCACCTATAATGCCTGATGAGTTTGGAGAACACCTGACAAGAGATCAGAGACCATTCCTTCATGCAGAATCTCTCCAGATCCTCACATCTAGAAGCCATGATGCCATGTATCTGAACAAGATGTCCAGGACCTCCAGCAAAACAAATAGGCCCACAGCATTAAAGATCCAGCAGCATATTTAACCATGGTGGGCATGGGGTACTTTCTATCCTTGTGTGCACCAAACCCATCTGGTGGGTTTGCTGCCAAAAAGCTCTTTTTTAAGTTTCATCTGACCATATGAGTTCCAGTTGTGTCTGACAACTGAATATGCTGGAGATTGTTTTTGGATGAGCGAGGAGGATTTTTCTTGAAACCCTCCCAAACAACGTTTGGTGATGTAGGTGCTGTTTGTTAATTTTTTAGGCTTTCTGACCCCAAGACTCAATTAATTTCTGCAATTCTACAGCTGAGAGTCCTTGTCCACTCAAACTCTCCTCCTCGTGCATTAGGATGATATAGACACTCATCCTCTTCCAGGCAGATTTTTATATTTTACTCATAAGAATTTCTAGAGGTGCCAATATTTGTGGCCAACATGTATTGGAGAAAAACATTTATTTCATAATGTGAGTTTCCTCCCACTTTTACTTCGATGAAAAGTTAGATTTTTGTGATTTTTATTATTATTTTTTTTTTTTAATGAAAGATCAAAAGGATAAACAATGCAGATCTATTTTCACAGCCGCCTTTGCTCATATTTACTAAGGGTGCCAATATTTGTGGAGGGCACTGTATGGTCTTCATTGGTTGTCCGTGAACAATGTCTACTTTGGCCCACTCTCAAACACTGTATTTTTACCTGAGACTGGAAGAGTTGGTTCATGCTGTTCATGTTTTCTGCACTGAGAAAGCAAATCGATAAGGAAAAAACTAACACCATCATTACTGTTCGTATCACTGTATATCAAGTGGTGAGGAAGCTAAAATTCAGAATCAGACTCTTTGAGAAATGAGGTGATGTGCAATGTAGTATGAGAAAATTGAAATGTTTTTTTGATCTTTGATGCATGTAAATCTATTGTAGGAGACCTCAAAACAAAATTAACAACCTATTAGTTATAATAGTAAAACAGCATAACACTCTAAAAGCTGAACTTATTTTAACTCGAGTGCTGCATTTTTAGAACGCTACATCATGTACTAGATGCTGCAAAAAATATGAGACTTCAGACATGTCAGTCTAGTGAAAAACAATGGATAAGTAGTGCAGTATAATGGAAAAACGTGTTCTGTGTGAACTGGCCCTAAGAGTGTATTTACTGGTGTATATAAAGAAACCATAACCAGATATGCTGATCTGAAAACCCGTTTTAAATCTAAAAAAAATGCTCTTTCAGATTTTGGAGACTTGCTGAAGATCTAAATGTTTTAAGTATCAACTTTTGTCTCACATGTTTCCGCAAGGAAAAAAACACATAAAAAAGCACTTGTTGACATAGAGCTACAGTATAAAATTGATGTGGATCGCAGCTTTTGACTGAGTTTAATGAGAATCACCTGAGTTCATATTGAGATCTCTGATTTTGATGTTTGAGACATTGTGGAGATCTCCCATGCAACCCTACAAAAGACCCATATGGGATAATTCTGAAGAAAAAAAACTGGAAGCAGGATTTAATTGATCTCTATTTTATTTAATTGCTGTCAAATGAGAAATAATTAAGAAGTGAAAGACTTTTCTTTCTTCTGTGTAGGTATTATGTTATTTTACACTTGTTTTAACATAACTTTCTCAAGATCCACATCAGATGAAATATTATTTCCTGCCAATTCAATTCAATTACATAATGCAGTGTATAAATATATAAAAGGAGAGAGAACAGTCCAATTGGAAGTGAAAACTTCCCTGCTTCACACATTCAATTCCAGCTATTTTTTCTCACATATCTGTCTTTTAATCCTTTTTTTCCAAATGTTGTTTGTGTCCCCGAGGCGGAGGATTTTCTATATATGGAGGGGTGTTGAGAAGATGTGAGCCGATCACAGCGAGCCAGTCATTGTGTACATGTGTGAGTACATTGTGGCCTGAGAAGAAGGCCACACAAATCAACACACACAGAAGAATGAAGCAAACAGATGCATCATGAAAAGATGTGAATGGGCAGAATACACTGAAATGTGTGAGAAGCACATATATGCAACACCTTTTTTCTATTTTCACACCGCAAGCAAATTCTTTGAAATCTAGAGCTAAACTGGGATATTATTATTATTATAGATGTAAGATTTCTGCATGCCTGTCTTGTTATTTTTTCCTCGCTTTCATTTCTCACACACACATAGCTTAAAACTCACATTTTAAACAAATCCGCAGTGAAGCATAAAAGATCTAATGAAAAGAACCACAAACCAGCAGCAAAACAAAGTGCTTGATATCACAGTAATCAAGATGTGAATAAGCACAATTGAGATAAATGGAGCGAGAGAGCACTAAAAAGGAATGTAATGAAAGGAGTCTTAATAGTTTGCCCTAAAACTGTGCATTTACTTGTCATCCAAACCCATGTGAGTTTCTTTGGTGGACTGAAGGTTTCAAGACAAAAAAGAACACAAAAAGCAATAAAAGCATATTAAAAGTAGTCCATAGTGCACTATATTCCTCTTTATTCAATGTATTTGAGTGAGTATATACTGAAATTTAGCGAATTGAACTCAAGAAATAAAGGCCTGTTCACACCAAGATCGATAACTATAAAGATAACTATAACGATGATATTTGCGTCCATGTCAACGAACTATAATGGTCTGTTTATTCTAAGCTTGCACGCTGCAGTTTCAAAGTGTGTACAACATCTAATTGAACGTTTTTGCTGTTCTTGTTGTATTCACATTGCTTTAATCAACAGATGTCCTCAGCACGCCATGTTTTGAGTGAATCTAGCTAGTATAATTGATCTAATCTAACAGTGAATTTAGCTGACGTAAGGCCCGTTCACACCAAAAACGATAATTATAAAGATAACGATAAAGATATAGTTCTAAAAATCGTTCTGAATATAAAAGAAGAGCACTGCCCACACCACAGCTATAACGATAATGATATAGAGAAACAAAATCACTGGGATCACTTTCAGAATGACTTTTTTCTGAAAGTGATCGTTGGTGTGGACACAAATATATCGTTATAGTTATCGTGTGAACCAAGGGTGCCGCACAAGTCCTGAAAAGTGAAGCCAAAGCATTTTGATCGTCCCCAAGTGGTTGGTCCCAGTATAGGTCATAAACCCCACCCTCTCCATGTAATGTAATGGGACGTAAGACAAACTAAACAATTAAATTATAATTCAAATAATTTTTTTCCAAAGATTTTGTCATTGTTTTTGTCATTTTTTTGTAGTTTTTATTACGCTGATGTAAGTTCAAGTGTTTGTTTTTTAAAATAAGTTTGGTTTTAGTTAGTTATTTGATGCTATAAAAACGAGGGTGCGACATCATGATTGACAGCTTCTCTGAGTTAAGTAGTCACTAAGGCACCAACGGACATTTTTCAGGATTTTCGGGAGGAAATTGGAGCTTTAACTTTAACTTCTACATTTCCATAACTGTTTATTTCACACCGATATAATGAGTTGTTCTGCAGTAAACTGTACTTAACTATTCTGTGGGAGTGTGGGCGGGGCCTTGATAGCACGACTCCACTTCATGCTTAGCAAAATCTGGTCCCGAGTTCACTACTGTGCAGACTCGGGTCCCAAATCAGCACAAGATGTCAGCTCCATATTGGGGCAACATTGGCGACTTCACTTTTCTACAATTGAAGAGAATGGAGGTGCGTCGTCCATATTTTTTTTCATCCATAGTCTATGGTGTGAACGGGCCTGTAGTCAATATAGTGAAATATAAACAACACCTAGTCTTTTTCACTGCAACTTCAAAGGAAACAAGACATTGTTGAAACTAGCGTGGATACCTGAGGTAATTTTACGTTAATGTTACACTGTTTTTATCGTTCAACTGCTGGGGAAAAAATAATTCCGAAAGTGATCTCGACGATATCATTCCTCTTCATTATTGTTATAATAGTTGTTGTGTGGACTATTATTTCTATTTAGAACGATTTTTAGAACTATATCTTTATCGTTTTTGTTATAGTTATCGTCCTTGGTGTGAACGAGCCTTAAATCAGTGCAATTTGTGAATGAATCAATCAGAACAATAGGGTTTTGAGAACTAAATCAACGAATGAACAAATGAATGATTCAATCATGAATCATTCATCTCTTTCATGAAGATTTTCAGTGAATGAAAATTTAGAAATATAGCACGACTCATATGAACCACTTCTATGATGCTTTTGCATCCTTTTCGAAGGTTGAAAGCTTCAGATTTATTGTATTTGCATATAATAGAAAGAACATCATAAGGTTTGAAACATGAGGATGAGCAAACCATGACAATTCTCATTTTTGGGTAACCTATGCCTTTAAGAAAACCCGAGAAATTAGACATTTGAGACAAATGAACTGAGACATTTTAGTGAGTGTGTACACAGAACCTACAAAAACCCTGCTGTGGGGTGGTAGCCTACTCGGCCCTTTAATGTGTTTAATCATAGCGTATTATCAGCAGCCCCTTGGAGCTCCATTAGCAGAGCAACACTTAGCTGGGCCGGTTTAATGGAGTCTTAAGATATACTGTAATAATTAAGGGCAGAAGGCAACCGGATCGAGACCTGAGGAGAATAGAAAAATAAGGCAACAGTAAGGAAGGGGGATGGACACTTCAGCGTATTAATCAGTCTGTCAGAGCCTGAGAGTTATGCCGGTAAAGGTGTCGACAGGCAACTGATACATGATCACATTAAAGCAGCCACCAAGCTTAATCAATCTGAGCCCGCTGGGCCGAGCTAAGGGACAATCTCTCAAAAAGCTTGGATGGAGGGCAAAGTATGCGAGTGTGAAGGAGGTTTCAGGCCATTTTTTTAAAGGGTTGTCAGATTTGGACATTTTGCCATCCTATTGGACCTCCGGTTAGGACAGTGTGTTGGAGACAATGACATTGAATGCTTGAAAACGAATCATTAGTGCCAAACTGTCATGGTCGTTAGAAGCGTTTGGCCCAGTGAGCAGCAATTCAAGCTATTTTTTGGCCCAGATGAGATACACGTCGTCAAGCGCAATTGAACACCCAGTACCAAGTGGGGGAATACAGACAGATTCTAATAGGAATCAATTGCTCTTTTTCCTGTGTGCCGTCTGACCGTGACTCAGCTATATTAAGGATGCATCTGTGAGAGAGGGGGTGAGTGCTGTTAGGTAACATCATAATCAGGAATTGGTTTGTGGAGTGGTCATGGATTGAAGATGCATTTATAGTCTACTCCCACTGACAATATGCCACACTTAGTTCACAGGACTCTTAATAGACCAGCAGTTACATTTGACCTTAAGGCACTCTCAGTAAATGGACACTCCTAGAATCGCTGCTAATGGTGTACCCGAGGATTTTAATAGTGGTAATTTCCAGAAGAAGATGATTATTTGTATTGAGACGTGGAATTCACATATGTAGCTCTACCATAATTATCTATCTATTTATAAGAAATTTTAATTTGATGTTGTTCAATGGCCCATTTTAACACAGCTTTGTCAGGTTTCTTTGAAAACCTTTGGATGTCCCTTTGAAAGCCTACACTCTTAAAAATAAAGGTTAAAAAAAAAGTGTTTTTTGCAGTTATGCTACAGAAGAATGTTTTAAAAATCTAAAGAACTTTTTTTCCATTATAAAGAACCTTTTGTGGAATGGAAAGGATCCATGGATGTTAATGGTTCTTAATGGAACCATCGAGGCCAATAAGAACCTTTATTTTTAGTGTATGCGGTTACACTACAGTTTGAGCATGCAGAATTACCTCTCCACAATGAATATGGATGTCAAAAGGATACAATGTCATGTTCTAGGGCTCCTGCAATAAATCACAATCATGGGCGCACATTTCATCTAACAGTTGGTGGGAACAATAAACATAAAATTTCTCAAGAGCAATTGTTTAAGGGGACACAAATAATACAGCCGAAATTGTACTTGTAAGGATATGCGTACACAGAGGAAAACTCCACACAGTCATTTTTTAATTATTAAATTATCTTGCGTCCTCCACATACTTTTATTAGGTTTCTTCTGGGACAGAGGACGTCTCTTCTTAGATATTCAATTGCAGCAAGCCCACTGATCTGCCGCTTAACATTATATTGAGCAAAACCCAACACAAGGGTACATCTACAGTATTATTCTAATATCAGTTCACACATAGGCTTATCGCCACACTGTAAACCCTAACGCTCAATATACTTAATTGGTTTGAGTAGGACATAGTTAAATTAAACAAATTAGTTCAGTCAAATCAATTTTTATGAGTATTTAGCACTTTCTTTTTTCTTTCAAGTTCACAGAACTGATATATTTTAAATTTGTTCTGTTATATCATTTTTTACCTCTAATACATGGCTAATAAAAAATAAAAAATCTACTCTCATAGATTTTATTACCATTGGCATGCATTATAAGACTGACAGACTGCAACGGTTGGAGTTAAAAGTCATCATTTGTGTTCTACTGAAGAAACAAAGTCACCTACATCTTGGATGCCCTGGAGGTAAGCAGATAAACATCAAATTTTCATTTTTGGGTGAACTATCCCTTTAATATGGGTTTTTGGAGAGTTACCATCATGGTGACAAGTGGTGCATGCGGCTTGGTTTGAGAGCAAGTAGGTTAAATGCTTTATATTGCTGTACTCATTCAGCAAGTGCTACAAAATGCTATTGTTAACATGTTAGCAAGTTAACATTTTCTGAATAAGCTTGTTATAGATAGCTAGGTTTAATAAATTCTATAATAATAATAAATCTATAATAATAAAAATGTTTACATTGAGGTTACATGATAATTTTAAAAGTATGAATTAGCATACTCATTTCAAGTTAAGAACAATTGAGTACAAAATAAAAATCTGCCAGTTCTGCTTACTTAAACTTTGAATTTCTTAACTTAAAAATTGAGGCAACCGATTGCCTCAAATTTTTTGAGTTTTGCCAACTTATTCGGGTTTACAGTGCATGTTAGTTGGGTGACTTACTATCCAACATGTATTAAACAAGCTACCAAACAAGCTAGGTAACGTTATAATCACTAACATAGCAGACTCATTGAAAAATACATCGGTTGTCATCATTTTTGTTATGACTAATTTATTAATGACTTTGCATCATATGTATTAAAGAGAAAAGAATCACTTCAGTGAATAAAATTGCTTTGACAGCCTACTTACTGGAGTTCCACAACTACTGAAGAACTTTGTTTTCTTCCATTGGACTTGTATGTATGGCTGAGGTAAAGGGGGAATGCAGACAGTGGACCAAAGCACTGTGAGGCAAGGGAGGGGGGACTCAAAATGTTTCTAAAATTAAAACGCTTTTTTTTGCCCCATTTGCATTTGTATTGTTTTACTACTTACACAAATATTTTAAGTATATATCATTATATTATTTACAATTCACAGCGTGGTTTTTAATGATATATATATATATATATATATATTCTTTTTTGGTTGGACAACCCTCCATCTATCCGACTGAACTTGACATGAATGAAATTTCGATTGAATTTAAAAATAATCCCGTAAAAGCATGAATACAAATATTTTCTCAGTCAGATTCAAAAATACTTTGTAAACCTGTGCAGCGGTGTGATGTGTATGATTACATACTTATGTCTTATGAATGTGTGTATGTTTATTTTCTGTAACACTCAAGTGCTGGTCAGTGGGAAACTGAATATTTACTAAATATTTGCTAAACAGCTCTAATGACATTAAGCCAAAAACGGCAATTATGCTTGCGGTAGCTCCAATGATAATCTCAGTTCTCTGGTTCTGAACATGATGACTAGGCACTGCATGTACGCTGGAATTGTGTTTGGAACACCACATGTAAACATATACATGAATCGGATTCTAAAATTGGATTAGATTCATTCTGATTTATGAAAATTAGTGCATATAAACATACTTACTGAAGTCCAGATGCAGAGGTTATTTTCAAGTAGAAGATGGGAGAATTCCAAGTTCTGAGTTGTCTGGAATGCAGCATTAGTTCCAACTCTAATCAAACACCTGCAAGAGCTAATCAAGGTCTATGGGTTTACGTGCAAAATTGCAGCAGGTGTGATGGAACTGAAGAATATAGAAGAACTCCAGATGCAGGTAGAAACTGAGCACTGCAGATAGCCTATATGTGTCTTTGGTAATGGAATTTCTTTTTCAATTATTCTTACTTTATGAATCTTAAAAAAAAAAAAAAAAAAAAACATCTTAGGTCAAAATGTTGTGGCTTTTAGTCCATGTCTATTATCCATGATGTCACCTATATGCCAGTACTCTTCTAGCAATAAACAAAATTAACATTTAGGCTAGCAGATATGTTCACTTTCATTTTCATATACATTTGAAATGTACAATCTCACTCTTCTGGGAAAATGGACGAAACATATTGATGACTCATGCTGCACTACACAGATTTTCGTTGAATTAAATGTCTCTGAAATGACTACAACAGGAAACAAACAAACAAACAAACAAACCCAGAAAACTGCTTTTCAGTGATTTCTTGGGGGTATTTAAAGTATTCAAAGTGCACACGGCCTATGCAACCTTCAAACTTAGCAGCTTTTTTAAACTGTCAGGCAAGACTTTGTCAGCCAGCATCAAAGTTTGCCTAGTCAAAACTTTAAACGTAAACGCAAGCAACCGCTTATGCATAATCGAGGTGACGCTGTATTTCATTTGACAGAAATCTCCCGCGCTCTGCATGCTAATGAATGTGAGCGCGTAATTGCACAGATCAGTCAATAGATGGCAGAGCGAGGTCACTGATTAGTATGCAGCCCATTCCCAGAGGAGAAGAGCACTGAATTCATCAATCCTGTCCTTCATTCCTCCTTATTTGAATAAATCTTATTGTTTTGACAGTCAATCAACGGTAGTTATGAGCGTCCGTGTAAGTATGAAGAAAGTCTTCAGATTCAGAAAACGACTAGAACATGCAAAAAAGCCAAGTCGTTTGAGTTATATTGTCTGACAATTGTGCGTGTGGGAAATTAACTTTTTTTATTATTGAATTTCATAGTCGCCCCGTGGAATTGAATTTCAGAAGCATTTATTTTCATCATTCACCGTTTATGAGGGCATATTTTGAACAACATAAAGCAGCGTGTCGTTTATTTGACACTTAATATGAACTGAAATACATTTTCAACTGAAACAATGATGGCAGGAAACGCTCTGTTAGAATATATTTTACATAATCCATGGTTCTTTGTTAGACTGTAGGCTACAGTTGTTTACTGTCACAACGAGACTTTAATATATAATTAGATTCACTATTAAATAGTGCTATAGAATGATATACATTCATACAACGTCAAAAGTTAGGTAAAAACCCGAGGAATTTATTTACCACTGGGGGATTTGGGGTTTTCTCTAAAACTCCGGTTCATTTCCCATCCTGATTACAATCTCAAACAAGTTCTCTTAACGCGGAAGAGCAGAATATCTCGATTACACGCGGTAATAATGTATCGCTGGAGCCCAATCCACAAGTTCTAAACTTCAATGCTCTTCCATTCCCACTATGAGGTGACGCGACGATGACATCACGACCAATTCCATCTGTAGCGCTCTCAAGCTCGCGACCGAACAGAACAAGTGAGCTAGTCGCGTCAGGCAGAAGGACTCAACGGCGTTCAGCACAATAACATACCTGTACACACTCCGGGCTTTACTAGCAGTTGGAGCGGACTGTAAGACTTGAGATTACGATCTGACGAGCCTCAACACACCGCCTCCGGTTCCCTTCGAAAAGTGAAAGAGATTTTATGCTAAAGTTTTCAGGATTTGTTTAACCTCCCGCGGACAAGAGCGGAATGAGCGACTTTACGATGATGAACTGTTGCCTGATCCTTGGCGCGTGCCTTCTGTCCAGCCAAGGTAATGTGACTCAGTAACTTGAGGGTTAATCTTTTTACTGCTCGCCCGGTCTGTCTGGTTATTTTGAAACTGTACCTAGATGTAATTTGCATGATGTTTACCTCTAGTGAGCGCTTAACATGAAGTCGCCCGTCCCAAGTTTATTGATACGCAAGTTGCACGCATGTGTTTCGCTTGCGCGCGCTGATTTCTACAGCTTACCTGCTTATCTGGGTTATCCTGGTCAACTTAATAGGAGCCACTGACTGGAACCCGTATCCCTTGTCTCGTACGCCATGTTACGCAAGGTGTGGCCTGTCGTGCTCGTTTTTTTTTTAGTCTGGAAGACAGCAGGTGTAATTGTACTGTCTTGCTTAATCACCTACTTTACAGTTTGAAACTTTTATATCTATTACATCTTTTATTATATGTATTATTGCAGGCAAGAAATGCAACAGGGTTTAGTTGTTAACACTTAAAGGTTTATGACAGGTCTATGTTGCAGACTGTAACTCTATAAAATGCAATGATGTCTGAATTTTCTGCAAGTCTTCTGCTATTTTGAGATACCACTGCTATAAAATGGCATTTTAAGTCACTGTTCCCCTTGTTCGCCACACTAGTCTTGCTAGTGGTGATGGTCCTAGACATTTCTTCCCTGGTGGTTTGAACATCACAGTGATTTGATGGCGTCTCAGAGGGGCTGGTTTCCTCTGATAAGGAGAGACATGTCTGCGGTTCTGTCTAAGCCATGGCTACACTGCAGGACTGAAGCTCTGCACATACTTAAAGATTCAAGTTTCTTGTTTTGTGTTGTGTTGTCAATGTAGTGTGCACTTTACACAACTGACTGCAGGTGCGTCAAATACAAGATTACTGTTTTTCACAACTGTAGCTATGATTCCAAAATTTGTTTTCATAGTGGTGCCCATCGTCAACAAACAGCATGCAGGAGGGTTGTTTTTTTTTTTAAATGGTTTGCACAAATAAAATTTAAAAAATAAATAAAGGAAAAAATAAAGAATAAAAGCCGTTCACATAACTATAACGATGACGCGTCCACACTAACAGGCGATAAACATTTAGATTATTATAAGCGCACGTTGCAGCTTTGTCAAATGCCACTGTAAATGCTCAAGCTCTTTAATGTCTGATGCATTCTTATTGGCTGTCAATGTTTTTATCGTCCGTCAGCTGAAAAAAATCGCTCTGAAAGTGATTCCAATGATATCATTTCTCTGTGGTGTTATCGTTTTAGCTGTGGATGTCACTATTCTCTTTAGAATTAGAATGATTATTAAAACGTTATAGTTATACTTGATATGAACGGCACTTAAATGCCAAAAAATGTGGAGCAATATGTAGACTCCAGCTTCCTAATGCATTCTTTAGTGTGCGCTCTCTCGCTGTTTCATTGCTGCTCTCCCACTTGTTGAGACAGTGTGCACACCTGTCAACTGGTCAAACAGGTTTCAAACCAGTTTTAAAGCAGTGTGCGTGCATTTAGAGTTAATTATGATCCACAGTATTTTATCGCATACTAGTTCCATACAACATTAGCTTCAGTGTTGTAGTGTCTGTTTGGCTTTTCGGGTGCATTGGTAAGGCTGGGAAACTCGACAAAATACTGGCAACTGGTGCTCGTAAATGAATCCCGATTCATTTAAGCGTTCCCTGTGCACATATTTCACGAGAAATAAGACTAGCATCTTGGCCGTTGGATAAATGAGTTTTGGATGGATGAATCGTGGCACCACAATTAGTCATGCCAAGATTTCAGTGCCGCTCAACTTGCGTGGGCACACTCTGGGGTTCGCCTCTATTAATTTCTTCATGGGATAAGGCGTTTTACACCTCAGGATGAGTGGAGGGTTATTACCATGCACGCAAGACTTTTGGTAGCCCATTAATCTTGTTGGTACATGTCAAAGGTTTATGTATTAGTTCTCAGAGGGGATCTTCAGGGGTGAGGTGAAGGTTCCTCGCAGTTGTCATGGAGACTCCTTTTCATTGGGGATCTGATGACATCCATCTTGTTTTAGAATCTTTGAGGGGAGTTTAAAACATTATTGCCGAGTGTTTAATTCAGTTTGGGATCAGGGAAGCACGACAAATGGAAGTAGATACTTTCCTTATTGGCTCCCTTTGGTGTTCCATTACTGTCAGAAGCAACAAATGTCAGAGTGGCGGCAAAGAGCAACTCCCTCACAAAGGCGTGATAATTTCCTTGTATTCCTTTTTTCTTCCTGCCGAACAGTATGCTTCTATGCCAACAGGTTTCCAAGAACAAAAGACCTCAGTGTCTGCATTGTCCAAAAGAGTGCGTAGAATGAAACTAACACCTTCACAAGAATCCTTTCTCTGTCTTCCTTTCTGACACTCACCCACACCCACGTTGAGCATGCAAGGGACTAAAATTGCTAGCCTTTGAATGAGTGCCCTTTCCCCACACCCCTCCTTCTTTTTTCTCCCAGTGTGCATTCAGAGCTCCGTCTCAAGCCTTTGTTCTGGTGGCTTTAGTGATTGGTCGCCTATAAGACCCTCTGTCCCTTCTTCTTCCATTGTTTATGAGTGTCTGGAGTGAAGCACAGGAGAGCATTTTTCTCAGAGTGTGTTGACAAAGTTTCCCTGTCTGTCCTCAATATACCTTGGTCTCACATGGTTTACACATTATTTTGCCCCACTATCTAGGTTACATATTTTGTAATGTAGATTATGTATTTGAAATGAGTGAGAAGTTCCAGATCATATGATAACAAACCCGAAAATTGTTTGATAGCTGCAATCTTGCTCGCTGGACCCGAAAATATGCTGCAGTTGTAAATGGGGAATCAGATGTTGCCGCATAACAGATGGAAAATCTGTTCTGTGTCTCCGTCCGTCTACCGATTTATCTGTTTGTCTCACGGCATGTTAGAGATACACTCAGTCTCCCTGTCTCTTTGACTCTCCCGCCTCCCTCTTTTTTTTTTTCTCTCCCTTGTTGTCCTCCTCTGCCTCTCAGCACTGAGGTGGTCATACGGTGCCGTTAGTGAAGGCCGGAGGACTCCTGGAGGCCAGCCATGCCGTCTTATCACCCACCACTGTGCTTGATAAAATGAAGGCTAAAGAGAGATTTTTGTGTGTGGGCTCTGAGATCAGCCTTTTCCGTAACCCTGGGCTCAATCAAAGGGTTTTTCCACCCTCTTTAAAACTTTCAACGCCTTCATCTCTATCAATCCTTTAAGCAAAGAGCGACAGCTATCTCACTGCTGTGCTGCATTGATATACCTCAAACAAACTGATTAGGGTTCGTTTTAAATTTCTCACTTAAAGGGATAGTTCACCCAGAAATGAAAATTGTCATCAATTACTCACTCTCATGTTGTTCCAAACCCATAAGACTTTCATTCATCTTCGAAACACAAATGATCTTTTTAATGAAATCTGAACAACGTTCAAAACATTCATAAAGAGATAAATAAATCCATATGAATTGAGCAGTTTAATCCAAGCCATAATGGGTCTTATGGGTTTGGAATGACATGAGGGTGAGTAATTAATAACAGAATTTAAATTTTTGGGTGAACTATCCCTTTAAGTATTTGTTTTATGGGTTTCTGCTTACATTGTATCCTAACCCAATGTTTACAGCTAGAAATGGTTGTTTAGAATGTAGTGTTAAGTGTGCTATCTAGTTTTGCGTTTCATAAACCATGTAAATATTTAAGTTTTACTTAAGTTATTTAAACATTAAGATTAAAGTGCTTATTGACTTCTTAAAATGTGAATGACAACTGATGTTTGTGTCTTTTTCTTATAGCCTATCTATTTGCATATTGAAATGTGATTGTGTTTTTTTTTTTTCACTTTTTTTTTAAGTTGTCTTTACATGTTGATTTTCATATATGCTTGGCAGAAACCAAAACATGGAGTGCAATTGTGGCTAGGGTTGTCACAGTACCAAAATTTCAGTAGTCTGTACCAAAACCAGTAAAATTTTATGGTTCTTGGTACCAGAGCAAAAACTTTTGAATTAAGTACACAAAAAATTGTCACATTTGTCTTGTTTATCATCACGGTCCGTCATCACAGTTTCAGATTCAGTTGCAGATTTAAATATGGTTGTCAATCCAGAAACTTTGCAGTTTTCTTAGCAGCATAAAAGACTAAACTTCTATTCAGATTGTGATAGGTTAATAAACAGAAAGCAAGAAAAGAGCCTTCCTTTATTATCACTAAGGCTGTCAATCTCTAAAGCACAAGCTCACTGAATTCTGCACTCCCGTTATAATTTAAAAAAGCTGTCTTAATTGAACAATGAATCTCTTATTTACATTAGCTTTGTTTCCAACCACTTATTTTTATGCCCATTTTGGGATATCACATAATAGTCAGATACATTTTTTTATCCAATAAGAAAACATGCTCATACACGACAATGGAAACACATTTACTGAATAAAATTCTCAACGTGCATCCAAAAAAATAATGTGACTTTGCGTGATGGGACGGCATAACAACTAACCAATGAACCAATCTTTTTGCACAGCATCTGAAATGCTGTTTTGGTTGTTCTGAAATGCCTGAGCAAAGTCTGTCGTCAAAGTGGTTTGGTGTAATTACCTTGCAGAACTGTCTTGCTCGACTGCCTTCCTGGCTGGTGTTGAACACAAGAAAACCTTGTGCATTTTCATCAGTTAAGCGGATTCTGACTAACTTACTGACTAGCACCTCTGATAGGCCATTGCGTTCACATGCTCAACAGATATGAGTGTAATTTGCTACAATGCTGAATGCTCGTAAAAATGCTGCAAATAGGTTTTGAAAGCAGTGTCTATGAGTGGGTATCGAATATACACGATACTCTGTATCAGTACTACAGAAATGCTGGTACTGTCAATTTTTAGGACAGACTGGTACCGATAGATCCGGTATGTTTGACAACCCTAGTTTTATTTGCACAGAACCAAAGCCTAAAACCTAAACTTCAAACATGAACACTTTTTGATTGTTGCTGTGCAAGTGAAAAATTTTCCTCAAGGAAAATGCAAATCTAGTTCTTTGCAGCTTAATGTGTCTTAAAATGCATGTTAGCTGTCCTTTCATCTGTCAGATGTATTGGTGGTGGATTAAGCACATGAAGCACATAAATGTTGCTCTTTCATAGCTCAAAAGACTTAATGGAGTTCTCATTTATATTGCATGCAAGTAGGAACATCTCATTTCTGTTTGTTTTTATTGCTCATAGGGGTTCTAGAAGAAACATTTAAATAATTGAGTGTAGAGCTATAAAATTAATGTGGATGGCATAGACTACCAAAGGTAATTTGATCTTGGAAGAAGTATGAGTGCATATTGACATCTCTGACTTTTATTAGCTTAACATGTCCATACATGCAGGTTAACTGACCCTTCATCCGTGTGATGCATCGGTGATGGGCATTATGTGTTAACAGCCTTTGCCTGCGCTAGCGCAAACTACGCTGATTCATTGAGATTCTCTTGAGGGCGGAGCTGAAATTGCCTTAATTACTGGCTGATCTTCTTCAGAAGCTCTCTGCTTGATTGACTTTCTTAGCCCCACATCGTTAGCACGGCGCTTTTAATTGTACTGGAACACGTGCATTCTTGTGTGTAGGACTTTATGTGCTTAATCTACCTTTTTAATAGAAACCACACTTTCACCTCAGCAGACCTCTGTAATTTACAGCCGTGTTAACCTCATTACCAACAATAAATTTGTCTCATTTAAAAAAAGAAGGCTTATAGGATCTAATTTTCTCGTCTTCTGCTTTTTATCTGAGAGATGAATTTGAAGACCATGTCAGTTGCAATTTGCAATTAAACCTTGTTGAGTTCCGCTTGCGGAATGGTGATTTGGATCTTCACGATTCAGTTCGCAAGGAACTGAATTAGCGCTGGAATAATTTTTGATTAAGAGCTTTTTTTTTTAAGTCAGCAAGTGTGTTACTTTCATAATATGACATATTTCTGAATGAAGCAGTATTTAATGAGAGAAAAGGTGGGAATTGATTGGATTGTGCAAGTTGTCACAATTTGATGAAAGATTATGAAGATGTCATCTTCAGAATAACATGCACTGATGAACTGTAGACTGTAAGATCATGAGCATGTATTGAGAAAGTAAAGCGTGTCAATTTTGATTTTATTTAATGGCAACTTGAAAAGAGGTAGAGAAACGACCATATTAGCAATTTAGATGCATTTTTTGCTCCGTTTTTAATATTTTGAGTCCCTTGGGTGATAACCAGGGTAATGGAGAATGACTTCCAAGTTCCAACCAGAGCTGTTATTCTAAGACCTTGGGAGTAAACAAAAGAAAATAAATAAATAAGTTTTATTTCCTGTATGGTTTTTAAGTTTGGTTCGGTGAATTGAGATGACAGGCATGTCTCAAGCTGGAAACATAAACCCTGGAGAGAATTTTCGGAGTTGCTGCCATGCAAAGCTCTGAGTTGAAGGGTGAAAGGCTAATGCTTCTTGAGGATTCTGTGGACCTCCAGTCATGATGTAAGGGAAAATGACTTCCGTGGGGAATTTTCATAAATGTTTATTTGAGCGGCTGGCTGTGATGCCTTTGACTTTGTGTGTGTGTGTGTCTCTGTGTTTCTGCTTTTTAATTTCAGCTTACTTGGCGGTTTTGTAGCACTAGCAGTTTGTTCAGCTTTTTGTAGCAATGGAAATGGCTGAAAGAGGTTTTAGTAATGGAGCAGGAACAGACGGGCTTCTGAGGACTGTAGAATTGCAGTTTACAGAATCACATTTGTCTGGATACTGAGAGTAGCATCGCAAGATATCCAACCATGGCAACGCACTCTCCACAAACAAGCACACAGGAGCATTTTTTTACACAAATGCTTTGTCCACTTCCAGGCACACCTACGTCCTTGCAAATATAGAAAATATATAAGCTTATGTGCAAAAACATAGACACGCTGAAGAAAATATTATTGCTAAGAGGTTTTGCTCTTTTATAGTTCAGGAGTTCCCAAGTCTCAGATGTAGATAAGTAAAAATAAAATTCTTGGAATATGATAGAGTATAATGCTATAAAATAATGTGAATATGTTTTCAATTAGTTCAAATTTTACATTTTTGGTTGCAGACCTGGTGTCTTTGAGAGTCTGATCACATGCACTATTCAAATGAGATTAGTTTTCCAAATGATGTTTGAGTTATGATTATTAACAGCAGATATCTGTGATTCCATGAACTGATTCAGATGGAATATGATTGGGATCTCTGTAGTTTTTATTAGGATTTTTTTTTTTTTTTTTTTTTTTTGGATGTAGGCATTTTGGAAGGTAATGTGCTCTGGATGTGCATCATAAAGCCCAATGAAATAAACATTTATATATATGTAATAAATTACATATATTTGGGGGAAATAATTTCAGCTATAGGCTCAGCAGTAAGGTTTTTTTTTTTTTGATTGCCTGGTCAGTAGTTCACATTGTAAGATACTTCAATTTTATATTTTATATAACATTTCAATTTTTATATATATATAAATAGCCTGATGTCTCTTACAAAGAAAGCCATAAATTAATTTTAAATTTACATTTTTGCTGGAAAATCATGACATGCATGGCAAAATTTAACTAAATTGGTTCATAGTTTTCAACACATTCTTTCTAATGCTACTCAAGTCATTCTTGAAATTTTAACAAAACCTTTTCTATGTGAACCTGTTAGATCATCTGTCTTGCATCCCTATTGTTGAGCCCTGATCAAGATGTTAACGGAACTTGAACCACCAATTTTTCTTACTCAGAAAGTTGGTAAAAGGTCTGAATCCATGTTGAAGGTACACCAGGCGAAATAAGAAAATTAGCTTACATCATCCAACTAAGGTTAAAATATTATCCCACAATCACAGACATTCCTGTTCAGACATGAGTAGATTTCTCAGAGGACGCCTTCCTGAGTTAGCCGAACAACAGCAGAATAATGCTCCATAATTTTTACACAGGTTGTGTGAGGAAAAACAGATGTATTTTGATTCAGATGGAATAGAAATCACAGAGTATGTATGCAAAACACAACTTTATAGGGCTATAGTTGAGGTTTCTGCTAGAGAACGTCTTGTATGTCTCTCCTTAAGTAAAAGTCTTCATTTGTTCTTCATTTAATCTCATTTCTCATTTTCTGTCCTATGTGAGGGGTCTCGCAAAGATTGGCACACTCATTTTCCCTGCTTCTTCCATCCGATAGCTATCTGTCTGTCAGGCGAAACCTCATGGTGGGTTGAGTGTCAGGCGCATTGACACTGCACAGGTGGCTGCTCTCGGATCCGGAGAGTGGGCCTGACTTTCCGAAGCCCAGAAGTTTCCGAAGTTTGGCCGTACTGTCATAACCGAGGCTATTCTCAGGCACTCTTATACCCATTTTTCTCTCTCTCACTCACACTCTCTCTCTCTCTCTCTCTGTCTCTCATTCTCTCACTTTCTCACACTGGTGAGTGTCAAATCCTGCACCATTTCCCAGAACAGTGATAAATAGAAAGAAAGAGAGAAGAGCCAAAGGAAATTGACTGCAAGTCAGATGACAGAGGTTAAATACGGCTTCATTAGGAAGCGTGGTCCGAATCATAAGAAGTATGTTGAACGTGAAAGCCCTTCTCAGGCTGGAGAAGAAATCATTTCTTGGAACGACGCTATTGAATTTGTGGTGAATGTAGAAGGCGAAGCTGAAATTCAAGAGACGGTTAGAAAGCAAAATTGTCACTTTTACAATTCATGTCATGTTCATAATTTAAAATATTGTTTGGCCTATACAGTTCATGATAATTATAATACATTAAATGTTTGATTTCAATGCCGTTTCATTTGCTTTTTGGTTATTGTAGAGAAGATAATGACCATATCCTGTACAAAAGTTCATCTACATTCTCATATTTCATTTACTTGAAATAAGAGAAAAGCCCATCCTTGTGAAATATTGCCTATAAGTGCATATGACTTGTAATGTAATATACTTTATATCTTAAAATATGTTTTTAAAAAGTTGTACTTTCAGGTAATATAATTTAAATGAAATAAAAGGCCTCTTAAATGTATTTATAGAGTACACTTTCATGGTTATTTTCTTAACACATTTAAGTACACTTTTAAAAAGTACACTTTGTAATCTCAAATTAAAAGTTTCACTTTAAAGTACATCTTAAATCATGTTTTAATAATCTTTTGTCGTGTTTTAAAGAAGTACACTAATTTTGATGTGTTGACTAACTTTAACTGTAGGGTGTTATTTAATGTTACATTTTAAATGTAATATTTTTAATTACAATACATTGACTTACAAATTTCAATAGAAATAACATAAAAAATTTAGTTTACCATAAATGCTTGTCTGTACAGTTGGCAGTACATGTAATTATGAAATTACACATGAATATATATGTAAGTCAGAATTATGTCAAAATACACTCTAAAGTTCAGCTAATTTCGTTCAATATACATTTAAACTATAATACAATTTAATTGCAGTTAACATGCAATTAAGTGTCTGAAAACAAAAGAATACACTTAAGTGCGAACTGAATGTAAAGTATATTATTTCTGTAATAAGTAGCCTACTCTTTTTACCAATATGCTAAAGGCTACAAGTATGCTTTTTCACAAGGGTAGTCTCATGCAGTATCCTTTCTGGAATTTTCCATAAACTGGTTTTGCTTCAGGAACCAGATTTTATTGAGTCCTGAAGCAAAACCAGTTTTTTAGGGTAATCCCATACCATGTTGGCATTTGACCAGGCTGTTCTTGGATTCCACGTGATTTTATGTATAGCATAATGTCATTTTATCTTTTCATCAACTGATAACCTTCTGGTTAATCACATGACCATGTTAAGGTGTGTGCGGTAGTGCCCACTCAGAAATATGCAGTTTCACTTTCGCAATCACATTGCTTCTGAATGTCAACATCCAAACATCCGTGTCCTGTTGAATCCTGCTTTGAACTCATTGCTCAAGTATTAACCTGACTCTCATCAAATATTACTCAACTCAAAAACAAGCTCGTTATAAAATAACATCTCGACCTGACAGACATTTCTTTTGAAGTGGTGTTATTTGAGTGGCAGCTCAGAAACTTGCATTGAACTGTAGACGTATAGTGTTATACCTGAAATGGGGTAAATTTGTTAGAAGCAGTCACTCTAATGAGTCACAATGCTGCAAAGTATTAATCCACAAAACTAAACTTGAAGGTGTCATTTTAATGTTTTTTCCCCCCAGATAAAGCTGATTTTTGCTCCATATTATCACACACATTTCCTGAGAGCTGTACTTTTAGAAGAGGATAATGAAGAGGGGTGGGATTTAGAGCTCTTGTGCTTTAGTGTTCTTGACTAGTTAAGCATAAGCACTGCCGTAGGCCACGTCACAATCGTGACATATTTCGACCTATTTTTGAAGTTATGATTACAGAGATGAAGTGTGTCCTGATTAGGCTGTCTATATTGTTTTGTTTTAAGCTCATTATGTTAAAATATTTTCTTGTAACAGTGAGTAATTGTAGATTGTAGGTCAACTATTTGTTGGTTGATTCTCCAAAAATGTAAGCGAGCATCCCAACCAGCTTGACACCACACAGCACTGAGCCCCATCATACACCTGGTGCAATGCGGAGACAGGCGCGACGCAAGTGTTTTTTGCTAATTTCAGCCCGACAGTTATAATTTTCAGGTCCTGTGCTACATTGTTTAAATAGCAAATGCATTTGCGCCCATGGGCGTGCTGGTCTGAAAACATGGTTTGTTCAGGTGCATTGTTGGCATGCTGCTATTTTGATGCAACTGAAATAGACTGTACCATTGACTGACTGAAACCTGGTCTAAAGTCAATATTTTTTTTATTTAAAGAGTGTTAGCAAATATGTGCCTATAGGCGGGTACACAACGCGCGTACACTCTGCTTGTTACACACACAAGGACAAACACAAACATGCCAAATATTAAAAATAAAAGGATTACAATGTAAAGATTATTATTGTGTGCTTTGGTGGAATCTGGCTTGTCCCGTAGAAGGTCTGCTCTCGCGCTTTAACCTCGTGCACAAACAGACCCATTTCCTTGTTAGAGAAGCATTCAGTTTTTCCGTTTGCAAATTCCGGCATGTAAATAGCGAATCCGCCATGGTTTGACCTTTTAAAGGGAATGGGAGATGAGACTCTGATTGGTTTGTTGCACAAAACCCACCCATTAGAGAATAGGGACAACCCTTTTAGACCATGCGCCGCCGACCATTTTTCCCGCCGTTAAACTAGCAAAAGTGGATTCAGACACGCTCTAAGTGCACTTGTGCCGTGCGCTTTAGACCATGCACTTAGACCGTTAAAATAGGGCCCATTATCTCAAGCAATGACATGAGTTTGGGGGCGTGACTATCTGTTTTGTGCAACCAGTAGAAGAAAAAGGGCTATTTAGGAAAAACTGTTTGAAACCTGTGTTTTATTTTGTAATTCAGTTTAGTCAGCCTTGAGTTGTAGAAATTACACAAGCTCTAAGGTGTTTTTCTTTCTTAATGTTCCTAGACTAGTCATATTGTGATTCATCTGTCTGTTATTACTAAAAATAGTTTTTGCAATCACCTGTCATAAAGAGACTTGATCTTGATCCAATGAATTTCTGATGCATATAAAGTCCTTTGTTTTTTTCTAGTTGAATATGTTTCACTGTGAAATAAATTACATAAGTGAAGTGGGCAACGAATGCGGTTTTATGTTTCCTTTGATTCGCTGCTTTCAATATTCTGTGTTAAGATGCGTTGTCGCATAAAAGCAGCATTGCATCTTTACATGTGTAAATAAAATGCCATGGCAGAGGCATCATAAACTTTGCCTTTGGAAAACCAGATGCATGCTGATTGTCATGACAATATGTGATAGTGTTTCTCTCACGATAGTGATTTCTTTATTTCCTCTGCTTTGGCAGCTCTAAAAGTCTTAGTCAACATAAACCGCATTTGCAGCTTGTTTGACTTTTATAAATGGGATATTCAATATGATAAAGTAGGGTGGGAAAAACACATCATAATAAGTGGTTTCTATATGACAAGTGTGTCGTATATGACAAATGTGAATTGTACAAAAACGTATGATTATTAGTAGTGGTTAAAGGATCGTTGTTGATCCGTGATCCGTACTGACCAAGCCCCACGGTTCAGGACGCATGTGATTTGCGGATCAATTGCAAGTTTAACCCCAATAGAGTGAAAGGTTCAGGGGCGGATCTAGAAAATTATTTAAAAGGTGGCATGAGGTCTATGAGGGGTGGCAACACCAAAGCAAGCGCCCATGCATAATTTTTGGAGATTTATGGCCTGACATACACAATTGTGTTCACAAAGATTGCATTACCACAAAATAATCATCTATACAGCTTAAAATTAAAAATAAATAAGATTTCAATATTCATCATGGCACCAAGTCAAGACACTATATGAAAAACATCAACGGATTATTATTTTGAGCTTGTATCACTAAAGGAGATGAGCAGTTTTATTAATATTACATAGGCTACTTTGATGGTATAAATCACGTTTTAGTGCAAGTTAAAGAGCAACAAAAACTTTTGAATTTCCACAGTTTTGCAAACAATTTGAGTTTGTTATTAAAGGATTAGTTCACTTTCAAACGAAAACTAGCCCAAACATTCTTCCTTCTGATGAACACATTCTGAGATGTATTAATATCCTCATGCATTCAAGCTTTATAATGGCAGTGAACAGGGGTCATGAGTACCAGCTGAAGAAAGTGCTTCCATATTCATATACCGTGCGCGTGCAACCGTCATGCAGTTTATTAAAAGACGTGTTTTCCTGCCATTATTTTGCGTTACGCTGTCTTTTTTTTGTCATCACATTGAAGCGCCGCTGCAGTACTTGAAACACTGCTTACATTTATATTTTATTCTGTGATAATTCTGGGGTGGCAAAGTTTTTTCTTAGGGTGGCAGTTCCCACCCCGTGCCACCCTGATAGATCCGCCCCTGGAAAGGTTAGCAAGACAAAACGCGTGCAAATGATAGTTTACACATTAAATAGATATAAAACCATTCCAGCGCTAAAAGAGGAAAAAGAGGATTTAATTTGGTATCGCACGCCACGCTGTTATCGGTGTGAACAGACGCACATACATACAAGGCTCGCGCACTCGCAGAGAGAGAGAGGCGCGTTTCAGACAGCTCGCAAACTCCAAATTGATTTCTCTTTCGCGTCCTCAGTGCACTTGGATGGACACATACAAGCATTATGTCAGTGAAAATACCCTCTCAGCAAGTATTCTTGTAAACACATTCGGTTATGTCTTGATTGAACGAGGTGAGAATTCGGATGTGTATCTATCGGATGTGTGCGTGCATGGGGTCTTACTCTTAAAGTGACAGCAACCTATAAATACCTGCTGTTGTCTGTTATGTAAATCAAACAACAAAACACAGCTTTAACAAAGATAAATCTATATTAAATTTATACACTGAACAGTGTCATTTTACATTTAATTATTACATTTCTGTACATGAAAACTAATACTACAGTTAAACCTTATACTTTATTTGTAACTTTGTTGTATTTATTAGTATTTATTAGTTAGGCTAGTAGTTTTTGCTGTGGTATCGGAGTAGCAGTTAAGTAATAAAAGTGGGCTAAGTAATAAATGCAAAGTTACCCCACCCCCAATTTTTTATGTTTTTTTGCTGATCCAACCCGTGACTTAATAACTGTGATATTATGAATTGCCATGTGATTGCCATTCACAATAACTTTAGTTAATATGGACAATATCTACTAAATGGTAAATTTTGTGCTATATAAAATTTGTGCTATATGTTCAGTGTTGTGCTGCCTTTGCAGTGAGTGTACGGTTTTCTGTATTGCTTGAAGACCAGCATCAAGAAGGCATTTTTCACATTCACTTGTCGACATACTGCATTTTCCCTTAACATTGGTTCTGCGGCGACTCATAACTGAGTCCTTCACAGATGAGCCCAACAGAATCCTGTCAAAACTTGCTGAGTCTATGCAGGGGTCCTGAGTTGGCACGAGAGTCGGGACGGTCATGTGGGCGTCCTTGGCGTGCCAGGGAGCTGAGGTAGCCTGGTGCCCTTCCAGATGCCCAGCACTTGCAGGAACGAAGGAGATAGCCAAGACTTGCTATGCTCGCGTCCTCAGCCTTGTGTCTGATGGGATGAGTCACGCTCGTACAGCACAGAGGGGCCGTAACTAGGTGTTTGTGTGTGAGAGTGTTTGTGGGAGGTAGATGTATCAGAATCGCTGCTTTTAAAATACTTGCAGTAATGAGGATGCTTGCATTCAGCCAACACTGTGTATGGAAAGTGCAGCTTTATACTGGTTGATGTCAGAGTAGTGGTTGACCAATATGGGTTTTTGAGTGCCCTGTGCTGGTCTCTTAAAAGCATAGTGATTAATCTATTGAATGATAGAAGTCGCTTTTAATAGCCACTTTCATACTTGTTATATTGCAGGTAAATTCTGGATTACTTTTTGCGGTAAATGTACGAACATCTGTTAATCTCACATGCATCAACTTTTAGTCTTTTATGAAAAGATTTTAATTAAAGGATTAGTTCACTTCACAATTAAAATTTCCTGATAATTTACTCAACCTCATGTCATCCAAGATGTTTATGTCTTTCTTTCTTCAGTCGAAAAGAAATTGAGGTTTTTGAGTGAAAACATTCCAGGATTTTTCTCCATATAGTGGACTTCAGTGGGATTCAACGGGTTGAAGGTCCAAATTGCAGTTTCAATGAAGCTTCAAAGTGCTCTACACAATCCCAGCCGAAGAATAAGGGTCTTGTCTAGTGAAACAATCGGTCATTTTCTAAAAAAAATAATGTATATACTTAACCACACATGCTCATCTTTCACTGCTCTGCGATGCGCCACACATTACGTAATCATGTTGGAAAGGTCATGCGTGGCGTAGGTGGAAGTACTGTGGTAGGGTGAAAAACTCTCATTTTCTCCTCCAACTTCAAGATTGTCCGACATCTTTGTTTCACCTTTTTTTTTTTTCGCGGAGCTAGTGCAAGACGAGCATTTGTGGTTAAAAAGTATATCATATATTTTTTTTTTTTTTTTTTTTTTTTTTAAGAAAATGACCAATCTCTTAGCTATAAGACCCTTATTCCTCGGCTGGGATCATGCAGAGCCCTTTGAAGCTGCAGTGAAACTGCAATTTGGAGAAAAATCCTGGAATGTTTTCCTCAAAAACCTTAAGTTCTTTTCGACTGAAGAAAGAAAGACAAACATCTTGGATGACATGGGGGTTGACGATGAAATACTGACTGAATTTTCAAGGATATTTTCTGCAAAAGGCAAAAACTAACACAAAAAACAGTGTAAAAATGAATGTTGGTCAGAGCACCCTTATATTGTACATGCTCAAAAATGTTTTTTTTTTTTTTTTTTCCCCCAGACAGGACATCACAATTCTGCTACTTTGTAGCTTTGCAACTTCTGTATTTCCACAACACAGTGTGTTCTCACACAACTTCTAAATTCAATTATGTGTGAAAGTGACTATTGAATACCTTTTGGTATAGAAGAGATGCTTGTCGCAATCGAGTCAATTCTCCATACAATTCTTGAATACCCTGTTGCATTCCAATTACAGAAGTAAATGGGCTACGGAGGTCATTTCATGTTGACTCTAATAATCTAAAGATGGCAATTATGTGTGATTTTAATTTGACTGAGTATCTCTTGTCTCTTTCTGTCTGTCAGGAGCTCTTGTAAGGTTTTTCCTGTAGAGTGTTTATTTCTGAGTGTCGGTCTTCTCATTTCTGAGATTTCTCATTTCTAATGCGTTTTGTAATCAGTCTGATTGCTCTGTGTGTGTGTGGGAACGTGGTGATGCTCTCGGCTCAATACAGGTTACCCCCTCTCAGTCACGCATTCCATTACCATATATGGGCAGCAGAGCAAGACGAAGCAATTACTGTCGACCACAGTGTTCTCTCATCGGATCCTCCTCTTCTTGCTCTTCCTTCTCCCTTTTATCTATCGCTCTCCCCCTTTTCCTTTTTTCTCAGTCTCCATTGTTTCTCCTTTCTTCTTTTGTGTGTTCTTCTATCTTTCGTCTTTCCCCTTCACTGTCTACACCCACATCAATCCCTTCACTTTGTTCCTTCCCTCTTAATTTCCTTCTTCCAGTCGTTTACTGCATTCCAATTTGCATACTTACATTACACACTTAAAGGGATAGCTCACCCAAAGAAATTGTGTCATCATTTATTGTATGATTTCTTTCTTCTGTGGAACATAAAAGAATATATTTTGAGAAATGTCTCTGTGTTTACATACAGTGAAAGTCAATGGGGTCCAATGTTGTTTGCAGGCTTTTTCAGAATATCTTCTTAATCATACAGGTTTATAACGACATGAAGGTGAATAAATTATGACAGAACTTTTTTATTTTTTTTTGTCTTTTTTTTTTGGATGAACTATCCCTTTAATGTTTGTACTAGGGATATACAAAATGAGTTTAATAACAAATGCATGCATGTTAATTAAAGCACCACTGCTAAAAATGTCAAAACTAAAGTACTACAATACTAAACTACTACAAGAATCAAAACTAAATGTGAAGTATTAAAGTCCCCCTATGGTGAAATCAAGTTTTTAATGTTGTTCATATGTCTATCTAGTGTTTTTAACATGCTTTAAGACAAACCAATGTGTAAATTCATAAGTCAACATCATTGCTGAGTATTTTCTCCTTAAAACTGCAGTAAAACAAAGACAGTCTCAAACCCGCGGTTTGAAATCGCTGGTGTTTCTGACGTCACAAACTACCTTGTAACCAATCACGTCAGCATGCTGGCGGCCTTAGCATATCATTAACCGACCGCGCAAGGGAGTCTGAAAAGAAGGTTATCCTGGTATATTTGTCTGTCGATATGAAAAATCGGGTAGATTTAGCAATATGGCGGGTGAATGATGCATATTACGATGTTATGATGAACTATATGCCTTTCTTCACTGATGTTCTGAGTAGTTCAAAGCGTTTATAAGGATACTACTGATTATTAGAAGGCAGACTCAGATGGTGAACTGGAACTGGTTTGTGTAACATTAGCAACACGTTATTAGCTGTTTGATAACCTAGTCAAGCAAAACTTTAATCATATTAATTACTTTTGTGTCCGACGTTGTAAAAAGCGACACCATTGTGCAGCGTTTACCTCAGTAAGTTGACCGTGTGGATCTCTGAGCTCGTGCGAGTGAGTGGAGGCGGAGCTAATTATCATATCATATTCGTAGATCCATGTATATTAAATGAGGCAAGGGTGTAGAGTTACAATCAAGCTATTTTAAGGCATTAAGAATTTTTTTTCACAGGAAAAAAACATTTAGATATGTAATTTTGGTGAACAAAGATGAGTTTTAAGGGATAAAATTATTGACTACAGGGGGACTTTAATGGAATATTATGAGAAATTTAATGTTATAAAAAACTGTAAAAAAATGATTGTTGGTTTAACTTTGTTACCTGGTTGCCTTAATTTTGAGTTCACTAATATTAAAAGTTTGAGTTAATATAATGAAGGATATTGGTTTAATAAACAGCAACTCAAAATTTCTGAAGGATCATATGATGGAGTAATGCACTCTCAAAAAAGATGTGTTAATTAATAACACATTTTTTGTGTTATTTTTTGTGACACATTTTGTGTCATTTTGTGTACATAATTGACACAAATTGTGTAAATATAACACATTAGTATGTAGAAAATGAGCAGGAATAACACATGTTTGAGTTAAAAGTAACACAAAATGTGTTGTCCTTAACTAGACACACGGGTGTGTTAAGATCTAACACAGGATGTGTTGTTTATAACACATCTGTTTTAAGAGTGTGGCTGCTAAAGATTCCGCTTTGCCAATATTTCACAATATTACTTTTTTATTGTATTTTGGATCAAATAAATGCTTCCAAACTTAGTTTCCAAACTTTTGAACGCATCTTGTACTGTAGGTTCGTGATTTTGAAAACCACCACGTTCTTGCATTTTTCACCTTTTTCTATAAATTAAAGAACTGTCACAAGCTCCTCGTCCACTGTCGAAAGGAATTTGTGGGTAATACTAGCCTTAAAAGCATACATGGATGCATGTAAAATCCACAGAAAATGATATACCACAACTGCCCAAATATCATGCTATTGTCAGCGAATTTCCCATGTATGTGTCCTTGCATGCTTTTTAGGCTCACATTATCCTCTATAATATGATTTGAAGTCCACTAATCCATATATTGCATGCTATACAGTATGGATAGTATGGGAAAACAGCTCTTATTCAATTTCTTTCCAAACACCCCACGCAAAAACCCATTGGGTCTCTGTCTCCTGGGCCGAGGTGTTCTCGGTTATAGAAACAGAGCTCAGCCCTTTAACAACTGCACCGGTGATGCTCTTCTTATCAAATGCTTTCCTTCCCCTTGATGACATTTCCTTGCTGCGTTCGCTCACGAATTGGTTTCGTTTTAAAGTGTTTTCTCTGCTGAGATTCAGAACAATGGAAGGGTTTTAATGCATCAGCCTGGAGAAAAAACATAAATGGCCCTGTCAGGCGAAAAAAAACATATCTCTGTTCTTGTGCTGTAAAAGGGCTTAGCAGAATGATTACTTGTGAAAGCTAAATTGGCTTTCTGCCCCCTGTCTTCCACCGCCGCTCGTTCGGTATCTCCAGTCCCTCACTCTTGTTTTGTTTCTCTCTGCCTCGCTTCTCGCTAACTCCTTATTTCTTTTATACATCGTAACACAAAAACCTCTGCGCTCTTGGAAATGAAGCCTCCCTCTCTCTCTTGTTTGGCCCTCTTGTGTAAGTATATTGAGAAGGTCAAGACTGTGTCTATTTTAGTTCTTATCTTTGTCAATGACCTCCTTCAACCCAAGCAGAGATTCTGTCCCCTGATGTCTGACAGACTGACTCAATCTCCCTCCCTCTCGCCTGTCTTTCTTCCTCCCTTGTCATCTCAATCATCTCTTTTATTCTCCTTATCCATTTTCCCACTCCTCCTCTCACTCATAGGCATAATTAAAGTTTGACGGTTGGAATACAGAATAGGGATGGGTCAGGATTAGGGCTTGCGATCGATTAAAAATTCTAATCAAAGTACATGATATGACACATAATACATTATTAATGAAATTAATTGGAATAAATATTTGTTAAGAAAATAATTTAAGGGTGCATTGTTCCATTCCATTTGTCATTTTAATTAAATGTCGATCAGTGCACACATGCAGATTGGCGTCTCTGCTGTATCGTTCCTCGTGACATGAGTGCCGTTTTTAAGACCTTGTTTCATGATAAAAATGCATCCTGACACCATTATGTTAATTGCCTAAATATTTTATTACATTTTTATGAATAATCACACTAAGTTAGTACATTAAATTGACAGTTCAGTTGAAATGTCAGTGGTGACTCTCACGTATAAACTGTTCAATTGCATATTTTAACTCTATTGACAAACAGATGAAGAAAGACATTTGGCAAATGGACTGAGAAAAGCAACAATTTTCTTTTAAAATATATTCTAATACCTAGTACTACTACTATATTCTAGTACCTAAAAGTGATGTCTGGAAGGGATATTTATTTTTGATGACCTTACAAGTTTGATTAAACCATCAAAATATGAGGGAAAATATTTTAAAAATTTTAAGTGTGAGGGAAGAAAAAACACTAAACTTGGTTAAGCTATTTATCTGACAAAGTTATTGGGCAAAAAAGGCAAACTACAGCTATAAAAAGCTCACTGGAAAAAGCAAACACTGATTATAATCAGTTATTAATATTTCATTGGTTCTCTCTTGTTTTTGTATGTGTTCATTATTTCTTGGTATGACAGCCTGGCTAAATATTATGTCTGGACAATTTGGCATGTTTCATTGCATTATCACAAATAAAACAATTGACTTATGCACAACTATGCAAATCTTTAACAAATATTTAATATTTACATAAAGGGTAAAGATATTTCCTAGGCTGGATTTTTGGCCTCTACTATTTTTATTTTTTATTTTTGTAAATGCAGTTTAAAAATTTCTTCTATTAAAGGAGCAGTATGTAATATTCACAGCTAGTGGTTGAACTGGGTACTGCAGTCCAAATTCAAAATATTGGAGAAGATTGTTTCTTCCACCACCACCTCAGACTCGATGCTCACATGGGTTGCCAGATTGAGGACAGGAGTGAGCACAATCGACAGTGGAAAGCTATGAGCTTTACACTGTAAGTTGATGAGTTGATTTATCCATGTTGTAATATGGACATAGAGTAGAATCTGCAATCTCTGACCCAGTTTGTTTGCTGGCTTTCATGGCTGCAATAAGCAGTGTTTTTCACCAACTGGCAACCTGGGGTGTCAAAATACTATTGGGTAAATTGGCAGTGGGTGGGATCACACAGACCAAAACAAAAACAGACATTCTGACACGGAACACACATCTCAAAATATAGAATAGAATAACTGGTTGTAGCGTTGTTTTTCTTAGAAGCAAATATGTAAACTTAGCATGTTTCCTAAATATCTGCAAACATTATATGCTTTTTTTAAAAAAATGTTTACATTTAACTTGCTTTTAAAAACAATAAATACAACAATATTCGTAATATATGCCATGTTTGTCAATTGTAAAAATGATTTATGTGTTTACATTTTTTTTTTTTTTGGAATTAATAAATTGTATTCCTACATTAAAGGCACAGTATGTAGTTTTTAGCCACTAGAGGTCGCTTATTTCAAAACAAAGACATAGCTTGATGCCTGGGAGGTGTTGTCTTCATGTCTACAGCCGGTGGAAAAGAATCTGACCAAGGCAGAAATCACATTCATGGATAAGCTAATGTATTTAAGATTTATTAACATTACTGTAGTATGAAGCAGGGTGTGGCTGAAAGCCGTCGGAGCGGAACGAGGCAGCTGGAGCGATTTGCTAATGAAAGACAAACGCAACACATGGCTTGAGAGTGCTGTTTTATCATATCAGATACATTTGTGTGTAGTGGTTAAACGGATCGTTGTTGATCCGTGATCCGTTCGGGCCAAGCCCCACGGTTCGGCACGCATGTGATTCGCGGATCAATTGGTTTTTACTTTTTGGAATCCAAGTTTAACCGCAATAGAGTGAAAGGTTATCATTTGCACGTGTTTTGTCTTGCTAGTTTTCACATTAAATAGATAGAAAACCATTCCATCGCTAGAAGAGGCAAAAGAGGATTTAATTCGGTATCGCACGCCACGCTGTTATCGGTGTGAACAGACGCACATACATACAAGACTCGCGCGCGCACAGAGAGAGAGAGAGGCGTGTTTCAGACAGCTCGCAAACTCCAAATTGATTTCTTTTTCGCGTCCTCAGTGCACTTGGATGGACACATACAAGCATTATGTCAGTCAAAATACCCCTCTTGGCAAGTATTCTCGTAAACGCATTCGGATATGTCTTAACTGAACGAGGTGAGAATTCGGATGTGTATCTATCGGATGTGTGCGTGCATGGGGTCTTACTCTTAAAGTGACAGCAACCTATAAATACCTGCTGTTGTCTGTTATGTAAATCAAACAACAAAACACAGCTTTAACAAAGATTAATCTATATTAAATTTATACGCTGAACAGTGTCATTTTACATTTAATTACTACATTTCTGTACACGAAAATTAATACTACAGTTAAACCTTATACTTTATTTGTAACTTTATAATGTATTTATCTATGCTTGTAATTGGTGTACAGTATTTTTTTCTTTTTACAGTCTGTTCACTTGCCTTTAATAATGTATTAGTTAGGCTAGTAGTTTCTGCTGTGGTATTAGAGTAGTTAAAGTATGCTAAGTAATAAATGGAAAGTTACCCCCCACCCCCAATTTTTTTTTTTTGTGCTGATCAGAAAAATGATCCGATCCGTGACTTAATAACCGTGATATGATCCGAACCATGAGTTTTGTGATCCGTTGAACCACTATTTGTGTGTTGAAAGTTGTTTTAATGTAAGCTAGATCGATATTAGTCATGGTAAAACATGGTACTCACAAGAAATCAAGAAAACAAGATTTAAACAATAAGACTTACTGTGTTGAGCTGTATAACAATGATTAGTTTTCTGTCTATAAATGTATGCTCACCTGTCTAATAAAACACATAATACATTAAAGTGTCTTTGGTGTTTCCATTGTTTCTACAAAATAAAACCGTAAATCGAGGGTAACACGGGTATGATGTCATTGATAGGCGATGTCCATGTCCTGGTTAAAATTGCTTATTTCTCTGGATTTAAACATTCTTGGAAATATTTGGGATAATGTAAGTGGTTCTTGGGTATTTTAATACAAAAATCTTACATATTGTGCCTTTAAGTGGCACTTGTTGAAGAGTCGCCATGTCAAATTTTAAAAACAGTCCCTCATTTAGCTCTTTTTTTTTTTAACACAAGAATGATAGATGTATAAGAAAGATGTTTTAACAAATGCTTCTGATAATACATGACTCTAAATCAGCTTAATCCTACAGCATTTCCAACCGCTCGGTTATATAAATATGTACTTCTGCACATCTCTGCTACAGACAAGCACTCGCACGCACTTTCCTCTCTGCTCAGTCCTGTCTCGACTGTCTAGTTAGTGTGACAAATTCTCCTCATTTTATTACCAATCTATGTAAATATTAAATGATTATAGTGCATGATAACAGACCGCTCTATCTCTCCCCTCCTTCTGTTCCGGATATACACTCCTAATCTGTCATTCCGAGGCACTGCTAGCTTGTGCCTGGCTCAGCAGATATCATTGAAAAACTGTCAGTGCGAGACATGTTTATTCTCTCTATTCTCTTACGTTCTCTTAGAAGCTCTTTTTGATGCCTTTCTTCTCTGCTTTCCTTCCCCTGAGGTGCTTTTCACCATCTTTTCATTTGTATATTTTTGCGTATGTGTACATGTCTGTTTCTTCTTGCTGAGGGCCACTAGCGGGTGTTTAGTCGGGATGAGCGTGTCAGGAAACGAGATGATGTAAGAGTGAGTAGACGGACCAGTAGAGCAGGTATATTGCTGGTATCATTAGTCTGACGGCGAATACTGAGCTCGAGCTTTCAGCAGGCGAAATGCCAAATGCTGTGTTTATGTCTGTGTTCTATATCAGTATTGAAGTTGTCTATTATTTCGATTTATCTTTCTCAGTAGTTTATCTGTCTTGTGTGTGGGCGTTTGTATGGACTGCTCTCTGCCTCTTTCTGACTAATTAACTGGTAATTTGTGTGTATGTAAGCGTAATCATCTACTTATCGGCTTTATGAAGCCTGTTTATGTTCTCATGTGTGTGTGTTGGTGCTGCTGTGTGTATGTTTGAGTGTTTGTAAAGCTGACAGTTCCCATATTGCAGTGGAACTGGCCTTTACCAAATGTCTCAATCCCACTCCTGCTGAGATCTCTGACAGGTTACTCACTTCACCATCAATCTCCTGCTGCACTGACTAACAGCCTGAAACACATGCCATATTATCTGTCCGTCTGTCTATCTGTCCATCTATCCACCTATCTTTTGCTCTATTACTCTATCTTTCTTTATTTCTGTCTGTCTTTCTGTCTATTTGTCTTTCTATCTATTGCTCTGTCGTTCTATCTCTGTATATTGTTCTGTTTTATCTATTGTTCTATGATTATATCTATCTTTCGGTAATTCTGTTTCTGTTTTTCTGTCATTCTATCTGCCGTCTGTCTGTCTTTCTATCGTTTTGTCTGTTCTGTCATTTTGTCTGTCATTCTATCGGTATATCTGTCATTCTGTCTGTTCGTCTGTCTGTCGTATCATTCTCTCTGTCGTTCTATCGTTGTGGCTGTCGTTCTGTCTGTTGTTCTGTCTGTTGTTCTGTCTGTTGTTCTGTCTGTTGTTCTGTCTGTTGTTCTGTCTGTCGTTCTGTCCGTCTCTGTCATTCTATCGTTCTGTCTCTGTCATTCTATAATTCTCTGTCTGTGGTTCTATCGGTCTGTCTGTCGTTTTGTCATTCTCTCTGTCTGTCTGTTGTCCTACCGTTCTCTCTGTCATTCTATTGTTCTGCCTGTCGTTCTGTCATTCTCTCTGTCTCTGTGGTTCTATTTTTCTGTCTGTCGTTCTATCGTTCTGTCATTCCATCGTTCTGTCTGTCGTTCTATTTTTCTGTCTATCGTTCTGTCATTCCATCGTTCTCTCTGTCTGTCGTTCTATCGTTGTGACTGTTGTTCTGTCTGTCGTTCTGTCTGTCCTTCTGTCATTCCATCGTTCTGTCTGCCGTTCTATCATTCTGTCTGTCTGTCGTTCTTTCTGTCTGTCATTCTATCGTTCTGTCTCTGTCATTCTATAATTCACTATCTGTGGTTCTGTCGTTCTGCCTGTTGGTCTGTCTGTCTGTCTGTCTGTCTGTCATTCTATCATTCTCTCTGTCTATCGTTCTGTCTGTCTCTTGTCGTTCTATAATTCTCTGTCGTTCTGTATGTCATTCTTTTGTTCTGTCGTTCTGTCTGTCATTCTATCGTTCTCGCTGTCTGTCGTTCTATCGTTCTGTCTGTCTATCTGTCATTCTCTGTCGTTCTATCTTTCTGTCTTTGTCTGTATCGTTCTGTTCTGCCTGTCTGTGTCGTTCTCGTTCTTTCTGTCATTCTGTCTATGTTGTTCTGTCATCCTCTATCTGTCGTTCTTTCTTGTTGTCTTTCTTTCTTGTCATTCTGTCTTTCTGTCATCTGTCATTGTCTGTTGTTCTCATTCAAAATGTTCATTCTGTCGTTCATTTCATTCTGTTATTCAAATTCAAATGTTCATTCTGTCATTCGTTCTGTCATTCAAACATTCCTTCTTTCGTTCAGATGTTTATCCTATCGTTCATTTTATCATTCTGTGTGTGTGTCTAGTGGGCTAGTTTGGAAGGAGGGAGGGAAAGCAACGGGGTCCACGGAAAGTTCAGAGAAAAAAATTATGTAAAAAAAGTTGTCTGTCTAGCAGGCTAGTTCGTTGTCTGTGAGAGAGTTTATTGTCAGATCTGTCTGTCTGTCTAATGGGCTAATTTGCCGTCTCTTGGTTTGCTTGTCTGTCACATTTTTGTGTTATTTCCTTTTAGCCATGGTGAGAGAAGAAAGAACGATGCAGTCTCTGTGGTGTAGCTTTATTAAGTCTTTACTGGTGAGCTTGGCAGGCCGTTTGTTTCTCTCAGCGCAGGGGCAGAAGTCAGCAGTTTGTTAAGGCGTTTTCTGCCTTGTGTTTAAAATCGCTTTTGCCTATGCTTAATCTGTTACATGCAATATCTGAAAAAAAGTGCTAATAGCAGATGATGGTGGAACACTTTTACCGCCTAATACATTTTAGAGCTGTTACAGCAAGCTCATGAATCTCAAATCAGATATTTGAGGTCTCGCTGTGTTTGCTGTACAGCGTAATGTGAGACTGTCTGATAACGAGAGCTAATGGTTTGATTGATTTCCCCCATATATAGGAAATAATGCAGTACTTCTCTGTACAAACTCCCTTTAACATTAATCTTGAGTCCATCTTGCAAAGGCTGTCCTGAAGAATGTCTGTAAACCCTTTAACATGGACACTTAAATGTGTCGGAGCTGTGGTTCTGTGTGAGTTTCTTCACTTTTTCACTATAAAAACCTAATTAGTTGTGACATGGTGACTGTGTCAGTTTCATTTCCTGTGCAGTCTAACCAGTGTGAATATAAAATGTGATTGGGGCATTTGGGATTGGACTTACATTTCCATTACTGAGTACAAATCTCATAATGTGCATATGGTGAGCTGGCTGATGGCATTAGCTAGTTACTAATCGAGCCGCACATGTTAAGTATTTCACACAAGCTCTCATCCATGTGTTTGAAAGCTTTTTGCCTCGACTGTGATGGATGATGGAGAATGATTTTGTTTGTGTTTTCCATCAAAATGGTGCCGATTCTCGTGTCGGAGCTGGTGCAGAAACTTTTTTTTAACCTGACCATGTTTTAATTGGCTTAAACTAAGATGAACAATGACGTAACTGACTGCTGTTACACATTCGTTTTTCTTTCTCAATCGTTTAGTTCACCTAAGCCATAAGCATGTTTATGAGGATACTCAATGTTTTACATGCATTTTAACAATTTTTTTGCATGTATGTGTCAGTTCAGGCACAAATAGATGCGGAAGAGAACAGCATCCGGTGTTCACGTGCATCTGAGCGGCTGTGTGCGCGTGTGCACACATAAAACAGCCGCACGTTCAGAATCGAGTTCTCTTTCGTGTCTTTGTGCGCTCAAATCACATGCGTTTTGAACTGTGGTTTCTGGACCGTGCGGATTAACGATCCCTATACTTGACATGACTATCACGGAAGCGCACATCGTGATTTCGATGCTAAAAAGATATATTGTGCAGCCCTAACTTAGACACAAAAAAGGGTGTGTGTGTGGAAGTCTGTGTGTTTTGTGGTGTTTAAAGGGCAAGTGGGCTTGTGGCTTGGGCGCAATCATTTGAGAAAAGGGAACAGACACCATGGATTTGAGAGACTGTGACTTAACCTTCCCCTCCAGTGAGCCGTGTGTGCGCACGTATGTACGTTTTCAGATAGTCAGGCCTGATATGTCTTCCTTAGAGGCCTTCCTGACATTTCAATTCACTGGCCATTCAAACTTCACCGGCTGCACTGGAGTCATTAGCAGCTGCCCACCCAGATTTTTCTAAATTTACACACATGCTAACAATCATCTACTGATAAGACTTCCTCTCCAGCTACAAATACAAAGTGGACAGATGTTGTGAAATTTGCATTCTATTACCCCTCCCTTCTATCATAAAAGCTCACGTTCTCCCCTCTCGCTTTTGGCCGACACGCTATTTTGTGCGCATGTGTCTTTTAAATCATCTCTAATTCTCTTCCTCCCACATTCTTCCTCTTCTCTTTCCTCTTCTTTCTTTTTTCTCCTTCCATCTGGCCCGAAATCATAAGGATTTAGGAAGATGAGCCATCAGAGCTACCGGAGGTTCGGGGGAATGGCGTCAGAGCCGTGGGCAGTGTCAGGGAGGCCGTGGGCTGGACAGAGGTCACACAGGTTGCTTGAAAGCTACCGTGATGACTTTGACAAATATGGCAGACCAACCCTGAAGAAAATAGTTAGTTATTAGGTGATTCAGAGCGTATCCACACTGGAGTGGGCAATATATAGCGCTCAGCCATCCAAGAACACAACAGTGAAAGAGAGGAGGGGGAGAGATGGAGAAGCAAAGATGGTGAAACAACAAAACAATGGCAATGTTTTCACAGTTTACCTTCAAAATGTCTCTCAGAGGATTCTTGCTCATATTTGGATGTTATCATGTATCGTATGGAAGTTGCTATCTTAGCAGTATGCTCATATATTTTTAATGATAAATACTGTATGAATTGCATTTAATTTGTAGTGTTTAAGGGAAACATTGGTAGCCCTACATTACGTACGTAATGCTATTGTAAGTTTGGTTAACTTTAGACTGTACTGCAGTAATAGCTTTTTTTCTTGTTCAGAGATCCTTTTCTTTCTTGCTTTCTTTCTTTCTAAATTATTTAAAATTTATTTTCAACTTCTTTTTAATTATTTATTTCATTTTAAATTGTTTTTAATTTATTTATTTTAAAATGTATATTTCTAAATTATTATACATTTATTTTAATTTGAAAATAGTTTTATTTTTTAATATTTTTTAAATGTAGTTTTCTAAATAATTAAAAAAATATTTATTTTATGTATTATGTATTCTGTGTAAATTACGTATTTTAAAATGTATTTCTAATTTTTTAAATTGTTTTAATTTTACATTTTTTGTTTATTTTTAAATTAAATTTATTTTCAAATGTTCATTTGTAAATTATTATAAATTATTTTTAAATTTTAAAATAGTTTTTTATTAAACTGTTTTTTAAATGTATTTTTCTAAATAATTTTAAAAATATTTTTTATTTTAAATTATGCAAAATTATGTATTTTAAAATGTATTTATTTCTAAATTATTTTACCTTTTTAAATTTTACTTTTTTATTTGTAAATTATGCAAAATTATTTATTTAATTTTTTTACTGTAAAATATTTTTATAAAATATTATGAAATATTATGTAAAATTTTATTTTTATTTTTATTAACAAAAAACTACTGACTTTGATAAGTCAGTTTGATAAATAACTACAGACTTTGATAAGAAAACACTAGGTAACAACCAAAGCTCTAGTAACCACATCACGTTGGTGTGTTTTTTACAGGTAACAGCACTCATGTTTTCTTCAGAAAATGTTTTTTTTATATTGTTTACTCAGTACACTAACATTCATAATGCAACATGAGCAGTGAGCAAGCAAGCCAACATATGTGGTAAAATGCAGCATGAGTCAAGCAGATAAGTTGTCAGTAATGTTGCTCTAAGACTTGCATTAAAAGCTAATGTTTTCTCTCTAAAAATACAACTAAATAATATGAAAAGCTACAGCCTTGCATCCAAAGATAATAGAAGATTTACTGAATCCTCTTACATAGGAATGTGTAAAACTAGTTGGTGGTGGGATGCCTGCACAACTAGTCGACTAATCAATCTCAAGGAAGTCCTGAATAAATAAACTGGTAACAAAAAATATTTTCTTTTTTTCTTTTCTTTTCTTTTTTTTAACTACTCAGGTCAATTAGTGAAGTAGATAAATTTATCTAGATCTTAAACAAAAACAAATTTCATACAAGTCAGGAAGATTTTGTTTTTAAAGAAATTAATAATTTTATGCATAAAGAATGCATAAAATTGATCTAAAGTGACAGTAAAGACATTTTTAATGTTATAAAAGATTTCTGTTTCAAATAAACGCTGGTCTTTTCAACTTTCAGTTTATAAGAGAATTCTGAAATCCATGTATCATATTTTCCACACAATATTAAGCATAATATTAAACAGTTTTCAACATTAATAATAATAAATGTTTCTTGAGCAGCAAATCAGCATATTAGAATGATTTCTGAAGGATCATGTGACACTGAAGACTGGAGTAATGATGCTGAAAATTCACCTTTGCATAACAGTAATAAATTATATTTTAATATATATGTAAATAGAAAACTGTTATTTTAAATAATAACAATATTTCATATTATTTTTATATAATATCATAATATTACTTTTTTTTTACTGTATTTTTGATCAAATGCAGTCTTTGTGAGCATGAGACCTCTTTCAAAAATATTGAAAAGTCTTGCCCCCTCCAAACTTTTGCAACAATAGATTTAATTTCATCATTTAATTCAGTTTCGTTTAATTTTGTGTTGTTTCGTTGTTCCATTGTTCCATTTAATTTCGATTTGTTAGTTTCATTTTGTTTCATTGTTTCATTTAATTTAATTTCATTTCATTCCGAGCCCATGTAAGGACAAATGTTTCAGGTTAGGACCCTTGGACAGACGAGTAAAGTGTGTTTGGATGTGTTTGTTGGGTGGTGAGAGCTTATCAACAGAGCAGCAGAAGAGAGACGATAACAGGGCTTTTAGAAGCATAGCTTGGCTTATCTGTAGTGTTTAGCGTGGCTAGTCCTCTGGGCTTTAGACACTGTCTGCTCCATCTGTCCTTGCTTTGCAAAAGCGCATGGACAAGAATGGACGCAATCTCTCCTGTGGCACACTGTACTCGCTTTCTTTTCCTCTCCAATGCTGCGGTTCTGGGCTCCGCACATAGAGACCCGTACGCGCTATTACCCTAAGAGGGCCTCATGATTTCGCCGCAAGGCAGTGTTTATAATTTGTTCAGTGTGCTTTATGTGCGTGTGTGTGTGTGTGTTCGGGTACAATGTGTAATCTAGTTTTTGGGGAGCGGAGGGAAATGGGAAGGGGGGATTGGATGAGGAGAGGGAGTCGTTCTGGCCGTGCCGACTCATTCAGTGCCCAGAAAATTGCTCTTCCCCTCTTGAGCACCCCTTTCTTCAGTCTGCATTGCTCTACTTTCTCTACTCACTCTTGCATGCTCCTCTCATGTAGGGTAACTCCAAGCAAACTTTGAACAGAACCAGATTAAAAGCCTGCAGAGGAAACACTCATCTGCTGTGCTTTTTAAAGGGGTTTATTTTTTTTCCTGTAGCTCCTTCCCTCTGTCATCTCCCCGCTGAGTGTGAAGAGGGTTTGTCAGCAACTCATTAGTTCATCTTCATTACCACCATCCAGCCTCACAGCCCTTCTCTCATTCTTTCCTTCTTTTGTTTCTTTTTTTGATTGTATGTTTACTCATTCTATTGTTTGTTCCTCTCCTTTGTTCATTTTCTTTTATTTGGTTACTTCAGGTTGTTCTGTTGTTGTTGTTTGTTTTGTTTGTCCATGTTTTTGTTCATTCATTCATTAATCCTCTCTCATGTGTTCGCTTCTTCATTTTTTGCTTTGTTTTTATTTTTGCCTTGAATGTTTGTTTGTTCAATTTTTCATTTTTTTTTTTAACTTGTTTCATTTAGTTTGTTAATTTGTTTGTTGTTTTTTCTGTTGTTCTTTCTTTAGTTTATTCATGCATCTGTTTGTGTTTTAATTTGTTTTTGTTTGGTCATTCTTTCATTTGTTTGTTACTTGATTTCTTTATTCATGTTTCTATTTGTCCTTAATTTGTTGTTCAGTGTTTCGTTTGTTTGTTTGTTTGGTCATTCTTTCATTTGTTTCTTGATTTATTTTTCATCCTTTATTTTCTCTTTCTTTCTTTTTCTTTTTCTTTCTTTTTTTCTTTTCTTTCTTTTTTTCTTTCTTTCTTTCTTTCTTTATTTCTTTCTTTCTTCCCTCCCTCCCTCCGGCTGTTTGGTGTTTGTGACAATGTGCAAGAGAGACAATGATTAGGAGATAGATGAAATATGCAGAGGAAAGTGAAAACATGGTTAGATATGGTTGCGAGGTGTGTGCGCGCGTTCTGTGTGACGCAAGCCACGATTAGAGCTGTAACACTCTCCGATTAAACACACATTTAAATAGACACTGCCTCAGGAGAGACGGATAGAGAGCAAAAGAGAGAGAATGTCAGAACCATGTGCTTTCATCTGCAGAGCTTGCATAAGATATTCATACAGTCTTTATGTACACATGGCCCTTCTGTGCTCTCTCAACCTCTCCATAGCTGTGTTTCTGTGTTTCTCACACTTTCACCTTTTAATGCACTTTTCCTGATCTGACATCCTCCTCTCTTTTACTTTTCTGTAATTTTGCTCAGTCTTTCAGCTAGCAGTATCTCCATTTCATCCAGTCATCTTTTTTTATTTTTTTCTACTTTTCTCTCCCCTTTTCAAGTCCTCTTTCTTCTCCATTTCTTTTGCCTCTATATCTGTATTTTCAGTGCCAACATCTTTTTCCTAATTTGCTGACCTCTATCATTCCCTCATCTCAATTCATTCTGCCCTCTCTTCTCTCTATCGCTGCCCCCTCCCAGATTTGGCCCTGTTCTTTCGTACGCTATCTGTCATTTTGCCTGCTGCGTAAATGGTTTCCTATTTCCACATCCAACGGCCCTTTCTTCTCTTCGTTCTTCCATTGGCTTGTTGCTTATTTGTGTTCTCTGCCCGAAACTACATTTCTTTCTCTCTCTCTTCCGTACTTTTTTTTTTTTTCTCAGTGGTATTACTTAGGGCTGCCCATACCAGGTTGAAGTGCCCTACTTTTTCTCCCCCCACCCTCTTTTCCGCACCCCCTCCCTGTGTTGATTTATTCACATGCAGAGAGCAGAGATAGACAGATAGAGACCCAGCGGAAGGGAGGTTTGGAAAGAGGAGGTCAGTGGAGAAGTGGGAATGACTTTATCTGACATTCTACTCATGTTAAATTGGAATTGAACAAATAATCAGAGGGTCAACAGATTACCTCAGAAGTAGAATACTTCAAATTTGCATACTCCTGCTCTTCAGCTGGTATTAACATGGCTCTCACTAGTTCGTGATGCATGTAGTTTGTTGACAAGTGGTCAGAAGAGACACATTTAAGACTCATGTTAACACTACGTGTAAACAAAGTGTCTCAGCTGGCCGATTGAGAACAGATCAGATGGTAATAGATGGTAATACCTCCATGTAAACAGGCCTTGCAAGTTTTTTTGCATAAGACAATAAGCTAGTGAAGTTTGCAGATGCATTTGGCTGGCACCTTTTATTTAAAGTGATACAGTTCATTCAAGTTGTACATTTTCTGTTTATACAATCTCTGGGTATTGAATCCATAACCTTCCTGATGTTTTGAGCAATACTATTTAAAAGTATTACATGCAATTTAAAATCCTGTCTGTATTTTAGACACTGTACAGCTGTAAGGTCAGTCTAGCTAAGGTCTGGTGTTAGTCTGCTTGTGTTTCATGGTCAAATTGATTTCATTACAGTGCTGAAATATAGACGTGGCATGCTATGGTTGAATTAACAGCTTGTTTCTATTAATAGAGGTGACTTGACGACAGTGTAGTGTCGTAATATCTGTAGCCGGTTTTGATGACCCTGAGCACCCACTAGTAATGTGTTTTTATATGACACTGATGGCCAGAGACATTCCGAGTATCAACAGTAGATCATACGGCGGAGGATGTGATGAGCTGAGCTTGAGCATGACAGAGCGGGCCTTGATTGGAAAGACACATACATGGACACACTCACTCACTGGAGACGGTCCAGGGCCTTCTCCGTAAAAGGGAACGGTTTGATGACTCCATTATGGGCCGCGGCTACAAGACTTTATTAGACTGTATTTGTACTCAGGGGATTCTTAGTGGAACCAGCCTTGTGTATGGTTCATGTGCACACGACAGCCTGCGAGGAGTTGCCTAATTAATTAGCTCGCTGAAAAGAGCCGGAAAAGTGTGGCTTTATTATTCGCCGGAGCAGTCGTGCAGTAAACCATTTATAACCACTGAACTGCTGTCAGTTTTAACTGATACAAATTTGCTTGGAGTATCTGAATTAAATGTGAATTGTGGCATGATTGAAGATCAGCAATCGAGTGACAAACAGAAAGTCAAATAGCGCCTTTTGGGGGGTTAATGAGGCACAGGTGCTCAAGAAAAGCAAGACGGGAAGAAGTAGAGAAAGAAAAAAAATGTTTTATTAAAGCTAAACAAGCTCTGGCTTATGATTTCCGTGATGCAGAAGGCAAGGACAGAATTGCAGAATTCAAGCATAAAAATGAATTTTGCTGTATAGCATGGAATGTTACATAAATTTTAGAATAATAAATCAAAAGTAGGTCTGTAAAATTGATTAAAGTTAATCACGATATGAACGAGTGGCAGTAATTATTAAACTGCAGAAAGGACTGCTATTGAAGTGTGAGAGTAAACTTAAAGGATTAGTTCACTTCAGAATTAAAATTTCCTGATAATTTACTCACACCCATGTCATCCAAGATGTTTGTGTTTCTTTCTTCAGTCGAAAAGAAATTAAGGTTTTTGAGGGAAAACACTCCAGGATTTTTCTCCATATAGTGGACTTCACTGGGGTACAACGGGTTGAAGGTCCAAATTGCAGTTTCAGTGCAGCTTCAAAGCACTCTACACAATCCCAGAAGAGGAGTAAGGGTCTTGTCTAGTGAAACAATTGGCCATTTTGTAGAAAATAAATAAAAATATACATACTTTTTAGCCACAATTGCTTGTCTTGCACTAGCTCTGCGATACGCCAAGCATTACGTAATCACGTTGGAAACGTCACATGTGACTTAGGCGGAAGTACAGACCCAGTGTTTACAAAGCAAACATACAAAGATTAAGTCAAATGCCCTATACAAAAAAAGGTAAAACAACGATGTCGGATGATTTTGAAGTTGGAGGAGAAAATGAGAAAAATGTTCGCTCTACCGCGGTACTTCCGTGACCTTACTAACGTGATTACGTAATACATGGCGCATTACAGACCTAGTGCAAGATGAGCATTTGTGGTTAAAAAGTCTATACAGTTTTATTTTTTTTAGAAAATGACCGATCGTTTTGCTAGACAAGACCCTTATTCCTCTTCTGGGATCATGTAGAGCCCTTTGAAGCTGCACTGAAACTGCAATTTGGACCTTCAACCTGTTGAACCCCACTGAAGTCCACTATATGGAGAAAAATCCTGGAATGTTTTCCTCAAAAACCTTAATTTCTTTTCGACTGAAGAAAGACCTAAACATCTTGGATGACACAGGGGTGAGTAAATTATCAGGAAATTTGAATTCTGAATTGAACTAATCCAGATTGAGCAAGATCAGCTGAAGAGGGAGAAAGGTGGAAAAGAAAGAGGTGAGAAAGGAAAGTCAACTTGAGTGAGAAAGAACGAACGAAAGCTCAATTGGTAGAGTCTTTTTGGCACTTAAGCTTGAACGAGATCGAAGCGGAGAAGGGAAAAAAATGTGTGGGGTAACCTCATTATAAGTGTAGGAATCTAAAAACAGGAAAGAGGAGTGCGAGTCTGACAGTGAAGGTGTCTGTAAAGCCCGCTAATGAGCTGATGTGATGCGAGTTTGTGCGAGCGGAGATCAGAGCCGGTGAGAAGCAGCGCCGAGGTGATGATGAAGATTAGGGAGGCCTGGCGCTGGAGTTTCCCACTGGAAGAAGGCCGCAGTAGGAGATGGATGAGGCACGGTTCCACTGCGAATTCAGCTCTGCACCTGCTCACACCAGATCATGAACTCTGGGCCGGATCAATGGCTCTCGGCCTCTGATCTCAGCCGGCATCAGAGCTCCTCTCTTCTAGACTCTTCTAGTTGCTCTTCACAGCTGACCTCAAGGCTTATTGCAGACGGCTACGTCTCGGTGTGTAACCATAACAAAGCTGCTGTGGACCGCTTTGTTCCATGGTGGGCCAGTTTAAGTGGTTTACAAGGAATATCAAAAACTGCCGGCGACTGCACAGATCAGTAGATCCCACAACTTGTGTTATTACTTCTCACAGCAGATTCCTCTTAGAAGATGTTAGTTTAGCTACGGGAACCTTTAAGGCGTCGCTCCGCAAAAAAAAAAATCAGCTTGTGGTTTTCTTTGAAGGTGGAGATGCGTTTGTAGCCTGTTATTGTTAGCATAGCAAAGCGCAGGAGAACTTCTGTGAGACATGCGGGAGCTGTCCACCCGTCATGTTCTCTTAGGGTAAGAATTCCTCTGTGAATACACCTTCCTTTGGAGTTTGAGGTGTGTATATGAACTCATGTGATACTACATGTTCTTCAAACACAAGTTCAGGACACTCGATCCATAATAGTGTGATTGCTTATCTGAAATGCCTTGTATCATGTATCTTGCACTGAGGCTAATTATCTGTGGCATCTGACACAGTTGCAGTCGATAGCAATAATACTGAGATACTAAAGTGTAAAATAAGAGGTTTTGAACACACCACATAGAATTTGTGATTTGAGCCTGCTTTGAAGATTTGTTTTGTTTGTTTGGTCTTTTTTTCTCAAAAAAAAAAAAAAAAAAAGTTACACTACCATTCAAAAGTTTTGGGCTGGTAAGATTTTTTTTTTTTTTATGTATTTGAAAGAAGTCTTTTATGTTCACCAAGGCTGCATTTATTTTCCCAAGAATGCAATAAAAACTGTGTTGTGAAATACTACTACAATTTAAAATAACTGTTTTCTGTGTAAATATATTTTTAAATGTAATTTATTCCTGTGATGCAAAGCTGAATTTTCAGCATCATTACTCCAGTCTTCAGTGTCACATGATCCTTCAGAAATCATTCTAATATACTGATTTGCTGCTCAAGAAACATTTTATTATCAGTGTTGAAAACAGTTGAGCTGCTTGTATTTTTGTGGAAACTGTGATGCTTTTTTTTTCTCAAGAGTCTTTGATGAATAGATAGTTTAAAAGAACAGCATTTATTTGAGATAGAACCTGTTGTAACATTATAAATGTCTTTACTGACATTTTTGATCAATTTAATGCATACTATCTAAATAAAAGTATTAATATCTTTTTTTAAAAGGGGACCTGTAATTGCCCCTTTAATAAGATTTAATATAAGTCTCTGGTGTCCCCAGAATGTGTCTGTGAAGTTTCTCAGAATATCCCACAGATCATTTATTACAGCTTGTCAAATTTGCCCCATTTGGGTGAGCAAAAATGCACCATTTTTGTGTTTCCCTCTAAATGCAAATGAGCTGCTGCTCCCGGCCCCCTTTCCAGAAGAGGACGGAGCTTTAACAGCTCGCGCTTCGGCTGCTCAACAACAACAAAGCTGAAGAATCTCAAGTAGCCAAAATCACGATTGTCAGTAACGGTGTTCAGCAGGAAGTTACAACTTTTAGAATGCAACTGGACATTTCTGAATGGTTAGTGGATAAATTTATGTAGCTGCTGTGGAGTTTATTCAATTCATCGACTAGCATGTGCCGTCATGTTAATCTTTTGTGCAAATCCAGTGTTGAACTGACCCTCATTTGGGAAGCAGTCCGGCGTAAAATGACGGCATGGCAACAACACTCTACTACAACAACTCTTCCTCTTTCCTAAAGCAGCCCAACATGGCCTCACCCCCTTTGTTGCGTGTTCCCGGGGGCAGGGTTTATGTAAATTTTGGGGTTTGTGATGTCACAACCCAGGAAGAAGCTCGTTGTAGTCCCTACCAGCCATTTCTTGTAGTCCTTAAAAAGTGATTTCTGTAAAAAAAAAATATCTCCCTTTGCATTGAATTTTGAGCGTCGTAACTTTGTTTATTCTCAAACAGCAACATTATACACTAACTAAAGTTAAAAAAGTGAAATCATAATAAAGGACCCCTTTAAAAGTCTTACTGACCTCAAACTATTGAACAGTATTGTACATTTATTTATCTATTCATATTAATTTTTAAATGATATTGTTGCTCCCAAATTAAAACTGAAAATGTACAAGAATATGACTCATGCTGTCAGACTTAAAATGGTGTTTCCTGCACCATCATTCTATCCACCAAGGTGTCCGTGGGCTGAAAAATGGTTGAAGACCTTTTTTTTTTTTTTTTTTTTTTTTATAGCAAATCTGATGATGCTTTTAGTTTTAAATAAGAGTGTCGCACTTGCATGTTTTACCATATTCATACCCATTCTACAGATCTTCACTATTCCCATCAAATCAGCACCCAAAAATGCAAAAAATTGCTAATTCTTTCTGGGCCTACTTAATACAAATGAAAAATGTGGAGGTGTGGGAGAAAGAGAGGCTGGGTGTACCAAAAAGAGGAAATTGTGTGAAAACTTGACTACTGCATGGCTTAGTTGTTTAGACTGGCTTTGAAAAAAGGAAGTAGGACATGCAAATAGTGTTTGATAACATCAGTGAGGCTCATGACTTGGCTTTTTTTACCCAGTACCTCCCAAGAAATTCTAGGCCATTTGTTTTATGATTAGCCCCCAATAGATTTGCATGACCACCCAGTGCAGTTTGCAGACAAGAGCTTCTGGAGCCAGCTAGGCCAGGGTTTCCTGCCACGGTCGCTCTGGTTTATCTTGATAGGTGAGAAATTAGCACAGCGGAGCTTGTGGTGAGCAAGCTGCCATTTGGAGATGCCGCAGACTCTGGCTAGGGGATTGCCAAATCTCAGAAGCTCTTTAAAGTGCAGAAGTGCCCTCTTCCTGTGAGCCCCAGTGAAGATTGATGTGCAGATTTTTGTATATTGTGTTAAAGCTCATGTGCTACCCAGCCCTTTGAATACACTTGCCAGTTCAAGTTTGAGGAAGCACATGGCTCTCAAAGGTTTTTTTAATGCTGGCAGTCCATCTTTATTGTGATCGGTGTGTTCTGCTTTTAGTGTGACAAATGGATGTAAGCTTTATTAAATAATAATGTAGACGCAGGAGGGAGAGCACAGGAGAGCTGTAACTGTCAAGAAAGAATTTCTGCTTGTAAGGAAATCCTTCACCTTGTTTACGCAGTTTCTTTTGAATAGCCGATTAATAATTTGTTGGTAGCCCAGATGGTTTTTATAGTATTACATTTTAAGATTGTGTTTATTTGGGTTCAGTTATGGACTTGTGAGTGAATCATGGGTCAGATTTCACCGCGCAATTTAAAAGGAAAAGTAATAAAAAATTATAAGTCTGTATATAATATAATAAGCTAATACTAATAATTAGTGTTGCCAAAAGTACCGACCACGATACCAAGTCGGTACTGAAATTTTAAAAATGTGAAGCGCTTTGAGCGCTGTTGAGCGGATTCATGTATAAAATAAAATATAAATACTTTACAGTTTCAATAGATTCTTTTTCTTCGCTTTTTTTTTTTTTTTTTTTTTGCATTACGGTAATGTGCTTAATTTGAATGAAAACAGTGTCACAATGAAAAAAATAGGCTTTATTTTCTTAAGAAACCATATTTCACTTTTCTTTCTTTTGAGTTTGGGGTGAAATATCACCTGGAGATGTTTTTGACAAGTTTTGTGAAATTCACCCAGTAAATTGACCCTTTGCTATGATCAGCATGGTGTGCCGGAGGAGAACCGGGGTGTTCATGCTTCTGAGGGTCTGCTTAACACATTGTTTGTTGGTTTTTGATAGGGGTGTTGATGAATAGATAGAGACAGTGGAAGAGGGGAAAAACAGATGGAGAAAGAAAACAGATGTCACATTCTGAGGTAGAACAGACAATGCTCGGAGGCAAAGCAAAATAACTGTTGACGGCACATGAGGAATCCAAAAAAAGAAGCGTGCAACAGTTGAAATTATTCTCCAGGCCTTTAATGTAGGGTTTCTCTGTATCCTCACAGAAAATATAGACATTATAATGTATATAATATATTAATATATAAGTCCTGCTATATATTTCTGTGAGGATACAGAGAAACGTTATTTCATGTGTCTGTCATTTTTATATATATATATATATATATATAAAAATTGGTAAAACGCTTATGATGTGTGTTTTTAGCCCTCATGTTTGTTTTTAATGCACAAAAACGTCATAAGTAAAGGCCCCCTTAGAAACCAGTCTAATTCTACAGGACTTCGTTAAGGCCGATTAATTGGCTAGTTGTTCAGGCAACCAAATGATTAGCTGATTTTTGAAAATATGCCGTTTTTTAAACATCCCTACTTTTTTCTCTTACTCTTCTTGTCTGTTTTTCCATCTCTCCGCTGGCACTCTCTGCTCTGTTGGCACAAAGATGAACGCTCTTGTCGCCAGATGTGACTGTGAATGAGCAGCTGTTGCTCTGTCACCCAGCTGCCTCTTCTCTCGCTGTCGCCTTGACGACAGTGACTCTTATCACCACAACAAATGTTCCTGGAAAACAAGGGGTGTGACCGAGATTGCAGCTTTTCCCCCGTATCCCTTCACCATCCTCTTCTCTTGATGTGTCGACGCACTTGTTTGCGTTGGCCTTTGATCAGATCTCCTTTTTTTCCTGTGTTATTTTTCAAAGCTGAGAAGGGCGACCTTTCTTCCAGGGAAGCACATATCGGTGGCATATTGTTAAAGCCCTGTTCTAACAAACCCGGGCAAGCTTGTTAGAAGCCAGTCAGGACATGGACATGCTTGCATAAAGATGTGTTTGCAATAGGGTTGCATTAGACACCGCAGAGGGCATTAAATCGGGGCGCCGATCTCGGATCAAATCCGCATCTGCCTCGTCTGATCAAAGTGACTGTGAGCTAATGAGTGAGAATGATCTGCAAACAGCCCTCTGACTCCAAAAAAATGAGTGTTGAATGCTAAAGGCAGCGGTTCTTCAACACTGTGTACTGAGGTCATGGAAAACGGGGGATTTCAGGGGTGGCGGTGCAGAGTAATCTTGGCTTAGGACGTTTAGATGTATTGTGATTGAGGGGCATAACATCTGTGTGAGAGATGTGTGTCTGTGTGTGTGAAGAGGATTAGCATCTGAAAAGCTGAATGAAGGGCTTACACACAGGGAAAGGAGGTGTGGTGTGACAGCCATCTACATTTGAGAGTGCAGCGATATGTCTGAAAAGACAACGTCCTCGCTCCTCAGTCCGTCAATGAGTTCACAGGCAGCGGTTTAAAGAGTGCTTGACTCTTGTAGTGTTAATGCAAGATCTTTAACAAAAAATTGATGCACCTCTTGATGGAAATAAAGGTTGTGATGTTATTTCCATCAAGAGGTGCATTATTTTTTGGTCAAGATCTTGTATTGACAATGCAAGAGTCAAGCACTCAGTAAAGTACTACTCCAGCACATCCCAAAGACTTTCAATGAATTTAAGGTCTGGACATGCCAATTCATGTGTGAAAATGATTTTTCTTGCTCCCTCCCAACCATTCTTTCACAGTTTGAGCCTGATGAATCTTGGATTTGTCATCCTGGAATATGGCCATGATGTGTCTTCCTGCATGGTTGTTTAATAAATGAAAAGCTACACACTCCATCAGTTAGGGTTAACCCTCTGGCCCTCTTTCATATTTTATATTTTGAAATGTTAAAAATCGTAGCTTCATCGGAATGAGATGACACTTGGTGACTTTTGTCACATAAGAATTATGAACACACAAAAAAATCAAGGACATGATTCGGATATGTTAAAGGGTCAAAAAAAAAAAAGTCACACTTACCTTCTTCGTGGTCAAAAATTACCTATATAGCAAATGAATGCTCAAAACTCAAATTAGAGGTTCAGATCAAACCCAGATTTATTAAGCTGTAATAAAACATACCTGTTTAAAACATTACATTTTTTTTTATTGAATTTTGATGTTATGTATAACAAAATGTCCTCCTCTGTGTTCAGGTTTGACTGTAGTAAAATTAATGCAAAAACTGACACTTCACATCAAATAAAAAAAAAAAAAAAGAAAATAATAAATTCTTGACAAAAAGTAGTTTTTGAGAATGTCTAAGTATAAATCCAAATCCAAAACTTAATAAAAAATAAGTATTTGTGTCTAAAAAGAATTTATAAGCCAATGGCATTACATTGGATTTTAAATGCCTTGTCTCTATTTTAACATGGAATACTGCTTTAATTGAAAAATAATTAAAAAATATATTAGAAAAAAATTGTGTATTATTTTCAGTGGGGAAAAATAGCTAATATAAATTGTATAAATATTGCATAGTATCATGAAATACTCTCAAACTTTTATATAATAATCAAAAAAAAATTATTGAACAAAAATATATTACATTGGTTTTCCTGGGGAAAAAAAAAAAAAAACGGTTACATTTCAAGGCTTCGGTCACTTTTGACCGCGAAAAAGCCACCCTCCTAAACGAAGAGTGCCAGAGGGTTAAAAGAACTGCTGCCAAACATATAACATGCTAGAAACATAATAATCACTGCAATAATGATCCAGTCATGGACTCCTTGATGCCTTGTTCCTTAAAAACCTCAAAATATAAGAGAATTCCAAATTGTTGCCTTTAAAAGTCATAGAGATTAATACAATCTTAAAAGGTCATGGAAATTTTTATATTCTCAGTGTATATATATATTATTTTACTAGTTCTAAAGTTTTTCTTGCGCTGGAAATGACCATTTATGAGTGCAATCTCTATCGAAATCAAAACTCTAAATTCCTGGAAGAAACATGGATGGAAATGAATTCTTCCTGAAGGTATCATAAAGGACAGGATGTTACAGTATCTCACAGAAGTGAGTACACCCCTCACATTTTTGTAAATATTTTATTATATCTTTTCATGTGACAACACTGAAGAAATGACACTTTGCTACAATGTGAAGTAGTGAGTGTACAGCTTGTATAACAGTGTAAATTTGCTGTCCCCTCAAAATAACTCAACATACAGCCATTAATATCTAAAACGCTGGCCACAAAAGTGAGTACACCCCTAAGTGAAAATGTCCAAATTGGGCCCAAAGTGTCAATATTTTGTGTGGCCACCATTATTTTCCAGCACTTCCTTAACCCTCTTGGGCATGGAGTTCACCAGAGTCCACTCCTCCATGACGACACCAGCAAGGTCTCTAAGCTGGTGGATCTTAGAGACCTTGCGCTCCTCCACCTTCCGTTTGAGGATGCCCCACAGATGCTCAATATAAGGTTTAGGTCTGGAGACATGCTCGGCCAGTCCATCACCTTTACCCTCAGCTTCTTTAGCAAGGCAGTGGTCATCTTGGAGGTGTGTTTGGGGTCGTTATCATGTTGGAATACTGCCCTGCGGCCCAGTCTCCAAAGGGAGGGGATCATGCTCTGCTCATTCATGGTCCCCTCAATGAACTGTAGCTCCCCAGTGCCAGCAGTACTCATGCAGCCCCAGACCATGACACTCCCACCACCATGCTTGACTGTAGGCAAGACACACTTGTCTTTGTACTCCTCACCTGGTTGCCACCACACACGCTTGACACCATCTGAACCAAATAAGTTTATCTTGGTCTCATCAGACCACAGGACATGGTTCCAGTAATCCATGTCCTTAGTCTGCTTGTCTTCAGCAATCTGTTTGCAGGCTTTCTTGTGCATCATCTTTAGAAGAGGCTTCCTTCTGGGACGACAGCCATGCAGACCAATTTGATGCAGTGTGCAGCGTATGGTCTGATCACTGACAGGGTGACCCCCACCCCTTCAATCTCTGCAGCAATGCTGGCAGCACTCATACGTCTATTTCCCAAACACAACCTCTGGATATGACGCTGAGCACGTGCACTCAACTTCTTTGGTCGACCATGGCAAGGCCTGTTCTGAGTGGATCCTGTCCTGTTAAACCGCTGTATGGTCTTGGCCACCGTGCTACAGCTCAGTTTCAGGGTCTTGGCAATCTTCTTATAGCCTACAGCATCTTTATGTAGAGCAACAATTCTTTTTTTTTCAGATCCTCAGAGAGTTCTTTGCCATGAGGTGCCATGTTGAACTTCCAGTGACCAGTATGAGAGAGTGAGAGCGATAACACCAAATTTAACACACTTGCTCCTCGTTCACACCTGAGACCTTGTAATACTAACGAGTCACATGACACCTTGGAGAGAAAATGGCTAATTGGGCCCAATTTGGACATTTTCACTTAGGGGTGTACTCACTTTTGTGGCCAGCGGTTTAGACATTAATGGTTGTGTGTTGAGTTATTTTGAGGGGACGGCAAATATACACTGTTATACAAGCTGTACATTCACTACTTTACATTGTAGCAAAGTGTCCATTTCTTCAGTGTTGTCACATGAAAAGATAAAATATTTACAAAAATATGAGGGGTGTACTCACTTCTGTGAGATACTGTATACAAACAATGACTTTTTGTCTTCGTATCTCGGTTTGTCATCTTTTAGGAACAGCCCAGGATTTTTTCCTCCAGAAGAACCAAAGCCAGCTGGACCTTGACCCCTCAGGACGTTTTGTGGCTTAGCACATCTCAATGTAATATATCTCAGGTTAACCCAGATGGCGTTCATGGCCTGGGATCAAATTATTGGGTATTGCTTTTGGTGAAGGACGTGCACGGATGTGACTGACAGCCAGATAAGCCAATAGGGTAATCTTATTAGATGGAGGTGATGTCCTTCATGCTACATGATGTGCAAGCAGCCACCCAAGGTGAAGCCGATGTTATATAATTGGTTTTCATGGCTCTTGTTATATATATTTTTTTATGCATAAATTGAGCTGTAGATCCTTGAAATCCTAGGATCAGTGTGGCGGTAGACACGGAATTAAGTGCACGAGAGAGAGAGAGAGAGACCAATACCACGCTCGACAACCAAACCAGAGATTGGGCGCTTTTAATCAGAGCACAGCTCGCTATGGGGAAAATGCGACAAGCAACCTAATTTAGAGCTCCAAATCCCAAAGCCATCAGTGTGTGTGTGTGTGTGTGTGTGTGTGTGGGTTTGCCTATGCATGGATACTAACACCAGCGAATGAAAACACCTGACGTTTAGCCCAGATAAGCTGTAGCAGGGTGGTTGTTCTGCCTCGTTCAATTTCAAATACCGTGTTATGATTAAAAGGCTTGATATAGAAATCTGCAGCCTTGCTGAATGTTAGCTTCTTCCTCTGAAATGAATCAAAGGAAACTTGCCTTCTGTGAAGGCCATGGATGCTGTGATCTGTTTGTCCACAGGTGCTCCTCCACCTCGTCTCGTATTGAATTTTTGTGAGAAAAGAAAGTTCAGAAAGGGAATAGAGAATCGAAAGTTCTCTCCTGTTTTGGAACAGTCATGTTTCATGTATGTGTCTGCTTCAAATAGCATGTCCTTTAGTATTGTTGATAAGGTACCGGGTTTAACAAGTGCTTTGGTAACACTTTGCATTATGGTTCAATTCATTAATATTAGTTAATGCGATTACACTTTATTTTTCAGTACGTGTACTTGCAGTGTACTTAGCCAAGAAAGTACTGGTAATACAAGGTACAAACATGGGTTAAGGTTAGGTTAAGGGTAGGTTCAGGGTTAAAACAAAGCACACATAAAAGCAACAAAAAGTGGTCTCGTTAGATTCAGGGCGGCATGTCGAGTCCTGTTGTGAATGTTATCCAATTTTCCCATATTGGTATCGTTACGAAACTCGGTATGGGTCATCGGCACGATGCTCTGAAGGAGTCTGAGTTTTTAGCCAGCGCTACCTAGTGGTAAAATCAAATAATCACATGCTTATATCTCTGAATTTGGCTGACTTGACTTTCACGGGAGTCATCTTCTTAGATTCCTGAATCCTTGCCAAGTACAACTACACCAGATATGCTAGGTTTTGTCTTATGGTTTGTGCAACGTTGTGATTTAGCCACCGTAGGAAAATCGGAAAATAGGTTGTTGCCCAAAATTTTGATAGTAAGTGGCAAAACTGCAATCAAATTTTTTTTTTATGTTCTCATAAATATGTCTATAACTCCTAAGCGAAATAAGATATTTTCACCATACGTAATCAAAATTATGTATGGGTGCACTCTGAGGATACAAAAAAATTGGCAGTATTGTGTCATTGGTGACAGCGCCACCTTGTGGTCAAAAGTTTTAATTTAAATATAATTAAATTCTAATACTTTTTGACTAATTTTTCCTATTGTAATAAAACTGGTCTTAATAGATTCCTTGGGTCATACCGAGAACAAACATACCAATTTTGCCGTAGTCGACTGAACTTCCTGTTCGCAATTTTGATATACCATACCGTTACCTTTTAACAAAATTTGTTGGCATCCTGCCAAAATCAAACTATATTTATACTTATATTTACACCAAACTTTGTGTGTGTCATTGTCACCTCATATTGACCAATTTGGACTCAGTGCAAACTGTTGGTCAAAAATAATAAGCAATTATGTCTCATTACATTTATGGGTTTTTAACCTTTTTGCTTAAAATCTTTTCCAAATGTCTTTATTTACTCATTTTCACTGTTGGTCTGATGCTATTTTTGGCTTGCTTCCTTAAGTGCTTGGCCCCTCATTTGCTGCTTGCAGCTATATTTTTATCTAGAAATTTTATCACTTGTTACTTCATTGGATTGCATCTGTTTGGTTGAAATGCTTTTTTTTTTTTTTTTTTTTAATACGTCGTTTTCTTATCTAAGTGGTTTGATCTCGACCATAATAAGCTGCAATGAGGACCAGACTTTAGGTCAAAAGTCTGGCTACACTGTTCTTCGTTTGAGTATCGGACACATGCTTTCTCTTTCACGGTTATTGAATGGAAAGCATGACTCTGTAAAAGCCTTCAATGTCAGAGCATCCTGATTACTTACACTAGTGTCTATTGTAATCCCTCCCATTTCTTCTGCTCACTTGTTAACCTCCATTATTCTCGGGTGCATACTCATTGAAGTGTGCTTAGCAACAACCCGCTCTCATTTAGGGGGCTAATCACCCGGGAGGGGAGCGTGGCGTTTTACCACAGTGGAAGCTCATAAATGTACAGTGGGAATTTCCTATAAATATGAACACTGAGAGGAGCTGCCAGCTGCCATCGCCTCAGAGAGTTGGTTTTTGCCATGCTGTCTCCTACCAGAGATCAGCGTTAACAGTTAGCTCAGAGGCTACACTCTGGCTATAATGTGATTTAGGGCTTTTCGGTAACGTGATGAACGCTGTTACATGTCAACAGCAGCTCTCGGGGGGGAATGTGTGCTCGCATCTAAGTTTGTGCAAGTGGCTCGCTGGGGCTCCATTATGGAGCGGTCTTCACGATTCTGACCCACTCAAGGGAACACGTCTTACTGTAGCACATACAGGTGTCCGTTAATTGATTCCAGCGCACGGCCGACGCGCAGCCACTTGAGTCACACGCAGATGATCGCACTTCATCCGAGAGCTTCAGCGCGCCTTGAATAATCTGCACGCATGCATACTCACTCGCCCCCATTACGCCCACGTCTTTTTAAACATTACGAATCAGTCACGTTTACATCCTCTCTCCTGTGACCCTCTCGTATTTGCTGTGGTGAGGTTTTCTATTATGCATTTTTCCCGTAATGCGATTAACCTTTGATTCAGTGGGAGAAAGTCCCATAAGACCGCATTGCTAATCCTTAACATATGAGTTTTGCTTCCCCCTCCCCCGATTTCATTCTCCCTGTTTAAAGGAAAAGTTAAACATAAGAAGCATTTTCTCACTCTCATGACTTTCTTTCTTGTGAGGGGAAAAAAATTAATTTTTAAAGCATATCCTGTCTCTTTTGTTAATGTAATGAAAGTGAATGAGAACTAGGGCTGTCAGGCTTTAAAATGAGTAAAAAGAATCATAAAAGTGGTTTATTTGATTTATAATCTGAAGTCATATGATAAATTGGTGAGGAACAGACGTTTGTGAGTCCGGCTTGTGAACAAAAAGGTTTTTCTTTTGTCTTTTTAAAAGAATAATTTGATCCAGTTCACAAAACTAATCTGAATGATTCATTCAGTGAATTGAATGGATCCGGTTCTCAAGTTCAACTCACTTTTCAACTCACTGAATCGTTCACTGGAGTTTTCACTCAAGGTGAAGATAACAAGTTTATGGTCTGGTCTGTTTTAGAAGATTTGAAATAAAAGTAGTCCAAATGACTTGTATGTCATATTTTTGTGTATTCCTTTTGAAGCTGATTTAATTTCATAAAAAAAGTGACAGGCGTTATAAAAAAATCAAATCCATCGTTTGTCGACTATTGTTCTGTCCATCTATCAATATGCCTATTTGTCTATCTATCGTTTGTCTTTCTATCATCCATCCATCCATCCATCCATCGTTTCTGCTGTTCTGACTATTGTTCTATCTATCAATCTGCCTATTTGTCTTTCTATTTATCGTCCGTCCATCCATCCATCCATCTTGTCGTTCTGACTATTGTTCTGTCTATCAGTCTGCCTATTTGTCTTTCTATCTATCGTCTGTTCATTCCATCCATCCATCCATCTTTCTTTTTGGCTGTGTTAATCCTTTAAGCAAATTACTTCTCACTTCTGTAGTCTGAATCTACTAGGGAATTCTGGGAAATGCAGTCTTTCAGAAGGGGATTTGGAGGCGAACACACTGGTCTGGGGAATTTGCAGTTGGCACGCTGTAATTATGGTGGCGGTGGCTTTTCTTTGTGGCCCTGACGTGTGGTAATATGGGAAAATCAATGCCTCGCTCCCGCTGTGGAGGGAATACGTTTGTCCAAACATGCACTCGCGCACATGCACACATTAGACACAGTCGGGCCCCACAAAAGCGCGGCGCTTCGCATTCTCCCTCGCTGCGTTTGTGTGGCTTGTTTACATGCTTGTAAGGTAATTGTACACTGTCGTTCCTTTTAGACAGAGCGTCGGGCAAACAACTTCACTAGTCCTGAATCAATTCTAACAAAGTGATCAGACCTGTGCCGGGCTAATGAGGAGAGAGAATTGATGACGGCGAGTAAATATGCTGTAACAATCTCTGTCTCTTTCCGTTTCTTTAAGTGCTCTCTCCTCCTCTCTGCTCTCACTCTCATTCTCCGTGTTCAGTGTTAGAGTAAGTGTACAACCGGAGGATAGAAAACTGCTTCTAATAGCACTCAAATGAGCCTGCCTGTCCAGCGCCTCGAGGCCCCTGGTGATGCCGCATCCAGCTGGCGGAATAATGGAAGGAAGTGCAGCGTTCGCGTACGTGTGCCCACCTGCAGACTGTTCATATTGCTTTCTCTCATGTCTTTGTTCTCATTTTCTTCTTTGTCATGCAGATGAGCTGTTTTTCCTTCACTTATCACCACAGTCAAACCTTCGTTTTTAAAAATGCACCTACACTTTTAAAAATAAAGGTTCTTTATTGGCATCAGTGGTTCCATGAAGAACCTTCAACATCCATGGAATGTTTCCATTACACAAATGCTTCTTTACAGTGGAAAAAGGTTCACATTTCACATTAAGACAAAGTGGTTCTGTTAAGAGTTAAAAAATCACTGAAAGGTTTTTTGGGGAAGTGAAAATGGTTCTTCAATGGCATCACTGTGAAAACTTCCTTTTGGAATCTTTATTTTTAAGAGTGTATATTCTTGCCAATATCAATGAGCTAGTATTTTCATGATATTATAAATATACACTATTTAAATCAGTAATTTAATATGCTACAAGGGAAGCTAGGCTTCATACGGAATGAAAGATGGAGAAATCATGCATAATTAGTTTATTATGCAGTACAAAGTAGCATTTGTAGAGGTTGTTCAAACTTTTTTTTCCAAGTAATTTACTTTACCGGCTCATTTTTATGCATGAACGCTTACAGCTTGGGACCTGCTATCGTTATGTGCTTACAGCCACTCAATCTAACATGCTCTCTTAAGGGAAAAGAGCTCTTCAGCACGTCCTGTTTCTATGGATAGTGCTCTTAAAGGGTTAAAAACCCAGTGAAATCTAATTTTGAGTTTTTCTGACTTTTTGTCCGTGTCTGATAGCGTCTAAGTCATCTATATGCTAGTATTATCCTAAAAGGGAACTAAATTTGCATTTAATATGTTTAAAATGTCTTTCTCTTGCAGGAAAATGGAGTGGATTAGAAATAGAAAGTTAGCAAAACAAGAAATAAGCTAAGTTGATAAAGCATCCGCAATTAAACAAAAATTAAAAGTTTTGCCACATCTACCAATGTGTTTGGATATATTTATTTATTTATTAATTTAATTTTTTTTTTTTTAACAATAATGCAAACACGTTCATGGTTGGTAGATTCTCACAAATCACTATATCCAATGTGGTAATTATATATTGTGCATCTCTAATCCTTTTGAATAAATGCTTGCTGTTGTTCTCGACTCTTCTTCTTTCTTTCCTTCTCCCCTGGCATGCTCTCCTCTCATTCGCAGTTTTCTCTCCTCCACCTGTTCACCTTTTGCAGATTGGCGCTCTCCCTCACCTCTGCATCAGTTTTCTCTCACTCACTCCCCCTTTTCTCATTTCACCTGCATCTTTATTCTTTTATTATCTTTCCCTTCTGCTCTCATGCCCTGCAATCTCAGTTCCGATCTCCCTGTTCCACCTCTTTTACCTCGTTCTTTAGCTCCCTTGCCATCTCCTGCTGCTCCTCTCTCTCTCTCTCTCTCTCTCTCTTTCTTTTCAGTCTCCCCCCCATGTTCTACATCCTCATTTCATTGCCAAATGTTATTTATCTGTCTTTCTGGTTTCTTCATACCTTTCTTCGTATCTTTCATATCTCCTTCTTGCTCTTCTCAGCCACCCCTTTCAAATCTTTCTTGGCACTTCCATGTCCTAATGGCAGAATTTCAGGAAGACTTCCATGAACACGTCCTTGCAGGGTCCAAAATTAAATGTTTTTCTACCTACCAAGACCACGATTTCATAATCGTTCAAAGGCGCAATTTCAAAAAAAAAAAAAAAAAAATCCACTTACATTATTCTGCATGCATAAGAGGTGTGTTTAGAGCTTGTTACGTTGTGAGAGGCGAATCACGACTACTTCAGAGTGTAAAAGGTCTAACCCAGCCAGGGTTAACAAAACCTGCCTAACTGCTACTCAAATATAGCCCAATCGCGTTTCAGGGGGTCCCCCAGTAAAAATCGAGTTCCCCTGGTAAAATTTGCATTCCAGGGGCTAAATATCATGTTATTTGAGGTTGCTTCAACCCGTGGACATGAAAAACAACAATGCAGCAACAGTGTAAAGCAGCCCAATTTCCTCGGACTTGGCAACACTGAACCCAGCACAAAAGGAACTACCAGTGACATAAGTGTACGCTGATTGGTTGAGCAAATGCGAAACACCAGCACCCACCATTTATAAAAAGCGGTGTACACAATATCTTTACTCCACGAGCTAACTCTACAAACATGGAAAACGGTGATAGATGGACCTCTCAACCTAACGCTAAGGAGATCCAGAAAATCCAGCGCGACTCTGAGCGGACCAAGTGAAACATGATTATATTTCTGCTCAGCTAGCGACATTGTGTCCATTTTCTTTGTATAACAGTTCTATCTAATAACATATTAGACAGGACTGTTAAACAGACTGTAAACTAATGAAGACGGAGAATGCGAGCACTGCGTGCTCAGGCTCTGGCTGAGCTGTTCTCAGCGCCGTAATAATAAAAGTCACAACAACAAGCGCAGTTTACGTCACTTCAGAGTTCCTACTGGCGGTGCGAATGCAACCAGGAAAATGGCCCTAGGGGAACATTTAGTTCTCGGGGAACCACCTTATAACTAAGTTCCTAGTGCAAAAGCCCCTATTATTACATGCATATGTTTACTTTTTTTTATTTTTTTGTTTAAAGAAGAAACCAAACCAATGTATAGTTGACATTCGAGGCTTAACGCTATAGAAAAGCAATAAAAATTTTCAGAAAGAGTGTTTTCAGCTTGTTTTTTATTTTTAGACAAAAATATGGCATGCAGTTGCTTCAAATAATGGTATAAAGCTATTTAAAACATCATTCAATGTAATTGTGGTAATCGTAATTAATAATCGCAATTACAATTTCAAGGGAATAATCGACAATTATGATTTTTGTCATAATCGTGCAGCCCTACTACCAATTTACTTATTTTATTATTTACTTATTTAAATATTGCAAATGTATTTTCTTATAGTTATAAGTGTATATTTTTAGTGGATTTATTTTGTAGATTTAATTGCGCACATCTCTTACATCAGAGGTAGTCATATTATAATTTTAAACAATTCAACTTAAACCATGTAGCATCTTGTAGTTCCTAATAAAGTTACCAGCCAACTGGAAACAACATTTTATTTCACAAAGCCAATTTTTACTCTTAGTCAGCATTTGGCAAATGCCCGTTTTGGATCCTCTGAATAAAAAAAATTTAATTGCTTGAAGAATCTTAATGATCCTTAAAACAGGCGTCATTGTCTTCTCTAAGTCTGTTGTACAATCTCTCCTCTTTTCTCCCTCCTGGCTCATCAGTTTCTCCTCCTCCTCCTCCTCGGGTCAGGTGCTGGCAGCATAAATGTTGCCTGTCAATAATTTAATAAGAGAGGAGTGCCTGTCTCCCCCTCTTTCAAACAGCCATATCAATAATACATGGCTTACATGTAGAATAGGGTTGTGCAGCCAGCCCCTGCTTTTTGTGTGGAAAACAGCCGTGAGAATGTGTAAAATAAGTGGACAAATGCATGCACGCTCAAGGAAAAAAGAATAGGTGCACGAGGTTATGGGAAATAAGTCATGTGGCGTGAGTGTAAAGACCGCATCTAGGGTTTGTATATGTGTGCGTGAGAGAGTGTTTGTGTGTGCAGCATGAGTACATATACGTCTCTATACGAGAGGGGCATTTATCATGTAGTAATAAAAACAGGAGAGCTTTTTGTCTCCATTTCAGGCACTCTCACTTGGGGATGAAGAAATGGGCCCCTGCCGCACACGTGCACAAACACAGACAGACACACAAACACAGACAGACACACACACACATATGAACACCATCTCCTGGGGAAAAAAGATGGGGCCGTGACTGCCGTTGCTGCTGTTCCGCGGTCCTCGGGGAGGATGGCGAAATGCATGCCTATCTCACACATACATGCACAAAAACAGCCATAATCTAGTGCACCCCAGACACTTCCAGTAGACACACCCATAACCTTTCAGTTTCATAACAAAACTCATACTTTAGATTATTCACCCAAATAAATGCACTGCGGGAAAGACAGTTGGCGTAAACACAAACACATATGCCTGTAACGGTTTATAGAAAATAAATATTTTATGCTTGCGTGTTGATAATCTAGTGTCAATACAAGAAGAAAACCTGGTGAACTGAGCATTCTAAGACAGCATAGACACAAAGGCTATAACATTCCCTTGTAGGATACCCTCTTTTGGCCAAAAGTGAAGTACTGCATGTCCTTGCAGAAAAACACATCTTAAACCAGCCTAAAGGGTCTTTCACATTGAACGCGATTAAGCGACACAAATGTACCATGCAATGATGCTCTTATTGAAACAATAGATCCCTATGGAGCTATTCACATTGGGTGTGATCAATCGTGGCACGACAAAGCGCAATTTTTTTTTTTTTTTGACCCGTGTTTTGATTTTTGATTTTTGATGTTTTTTTTCTCTCTCTGTCGCCCCATGATGAAATGGGCTGTACAATTAGATTTGAGCTTTAGATCACATGCCCAGGGCCGCTGCTGTTGCACAAAAGGGCGAGATAGGTGGCGCTGTTTTGAAAGCCAGTGTAAACACCAAAGAAAAGTATTCTGGAAGAGAGAAGAGAATGGATGTTGAGTTCTTGTTATCAATGGTGTCTAATGGACACACACATTCAATCACTTCTACTTCCATTTATTTGAGTTCACATGGCTTCACTTATCAGCATCCATTTGAATGTGCACATTTGGAGAAATATTAATTTATTCTCATGTTTAATTCATATTTCTTTATACAGAATAGCATTTCTGCTCATTTTGCACTAAATTATGTGATCTGATGAGCTGAAACAGCATTCAGAGCGCTGTGTATCTGTTTTCTTCTGGTCAGAAAGCATTAATTTGCTTTTAAATTTTTGCTGCCCTTCCAGATGATGACATCCTGTACACTTCCTTGCTCTGAGTTCCACACATAAACATCTGAGAGAAACGTTTCTACAGAATAGACATGAATACAGTGATAGATGTTGTGTATGTGCTTTTCATGCAGCTCGCGGTATTTTTTATTGCAATAAAGTATGTTTACATGAGAAATGTAGCGTTTACTCCATTATAAAATGCTACAAATAATGGCCTATGTATAATTGAAATCCACTTTAGATCGCAATTGGAAGTTATTGCAAGCACTCTGATGGTTTAAAGTGGATTTTGAGCAAAAACGGTAATAATCTCATAGATTGTGTTGTATAGCTGCTAGCTAGATGTTAATTGTAGCTCTAATGCACCGGTTACCCAGCTGCGATTATATTTTATAATGTATTTGGTCAAAAGAATTCTCGTAAGCATTATAGATAGTAAAAACCTACAAGATGCGTACATAAGGAAAATTGCATTCTCTGTCTGTGCCACCTAGAGAATTCTTTTGACCAAATACATCATAAAAAATAAATAGTAAAAACCAACAAGATGCATACATAAGGAAAATTGCATTATCTGTCTGCGCCACCTATCATGCAGGCGTGAATTATTCAAAGGCAATCAATCGTTTTGCGTTCGGTGTGAAACTTTACAGCATTGCATTCAGTGTGAAAAGGCCTTAAGGTGGGTTGTTGGTCTCCCAACCTGCTCAGGCTGGCTGGTTGGATGGTTTTGAAGGGGTTTTGGGCGCTTTTTAGCTGGGAAAATAGCTAAACACGAGCTTAGTCTGGCTAGGAGACCATTTTAAACCAGTTAATATCAGCAATCCAGCTTAGGCTGGTTTAGGACATTTTTTCAGCTTGCATATCATTCACTGATAAGGCAATCCTATTATGCACTGGAACAAACTAAGTGGAAAAAAATCCAAGATGGTGGATGACTTGAAAGGATTGTTGATTATAAATATATTTATTTCATTCTATACCAAAATGTGTCTAGGAAAACAGTTTAATCTATTTCAAGGTATATTTGAACAGAATTGAATTACAAAAACTATTGTTTTAAAGATGTTGATTGTGCATATAGACTGACTTGTTTCAATTATCTGATTGGAGGAGATTTTTACAGAATCATGGGTAATGTAGTTTTTCACCAGGAAATCCACTGTAAGGTCGTTCACGCCATGTCAGAATTACCCTAAACAAGATTCCGACTTGTAAAAAGTGTTCTCGTCCTCATAGATCTTATTACAACTTATAAACAATTTTTGGATAGCTCCAACCACATGACCACTGAAGATTCATTTGTTGATATGTTACAAAGGTAGTCACTTATGAATGTGGTTTCCTAAGTAGGCAGTAGACGGCTAGGCTACTAACTAGGCTTTGGAACCAAGCTGAAGCATAGAAAAACTGGATGAGCTGAGTTTCAAGCGAAAGGAGATGAGAGTGGCCAGGAGAACCGTGTGCCACTTAGCCGCTAGGAAACCTAATGGCACACTTCCTGTTTTAGAGAAAAGGGCTATCTTAGCAGGGCGAGGATGAAAGTAGAAAAGCTAACAAAAGATAAAAGAATGAACCATAAAGTGAAATGAAAGTGAAGTGAAAGTGAAAAGAATCAAAAAATTGAGATGCGGGAAGGAGATGCAGGTAGACAGGCATGAATAGAGGAACTATAGAGATGAAAGAGAGAGAAATATGGAGGGATGGTTGAGAGGAAGACACAAGGTGACCTTGAAAAAAGGGACGGGAGGAGGGAAAATAAAGATGCAGGAGATGTGATCAAGAAGGAGAAAAGATCTGCTTGATGTCTGAGAGGGAACACAGGGTGAGGCGAACAGCTTTAGGCTGTGTGTGCTCACTCCGAGCTAGTGTTTTATGTCTGGATGAGGGTGTGTCCCCTGGCGTACGTTTGACAGGGGGTGTGTGAGTGAAAGACACAGAAACAGAGTGGGTTTATAAAGGATAGAAGATTACTAGGTAGTGAGAGACAGCCGAGGGAGGGTGAGTCGGCGAAGGCATAAAGCTCCGTTAGATGGAATTTGTTTCACGATTTCACATTCAACAGAGTGAGAACTTCAGAGCTGTAAAGGATGGTCAAAATAAAGAGAATAAAAAGAAAAGTACCAGAGAAGGAAACGTGGAACGGAAACATATAAAGAGAGGTGAGCCGGGCCACCTTTACATAATTGCTCTCTGTGGCCATTTTGCTCCAATCACACAATCAGCAGAGCTAATGGATTCAGTGAGCTGGAGGTGTGTGTGTGATGATCGGCACACACGCATTCAAGGTCTTCTTTATTATGGCATGGATACCATCGTCGTGCCTACAGGGAATGCTGAGGTCATTCGGTTCACGAGTGGGTACGCGTATATTTTCGCACCTGGATTATAACAAGCTCTACTCACTACTTTCCCATCACGACCTGCCTTCAAACTCGAGCGCTTCCCTTTCTTCACCTCATGCCCTCTTCCCTTCTGCTTCCACAGTGACCTTTTCCACCTCCGGGCCATTCGGAGATTAAAGATTATAACTCACCTTAGAACTGTTGGAAAATAACTTGCATCACATACAGTACATATAGGAGACAGTATAGGTTCCAATTATTATTTTACATTTCCTTTCTAAAGAACTGTACTTATTCATTTAAAGGTCATAGGTTTGGATGAAACATTGTTAGGAATCTTATAAATCAATCAGGTTACATAATTTTTAATTACCCAGTGAAACTGCATTTACAGCTCATTGGTGGCTCTATTTATGCAAGAGTACCGTTTATGAAAATACATCCTCATTTGGCTTTTAGCTTTTGTACACTTGTTTATTTTATACAGTGTAAAAGTAAATGCATTTTTAATATGCTATTTGATTGCATATAATTATTTTAAATGTGGAGGCTCTAATGTGAACTGTAAAAACTTCAAGTACGTGAGACTGAGTCCAGTTTAGAGCCACACACACACAGACTTTTGATACTAGTTTTAGGTTCTTGTTTGTCATACATTTTGTCACAAATATGATTGAAATATTAGAATAGAAATGTTAAGGTTAATTATTTAAGGTGCAATGTGTCGATATGGCAGGTTTAGATTTCAATGTCACCTGCAGTGTGAATTTTGTATCACGGTATTTAAAAAAAAAAAAAAATTAATACTTTTATTCAACAATAAAAATACTTTTATTCAACAATCCATTAAGCTTGTCAAAATTGACAGTAAAGACATTTACAAAGATTCGTTAAAGGGTTAGTTCACCCAAAAATGAAAATTCTGTCATTTATTACTCACCCTTATGTTGTTCCACACCCGTAAGACCTTGGTTCATCGTTGGAACACAAATTAAGATATTTTTCATAAAATCCGATGGCTCAGAGAGGCCTCCATTGCCAGCAAGACAATTAACACTTTCAATGCCCAGAAAGTTACTAAAGACATTTAAAACAGTTCATGTGACTACAGTGGTTCAACCTTAATGTTATGAAGCGATGAGAATACTTTTTGTGCGCCAAAAAAACAAAACAACTTTATTAAACAATATCTAGTGATGGGCGATTTCAAAACATTGCTTCATGAAGCTTTACGAATCTTTTGTTTCGAATCAGTGTTTCGGAGCGTGTATCGAACTGCCAAAGTCACATGATTTCAGTAAACAAGGCTTCGTTACGTCATAAGTGTTTCGAAATTTCAGTGGTTCACCACTGTGGGGCGTGACTTTGGCAGTTTGATACACGCTTCAAACCACTGATTCGAAACAAAAGTTCGTAAAGCTTCGAAGCTTCATGAAGCAGTGTTTTGAAATCGACCATCACTAGATATTGTTGAATAAAGTCTTGACGAATGAAGGTCTTACGGGTGTGGAACGACATGAGGGTGAGTAATTAATGACTGAATTTTCATTTTTGGGTGAACTAACCCTTTAAATTCTGTTCTTTTGAATTTTCTATACATCAAAGAATCCTGAAAAACAGTTTTGATTAAGCAGCACAACTGTTTTCAACATGATAATAATGAGAAATGTTTCTTGAGCACCAAATCAGCATATTAGAATGATTTCTGAAGGATCATGTGACACTGAAGACTGGAGTAATGATGCAGAAAATTTGCCATCACAAAAATAAATTACATTTTAAAATATATTACAGTAGAAAACGGGTATTTTAAAATGCAGTAAAATTTCACAGTATTACTGTTTTCACTGTATTTTTATAAAGTCATCTTGGTGAGCATAAAATCTTTAAATACATGATAAAAAATAAAAAATCTTACCGAACCCAAGTTTTTGAACAGTAGTTTACGTTGTAGAGAACCTGTTTGCAGTGATCCATGATTTATTTACTCCACAAGCAAAGAAAGGCCAGTTTCAGGGGAGTTATTGGGGTAGAACTAGTTGTATAGGTCATTAATCATGTTTTTTAAAACTACTTTGTGTAAAACTTTTTAATGAGAAGAAAATTACTTTGTACCTCTTTAAGGAATGTCTTATTTACCAGAGTCTTTTTAATAACTGAGAGACTTTGTCCGAGTTTCAAACTCATAACGGTCACTCGGGTGGCGGGAAGAAACACATTCCTGTGAGATTCTAAAAGCGTGCGCTGCATGCCCTGGTGTCACTCTCTCACTGTGCTAATTATTTTCCAGTCGCTCTCCGTGGTCCAACGCCTCTGTTTGCATCTTTGAGGCTTTCACACATACACGCGTGGAACGGGCTCAAGGGCTAACGAGTTCTAGAAATACTTCGCTGTTCACGATCGACCTTGGGGAAGCCGCTCGACCCTCAGAAGTCGGCACGCCCTTGTCTCGCGTGCATGGCATCACGTCCCTTGTTTCAATACAGAGAAGGACATCTGGTTAGAAGAGTTGAGGCTGGCTGAGAGGAATGTAGATAAAGCTGTTGATAATGTGAGGATCATTACACAGCAGACTGGTGTGTGTGTATATGTATATGTGTGTGTGTGTGTATGTATGTATGAAAGAATTGACAGAACACAACATCTTGAAGGTTTTGTCATTCTTTAGTAAAGCGCCTGACTTGTGCATCACGTGACTCGTTTAGAGAGAAGGACATCCGTGAGAGGAAAATTTGAGGCTGAGTAGATAAAAATGTTGATAATAAAATTAGTATTTGAAAACAGGCTGAATAGATAAGTTCTTGAATGTGCCTTGTCAGTTAAATGTTTTTTCTGTTATCAATGAAAAACATTTTTTCATGGAAATATTGCTCTTTGCTCAAAATCAGCATACTGAAAAGGACAATCTAATTGTTTAGTTGGCTCAAACCTCCATTAGATTTGTGTGGAGTTTTCAAATGTTAAAATGAATACTTGACTTTCCTCTGGTGAACACAAAAAGAAATTTTGAAGACTCTACTGGTCACTTCTATGGAAACTTTTTAAACTTTTAAACTTCAGTAAGGATGCAAAAGCACCATAAAAGTGTTGTGTATATAGTAGCCAATACTACTTATACACTATCCACCTTTTCATTTTTTTTTTTTTTTTTTTTTACATTAATGTGCTAGGCTTCCGGTGTCAGCTGCTTCCAGTTATTTTAGCTGTACAAAATTGTCTGTTATGCTGTTTAATGTTGGTATTTGGCAAAGTGGTATTCGCTTTCATATTATTATTATTATTATTATTATTTTTTTTTTTTTTATTAATCATAAACGCACTGGTTTTTAGTGTAAATAGCTTTACCAGATTTTGCCCTCCATTGACTACCATAGTATTTTTTTTTTCCTACTATGGTAGTCAGTGGGGGGGAAGTCTGCTTGTTTACAAACATTCTTCCAAATATCTTCCTTTGGTAACACTTTATTTTAGGGTCTTTTAACTAGTTGCTTATTAGCATGCATATTACTAGAATATTGGCTATTTATTAGTACTTTATAAGCACATATTAATGCCTTATTCTGCATGACCTTATTCTATATTCTTAATCCTACCCAATACCTAAACTTAACAACTAACTTATTAACTATTAATAAGCAGTAAATTAGGAGTTTATTGAGGGAAAAGTCGTAGTTAATAGTTTATATGTGTTCTCTATACTAAAGTGTTACCCTTCCTTTTTGTGTAAAGCAGAACAAAGAAATTTATAGTTTTTTTTTTTTCTTTAAACAACTTGAGGGTGAGTAAATGATGACAACATTTTATTTTGAGTGAACTATCCCTATAATTTCTAGTTGTTTATCTATAACGGCAATATGAATCGGAAGACACATTCACAGAAAATTGCTTACTTCCTTGACAAAAAATAAGCTTGATATCCCAAGTCATACGATAACATTGTGAGGGGGACCGATCAAAATGTGTTTTATTAGTCACTGACAATCTTCCCCTGCAGAGAGCCATTAAACTCTGTGACTGGATTGAATCAGTGAACTTGAAGTGGATTAGTCTGATTCATGAATGAATCATTCACAGCGATTTTCTGAACTGAATCAGTTGATTCAGTGAAAAGATCAGAGTCAAAAACAGGGCTGGCGCTTAACCCTGAATATCCTGCCCCCTCAGTCAAGAAAATGGATATTAATGATGAAACAGAATAGACTGTTTGCCAAGTGCATAGGCTTTCTAGCATTAATATTATGCTACTATAGCAACATATTAGTTAAAGGGATAGTTCACCCAAAAATTCTGTCATCATTTACTCACCCTCAAGTTGTTCTAAACCTGTATGAGTTTCTTTCTTCTGCTGAAGACAAAAGATGATATTTTGACGAATATGGGTAACCAAACAGTTGATGGGCCCAATTGACTTCCATAGTATGTAAAAAATACTATGGAAGTCAATGGGGCCCATCAACTGTTTGGTTACCAAAGTCACATTTTGATTGGCACATTTGACACACAAACCTCCTGTTTCATGGATATCGATGAGTCGAATTTTTGAAAATTTTGGCCTTGGCAATTTTACTTTTTGTTTTCTGTAGGATATTATTCAATGCTTTGCCATTAGTATTTGCTCAGGAGCTTTTAGTCCAATAGCTGTAGTGGCGACAGGTTTGTTTACGGTCCAAAAAATATGTGAATGTGCCACATATGTTTTTCTAGCTGGGGATACTTTGAGTTATGTCATTGCCTCCTTTCGTTACTTCAGATGCCCCCTCTTCAATGCTTCACTGACTCTGGTCAAAAGAACAATTTGTTACAAACTGGTCACTGCTACCTCGTTTGTGAATTCATGAACAGTCCATTTCTCACTATTTTAAAGCTATTAAATGGCTTGAAATATAATGCACAAGTCATGGACACTTAAGTGATTCTTTTTGCTTTTTGAATTTAAAAGCTTCAGTCCTCATCGATTACATATTGGTTGCTTTTTTTGGTGCAGTTACAATTGATCAAATCCTCCAAGGAGGAAAGAAAGTGGCTTGTAAAATGGCTTGAGGGTGAATAAATAGTGACAGAAAGACAGAATTTTAATTACTGGTGGAACTAATCCTTTATAGTTACATCTAAAAAGATATCTAAAATTAAACATTTATGCTAGATAGTGTGCAGATAGGTAACGCCCCAGGGCAGAGCTATCCCTGCGGTGCACATATATGAATATATTAATGACTCTGAGGTGAATATCACACGTTATTTAACATAAGCACCAATGAGCTTTGCATTGAGTACATAAAGCAAGCGTATGTGCTTTTGGTAAATTGCTTCTGCCCCTTAAATGTGTTTATGTTTTATTGAAGAGCCTGTTGCGGCCCTTCTCTGGTTCGTTTGTCATCCTTAAGTAAAGCGTATCAGCAGTGCGCAGACACCCCGACTGTTTCAGAGGTATTAAAACCAGTGCAAATAGTAGATCAGTACAGGAATATGAGCAGAAACACTTGAACACAAAGGGAGGGGGTGTAAAGCATGCTGGGTATGCATGCAAATGAGACAGATATTTGATCCATGTTGGTTCTTTACTTTATTTTTCTCATTTTTTCCTTTTTTTGAATCCATGGCGTTCTTTCATTGACCCTATGAAAAACGAATGACTAAAACATTGTACAACTACATTCCACCCGATGACTCATTTGTTGATGTGTACGGAGGAAGAGGGAGAGAGGGAAATAGAGTTATGAACCAAAGATAGAAGAAAACAAAAGAGGAGTGAAACTGAGCGAGAGAGAGAGGTAAAGAGAGCGAGGTGAGTGAATAAATGCTTTGTGTTTCTGTTTCTTATACCGCGGAGCTGGTCTGACAGGCCATTGTGTACCTTCAGGGGGAACTCTGCTACACTGAGTCACACGCAGCTTCTCGTATAATGAAAACGCACACTTCCTGACATTAGAGCCCTGGATACGGACATGCACTGAGCACACTGTGATATGTGCGTGCGCTCGCATACCTCTATCCTTGTAAGAATGGCATGTTAATTGGAACTTTAATGTAAATACCTAGAACAAATGCATTAGTCAAAGATTATTTGCCCAATACAAATAACGATACAGCAGCAGCAGCAGCAGTACTTGTTGACTGTGAAATGAAACTGGAAGGTTTAGATGGAAATGAATGTTTGAAAAAAATAGTAAAAAAAGCTAAAAGGAAATTGGCTTTTATGACAGAGGATGTTACTTAAAATTGTCTTATAATATTATACTAAAATTTGCATGTAAATCTTTAAAATGTCTGTATATAGAAACTGTCAAGAGACATAAATTGTGTTACACAACAATACAAAATTGTTTACATATACTACCAAAGCTGTTCAGAAATTTGGGGTCAGTTAGATTTTTTTTAAATGTTTTTGAAAGAAGTCTCTTATGCTTATGCTTAAAATATTTTCTATCTTAATATACACTCTTCAAAATAAAGTGATGGCATAGAAGAACTATTTTTGGCTCCCCAAAGAACTTTCCAGTCAACAGTTCTTAAATAACCATTTTAATAATCTAAAGAACATTTTTCCACTATAAAGAACTTTTTGTTCAGTGGAAAGGTTCCATGGATGTTAAAAAATAGAACCATTTTCTATGGTTCTTCATAGAACCATAGATGCCAGTAAAGAAGCTTTTTTTTTTTTTTTTTTTTTATAAAGTGTATTTTAATATGTAATTTATTCCTGTGAAGTTTCACAGTAGCATTAAGCATGTAAGTAGCACATTAAGCATGTAAGCTTAATTTTAAGCATCATTACTCCAGTCTTCAGAGTCACATGATCCTTAAATCATTCTAATATGCTGGTTTGCTGCTCAAGAAACATTTCTTTTATTTCATTTAATTTATTTGAAATCTAAATTATTTGTAGGGTTAGGGTTATTATTTGCAGTGCATTTTTGTTGTATGTACTATGGCCTGAAACATACTACACAAGCAATGTTGGGGAAAGTTACTTGTAAAATTAATGCATTACAATATTGCATTACTCCCTAAAAAGTAACTAATTGCATGGAAAGTAATGCATTACATTATTTTTGTGTTACTTTTTCTCACCTGGGGTGGGCTGTATGTATGTTAGTTTTTTAATAACAAAAAGTTCTATTTTTGGCAAATGTAAAGGCTCTTTCACACCAGAAGTGAAATGAATAAGCTTCAGGTTGATCACAAATACAATGTTTATCTAAAGTCATTTTTGCACATTAGTATGGTGGAATTTCGAAGGTCGAAGGTCAGCAGCAAAGACATTGGTTAATAAAGTGAGATTAAATACATAAAGTATGTTTGTGTTGTTTAACATATTTAAATATTGCAGGTTTGTGTAATATACTGAGTTTACATTGCACTGTTTTTATTTATTTTGAGGAATACTGAATCTGTTTTTGTGCAAGTGAGATGAGTAAATGTTCACATTTAGTCAGTAACCATCATGTTTACACAGCACACATAACACCTCTGCACTTACTCACGATACTCTCAACATAAGGAAGGAGAGGAGTCAGTCAATACATGGGAAAACAAAGTAACTTCCGTTACTTATTTGAAAAAGTAACTCAGATATTTTGTTGTAAATTTAAAAGTAATGCATTACTTTACTAGTTACTTGAAAAAAGTAATCTAATTATGTAACTGAAGTTACTTGTAATGCGTTATCATCAACACTGCACACAAGTATATGAGTGCAACTACTTTTAGTCATGCAAGCTCGATTTTGTGCGCTGTGTTCTGCAAACGTGGCACTGCATTCTTAGCCTTGCCACAAGTACTGCTATAGTGGACGTTAACATAAATGCTGCTTTATGGCTGTTTTTCTGCATTGTTGTCTTTGTGTAAAGTTTTGTCTAATATGCTTTCTTGGATTATTATGACAGATATAAACATCATTAGAATGCTTAATGGGGCGTGTATGGAATTGCCTTCAAGTGTCTGTGCCATTAAACCACATTTATGTGATGCAATTCAGGTAAATCAGCTAGATAAACATGTCAGTGTAACTAACTTGTAGCCATTCAGCAAGATTTTCTTCGAACTGTTGCATGCGTTGGTAGTTCTTGACTTGAAATAAAAAAAAAAAAACTGATCTTAGAAGAAGACTAATTTTTGCTAATTGATGCTTTAGCACTTAATTTGCGATATAAGTTGTGTTAGGACACAATCATGCGTCACAGTCATTGAGCCTAAGGGGTTTTAATACAGACACATTATAGTACAGTACAAGTATTTGGCATCTTTAGTCAGTGTGTCATACCTTTCAGTCAGTGTTAGGTAATGTCTGATTTATAAGAGGTTTGCGAACTGGAGGTCAAATCGATTTAATGCCTTTGTGGAACATAAACCGAATTGTGGTGAAGGGGGTGTAGCATGAGGGGAGAATGCGTTTGCATTTGAAAGTATGCGTTTCTATAACAGAATCAAACTCCGTTAATGTATTATTTTATGTGGCCGCAACCCTATATTTGATGGATTTCATCCTCTGTGGGGTACATGCAATTTGAGGCCTGTCAGTGTTTGAGTGCACTGATGTTCTGTAGGTTGGCAGATGCAGCTGCTTTGTGAATGTGTGTGCGTTTGTGAGCACTGAGCCATTCCTTATTCCATCAGTATATATGGAGCAGCTCTCATGCTGTTCGCTGGCCTTTGACTCCTGGAGCTCTGAGCTGGAGGTCTCTCGCTTCTGTCTCCGCAGGAGCTCGCTAGAGTCCGTGGACTACTCGAGTCAAAACACGGGTTGTTTATTTTAACCTGCCTTTGTATACGGCCAGGTGAGAAAACGTGAAAGCGAAGAGAAAGCTAGTGAGTTTTGAAAAACTTGAACTTTGCAGTCTTCCATAAGTGAATGCTGTGCCGACACAAAGATCACCATCTGGGATCACGGCCATCGGGTCAAAATGTTCAAATGCAGAAGGAAAGTGCTTTGAAAGTGCTAGGATTGGCACTGTAATGCAGTGTCAGTTTATCATCAGTTTGAGGCATACTGCAGAACTCATATCGGGTTATAGAATCACAGGTTTGTTTTTGTAGCACAAATAAATGTGCAATTATTTTCTTTTACAGGCTTTAACCTCCTATTATAAAGTTTTGATCATTTGACTGTTATGTTCAAGGACACTTTTTTTTTTTTTAAAGCAGCATAAATGGTATTTTAATGATGATTTTTAATTATTTACGCACTTAATTACTTACAAGTCAAGTGTGTAATGTAATTTTCAGTTTGCAGAATCCATCTGTTATTTGCTGAGAGATGTGTTAGTCGGTGATGCTGAGAAAGTTAAGACTAATTGTATTGCACACAAGCAAAAAACAATTAAAATTCTGTTCATATTAATATGAGGCCTTTGAACATATAATTGAGATCTAAATTGTTTTCTTGCCAAAAAATTAGAAAGTTAGCTATGGGTGTGCATATATAAAGTAAAAACTTTAAAATGAACCTGGATCAAATGACTTTTACTTTATTAAATCGTTCCCCACCATTGACGGAATTTTCCGTCAATCCATGTTTTCACTGTTACATGGTAGAGGGCGCTATTATGCATCTTCTGAAAGAGTAAAGAATCTCTGGATCAAAACACAGGTGAAGAACAAGCAAAAACAAGCGATAGAAGCATTGCTTATGCACATGTAAACCAACGCGGTCATCAAACGTTAAGCAGGATATAAATCAAAACTGTCTAATGTTACAGAATGAAATGTCGACCCAGGAATAGGACTCTGAAGCTTTGGGGGTGTTGATGGACTCAATCTACTCCATATGTGTTTTGATCATCTTTCTGAATCTCATTGGGACATAGTCTTTGACAAAAATGTGATTTTTCTCAGCTTTTTGTCAGTCTTGTTTTTTTTTTTTTTTCTTATGAAAACTACCCACATTTAATTGTTGATAAAGAATACATGAAGCTCTGAAAAAGAATATGCAATATACTCTTAAGATACTCTTAAAAATAAAGGTTCTTTGTTGGTTTCATTGAAGAACTTTTAACATCCATGGAATCTTTCCAGTGAACAAAAGGTTCTTTATTGTGGGAAAAAAGTGCTTCAGATTATTAAAAGAACCATTTTTTTTTTTCTTAGTGTGAAGAAAAATCTAAGATCCGTTCACTTGCAGATTCTTTGAGGAACCTAAAATGCATCATCTTTTTCATTGCTGCAAAGATCTCCTTTTGGAAGTTTTATTTTAAAAGTGTACATGTTCCTTGTGTTATTATGATCAATTCATTAGTGCACATTATTCCAAAGAAAAGTCCGGTTATTGATGGATAAAATCAAGTGCAACCCTACTTTTTGTTTATTGAATATTTTGTTTCACTTGGGAATGCGTTGCATTATGGAAGTAAAACACTGTACGTTTCAAATGGACTTTAATGCTTCTCATCCAGATGCATTTGTTCAAGCGAGCTCTGATCCATATCTGTGATTGTGTAGATTGATGCTGTGATGATGAGATGGCTCAAAGTTGTTTTTTTTTTTTTTCTTTAATTATGGGCAATCAAAGCAGGATAAGTCTCATGCTGAGACAGTCTGCACATTTAGTCGATAGATATGAAGCCACTGAGCTCTAATCAGTCTGAGGCTGCACTTTTTCCCGGAGGAAGCTCAGGCCCAGGAATATAACAGTCACTTTGGTGTGTTTCATATTAGCCTGATGTCTGGGTTTCATTTTCATAAATTTAATGTAGGCTACGACACTGAAACGTTCTAATGTTTTGCTCTTTCCTCTTTTGCAGTGGTCTGGAGCCAGCGTGTTCGAGTGGAATATGAGGTCACTGCGTATCCAAACAGCTCTGTCAATCTGCGCTGTGAGTTCGTCAACAGCGGAACCACCAAACTCACACAGGTGAGACTAGATACGTTTGATTAGTTTCAAGGGTCAAAAATGAGGTATTTGATGCCCTCGCCATATATACAGGGTGAATTCAGGTAAATTGGAATACTTTGCCATTGAGATGACTGAGAAAAATGTGCAAATTATCCTTTTTTTTTACACACAAAGGAGTTAAATCAACCATAGTTTGAGTTTTTAGCAAAAATAAATTGTAAAAACCTGATTATAGTTTTACTATAAATTTTCTTACCATTAAAATAGCCACAGAAGCTGACATGGTGTTAAAAAGCAAACAAACAAAAAACATAATTTAGTATGATTTATATTCAGTTTTCGTCATGGGCACCTAAAAAATGTCCCCACAAGGTCAAAAAGTTCTGGTATTACTATACTTGTTGGAACATTTGGTCCCCAAAACGTGTGACCACACACAAATAGAGACAACCTTTCAAAAGTCAGTACGATTTTATTTTTATTATTTTTATAAAATTGATTTGTGCATTAAATTTATGTGAAGGTAAGGATATTCTTAATGTTACAAACGAGTTCTATTTCAAATAATTGCTGTTCTTTCAAACATTCGTTTATCAAAAAATCCTGAGAAATGTATCTTGGTTTCCACAAAAATAATAAGCAGAACTGTTTTTAATGTTGATAACAATAAGAAATGTTTCTCAAGCAGCAAATCAGCATATTAGAATGATTTCTGAAAGATCATGTGACACTGATCATGTGACAAAGTTTGATAACTAGCTGATAACTATTATATATGTATGTGTATACAGTGTGTGTTTGTGTATATATAAATACGGTTACGTTATCGTTGTTAAAAATAATAACCTTGAAAGCATGAGTTTAGAATGATGCTATCAGAAGTCATTATCACGGTTTTCGATAAAATCTATGTCTGCCTGCTTGATATACCTTGGTGCACATTTCAATATGCAGAATTCACAACAACATTATTCAGTGCATACATGAATATTAATTATTGGCAATCCATAAAACACCTGTACGTGTTGAACAAATGTAATATTTAGTGATAGTTCAGCACAGGCCGAGTAATTGTCCACTGTTATCGCCATCCATATGGTTTAGTCCTGAGTTTAAACAACAAGCAGATGGCTGGCAGCATGCAGTATGTTAAAGCAGTGCCGTGCAAGAATTAATTCCCTATTTCTTCTGGTTCGTAGGTTTCGTGGATGTTTGAGCGTGTTGAGGGTGATAGGCACAACATTGCTGTATTCCACCCCATGTATGGAGCCAGTTTCCCTAATAAAGAGTTTGAAGGCAGAGTTAATTTCACAAGGGGCTCCCTGGAGAACCCATCCATTAGGATTGACAAACTGAAGATGGCTGATGCTGGCAAGTACATCTGCGAGTACGCAACTTACCCCAGTGGAAACGAGCAGGGAACGACCACTCTTATCATGCTGGGTAAGTAACTCACTTGTGGTTATTTATAGACCTGCTTCAGTGCTTCCTACAAACAAGACAGACTCAAGTATAACAATTTAACAATATAAAATATATAAAATTCCATGCCAAATGATGACTCAAATATATAATTGAATTACTGTTTCAACCAATTATATGATAAGGTTCAAAAGAACTGATTCATGAAAATGAATCAAACTTTCCAATCACTATTTTTGGCCTTTTGGTTAAAATCAGAGATGCTTTTAAAACAGCTCTGCTCTCATACTCTTGAGTCTTGACATGAGCAGAGAGCGTGAAATTAGCCTGCTGGCACAGTCTTTAGGAAATTTAATGGCCAAATAATTAGCGCATTAAAATAAAATCAATATTTACAATGTTTCCTAGTTTTACATTCCCAACAAAATTGTATCAGATGTGTTTTAAATGTTCATTAAATATCTGCCTAAACAATAGACCACAAGAGGTTGATGCTTGGACTGCAAAATCTTTAGCTCTTCTTTTTGCCTAGTTAGGAAAGCACAGACAGAGTCGTTCTAAACTACATTAGCTTTACTCACAGTAGCATTTCTGCTGTCTGCTTTAACACTAATGTCACCCATTAGCCTGATTCATCATTTGAATGACTAAGCTAATGCTATCATCAGAGACAAAGTGATGCTGTGAATCAGTGCTGCCCGTTTATCCTTGTTGGCTGTGTTCAAGCGTCTCGCTCTGTTTGTCTTTCACTGTTTAGCCCTGGGTAAACCAAATAGAACATTAACTCAGTGTCCATCTTGTATTGTTGTTAACCACTTGCTTTTAAATGTGGGTTGGTTAATTTGAAATGATCATCTTTATAAAATTTCTTTTACTATTCTTATATGCATTTTACAGAGTGACTATTTAATTTAATTTGAGCTATTTTGTGTCCCAAATGGTTTCATAAAATGTTATATAAATTTTAGTGAATTAAGAGAAAATTGTGTAAAGAATTATTGCAGTAAATACATTCATTAAATGTTAGATAAATAATCTCAAAATTGTCTTGTTGCTAATATTATATACACGTTACAGTTTATAATAAAAATCAATATTTGCATACATATACTTGATTAAAATATTTTAAAAGCATGCAAAATGCCACATAAGCTGCGTTTCCATTACCCTTATAATTGCACAAATTGAAATTGCGAATTGAAAATACGCCCAATTGGCATATTTTCAGGCAATTTGAAAAAGGAATATTTCGCAAAACTGCAATGGAAACAGTTTTTTCGCATTTACAGGTCACCTGGCGTACATAATAGTCGATCATTCTTTAAAGATGATATGCGCAGTATGTTTGCACAGAAGGCGAGACGGTGTTCTTTATTAAACTCATAAAAGACAAAATAAATACTGGATTCTAAATAACAAAGAAATGCCACAATTTATCAGGACCTGGAAGCAGACAGGACGGAGAAACACCCAGAAACACCTCATACGTGGTCGCTCCCAAGTATAAGGAGCTTTCCTTGCCATTAATGCTTCGATAATACGCCTTAATCTCCTTCGATTAAAAATAATGGCTAGTGCAGTGGCTGCAATATACTTAAACCTACTAACATCCGTTTCCGTGATTTTTGGAATGACTTATCATGAGTGGGGAAAAAAAAAAAGGTTTTTGTCGCATAACATCAGTTAATGCAAAGTCCCTTTAAGACAAGTCATTTCACTTGGTGGCCATTATTGAAATGCCTCTTGGGCATGCAAATACAGCTCCTATCTCTTTGAATGGGAAAATATCAAACTCTCCAAAGCTTTTCGCCAAGCTTTCAATCAAATTTCATATTTGAAATCACCAAAGAAATCTGACAACTACTGTCTTATAAATTTTGTTTCTAAATGCCCGAATCATAACAAAAAACGGCATTTTTCAGGCTGGATCAAGCTAATGCGTATGCGCAGTCCTAAGTACGTATCTCTATAGGAAGCGTGCGTCTGACTGTTTCTATTGGAACCGGAGCTTCTAACGGTAGCTGCAGTGATGCGATGACTTTACCAATCGGTGATTGGCTCTTATTTAGAAGGCGGGACTTATTCCGCCATATTGCGTTTCCCATTCTCCCATTCATAATAATACGAGTGCACTGTCTTTCTATATACAGTATAAAGTCTTTGGTTAATGGAAACGTCATCATTTCCCAATAGCTTTTTATCAACTTTAGAAAATATCGAAAACGTTTTGCGCAAATCTGTAGTGGAAACCAGGCTATAGAGTGATTGGTTCAAAAGGTTCAAAATTGGTTCAAAATTCAAAAGTCTTTTTAATTTGATTTCAGTCATTCTCTTTGAAAATAACAAACTAAATAAAATAAAAATAAAAAAAAAGGAAAGAAAGAAACAATGACAGATTTTTACATTTGGTTGCCACCATTTATCTTTGTGTTTTTATGTTTGAGCTCATCCTTGGCCATCAGATACATAGATGTCAGTATCAGGCACTGGGAAAAAACAAAAACAAAAACAAAAAAAAACAGTTCTGATATGCTTCATTCTACTCAGTTCTGTGATTAAAATATTTTTGTATAATGACCTCTATAATTGACCGTCCCAGATTGTCCCAGGCATCCAGTTTCCTACATAACTGTGCTAGATTCATGTCTCTTGTATCACTCTGCGCTCTTTCTTCTCATGTAATCAATCAATATTTCATATCCACTTTTTTATATTTGGTAAGTGGCTGTATAATAAGTGGCCCTGTTTGAAAGCTTGAAACACCTTGTCGACATTTATTTTAGAAAATGACCGGCTGACTGTCCCATTAATACGAGTCAATGACATGTCTGAGTGCCGTGTTGCTTTGCCACATGTTTTTATTTAGCTCAAGCACCACATGATTATTTAAAAAAGGCTATTGAAAACCAAAGTCATGTTGTAACCTCTTTTAAATCTTTTTTTTTCTCTATCAGCTAAACCCAAAAACTCTGCTACCGCCATCCCAGTGCAAGCCGGCTCTTCTGAAGTTGTCGTGGCAAGTTGTCAGGCAGCCCAAGGAAAACCAGAGGCAACAATCTCCTGGATTACAACTATGGCTGGCCGCTATAACCACACTTCATTGCCCGAAGTGGACGGCACAGTGACCGTGAAGAGCGAGTATCGGATGGTCCCGACACCTGCTGAAAACGGAAAAGAAATCACCTGCATGGTGAACCAGAGGACGCAGACCGATCCACAATACTTTCCATTGAAGCTGGTGGTGGAGTGTAAGATTCATACACAAACTCACACACTGCTAGAAGTAGATCAATCCAAATGAAAATTCTGTCATTATGACTTTCCATATGACTTTCTTTCTTCTGTGAAACATAAAGAGTGAGTTTTTCCTAGTCAGTCTTTTCAATTTAATGAAAATAAATGGGGCTCTCAAGCTCACTATAAATGATAGAATTTCATAAGATAGCAATGAACAATTAATTTTATGAATCTGATCTTTTCTAAAAAAAAAAAAAAAAAATCTGATCTAGCTTACAAATCAAGGCTTCCTTTCCCAAAAAAATTGTAACACCATTGGTGCCAGTATTTTCAACAATCTACTTAGGCTTGCGATGCTTTTGGGGAATGCAGCCCTGGTCTGAATGATTCATTTGTGAATCAGACTGATTCGGTTCTTGAGTTCACTGATTCGCTCCGGTCATAGCAGTTAATAGCTCACTGGAGGGAGAAGATTATCAATAAATAAAGACTTAAATTTTGGTCAGTTCCTCGCACAAAGCTATTGTATGACTTTATGACTTTTATGAAACAGTTATAGTGCTTTTGTGTTCTTTTTGAAGCTTGAAAGCTTTAGCTCTCATTCATTGTAACTGAAAAGAAAAGCCAACCAGCAGAGTATTCAAAAATTTTTGTGTGTGTTTCACAGAAGAATGGTTTGGGAACGACATGAAAGTTAGTAAATGAGGACAGAATTTTAATTTCTGGCCGAAGTAATCCTTTAAAGGTGTGCGTTCTCAGTGACACACGTATGAACTCATAATCCGTCCTGTATCATTCGCTCATAACACCTTTTCTCCCTCACCCACCCTCTTTTTCATCGAAAAATGCATTTAAGCATCTTCGCCTCTGCCTTATATGTCTGCCTCAACACATTGTTTGCATTTTTTTCATGAAAGCTATTTACGGAGTGTTTGAGGTGTCTGTGTTTGCATAGCTGAGCTGGAATGTTTGAGGATGTCAGAGATTTGCAGCTTCACCATTTCTTTTATAAACGCCCCTGTTGGAACATCCTCACCTCTTGCACTTTCATTCTGCATTTCTCCAGCGTGTCAAAGCCCTTTGAGAGTCTATAAGGCAGTGCCACCTTCAGCAATCTGTATCTTTCCTTCCCACCCCTGAATGGCAGATTTGAACTGCTTTGAACTGCTCTTTTAATGCAGGATTTAATGATTAATGAATGTCTCTCTCTATCTCACAGATCCACCCATTGTGACAATAGCAGGATATGACAGTAACTGGTATATGGGTCGGACTGATGCTTTTTTGACCTGTGAGGTTGACGCCAACCCACTATCTGCTGAAATTTCCTGGACAACGTGAGTTCCTTCATAATTAACTTTAAGGAATAGTTCAAAATTTTGTCATCATTTATGCATGTCATTCCAAACCCGTATGATTTTCTTTGGTCGAACACCAAAATGAGCATATATAAATTTGACTTGTGCTCACAAAGGCTGCATTTATCTGATCAAAAATACAGCGAAATAGTAATATTTATTATTACAATTTACAACGACTTTTACTTTAAAGGGTTAGTTCACCCAAAAAAAATGTTTGGTTTATCTTCCATAGAAAGCAACGAAATTACCACATTTAAGGTCCTGAAAAGTAATAAAGACATTGTTAAAATAGTTCACAAGGTTACAACCTTAATGTTATGAAGTGACGAGAATACATTTGTGCGCAAAAACAAAACAAAAATAATAACTTTATTCAACTATTTCCTCTCTACCCTGTCATTCTCCTGCGCTGTTAACGTTAAAAACATATTGCAGAGCTTCCGTATTGTATGCCAAAACGCTGACTCATTATTGGCTCCTGCGTCAGCATCACACGCATGCGTCGTGCTGCTCATGTGAACAGCGTCGGCCAATACTGAGCTGGCGTTTGGACGTAAACACGGAAGCGCTGCACTGCGTCAGCTGCGTAGGAGAATGACAGGGTAGAGAAGAAAATGTTGAATGAAGTTGTTATTTTTGTTTTGTTTTTTTGGCGCACAAAAAGTATTCTCATCCCTTTATAACATTAAGGTTGAGCCACTGTAGTCACGTGGACTATTATAACGATGTCTTTACTACTTTTCTGGACCTTGAATGTGGTAATTTCTTTGCTTTCTATGGGAGATAAAAAAAAAAAAAAATTTATCAAAAATATCTTAATTTGTTCTTAAGATGAACGAAGGTCTTACGGGTGTGGAACGATTTGAGGGTGAGTAATTAATGACAAAATTTTCATTTTTGGATGAACTAACCCTTTTAGTCTTTTTAATATTCTGATTTGGTGCTTAAGAACCATTTCTTATTATCAATATTGAAAACAGTTGTGCTGCTTAATATTTTTGTAGAAACTGTGATACAATTTTTTTCAGGATTCTTTGATGAATAGGAGGTTCAAAAGAACATTTACTTGAAAAACTTTTTTAACATGTTGGTGTTGATTTGTCACTTTTGATCAATTTAAAGCATTCTTGCTTAAGTTTTTTTTTTGTTTCTTTTTAAAAAAATCTTATTCACCTCAAACTTTTGAACTGTGGTGTATTTATGAACAACACAAGGGTGAGTAAATGATGACAGATTTTACTCAAAACAGAAAAAAATAAAAATAAAAACTTTTGTTTTCATTAGCATTAGTATTCATTTTTCTGAAAAAAATCCATATTTCATATTTATGTTTATGTGCTGCTGCTCATCTCCAATATGACTGAAACTGAGTCAAATATGGCTTGCTGCTAACAACAGCCACAGGCTAATTGGCTCTGAATTGAGGAAGCATCTCTGCCTGCGGTATAAAGCAACAACAGCCTATTAATGCTTCACTGCTTCAACTTCATTTTTTTTCACCAAAACAAAGCAGAACATGAATCGATACAGATCGAAAAACAACATTTATTAGCAAGACTTATTATGCATCACTTAGATGTAGCCATTTGATTGCAGAGTTTCAAGTTAGTTGAAGAATATGCAAAAATTACGTATTTATTTTGCACATTTTCGACTGGAGTAGGCCTAATTATAATAGTGTCATAAAAAACCTGTTTCAACAAACAAAGGCAAATTAAAAAAAGGAAATAACACATGCAATCATTGTCTTCCACCGTGCATAACACAATGTCTCAAAACATGATATTTAAATATACATGGGTGTATTTTCAGTAAATAAGTGTTGTTTCTGAAATAAGCCAACATGGTTTTAAAGACTAGCTAGAAATGCTGTTTTCTGTGTTGATGATTCTTCAGCACTTCGGGTCAGATGCCGCCTTCGGTATCTGTGGATCAGAACCGGCTGCTGGTGAGGAAGGTGGACGAAACGGTGAACACAACATTCGTGTGTGTGGTGAAGAACCGTGTGGGTTCTGGCAAGAAAGAGCTTTCCGTCATGGTCATTGGTGAGTAGCGCAATACAGGAATGACACATGTACTGACTGGTCTGTGCTGATGTAAATGTTCAATACACTTTATAGCTCAAGTACAGTGTGCTAACCAGGCACGGTGAACTAAAACATTTCGTGCCCGGTTAGGACACAGTGTTACACGCCACCTCCCTCGCATGTAGGAGGACACAAAATGTGGGAAACAGGTTTCTCCTTACTAAATACAGATACATTTTGGTATTCATGTATACTTCTCTAATGTGGGTGGGCTTCAAAAGCCAGACTCTTACTTGGTGGTTGGGTTTCTAGTTGGCCTGCCTAACCTAATTTTGCGGGATTTTCTCCAGAAGTCTTTGTGCTATGTGAAGTCACTTGGTGTGAGCCAGTTTGCCGGGTTGCTTTTTATTTCTTCTTTTCCCTCTTCACCATACCTAACAACACAGCGCTGTTGTATCTTTGTTTAACCTCTTTTAATAGAAAAAAATGCTATTGTTCTTTTCCTCTCTGTTCCTGTGCATGATTTTCTTTCTTTTCCTGCAGCTTTGTTGTGCAGAAACGCGCACATTTTGTGTAAGCATTAATGCACAACACAGTCTTGATGTTCCATTTCTTAAAACGCTAGCCGTTGTCGATCAGCTATGGAGTGGCTGCTTCACTAAATGGACGCGTGTAGGCCCGCGAGCCACTGTGCTTTTGGCACTTTCTCATGCCAAGGCAAGCGCAAGAGCCGGATTTAGAATCCGTGGGAATCCTTTTGGAAATTTCAATTGTCTTGTGGGAGAACAAAGGCCCTTTGTAGGCGCACTGTAGCGAGAAAGTGTGGGATGTTGTTCTAATGTGTTTTTTTTTTTCTTTTTTTCACAATGGTATTATAGAGGAGAGTTTTATCACAGTCATAAGGACACCTAGTCCTCACAGAAACATTCTTGTACCTTCACTTGATACATTTACCATTGCCAAACATAACAGTGGATTGTCACAGAGGCTAAGTCACTGCATTGTGAATTATCTGGTTGTTTGCATGATGTTCGTTTTGTCCCTGCTTAAAAGGCTAGCGATTTCCATGCTGGTCTAGGTTGGTTTATGCTGGTTAGTACTGGTCTAGCAGGTCTGTTTGAGTGGGAATGAGTGTGATTGTTAGTGAAATGTGCCTGTGGATGAGAAATACTTTACTTTAATCCACACTCGTATATATTAGAGATTACCAAAGTACTTTAGCACTTAGGCCAGCAAAGATCAATCATGCAAACCCTGCTGAAAAACAAGCAGTTTAAACCAACCTAAATAGTTTGCTAGTTTTAACTGGTTTAAGATTGTCGAGCCGGTCTCCCAGCCTGGCAACCAGGTGTCTAAAATGACCCTGACCATCTGAAATCATCAAAACTGACCAACTTACCCAGCCTTGATAAATTAGGAGAACTTAGGATAGTCTGTTCTTGGGTTTGGACACTTAGACTCTTTTCAACTGGTCAGGGTGGGAGATCAGCTAGACCAACCAACTAAATATCAGTTTTCTCAGCTGGGAGACTGGCTAAACCTTAGGTGGTTTAAACTGGTCTAGATGGTCTCCCGGAATGGACAAGGTGGCGTTTAGCTGGTCAGTCTAGCTTATTTCCAAACCCCTTTAAAACCATCAAAACTGATCTGTATAACCAATTTGCAAAACTGGAAGACCCTAGGCCTGGTTTAAGCTGTTTTTTTCTAAGTACTTGGGTATGACAGCAATCATGAACACCCTATTTAAAAAAAAAAAACTTAAACCAGCTCAAATTAGATTTCTGGTCTTACCTGGTTTAAGCTGCCTAATGTCTCCCAGTTTGGCCAGGTTGGTTAAGTTGGTGAGTTTTTATGGTTTTAGAGGGGTTTTGGACACTTTCAGTTGGCCAGGGTGGGATATCAGCTTGTCAGGCTTGGAGACTAGCTAATCCTTGGCCAGTGGAGACCAGCTTAAACAAGCTAAAACCAGCCCTAAAACTCCTTAGGCTGGTTTAAGCTAAGTTTTTTTCCTGAAAGGGAACACATAGGGGATAATTCACTTTGAATTGTTTACTACCCATTCGCAATTTTTAGTTTAACCAGCCACCAATGGTGCTGGTATTGTACTGCGCCATGTGTATTTCAATTAAGTCATTAAGTCAGGTGTAAACAGGGCCTAATACAAATGCAGACACGAATGCCACACCATGACAAAGCTCAGTGGATTGCAGGCGAGACTTGTGCTGACGCAAAAGGAATTTAAAAACCCCCAACCCCTAAAACAGTACACGTGACTGAGGCTAGATTGCACTGGTTCCCAGTGGATCCACCAGCCTAGCTGGAGAGAAAATGTGTGCCTGTGTTTGTGTGTTTTTGCCTAAAAAAAGTGAGAAAAGAACGGAAGGGCAGGCTGTTTTTAAGATGAACATCCCCCAGACAGAATTCTCCTCAAGTTGAAATCACTCTCATTTTCTCTTCCCGTTTTCCTCCCGCCTTGAAAGGGGGGAGACCTTAGCTTGTGCCAGCTAACAGACTAATCATGCAGCTTGCCAAGAAGGAGTGTTTCCTCATTTCTTTCCCCTCCTTAGCCATTTTCAGACAGCTAATGCAGAAAACTGAAGTCTTTCATTGTAGACTCTTTTGGGGGAATTGAGAGGCCATTTAGCTGCTTAACTTCTTGGCTGAATCTTGGTGATGTTTATTGGTTGGTAGTGGCTGCTTTTAAGGAAACAAAAAACTGAGTTTTTGCAGAAAGACACAGGCGCACATTTGCATGCATGCATGCAAGCAAGCGCATGTACAACTTAAAACAGCACACAAGGCACGTCCCTGCTGAAAGACCATCGTGTTTTGAATGCATGAGTTCATTGGTCAGTAAGGCTTTATTTGTTTACTAGCTTCACCAGAAAGATGCTCTTAGACCCATCCTGCTAGCTGATAAATAATCATCATATTTTGAGAATTTGCTGCAGTGCAAAGAAAACAAATTGTAACCAATCACCGTAAACAAATTTAAGACCAAACAAGAGTGATAATCCTGCTATGGTTAGTGTGTGTTTGTCAATGTCTGCTTGACATCTAGACATCACATTGGATAATCAATATTCATGTGTCAAGATATTAAATATTAATTAATCTTGACCTTCCTATTTTTCCGATCACTTCTTTACATAGCATGGCTACACTGGTCCATCATGTAGACCAGCAGCAAACATGCACTAAAAAGAAGCTGCTTATAGTCTGAGCTGGTCTTTTCAACAAGGAAATTGAGTGCAATGATTTTCTGAATCGAAACATTAACTCATGCAGTGCTGATTGCAGACTGCATCACTTCACTGCATTCGTTGATGATCTTACCCATCAGGTCCGGTTCTGTAATTACTAGATATTCAGGTTAATGCTCAATTTAACTGTTTTTAAGGGTTTATTCTTAAAGGTAAAGTATGTCATTTATAACGAACTTTTTTAGGGAAATCAACCTACAAATGTCCTATTATCAGCCACCTAACTATATAAAGTTGGCTATACAAGGATGTTCAACTTTATCTGCACACAGGTAGACCCAATGCCGGAACCCAATGTGAGATCCAATCATACCCCTTTTCCACCAAGGCAGTTTGAGTTCTGGTTCAGAGCCAGAATCTAGTTTCAAATCAGTTCTTTGTTTTTCGACACCCAAAGCACCAGCTCTGAACCAGGAAAAGTGGCACCAAAACATTGCTGGTATAGAAGTAAGAACCGCTTGCGTCAGGGGCTGGGGGCGGGGTTACCGTGACCAACAAGATAAACTAACCCCAACCCTAACAGAAACTTGTGACTGCCATTTTTGAAATAGCAGCTATTCGCCGTGTTTGGATGCCGATGTTGGTTCACAAAGCTAGCATCAATAGTAACGCCATTGTTGATGGTGTGTTTGGCGCTGCTACGCTAGCGTTGCTGGGAAAGATGAGAGGTATATAGTGACGTAAGACCTGGCTCTCTGGTGGCTCTCTAGCTCGTGGAAAGGCAAACCGGTTCTTAGATGGCTCGTCAGTCGAGCCAACTCCGAACCGGCAATAGCACTAGCTCTGAACTAGCACCCAGTTCATGCTGGTGGAAAAGGGGTATCTGAGAAGTTCCAGAATCTGTCGTTTTTTTGATTGGATAAAATGAATGGAGACTTTTGTTTTTCTGTGGGTGCTCAGCTATAGATCAACACCTATGCTTCTAGTTGACTTCTATGTAAACATCTAAAAACACACTTCATTTTTAAATTATGACATTTGGTCCCTCCAGTCCTGAATATATGGTTGTGTACTCGATCAGATTTGATGAATTCCCTCTCTGAGCTTTCATATCATATCAAACAGTTGTTCTGGCACTAGCGCTCTTACCTGTAGCGTCCTCAGCCTTACAGTGTGAAAACAATGTCTGAAACTCAGCATGTAAGATAAGGTGAGAGAAAGACCTCAGTCGACTGACACCTGGGTGAAGCTTATCACCCACGGCTTAGCGAGAGAAATTCGAGACAAAGAAAGAGGCACTGAGAGGGCGAGAAGATATCACCCTGCTAACATTAAGTGAAATGTCAGAAAAGTGGGCTGCCAGGATTACCTGGCTCTTAGCCCACCCTGTCCATCATTACGGCTCATTACAGATACTCCGAAACCTTAGAGCTCACCTTAGAAACATGAGGGCTCACCAGGTTGCCTTTTTCTTTGCTTTGATCAATTACAGAATAGAAATGAGGCTTTCTCTCAGTCTTGGTTTTGGTTACCTTTCTGACCCGGACTGTTCCTAATGATTTAATGATTTATTGGGCTTTCCTTAAATAAGCAATGAAAATGATTCATGCAGAACATTTAAGTATTTATGAACGTTGTTAGCCATTTAGAAACCACGAGATGCTAACACTAAAAGATTTAATTATGTATTCTTTTAATTAAGAGGTTTTAAAGAATTCTTATTTCTTTTTAATCAACAATAAATAGAGTATCAAAGCTGTTTTGTAAAGTTTCTGATGCATCTCTTGTGCAATCTACCTTAGAAGCGCAGCTCGGAGTGCTTTAAAGATGTATCAAGCGATGCATCTCTGCGTCTGAATCAATGGAGGCTTATTTAAAAGCAACATTTTTACTGAGCTGCTCCTTCATTCTCTCACAGCAATTTCGTACACGTGTCAGAGTTTAGAATCTGCCACGCCGCATATACCGATGCTTTAATGTTCAAAAACAGAATGCACGCCATGCCTAGCCAGATGGAGCCGGCTGCATTTTTTCATAAACATTTAGTTTTCAGATTCTCATTACTTCTCTTGATTTTCTTTGGGAAAGTAGTCTTCTTTTCTGAGTGGATTATGAGGAGCAGCCTGTCTGAAATGGGACAATGGCACATTTTTCACGAATTTCTCATGGATGTTGACACTGATGTGATGGCGGATGCAATGAACTGTTGAAAAATCATTACAGGATCCTTTTACAGCTTAGCTGTGGTTAGGCTGGCTTACCTGAGCAATTTCTACTACTTCCACAATCCTGTTATCTGTCATTATTCGTCATTACCTGAACCTTCTCTCTAATAAACTTGTGATCTGCATGAAGGGCTGGCCGATAAATGGATCTTGATATGTTCCAACCTTTTGATAATGTTCAATATATATCTCTATTCAAAAGGGTGTTCATATTTTTTTTCAATCAGAGGAGCTATCTTTTCAACCATAGAGCCAATTGGATTCAAAACGTGTAATGCAAAAATTGAAATACAGGAAGTGTAGTTAATACTATTATATTTTTTTTTAACAACTCAAGACTAATACTTTTCATTTATACGCATCAATACAGCCATATTTTGTCTTATTAGGGCCTGAGCACCGATGGTGTGAGGACCCTATTGTAATTGCTCTGTCAATTATTATTCTTCTCTGAAATGAATCGCATTTTTTGTGCATAAACATGCTTGAAAACTCATGAAACTTTGCACACGCATCAGAATTGGTGAAAATTAGGTGTGGCAAAATGGCTCGATAGCGCCACATACAAAATGTCAATTAAGCGCCCTTCACGCTACATTTCACGTACATGTATGAAATTCTGTAGACAAGTAACAGCCCAATAATTACTGTACAAAAAAAGTCCCTTGGTGCAAAATCTTAAAACCCAACAGGAAGTGAGATATTTTGAATTTTCTCTGCAAAATTTTTGCAGTTTTTCCCATTTCCAGACATTGTACTTTAATTAAATCCTCCTAGAGATTTTATCAAATAAACTTCATATTTGGTCAGTCTAATCTAAAGGCCTTTGCGACGTTAAATTGCGAAGATCTTGAGTTTTCGTTGACGGACGTGACTGTGGCGGCCTGACAAAGTTCGATGTTTCGCCATGAAACAGGAAGTTGCTGTAACTCGGGCATACAATGTCGGATCTGCCCCAAACTTCATGTTTTATTAGAGTCCTGTACTGAAGACATCTACATGCCAATATTCAGTTACAGTCATAGCGCCACCTGCAGGCAACAGGAAATGGCTTGTTTTACACTGTGATTAACTCCTTATTGAAATTTTACCAGATCAACATAATATTTGGTCAGTCTAATCTTAAGGCCTTAGCCATGTTAAATTGCAAAGATCTTGAGTTTTCATTGAAGGGTGTGTCCGTGGCGGCCTGACAAAGTTTGATGTTTCGCCATGAAACAGGAAGCTGTTGTAACTCGGGCATACAATGTCCGATCTGCCCCAAACTTCACGTTTGATAAAAGTCCTAGCCTGAAGACATCTACATGCCGATATTCAATTACTCATGGCGTCACCTGCTGATAACAAGAAATGGCATGCTTTACACTGTAATTCACTCCCAGAAACACATTTAAATATGCCATGAAGTACCAAACATGCGAGAAACACTTTAAATCATGCAACACTTGGCTAAGTGCTAATGTATGCGATCAACACCACAAAACAGGAAGTTGTTGTAACTGCCCCAAACTTTGCATGTTTGATAAAAGTCCTGGCCTAAAAATATCTTCATGGCAATATTCAGTTACAGTCAAAGCGCCACCTTCTGGCAGCAGGAAGTGTGGCACATCAAAATGACTTTGACGAGGGCCCTTTCAACGCTGCTTGCATCTTTAATTTATAGTTATCTCTTCATATTAAACTGTGACAGGAGAAAGTACTTTATGGATGAATGATATTTAATCATTTTCATTTGTAAGAAATAAATGTTATATACCAACAGAACAAAAAACAGCAATATTTACTTACACATATTCTTACTAAATCATTTTAATAAATGAAAAAATGTCATGTAGACACTTTTCTGGGTGATGATTTCAGTTTTGAGTTTGAGCATTTTCAGAGTTTTGATTTGAGTCATTAAAAGTGTCAAGACGTCATTAAAATATTTTAAGTGTGCGATGTATATAATTTATCACCCAACCTTTTTGCATGTGATGACATTTTTAGAAATCTCATGTTCATGACCCAAGACCTGGCGAGGTTGAAACGTTTTTTCTTTTTATCCTGATGTTGTAATCCACTCAGCCATGCTTACGCCCGGGTCTTTGATGTACAGTGCACATGGTGACTTTAGCAGGACAAAAGAAATCAAGATAGGCACCCTGGGATTATTGCCTGCCACGGATCGAAATTGAGAAACGTGCATGTCAGAAATACCATCCTCCTCCAGAGAAGCTCTACCGCTCTTTAAGCCGTCAACCCTGTGAGCGTGTGTGTGTGTTCTAGAACGGAAACGAGTGTCTCTGACAATAGGGTTATTAGGATCTGCTCAGAGCCCAATTATACATTGAAATGTGTTGGATTTAGCACTTTCTAACAAGTGTTCCACAAGACCTAGTGATGCACGCACTCAATTATGCATCTCAAAACCAGGCCTTCTGGTGTTTCTCAAGTAATCACCTTGTGTAGAACTGAACTCTCTGGTCAGTCAGCCCTTAGGACACTTCCCCGTATCACTTTTGGCAGCACCATTAGTGGTCACCACATCACCTGTCAGTTAGCCCAGGCTTTAGGAGGACAGCAAGAGAAGTTGGTGTAAGCTGAACGTATGTGCCCTGAGCTCTCCAATAAATCAATACAGGACGTGTGAGACTCCGGAAGGGAGGGGCCACTGCAGGCCACTGCTGAGATTTGAGCCTATCCTTTACAGTCAAAGGAAATGCGATCTGTCTGTTTGTTTCATCCATCATCCCTTTCCTTTTGTACTGCCAAAAAACCTGTGTATTTTAGCAGAAATAAATTAGAATATAATGATCGCACTCACACGGTGCATGTGCAGATCGCTTTGGGTACTCTGTTGTTGTGTGATTGATTGCTTCCATAGCGGTTGTAGTTCTACCTGGGGTAGTTGTTGTGTTATTTTATAAATGGTGAACCATTTATAGTCGAGTGAAAATCGGACTCCTTTGTGGTGTCTCAGTATAGAGCTCTGCTAGCAATCAGTTTATAGAGTGCCAAGTGGTCTCTACCTACAACCTATAGCTTAGAATAACATGAATAATGACATAAATTACAACCCTGATTGCTGCAATTATACTTAACATATTCTTGTGCCTTGGGAAAGATGCCGTCTTGAGTTGAAACTAGCGCAAGTTTATTAATTCTAGCCAGAAACTGATGACGCAACGAATGGAGAACTTGCGTATGCAAATAAGAACATTTGAATAGAGTGTAACAGTTGGGTGTTCTGTAAGTAAAAATTCCATTCATTTTCTGATTGATTTTTAATGAGGACTTATAAACCTTTTAAAGACAGTTATGCTGTGAGGTCCAAGGTTGTAAATCGATGGTATATGCTTTTGTTGAAGCCATCAGTTTGTGTTAGTGCAACCTATTTTTTAAAGAATCACATTTAATGCATTTTTATCGCATTTTCATCGCATTTTCATGGTAGAAAACCTACATTGCCCATGATGCTGTAAAGAAAATTCCACCAATCAAAGACTGACAGCGAGCAAATCAAAAAGATCTCGGCAGGGAATGCCCACTTCCATGAAGCACCATGAATTATTGTACTCAAGTCAGTCTCCCTGTTCTTCAAACTACTTAAATATTTGTATATATGAAGAGTTCAGATGCAAAAGCCGCTAAACGCCACCTTCGTCAAAAATTAGATAATGATATTGAGCGAATGCTCTCTGCGCATAGTATATGTTCTTTCACTTCAAATCCGCTAAATCCCAGCTTCAGCCCATTCAGAAATACCGGTTTGTTGGCAGAAACCATTAAACACCACTTCCCTTTGTCAGCAAAAGCCTCTAAGTCCACAGAAGAACCAATCGGAAGACGCAAATTGAATCATATGATTTCAAGATGAATGACTGTGTGCATATAAGCCGGCTTTCAATTGCCGAGCTGCAAACTTTTATCGTGTTTTGTCCATCATTACAATGGCAGGATTTCATGAGTAGCATGTAAACACAACAGTGTTCCTTTTGCTGCTGTAAAACTGACAGAAATGGACGTTTTACTATGTCTTGTTGTCCAAAAAGTTGCAAAAAATAGCACACATGGACTGAACTGGTTTTGCAACCAAAGACAGTCAAATTTGTTAAATACCAATGAATTGACTAAAGTGACATTTTTGAAAATAAGGCATTTCAATAACCTTTTTATTGCAATTAAAGTGAAATTACTGAACCTAAACTTAGGAGCCTGGTAAAAAAAAAATTGCTTATTTAAAAGAAAACTTGTCAGACGGACTTATGAACTCTTCACTGGGAACTCTTCTATGGGAAAAATGAATGGAAAAAGTACTTCTGAAACCAACACCGCAGAAAAATATGGGCAAGGGACTATTGCACTCTGTATGGGTGTTAAAGGGGGGGGGTATCACACACAGTTTCTGCCAATCTCATGTTAATCTTAAGTGCCTATAGAATAGTATAGCATCCTTCATATCGCCAAAAAGTCTTTAGTTTTATCATATTTATAAAAGATACATACGCTGTACTGAGTCTTTCTGAAAACAGCCGAGCGCCTGGAGGCGTGTCGTGTGAGCGGAGATAGTGACGAGCACACGCAGCTTTTGTGAAGAGATCGGCAGCAAGCTATCAATGGTCAGCTAAACAAATATATTTAAACACACACAATACACCATCGCATTATCCATGGATAACTTTTGAATCACTATAATGAATATAGCCAAAGACTATAGAATAACTCAAGACGCGTCACTCGTATTATTATGAATGGGAGAAAGTGCAACGCGCAATATGGCGGAATAAGTCCCGCCTTCTAAATAAGAGCCAATCGCCGATTGGTAAAGTCATCGGTCACTGCAGCGGCCGTTAGAAGCTCCGGTTTCTATAGAAACAGTCAGATACGCGCCTCTGAAATGAGACACGAGACGCGCATTTAGGACATGCGCATTAGGTTGATCCAGCCTTTTTTTGTCATGATTCGAGTGTTTAGAAACAAAATTTATGAGACAGTTCTTGTCAGATTTCATTGGTGATTTCAAATATGAAATTTAATCGAAAACTTAGCGAACAGCTTTAGAGAATTTGATGTTTCCCCATTCAAAGAGAGAGGAGCTGCACTTGGATGCCTGAGAGGCGTTTCAAAGATGGCCGCCGAGTGAAATGACTTGTCTTAAAGGGACTTTGATATAGCGTATAGTGAATGATGAATAAGGAATTTATAAATTCACTACGTTCGTATTGTTTACTTTATATGCACTTAGGTGCCTATTGCCAACAAAACAGACATTTGATGCAGTTTTACTCACCACCTGTGGTTCCGACTCATGATCGCTGTGACCGCTCCATCTTTCAGTTTCAAATGATCTGTAAATCCAGCATAGAACCGGGCCTTATTTATTAAACAATAAGCGCCGATCCTGAGGGCTCGAGCAGCCACGGAAAAACACGAGATATTCTCCATTCATTTTAACCAATAAAAAAGTGATTGCAACTATCAGTTTCTATGGTTATTTTAATAACAGATATCGAGAGCGCACCAATGTAGTGTGTGAGCACAAAACTCTCAGCTCCACTTAACGCTGGGTTCTTTGGGAAGCAAGGTTATCTTTCCCTCACAACCAAAAATACACTTCTTTGGTGACATTGGTGATTTTGTGAAGTCCTGTGACCTGTGCAGCACTGCCGACGACTTCCATAAAGCCGAACGAAGCGCGTTGATGGGCGTGCTCTTGCTCTCTCGCTCTGGTCGACGTGTGCGCGCGAAATACACAGAAATACTTGGCCATTGGCCATGTTTAGCATGATAATCCAACTCTTTAACAGTGTAAATAAGTCAGAATGCATGAAACAGCATTATACCCCCCCTTTAATAAACTCTCTCTGAAGTTGTCATCATTTTTTTTTTTTATCTGTCTCACATTATTTGCATTAGTACGTGTGCTACCAAGCAACAGATTCGAGCTATGAATGTATGCAGGAAAATTGAATTCAATGTTGAACGGTTTTGTAGCATGCCATTAACAGAGTGCGGCGGAATAATAATGCGCTGTAGTTATGGCACTTGAGAAGCGTAGCGGACAAGTTAAAGGTCACGAGGGCTGAAGAGGTGCTTTGTCCTCAAGCCCATCAACATTCTTAGACAATAATGACCTTTAACAGCTTCCACAACTCTCTAAGGTTTGCTCTCAGTGTGGTTGTAGGAACTCAATGTTTTTTCAATAACACTCATAAAGAGTTGTGCTAGTAAATTTGGCTGCATAATATTTTATTAGACCTTGAATAGATCAATTGTGCGAGACTTCCCCGCTGGCCATCGTTTGGATAACAATATCTTAAATTTAACCCAAAAAAAAAGTTAAGCCCTCACACTACGGCCTATTAAAGATGCAGTGTCATTAAAAATTAAAAATGTCCCGAGTGTACTGCTTCTTTTTTTCTTTCTTTTTTAACCTTAGAACAAGAGCGGTCAAGACGTAACAAGTCAGTTGTTCAGTCGTACTCAGAATCATGGTGAAGCATTGCCGTAACTCTCCACAACCCTTTTTTCTCAGAGCTAGATGTCGACCGTAGGGTTCGCGGATACTGTCTGCCAGGCCGTTGAATAATGAATCCTGAGCTGTGGCATCTGGCAGAGATAGCGTCAGGAGAGTGAGGTTAAGAGAGATTGGGGATGTTAGCCGGTTGTGTATGTGTGTGTCTTAGTCCCACATACGAGCCTGTTTTCAGTTGCAGCGGAGCTTGAAGAGACTTTAATGGCAGTGGACTGAGAGGCACGGCGAAATGGAACAGGCTTTCCTAAGAAAGAGCTCTTTCAGCTCCTCTCTATCTCCCGGGATAAAACAAACTAGCAGAAGAGCGAACGAAAAGGAAAAAAAGTGTGTGGGATAGGGAGCGACTGCATGCTTGTTATATTGCAGGAATATTAAGTCGTATCCAAATTGTGTGGGAAGAAATTTAATGTATGTGTTCATGTTCGCACATATATTTTCATCAGTAGTCTACTGTTCAGTCTTTCATGAAACGCTTCTCGGTAGTTCTAGAGACCGTAGTGTGAAAGCGAACATGAGCAGAGACTGCATGTTTTTTTGGAAAAAGCCTTGTTTCTAGTAGACTGAATCCATAATGACTCAAATTGTCATGGTAACAGGGTAAATTGCAGGAGGTGGAATTGGTGATTGCTTGACCGAGAGCAAGGCATAAGTTTAGAGGACTTTACATGCTATTTGGCCTTTGAATTATGCAACCTAGAAAGCTTGAGTTTATTTCAGTAGTGCTGTTTTCTAAGGCTAGGGTCACTGTTACTCTGACCCTCATAATTATATTCTGACCAACGGCACAATTGCAAATTGCTTTTATACAATAAACAGTAAGTTAATATTGAGTAACTTACATTTCATATCGTTGCTCCGCTAGTTAGAAACAAATCCACAGAACAACTGTTGAGATTCTCCTGGCAAAACGGTAGTGGTGTTTTGTGCTTGGATGAATTAGCATTTTTTTTATTAGGGGTTCAAGCATGTAGCTCTGAAACCCTATTGTAATTCTCCCCTAGCGTTCTCCCATAAAAGTGACTTTTTTGGAATTTTTAATTTTTTTGAAAAAACTACTGCTGCAAAATATTCCTAGGTTTTTGGCCCGATCGGAACCAAAACAGTGTAGCAAGATTCTCTGGAGTCTGATTGTCAATAATTATCAAAAAAAGTGAAGCGAAGCCACTTTTACTAAAGCGGCTATAACTCGTGAATGGAATGAGATATTTTCACCAAACTCAGCGCACATATGTAAGAGCTCATTCTGTGGTCGCATAAAAAAAGGATGTGGCGACTGGGCACTTGGTGGCGCTATAACATGAAAAAAAAACTATAATTATAACTATAATTACGCAGCCTAAAAACTGATTGACTTGCATGCGGTGTCTTTGTCCAAGGTGCCAGAACTGCCTTTGAGGACATTTGCGTATCTCGAAAAAACGCCAATGAACAACATTCACATACCACATGGTAGAACTTCAGATTCTGAGGACCGCCGCTGTCCATCGAATCATTCGTAAATATTGGAGATTATTTCAAAAACCAACTTTGGCGAACTAGTCCTAGGTTTTTGGCTCAACCTTGATAAAACCACTGTGGCACAATTCTTGGGAGGCCTTAAAGTGCCTGATCCCTGTTAATAATTGCTGCTTGCAGCTATATTTATTATTATTATTTAAACAGCTATATACATTGCAACAAATACGACTTGATCAATAAATAAATATAGAAATTATTGAGTTTGAGAGTCTTTTTGAATGATTAAAAAAAGAAACTCAAACTCTTGTACTGGTAGAGCTACTCTATGGACATGATGATATAATTTCTCAAATTGTGCGTCTTGCTGAGGAAAATGCGCTCTTGTAATTCAAAGCTATTTAAGAGACCACTTAGCAGTACCTTGACACCTACAACACTTTAGCAGTGTAGCAAAGAGTTTTACACTGACAAGCATCACTCAGAAAAATGTAAGAATCTAGCTGTTTTTTTAAATCGGTGAACTGGGTGTATTTTTAATCCGTTTTAGCTTCTTACAAAACCTCAAACTCATGCACTTTTTCCTAATTCCGTTGCTTTGCATATTTATAAGGTTAGCTGTATGACCAGCGTTTTTAATATATTGACCTGTGTAATACAGTAATGTAACCAAAATCAATGCAGTGGACTTGCAAAGCTCTATTACTGTTCTATAAGGCTCAGTCAGAAAACTTTTGATTAAATCAGACTGTAAATATAATTACTCTAGACTTCAATATATATATATACATACATATATATACACACACAGTATATAATGAATATAGACATCACTTCCTGTGCACGCTGCCTCAGCAGCACATTCCATGCAGGCCCTGTGGGTTGCAGCATGAAATGGGGCTAATCCTTCCTGAAGCAGGTGTTCCTTTAATGTTTGTGACTTGGACACGTTCCCAGGAATTTGGTGGGAACGCACAAACTGACCAATTAGCTGATGTTAGCTGGAAGGCTGCATTCCCAGCATAACTTAAGATTCTTCCTCTTTGCATGACCATACTGTGACATAATCTTTACATCCTTTTCCATCTGTGTGTTTCTCTTTCATACTCTCTATATGTGTAGTGTAATTTCACCTTGTCAGCTCCCAAGCGTAGAAGAAACGGACGTTTGTGTTGTTTTCTTGAACCGAGAACCGAGAGCGGATCCGGCAAACTTGGCTCACACCATAGGACTTGTAGCTGGGAAATGGGGGCAGCCAAAAACCATTTCACAATCTAAACTGAACCAAATCGCACACCACCACCATGTATGGTGAAGAATAGCTACCACCACCAAGCAGCAACTTCCTCATTTGTGCCCCTCCCCTCCTCTGCAGAGTCGACTGAAGACCCCTCCAGTGCAGGCGTTGTGGCCGGAGCCATCCTGGGCAGCTTCTTGGCCCTCGTTTTGGTCGGCGCGTTGGTTACCGTGTTAGTGATGCGAAGTCGTCGCCAGCAGCATGGATATTCGGGTGACGGCGAGCAGGGCGTTTACGGCAACAAAACCCGTCTTTTTGGAGGCAAGAAGGCCAGCAAGAATGGCACAGGGGCCAATAACAACGGCCCGATCTACACGTACCGCGAAAGCGACCCGGGAGCACTGACAGAGAAATGCAATGAGTTCCCGCACATGACCGCCAGCACGCCAACTGCCCATGACATCCTGCTGAGCGGCGAGCTGAATGAAGCAGAGCGCAGGAAGTTCGATGCCCTGAACGACAGCTTGGAGGAAGAAGAAGAGGATGAAAGGTACGACCGTTTCAGCGGACTGCCGCCCAGCTACCAAATCCACCGGCACGAAGACGAGTGTGCACCTTACCTGGATGACGACATGGAGTCTCAACGAGACGGGTCAATCATCTCCCGGACTGCCATCTATGTCTAAAGGAATCGGATAATACACCTGACTGACATTTACTTGACCTTTTAAAACAAAGACGGAAACGTGCCATCTGAGCGGATTGGTTAGTCACATCTGTGGATGAAAACATTCATTATCAAGCAGAAAACACAAATTAATTTTGCTCACCTCATGATGCATACTTTTAATGCAAAATTAGAGATATCATAAGTGATTTGATTGTCGTGTAACTGTAACCTGTTGTTAACGCCCATCTAGTCAGAGGTTTATTCATTCCCATATGCACAATACTCAAGTAGGCCCATTGAAGTGACTAGAAAGCCTTGTGATTGCCCATACAGGGTTGTCAATGATACATTGCACGAGTGGCTCAGCAAGCTGTGACCCAGAAGCTAAGGCCGCTCTCGCCAGGTTCTTTTATCAAATGCCGGGAATGTCGTCTTCAAGAACAGCTGGATGTTTTGTTAGCTAAACAAAAAACAGACAACGCAACGTTCGCTCCAGCATCTGGGTCATTCATCTGTGCCGCCGATCATCTCCAGCTGTGAACGCTTTTAACTTTCCCCCACAATTTTTTAGTTCTCATTCATTAATCGGATGTCTTGTTACGCTAAAGGAATTTTCTGAATCACTCAAGGAGTTCTAGACAGAGGCGTAATAGTGTTTCAGTTTTTTCCTCTTCGTAGTCTCCTGTCAGCCTCTGCAGTTTGTTCCGGGCCATGTTTAATTCAGAGAGTGTTGTGCATTAGCCGTGTGCGTTTTGGGCTGATGCATGTTTTTCCCCATCCTGATTAATCCAGTTATATCAAAACCATAGAATGCTACATCTAAAAACTGCAGACAGGAGTACACAGGATGCCCACAGCACGACTTCAGCCTCTTGCATTAGCACGAATCCTTCCAGGAGGAAATAGGCTTGGACCCTATTGTGTTGTCTGTTAACTTTACTACAACAGATTGAGTAGATTAATGCACAGTGTGGCTCTGTGGGAAGGCGGGGCCTTGAGAGAAACGCAACTGACGTGCCTTTGAGTATGGGATTATTTGGACAGCGGAGTGCGGACGGACCCCAGCAGGGACTGTTAAGCCAGGCGGCATATGTTGCCTGGTTCAGCGGAGTCCACGGTCTTGAAAAGCTGCCAGCTGTGAAAAAAGGTCAAGGGACAAGGCGCTCTCACCGTATGTTCGGCAGTGAGATTAGGCCACTCACTTTACCACGTCCCTCTAGAGCCGGTCAGTGGTTTGCTTTGATGCCTCCCTCATAAGCCGACTTTTTTAAAATGACAAAAGAAGACATTTCAGACATTTTGTCTACTATGTGTGTGTAACCGTGACAATGTGCGTCCAGATGTGGATTCATTTGTCCCCGGGTGTCGGCGAATGCGTGTTTTGCATAATATCATGCAGCTTGTATGAATGCTTTGGCAGTGCTTTGAATTACTTGAGCCGTGACTCATTCATCCTTGGTTTCACAGCATCGAGCCTTCGGTGGAGGGAGGTTAGAGCGATAATGATAAAGGAGTAACACACTCACCAATGCGACGCTACCCAGAAAGAACTCCGTATCCAGCAAAGCAGATATAGCATGAGTAATTTGGAGATTATACTATCTGGACCCAGTGACTGTAAAGACAGTAGTTACTCTAGCCTACAGTGTTCACCCACGCTGCAGACTTGCAAGGCTGTTAATTTTTTTCCCCCTCCCTAAAGCTCTTCAAGTTGCATCACTGCACTGAAAAATAAGGATGGGAAAGCTACTTTTCTGAGAGCTGCTTGGGCCTTGAAATTTTTCTGATGGAAAAAAGATGCAGAGAAAGAAAATGGGGAGCTTAATGCGTCAATCAATAGTGTTGTTTACAATAGTAAAGGTATTAACTTCACCAGTTTAGTTATGAAATTGGCTTCAATGTCAGGCAGATTCATGCATTCAGAGAGGCTTGTGATGTCTTGTGAGTTACTGTACTGAGATGACTGTTGTGAACATGTGACTTTAAAATGCTATTCGGGACTAACACTAAAAGAGCAATGTTGCCAAATCAAGTTTTCACAACTCTTAGTATTCGTGTATTAATAGAATCTTCTGAATGTTACTATAGCATATTAGTATTAAGGGTTATATGTGATACCATGTTCTCATTTGCACAATCCCAAGGCAGCATACTGATTAATTATTGAAATAACTGGGTGAATCTCATATAATCTGTCAAGAATATGTCTGGGTCACATTTTACCACAGAATCTAAAGAATGAATGAATTAGTGTTGTCAGAAGTACCGACTTTGTATATGTTGAGTGCGTGAACACAGTGGCCAATCAGAGGTGTTTATGAATCTGCTCAACATTTCTCAAAGCCTCACTTGGTATCGAAGTCGGTACTTTTGACAACACTAGAATGAATGAACTTTACTTTAATATATATATATATATATATTTATATATATATATATATATATATATATATATATACACTGCCCGGCCAAAATCTTTAAGGGTTAAAAGAACCGTTGCCAAACATAACATGCTAGAAACATAATAATCACTATAATAATGATCCATTCATAAATTCTTAAGTATTTGCCTATTAAAATCCAAACAGCGACCTCATATATATGTGTATGTATATATGTATGTATATATGTATGTATGTGTATATATATATATATATATATATATATATAAGCATATTAGTAATACTAATATGATATATACTGTATATATATATAATATTGAGATACATTACAGCATAAGTTTGATTGTCAGAAAAATAATGAAAAATAGACCCAATTTACTTTGTTGGAATGAAATATGACATGGATTCCATCTGGTTATCTAGTAATGTTTGGAGATGAAAGATACCTTCTGTCCACATGTTCTCAATATTCTGAAACAAAAAAGTGTTTTGATAAGTTAATGTAAGTGCCTTCTGGGATGTGTTTTTAGGGTTGGAGGCTTGCCACAATTCATGCGATGTTGAAATCCCCATGTATTGTAAATTAATGCCAGATTTAAAGACTGCAATCAATCAACAATATTAAGGAAGGAAGAAAAACAAAACTGCCTGAGCAATGGCAAATTGCCCCCACGTGATGATCCTTAATTGCTCCACGTTATGGTGCAAGTCATTATTAACTCATCAGCTGTGGATGTCATCCCGAGCTGATTGAAACTTGTTATTCATTCACTCTGAATGTTGTGTTGTGCTGTCAGGTTGTGACACTGTGTATGAAGAACACTTGGACTGAACGCTGTTGCTTGGCGTCAAACTTCCTGTTTCTTTTGTGTAAAAACTGCAACTGTCCATAGTTTCATATCACATCACTTAACTGCTGTACTACAACAAATCTTTGTCAATACTTGTGAGAACGATCTATACGCTCTTCTTTTGTTTAGTTTGTTATATACTATGGATGGAAAACCAGTGTTATCCTGTGAGGTTTTGATGGTGTGTATTATGACGTGACGTGTCCTGTGTGTGAGATATATATATACACTGTATATGTATGTATTTATCATCAAGATATCCAGTGAGAGAAAAGTGTTATTTATCGGTACTGTAAATAACAGATGTAGTGGTCAGTTATGGCCAACACCAAATATAAAAGCAGAAGTAGTTTAATAGCCCAGAGAAGACAAGAATAACCTCAGCTGCCTTGAGTCCGGTGATTTTGACAGGCGGGAATACTGCGAGTTCAGCAGATGTAGCCTCCCCGACGCACACTAGTTAGTAACTGGCTCGAAAGTACAGTACAGATTGACGTTCGCACACAAACTTTTTGCACTGACAACTTTTTGCTCTCTCAACCCTCAACAACATGACACACACTCTCACCTCTCAACATGACAAGACGTCAACACTAGATAAATGCATACACTCACTCGACTGTAGCGGGTGGATCTCACGCACATGTCCTGGTCATATGACACCCGTGACTCAGAGGAAAGATGGAACAAATTGCATTTTGTTTAAAGACAATTGTAGATCATTTTTTTTAATGCAGGGTTCCAACAGTCACGGAGAACCTGGAAATATAAGGACATTTTCAAAATGTTATTTCCAAAATGAAATGGTAAAAGTCAAAAGTGCATTATTATTTTTTTTATGAATATCTTAATTTTATTACATTTACTTGATTTAATCTGAATATTGTTCAAATGTTAGAAGTATTTATTCAAATATAAAATAAAAATATATCACTTCAACATTAACTCAAGTGAAATGTGGATGTTTTAATAGTGTAAATAGTTTACATTTTAGTTTTAATTTTTGAATCTATTTTTATTTATATTTTGAATAAATGACATTTTTTCAATATGTCAGTGATTATGGCATAAAAAATATGCATACATTTTTATTAAAATAATGGTACAATAATGGTACAATGATATATATATATATATTCCTTTTGAAATTGGTCTGAAATATGAAATCTTAAAAGCCATGTAAATTCATATGTCAAAAGTGCATTATTTTTTCATCGCTGTAATGATCTTAATTCCATTACATTTTATTTTATTTCATCCAAATATTAATTACATTTTAAAAATATTTATTAAAAATATAAAATAAAAAAAATAATAACTTCAAAATTAACTCACGTAAAACGTAAATGCTTTAATGGTGTAAATATTTTACATTTTAGTTGAGTTAATTTTGTAATGTATTTTATTTTATATTTTGAATAAATTGTATACATGGCAAAGACAATTTGCATAATTTTATGAAAATGATAAAAATGCTAAAAATCATAATGATCCTATAAATGCAAAAAAATCCTTTTGATATTGGACTGAAATATGAAATCATAAAAGTTAAGTGCATTATTTTATGACTAATGATCTTAATTTTATTACATTTTATTAATCTGAATATTCAAATTTTGAAATATTCAAAATAAAAATATCACTACAAATTTATATATATATATATATATATATATATATATATATATATATATATATATAATATTTTTTTTTTTTTTTTTTTACTTCCAGTATTTCAATGATTATGGTAAAGAAAATGTGCATAATTGTCATGAAAATAATGGTACAATGTTAAAAATCATAATAATTCTATAAATCTCAAAATAATCTCAATGTTCTTTTTTTCTTGTGATGTTGGGCTGAAATATGAACCAGGCATGGTTTTTTTTTTTTTTTTTTTTTGTGAGATTTGCCCTCAGATCACCCCGCACACACTGTGTCCATCCAGGATTTATCCTCCGCAGTTAAAAGCAACATGAGAAACTATTACACTGACATACACCAGTATTATCCTGTTTAGTAAAAGACATTATAAAGATTCATATTACTTTCCTCCGTTCCTCGCCAGTCATGGGGTTTATAACCCTGAAAGACTCCAGCTGAAGTGGGAAGTGCTGGGGCACTAATCCTCTCTGAAAATGGTGCCACAGCGGGCAGAACACTGCCAGGTTAAAAACCAATGTTTCTGGAATGCAATTATGCAGCCTGTCCGCAACCACTACTCTTAATTTTGACAACAGAAATGGGTTATGGCATCTGCAGTTTGCATCTGCCTCTAGTCTCAAAGCAACTCAGAGCCATTAGGCAAAATTGCGTTTCCACACGTGTTTTCATGGCCTGTTCCCTCTCATCAGCTACTTGTGAATACTATAAATAAATTAGAGAACTAGCAAACACATTACTAATTGATACGCAGCCCTGCATTACCTCCGCCATCCGGTTGTTTTGCGTTTGACTTGCTGCTTTTTTTGTTTTCATTGTGTAAGGTATTTAGTCTCTTTAAGGGGAAAAGGGTGCTTTGGCATCACAAAGATGTTCCACTGATTAACACTAATAGAAACACTTAAACTTGTGTGGTGTGTTTATTTGGAGCAGCAACAAAACCGTGTACATTCCAAGTTCCAGTTTTGTCCTGTCACATTATTTTTGTATACTGGTTGTAATTAAAACCTGGTGGATTTCTAAGTGCTTTGTCTGATGTATCTGTTTGTTGACTTCATATTTTCTGCATCTTGTGTTTTGTGAATGTTTCTCTAAGCATCAAACGCAGTGTGTAGCACTGCCTCGCAGGAGCTCTCGTGATGCAGCAGGATGGAGATACACAGCTTGCATAGCTAGTCCCCAACAGAAATTACATTCTGACCCCGTCTGACAACCAAATCTCAATCCTGGAAGGATGTTGATGTGTTTTTTTTGTACGGCAGGAATAGCATGACGAGCTGCTAAACTCCTTGAGCACACATCCCAAAAAGTGGGTCACATGTTGTCAGCGGGATCAGCGGTGAGATGTGCTCCATTAGAGGTCAGATTTACAGTGAGACAATGAAACATTAACTGAATCCTGTCATCATAGTCACTAAGATGCATAAAACCAGAACCATAGAACCAGTTGGACAGAAATGGGTTTTATGATAATTTCATTTGTTGTTATTTATATATATATATATATATATATATATATATATATAGGATAGGATTAAGTGATGTAAAATATGGTCATGCAGAATAAGGCATTAATATGCTAATAAACAGACAATATCCTAGTAATATGCATGCTAATAAGCAACTTTAATAATGTGAATTGGACCCTAAACTAAAGTGTTACCATAGATTTTATATATGTCTATATTTATTACATTTTGTATAATATAAAATTGTGTGTGTGTGTATATTAATAATAATAAAAAACAAAGATATGACATCCATAGTATGTAAGGTAGTACAACTAGATCTCTTTTATTAAATCCAAAAGGTTTTAATTATTTTTTGCTACATATGAAGGTATTTTAAAGATTTTGAAGTGTCAAAAGGTAATTCGGTTTAAATATATGTATTTTTTTATTTTAGCATGATTTTATAAAATCATATATCAACATAGTGCAAAATTGTTTTAAAATTATGTATACAAGTCATTGTTTTATGAGAAAGAATGTCCAGAAAAATGAATTTTGCTGATGTCATTCGGAGTAACCAATATAAAGGGACTGTTTTGGATCAAGTCATGCTGTCAGTATCATGTGACAGGATGTGACATCATAATGATACCTGCAAAGGACCACATGGTTGTGAAGCAAAGTTACTAAATCTCTCTTAACTAATTGAAAAATTCATGTTTTCACTTGCTCATACGCATGTCCCGAAACATCAGGTCATTCGGTACAACCGCTATAAAACACAGAAAATGCTGTAATATTTAAAAAACTTGTACTAAATATAAAAGGTTTGATTGTCCTTTTGCTAGCTAGATATCAGCCTGTTAGCACTGTTTGCAAATATCATCATTCGGTATAACCAAGTGTCATTCGGTAAAACTGAAATTTTGGTTAAACTGAATGACTTTTTTGGTGATATTTTTTAAATAAATGTTTATTATGAAATGCCATTATTATATATACACTACTGTTCAAAAAATTGGGCTCTGTAAATATTTTGAAAGTAGTCTCTTATGCTCACCAAGGCTGCATTTACTTGATAATAAAATACACAGTAATTTAATGAATTATTACAATTTTCCATTTCAATATATCTTCGAATGTAATTTATTCTTGTGATGCAAAGCTGAATTTTCAGCATCATTACTCCAGTCTTCAGTGTCACATGATCCTTCAGAAATCATTCTAATAAGATGATTTGATGCTCAAGAAACATTTCTGATTATCAACAATAATAAGCTGTGTTGCTGAATATTTTTGTGAAAACTTGTGCATTTTTCAGGATTCTTTGATTTATCTGAAAGGCAAATCTTGTGAAAAAAAAAAAAAAATGATTACTGACAATTTTTATCAATTTAAGGCATCATTTCTGAAGAAAAGTATTCATTTCTTTTAAAAAACAAAAAACAAACAAACAAACAAACAAAAAACGTACTAACTCCAAACATTTGAATGGTGGTGTATATGTAACAGAAATATATACCTGGCCAAACTGCCTGAGGGTTTCCAGAGGTATCCTCCATCAGGATGTGCACAGGAATCTCACCCCTTTCCTGTTATCCTAGACTTGCTAATGGCTTTTGACAAACCTGCCGCCCATTGTGGCCTCGTTCTCATTGAGGCAGCGAGACACAGCCAGCCTCCCCTCAGCCTTGAGGGTCCACTTCAGGCACCCGCATCTGTCGTCTTGACAACACTTCTGTCACCACCTCCAGTCTCTCTCATTCCTTCCCTGCACAAGGACACAAGTCCACATAGGGTCGATTCGGCTTTTGTTCCAGACACATAGTCGCTTAGTTTATGAAAAACTCTGACTAGGTTGTAGGAAAACTTAAAATAGTTCTGTATTACTGCTTGATTAGGACCTGGGGAGAAGTGGTTGCGAAAGTCGAAAAAAGAGTTATCTTTCAAAAAGATAATCTTGTGCTGAGATGATTGTCATTATTTAATAACATTGCACAACTGGAATTGGAAACTGTGGCATTCCTGAAGGATTCCACATCGGGCCATCTGCCAGATACATAACACGTGGTGAAATCAGGGAAATTGGCTTTTTGCCATTCATTTGATTTTGACATTTATATATACAGATATATACAGTGGGGTCCAAGAATCTGAGACCAATCAGTGCTCAACAATAGGAATGGCCCAGAGCCAGTGCGAGAGCATTTCGAGCCAGGTGACAGAACTGTCACTTATCCCTTCAGACCAGTGCTGCGATGCCACACAAACTTACATTCATTGATCTTCTACCTCCGTTTTTAAGCCTTGCAAACGTAAAGGTTTCTGTGATGTATTCTATACTGTTATTGCATATTCTGCTGATTTGTCACCAAGATTATCTATCTGGCTAACATAGTTTAGTCAGAATTGCAGAAATGACTTGATAGTCTTTTTTTCTCTGTCTGCAAAACTGTTTTAGAGTTTATAGTTTTTTTTAAATATTTTTTTTAAATGGCAAAACAAAATCAATATTTTCAATTATTATTAAAAACAAGTGTGAAAAGTTGAAACAATTAACATGAATTTAAGAATGTTGTGTCAGTATTGAAAACCTGTTTTAGAATTTATGTAGAAAAATGGTAAAAAAAAAAAATCACATTTATTTAAAAATATAAATATTAGTTCTAGAAAATATAAAAATACATTAAAAATATCAATATTGAAAATGGATCTACTGTATTTAATTTTTTTTTATTAAAAATTATATTACCAGCATAACTGTAAAAGGTTGAGACAATTAACATTAAAAATTTTGTCTGTAGACTGTTTTAGGAATTTAGGAATTTATATAGCTAAATTTTCTTTTTGTAGACAAAAAAAGTCATGATAAATGAAAAATATAAATATTTTTAGCAAATACAAAAATACATAACTAAAAATATCGAATACACTGTAAAAAAGTATTTTCATGATTTGTTATCACAACTTTTTTTTTCTTTTATCAAATCAACTTAGATAATTAATGTGGTTCAGAAAACATAATATTTTGAGTTTCTGTTGATTAAACCAATCATCTTCATTGTATTAACTCAAATTTTTAATTTCAATGAACTCAAAATGTTAAGGCAACCAGGTAACTTTAGGTTAAACCAACTATTCTTTTTTACAGTGTACTGTATTTTTCAATTATTTCTTTTCTATAAAATTTCTATAAAAATTATAGGCCTATTACCAGCATAACAATGTTGAAAAGTGATTCTGAACATGAATCTGAGAATGTTGTCTTAGTATTGTATTATGTCCTTATTTTTGTTAATTACAGCACTTGATTTTACATGTATTTGATATTAAATAGTGCAGACACTTAAATATATCTTATGCATTTTATTTCATATTGTTTTTAAGGATTTTAAAAAGGTAAATCATGGTTTATTTGCATTTAAATGATAAAAAACCTCAGTTGTGGTTTCAGTCTTGTGAACCCCACTATATACACAGTCAAAGAAGACACCATATTTTATTAAACACAAACTCAAGAAGGCTTTGAAGGAAGTACAGTCTGTTTGATGTGCCGTCCTGTTTGAATTTTAGATCACGTCCTGTGAAAATTTGCGAAATATAATTTTTTTCTTTGTTCACATCAATTCAATATGCCTTTGACTCTGGCTAAAGTCTGTAAGTATGAATATGTAAACAAAACTGAATATGTGGAGAGATGATGATTGTTTAAAAAGGCAGTTTGAGACGTTTTGTCTGTTTAACTTTATTTTCACAGTGAACAAGGAAAAAAGCTTGGTTGCTATTGAAATAAGTCTTGTTCAGAAACCTATTTCTCAAGGAATGACGGCTTACCCTCTTTCTCGCTGCGCTTTTCTTTTAACACGCATTTTTCCCGCTGCTTCTCTCAGTGAGAATGTTATTTTTTAATGGCACACTGAGGACTGATAGGCCTCAATTATTCTGTGCAGCAATTTGCTCAGAGCTTTTTGTTTGTCTGACATGGCTTCGTGCCGTGGACGACTGGTCATAGCTCTACGGTTTGCATGCAAGTACGGACGCTAAACAATTTCAAAACAATGCTCCGGAACTACCTATTTTCTAAAGAACAGCGAAGACAAAGTTAGATCAGCAAGTACGTTTCTTTTGGTTTTTTTGGTTTTTTTTTCTTCTCTCCATCTGGTACTGTTTTTTCCCCTTCTTTCATACTTTCTTTGTGTCCTCTTTTTATTGTAGCTTGCATCAAGATCTTTTTACCTCTAATAGGACGAGGGTTGTTCATTTATCTAGCCGCTACAGTTTCACAAATTTCCCTTTGAGCCTCGAGAGGAATGAAAGCTCTTTTTAACCAATACCTATTACCTCAGCCATCTGTTCCCTGGGCGTGAAATAATTCACAATTTCTCTGATATTATCTTTTTCATTTTGCCTTGTCATATTCATTTGAATTATTTTATTCCTGTTCTTTAAGGTTTATTCGTTTCACAGTCTTGGTAAATTCACCCTTTTGTGCTCGGCCTCATTATGGTTAACACCCCTACTGGATGTGAGATTTTATTAGTCCTCTTGCCTCCAACCCCCTCGTGGGGTCTTTAGAAATTAAGACATTACCAACCAAACGCTTCATGCTGAACTAATGAGCCACTGAAACATGCCGGTGGGGGGGCTTGTTTTAAATGCAGCCTTTTCGCACGACTATCTGCACTCTGCATTAAAGATAAAATAGGCAAAATATTTGTTACTGAAGTTGGCACCAATCCTGTTTAGTGAAGCTTTTATCAAGTGGTGCTCGCTGCAGAGCCAAATGACGTCCAACTTCTCCTCTCTTGACCTTGTCCGGCTCCACCAGTGGACCTAATGGGTGGAGCTTAAGCTAATTAGGTTTAGGGTGTGGCTGGACCTTCAAGCCCCACCCATTATGTCCAGAGAGGGACGTCAAGCTCCACCCATTGGCTCTGCAGAGAGCAGCCTCTCGTTTTTATTTTGAGCTCCAAATCAGCTTGTACTTTTATGTAATGCCGTGACAGATCAAGTTGAGTTGGGAACGTTTAACTGACTGCTGCCATCTGGAGTTTAGTGTTATCGTCCATTAACATCAATAATCAATGTGGTGTAAAAGCCAAGGCCTAGCGTTTAGCACATACTTTAGCGTGGTGTGTAGAGCTTGTGTCGAATCCTGATCTTGCCTCTTCTCTGCATCATTTCCTGTCATTTCTTGACTCCCTTCAAAAATTGAAGAGGCACAAAGCTAAAAGTAAAACTAGATTGTAACAGATGTTAAAGTTCATCAATGGTTGATGCGTTGAACTAACAATAACAACATTTTTTATAGCATATTATTTGGGTTCATGTTAATATACGTTGGATTTACTTAACTTTGTCAACAGGTTCTACATAATGGGTTGTGTTGCATTTAATTAACATTGCTTACTTCAGTAAACTAAAAGTGTTAGTTCACCCAAAAATGAAAATTCTGTCATTAATTACTCACCCTCATGTCGTTCCACACCCGTAAGACCTTTGTTCATCTTCAGAACACAAATTAAGATATTTTTCATAAAATCCGATGGCTCAGTGAGGCCTGCATTGACAGCAAGATAATTAACACTTTCAATGCCCAGAAAGCTACTAAAGACATATTGAAAACAGTTCATGTGACTACAGTGGTTCAACCTTAATATTATGAAGCGACAAGAATACTTTTTGTGCACCAAAAAACGAAATAATGACTTTATTAAACCATATCTAGTGATGGGCGATTTCAAAACACTGCTTCATGAAGTTTCGAAGCTTTACGAATCTTTTGTTTTGAATAATGGTTAGGAACATGTATCAAACTGCCAAAGTCACATGAACCATTGAAATTTCAAAACGTTTCGAAACACTTATGATGTAACGAAGCCTCGTTTACTGAAATCACATGACTTTGGCAGTTAAAACAACTTTAATTGTTGTTAGCAGGTCCTCACCCCAAGCACATGCTCTACACTTCACCACAATGGTAACCTCCAAAAACACTAACATACCAGAAGCTTTTTTAAATATAAACATAAAAGAACATTAAACATTACCAAGTCTCCCAATTTTTTCATCTTGATGAAAAATTGCATAAAATAACATTTAATTTCAACATTTACTCTCCCAGACCTGTGCAAAGCATGATGGGAAGGCGAAATCCTGTTCCTAGTTTCTATAATGCTATTTTAACACAAATAAAATCATTTATGTAGTCTCAACTCAAATTGATTAAGTAAAGTGGTTGAAAAGAATCGTGTTGGCTTAATTTACTTAAGTAAATTGAACAAGCATCAAATGTTATTTTTGGCCTACTTAACTGAAACATGTTCTTTCAATATTGAAAGAAAATATTGAGTTGAGCCAAAACGCAATGGTTTCAAGTCAGTTTAACAAGTCAAGTCAAGTCATCTTCTTTATATAGCGCTATTTACAATACAGATTGTTTCAAAGGAGCTTCACAGTGATAACAGGAAAATTAATGGACTGAGATTGTTTTGGCTTTACAACAGCTCTAGGAAAAAGTTATTTTTAGTTTTTGATTGAATCGTTTCCATTGTAAAAATCGTTAATTATTAACTTAGGGGCTGCTTAAATGACACCTTTTTAATTGAAAACAGAAGACTTTTAATGTGTTCTTGCCGTTCATTTGTGTGTTTAGTCTATAGGTATGAGCGTTTGACTGTGTATGTGTGCTGACGCTTAGTCTTTCTTTACAAAGTGACATTGCCAAATTACTTGTGTTGTCCGCATAATACAGAATTATTAGTCGTTTCCACGAATCCATGTGTACTGAATCATTTTGATAACGTTTTATCTATACATAGGGAAAGGAGAGGGAAGGAGGCCTTCACAGTCGATAGTTTAGTTGACACTTCAGGGCTGCATTGTCGTCATGTCTAGGCACAGGTCCTTCATCTTATCTGGATACGGCCTGGATCTGGCAGACTACGGTCAACCTCAGAATAAACAGAGAGAGACTAATATTAGCTTAGATGCCATTCTTCTTGATGTAGTGAGTACATCAGATGTTGTGGGAAGTGTTCCCGGTTCCGGCTGACCTAATCTATGCAGCCTAACAATTTACATGATTTGAATTATAGAAGTAGATAATGTGTTGTGTGTATGCCAGGTTAAAGAGATGTGTTTTTAGTCTAGATTTAAACTGACAGAGTTCGTCTGCTTTCCGAACAATGCTAGGAAGACTGTTCCAAAGTTTAGGTGCTAAAAAGGAAAAGGATCTACCACCAGCAGTCAATTTTGTTATCAACTGGCCAGAATTTTGAGATCGCAATAGACGTGAAGGACTATAATGCGTTAAGAGCTCGCTCATGTACTGGGGAGTTAAACAAAACAAAAGTAAAAAAACATGTACAGTATATGAAAAAATGAACATGAAACTAGATTAATGACCTATACTTTTACCGAATTTATGATAATTAATGCATTAACCATGTTAAAGATTTGAACCGTATTGTAATGTGTTACCATTGGAGGTTTTACACAATTGGAGGTTTGCACAATTTTAACAAATGTTTCATATTTGAGACATGTTGATCTCTTTGAACTGTGAATCCAGGATCATCATTACTACGTTGGCTTTTAGTTTCAAATGGAAGAGCTGCTAAATGAAAGTGTTTTTTTTTCTTAATATATCCTGAAGGTCTTCCGAGGCAGGTTATCAAAAGCCAGATTAGGCTACGAGTTGGATTTAGTGCCAGACGAAAGCCACCAGAGCAGTCGTAGTTAAGTGTCCTGCTCAGGGGCACGACTGTGCTGGACAGATCAGGGCCGTAACCAAATCATCCCCCCTTGCGGTTGGCTGATTCTCCCTGCCCGCCAGCGCTGGAACTCAAATCCCTCACCCTCGGGTTGATGGTCTGGTCTTCCAGCACGCATGACCTCGCCAAAAGGTTGGGGGGCGCATGGGCTGTCTGGCTGCTGTGGTATTGATGTTTTCTAATGGCTCGTCTGTGTTGGCTAATGGAGGGATGGGATTGTCTGTGACTTGAATCTTTTATTTCAGTGAGTGTGTTTGTCTGTTTTTTGTCTGGGCTCGCATAATGTTTGGACTGATCTCTTTCTGCTGGACATTATAAGGTTCTTCCTAGCATGTTAGGATATACGGTCTACACAAACATCCACTTAATTCCCCATCTAAAATGGCATAACAGCAGATAATACCCACAAACTCTTTATAATCATATTAAGCGAAAAAACAGGGAGAAAAATAATAGACATGCTATTGTTTTGACAAGTAATAATAAGAAATGTAAGGAGGATTTGTAAAGGGTGGTTGATAGCCAAAGGTATTCTTGTTATAGAAGATGAGGCTAGACCTGGTATTGTCTCCACATATAAAGAGGGAGTTAATGTCAAAAGAAAAACAAACTGTTTGAAATTGAAAGACTATCGTTTAAGGGTACTCAGAAATTAATAGATAGGGAATGGGAAAAGTTAAAAAAAAAATTAGAGTCTGAACAGGAGCGTGAGCATGTTTAAGTTGAAAAATGTAGAGAATGCACGCAAGAGTGAATGCGAACAGAGGCAGTATGAGATGAGGAAGCTAGACCTTGAACTGGAAGTTAAGAAAGCTGAAGCTTATAAATCTGTTCAGGTTGTGCAGTCTTCTTTTGATGTTGGTCGAAACATTAAGATGGTTCCTCCATTTTGTGAATGTGATGTAGACAAGTATTTTGCCCATTTTGAAAGAGTTGCTTTGTCCCTAAAATGGCAGGAAGAAGTCTGGGCTCTACTTCTGCGGTGTGTTCTGACAGGGAAGACTCAGGAAATGTTTTCAACTCTTTCTGAAGAAGAGAGTGCAGATTTTTTTTATAAGTAAAAACTGCCATTTTGAGAGCGTGTGAGTACCTAAGGCATATCGACAACGATTTCGGGGTTACAAAACATTAAAAAAAAAAAATATTTGTGGAATTTGCTCGGGAAAAAGAGATTATGTTGACAAAGTGGTGTCAGTCTCAAAAAGTAGAAATTTATTAAGAATTATTAAGAATTTTAAAACTGTGTACTTATTTGAATGAGCAGAAGGCCCTTACCTTAGCTAATGCAGCTGTGTTGGCTGATGAATTTGTTCTGACTCACAGAGTTTCTTTTTAATGAATACTAATAATAATAATTTGTTACATTTATATAGCGCTTTTATCTTTTCAATCGTAACGAGAGGATGAGGTGGAGTCTTATTTTATAACCATTTTCTCTAGACATGAAACATATTCTGTGGTGTGTCTCCCCTTTTTCCTTCTCTTCTCATTCTATCCTGGTTTACTAGAGATTAACTGTTGGAGTCTCTTTTTTTTTTTTTTTTTTTAGTTTTTGCAATCCTTAGACTGAGGAACACTTTTTCCCTCCTGCTGGCTCTGCTAAACAGTGCAGAAGCTGTAGACAACAGGTTCATTCAATCAGCACTTAACCTTCCGATATGGCATCAGTATAAAGACACGTGCACCTATATATCCTAATATTTCTTTTCCCTACTTATTTTTAGTGCCAGAGCATATGCACATTAAGATGTAACAAGATGTAATTACAAGATGTAATTAGTGACAGAAAATTTTTGGGTGAACTAACCCTTTAAATTTAAAAGGAAGCTATATATTTTCATTTAGAAAGACCCAATTTATACTGTGAAATTATTTGGAAAATTTTTAGTTTCTATTGCATGACATTATTATGTTTTTTTTTTTGTTTGTTTTTGTTTTTTACTTCCTATAGTACTGTTCAGTTAGATTTATTTATTTTAGTTTTATTTATTTCAATTTTATATTTTAATACATACATTTAAATCATATTTTTTATTTAAATGTATTAAATTATTTTATATCAATTGTTTAATTTACTTAATCAAATTTAGTTATATATTTTTTTTTAAATTTCATTATTTATTTATTTTTCCTTTTTTTTTTTTTTTTTTTTTTTTTTTTTTTTATGTTGTTTTTCTCTAAACTTTTCCATGGGCCCTGGTAGCACTCCCTTGTGGCCCCTGGGGGTCCCCGGATCCCAGTTGGTCTAATAAAGCTTATTAAAACAAATAAGACACCAGTTTGTACCCCATTTGTGAAAAGTGCTGTTTTTAAGACGGTAATTAAAGGCTGTTCACATAGGTGTTCTTGCATCCATCTGCATTACATTTTTGTAATTACGGATTAGTGTAATCATGCACTTAAGATGCTAATTTAGAGAAGTTAAACAAAAAAATATGTTGCGATCTCAGCATCCTGAATACTTTATTTACTCTCTCATTTTAGAGAGATCCAGATGTGGTGAATGTTTTTAAACATGGCATAACTATAAGTAAGCGTGTCAGTGTGAGTGTGTTCTTCGTCCCCTGTGTGTGAATATAGCTCTTGTCTCTCCATTACTCACTGCAGCTCGATACAGATGGACAGATAAATGGCTCAGGAGGATTCGCCAAACTCACTGTTAAACTCCACTCCTCTCTTATTTCTCCATTTCAATCTTTTGTTCTCATCCTCCTCCGCAAGGGTCTCCGCAAAACGCAGCGAAACACATTGACACATACTCACAGCCTCTCATTCACACATACAGTCACTCTCTGTGGGACTTCCCCCCGCTTTCATGTAGACAAAACCGTGGAGGTTAGATCATCATGTCTGTGTGTTCTTCTGTGAAGCGCTACAGTAGCTCCCGTTGCCTAAAATAGTGTTGCTTCACCTGAGCTTTGTTTCTTCACAGGTTGATTTGCTAAGAGAGACAAAGTGTAGAGGAAGGTGAGAGGTGGATGGTAGGATGTGAGGTTTATGGTGTAGGTTTCTTTCTACTTTTGAAACTGTGATGAAATGGTACAAGCTTCACAGATTTTGAAGGCAGTCAAGCTTTTTTCACATTTAGATCTTAGATTACGTCTGCCGTCATCAAACGCTCACCTAACATTAACCTTTAAAAACTCTAATAGTTTAATAACACTGAATATCCATTTTTCATACTGTACATTAATTTTGTTGTAATGACAAAATTCACTTTGGCATTTAAAATAATTTATTTATTCAAAATGGTATAGAATGTATATTTTTAATAATCGTGTACTATCAGTCATAACATGTAAACAATTAAAAATTATTTATCCGTACTATTTCGTTATCTGACAAAATTGTAATGTCGATGTTTCCCTAGATAATTTTTTTATCTCCTCCATATTAATACTGTTTTGTCCCCCATTTCGTCAGTTGCTTGGTTTCCATTTTTGACTATATATATATATATATATATATATATATATTTATATATATATATATATATATATATATTAGTGCTCTACAGGATGCAAGTTAAATATAGCCTTAACATAACATTAAATTATTAAATTTAACATAGCCCAATTTGATTTGCTCAGGAATAAGTAATAAATTAATGAGACCAAAGATTGCCTGTTTTTTGTACCCAAAATGAATTATATCTCATGATTAACAACTATAAGAGACGGTGGCAAATCCCTGAAGCACTGTCCACCATGACAGTCGCTTCAGGTGTAGTGATACAAATGGTGAAAAGGTAGGAGTGCAGTTATCCCTAGAATATTGCACAGCTCTCAGCCAATCAAATTCGAGAACCAGAATGAACTTTTGTATAAATATATATATATATACACAGATATATCACAAAGTGAACACATTAGGGGACTAAACATTGAGGAAATGTATTTTTATATATATATATATATATATATATATATATATATATATATATATATATATATATATCCTTCATGTTTATAATCACTATTTACTTTCTATTATTTTGTGTGTGCTTGCAGCAAATCCATTTAATTTCACTGAAGTAACAACACTAAAACATGTTTTTCATTCCGTAGAAAATGCTAGTAATGCCCACTGGTGAAATGGATGATGTGTGTGAGCTTGTTTTGTGAGAATTGTTTGTGTTATATGAAGTATTGAACCATAGCGTTGCCGTAAATTTGGATTCAGCACCTTCGGCTAGAGCTACCTGTGAGAGAGACCGCTATCTGCCTCCCTGTGTACGAGTATCTGTCTTTGTGTTTTGTTATGGATGATATGTCTACCACACTGATACTGTTAGTGTGTGTTTCTGAGAATGCCTGTACACGAGAGAGTGTGTGTGTGTGTGTGTGTGTGTGTGTGTGTCTGTGTGTGTTTATCTTCAGACATCCATTAGTGCATGACAGTAGAGTTCGACAGGAACACTGTCTCTCTCGGTTGGGAGAGAGAGAGAAATGGTCGAGACTCTGAAATGCCCCAGTCTTTCTTTCTCTCCTTCTCCCTCCCTCTGTTTCCCTCTTTCCTTTTGTCAGGCTTTTCCTCTGTCTGTCACTCTCTGAGAGCACAATACCTGAGCTGGACACTTTTTCTGAGAACAGACTGAAGACTCTATCAGAATTTGTGCCCAATGTGTCCCAGTTTCTTCCAGAGTCAAAAACAGTCTGAGCTGAATTCACTGAGTTTTTCAGCACAAAAACCTCCGTCTTATTCACAAAGTACCAAGGCCGTCGTCAGGGCCTGTGATACAGTTGAACCTGACTCTAAATGTGCTGAAATATTGTGCCACTGTATTTAAATAAACTCATTGTCATTCTTTTCAACACAATCACACCTCCCTTCTATGTAAATTAGGGTTTTTAATAGAATGTGCTTTATTCACAAAACTATTTGCCTATTAACTTTGCACTGTTACCGCCCGAGGAAAGCAGGCAGTCAACTGAATTCATTTACGATCTTTGTACATATTTTCTATTGATTATGACAACAGTTATTCATCAGATGAAGATAAAAGATAAAGCGTTCTAGCTGGGCACAGGCCTGTATCCAGATGTGTGTGCATTTTTGGCTTTTTAACTCTATCTATCTATCTGTCTGTCTGTCTGTCTGTCTTGTATTCGTCTGTTCATTCTATCTATCTATCTGTCTATCTGTCTGTCTGTCTTGTATTCGTCTGTTCGTTCTGTCTATCTATCTATCTATCTATCTATCTATCTATCTGTCTGTCTGTCTGTCTGTCTTGTATTCGTCTGTTCATTCTATCTATCTATCTGTCTATCTGTCTGTCTGTCTGTCTTGTATTCGTCTGTTCTTCTATCTATCTATCTGTCTGTCTGTCTGTCTTGTATTCATCTGTTCATTCTATCTATCTATGTATCTATCTATCTATCTATATGTCTGTCTGTCTGTCTATCTAGTATTCATCTGTTGTTCATTCTATCTGACTGTCTATCTATCTTTCTATCTTTCTATCTATCTATCTATCTATCTATCCAATTTAGTATATTTATATTTATAATTTATTTTTTATTTAATAATAACCTATTTTCATCATTTGTTGTCCCTGAAATGTATTATATATAGTATATAGTATATATCAGACTTTAAAGAAATGACTCAAGATTTGGGTCACGGAGTGATGTACAGTCCTAGTAAAGTATGCCAGATCATGGTAGTTTGCCATCTTCTGTTACCAATGACTCAGAACAGGCCTTGAAGATGGGGAATTTTGGCATGCAAATCGCATTGAGCACTAATTTTGTGGGTGTGTTTGTGCTGGTACTTGATTTGCATAATTCCTTTAGCGAATTGGGCGTTAAAACATGCAAAACAAAAGACACTACCAGCATGCGCAATTCATTCTTAATGAAACTCCTAATATATTTGTATCAGATCTGTCCAAAATACTTCCAGCGTGTGTCCACGTGTTCAGGGAGGTGTGGGCGGCCAAGTGTGGGTGCATTTTGGGGTGCTGTTTTGAATTTCTGTCTTGATAATTATTTCTACTAATTACAAACTAATTGCTATGTTAACAGACTGTTTTTTGGCACACACCTCTATTGCGAAGTCCAGCTGGACCTGTAACTGCCTCTGACGGTTTGTGTCACTCAGAGAAACTTGAAAAGCTGTCACTTGAGCGCTTGTACGTGTCACACGGTCAGCCGCTGTGATGTTCAAAAAGCCCGAAATATCGCTCTGATCACAATGACACAGCCAAACACTCATATATTCTGCCGTTAATTGCCGCTGTCACTGACTAAAGTGGGTTTGATTGGCAAATTGAACACTTAAAAGTGTGATTTAACATACCCTCTGGTTGGACTGGGAAAGAAAGGTTAGTCTCGCTACTAAGAATAGCTTTGTGAGACGGAAATGATTTGGATGCAGTGTTTTTGTGTGTGTGTTTGTGTATACCTACAGGCGCTGTGTGGATCACTCAATGTTTAATCCATTACTTTCCCCTCCCGCACAATTCCCGACATGCAGCACTCACCCTGACACATGCGATGCATCTTTAATGCACCCAGAATGTTGAAATGATTCACCTCATTTTTCGCACTCCTTTTTTCTCCTTATCTTATCACTTTAACAATGGGAAGCAGAAATTGGATGGAGTGGTTGAATAAGTGCAGAGAAACAAGCAAGATTTTATGAGCTCACGTGAACAATGCCAAGTAGAGGCGACTGAATTTAGTAATTTGATTAGAGCAAGCAGCGTTCATAATTAATATCGGCTTTTATCGACTTCCGTCTCTGTTAAATATTAATAATCTTGCGAATAACAATACAAACAGGCTTCGATCTACACAAGTACAGCAGGAAAACACGTCTGGTGGGTCTGTTTACATTTGAGTCAATACTCTGTGGCCGCTGGAAGTTTGAGGCGATACCAGGCTCTCTCAGATCTTCAGTATTATTTGCAACTTTAACATCTTGATATTAATAACCTTTCACTTCATCTAAGGAGCCGGCAGGAAGCACGATTTCAATTCTCATTCTTTCAGTTGTTTTATTAATCTTCTTTTCTCCTCTGCAGGCTTTCCTCAATTTGTCGTCAGCACTCAACAGAAACATGCTTAAATGGTGCTGATGGCTTAGCTGTATTATCCTGTGCCCATTTTTTTTCCTCCTTTGTCTTTAAAGGCCCTTTCATATTTGTATTTACTATCATATTTACTATTTTGAAAGGGGATTTTACTATGTTAATTCATATAGACTCAATCTATGAATGCACATGATGATCTCAATGCATCTACATACACAGTTGCATCACATTTTGCATGCAGTTTTCAGCATCAGTCCACTGCAGTCCAACTTAACCAGCTGCTCTCTGTGCTAGCATTGTGTGCCATGTGTATTTAAATTGATGTGATTCTTTTCACCACTCCTCCAAAAGTCAATTAGCACTGTAACTGTTGGACATTTTAGACCAACCTACAAGATTAGGAATTACACCATGCAGATGTTGTCCTACACTTACTTGTTACTTGAATGTTTGTAGAATAGTCTGATTTGCATAATTCCTTAGAGAATCAAATTCTAAAGCAACATAGCACATGCAAACAAATTACACCATCAGCAAGCACAATTTATTCTTAATTATATCAAAATTCTTAGTTGAAATATTATTATTATAAATTTAGTTAATATTTTTAAATTATTTTGTTTTTATTTATTATATTATTATTTAATATTTTTATTTAATTCACCATTTTGATTTTTGAAAAGCAGCCTATAAGAATTGCACTATACAAATATTGTCCAGCACTAACTTTGCATGTTTGTAGCATCATCTGATTTGCATAATTCCTTTAGTAAATCAAATTCAAACACAATGCAGCACATGTAAACAAATTACACTATCAGCAGGAGCAATTCATTCTTATTTAAGAATTCTTAGGTAAATTATAATTATTATTAATATTATTATTAACAGATTATTTTTATTAATAATATTTTTGTTTATTTATTTTTATAATAAATATTTACATTTTTATGTATTATTATTATTTAATATTCGTATTTAAAGGATTAGTTCACATCAGAATTAAAATCTCCTGATAATTTACTCACTCCCATGTCATCCAAGATGTTTATGTCTTTCTTTCTTCAGTCGAAAAGAAATTGAGGTTCCCTTTGAAAGGAACTTCAACTCTGCGTTCGAGGCATATGGGGAACGTCACTGCGTGACCCGGTGTTCAAACCACTATCAAAAAACTCCAATCCTATTGGCGGCGACAGCCTATGGCGTCATATGGCGCGACCGGAAGTATAAAGGAGCGCCTAGGGAAGCAGTCAGTATCTTTCGTCTTTCGGGACTGTTTGTGTTTCTGCCACTATCGTGCCACCTCGTCTTCTTACAAGGTATTTATCATGTCTGAGGACAAGACTAAACGTTTTAGGAAGTGTGCTGATCCGTGTCCGAGATTCTTGACACCGGAAGATACACACAACCTTTGCGTTCACTGTTTGGGAGAAGAACACGCACGGACAGTGCTTGAGGGCGCTGTCTGTGTGAATTGTGAGCGTTTTCCTATGAAAACGCCTCCGTTCCCGCCTGGCCCTCTTCTCGAGGGAAGGGGTGTCGGCATCTGTGCCCGGTGGATCTGGCCCTGCTCGTGCTGAGGCAGAGCGGCGGCTGCATTCATGGGGCTCGCAGATGGAGCTCGCCGCGGAGTTTGAGAGGGGTGTTACTGTCTCTCAGCCTCCTGCGGCGGCTGGCGGGGATGAGCTCCTGGATGATGATGATGTCTTATCTTTGACATCATCGGATCCAGGAGCAAGTGTTCTTCTGGCAGCTAGCCCCCGTGAGCAGGAGATGGCGGTGGAGGAAGAGGCGAGTGAGACAGCCTCTTTCTCCAAGCCTCCTTGCCCAGCGTATGCTGAGTTATTGGAGGTTATGGAGCGCGCTGCGGGCAGACTGCAGCTGCCGTGGGTGCGAGAGGAGAGAGGTCGTTCGCGGTAGGTTGGACGAACGATTTCTTTCTGACCATAACCCCGTAACTCCGGTGAGCCTTCCTTTCCTTCCTGATCTACATGTTGAGATCGAGAAGGCATGGAAGAACCCGTACTCGGCGAGAATACATTCACATCAGCGGGGAAATTTCGCTGATGTGGAGGGATTGCGCCAGCACGGGTATGCGTCGATGCCGCCTATTGACGAGACGTTTGCGAACTATCTCGTCACTGGCAGTGCACCGACACTTAAAGCTCCGGTCCTGCCGTCCAAACCCCTTAAGATGACATCTCGTTTGAACGGCAGGGCATACGCTGCTGCAGGTCAGGCTGGTGCGGCTTTGCACTCCATGGCGGTGTTGCAAGCCTACCAGGCTGATCTGCTGAAGGATCTGGATCAGGGGCAGGGTTTGTCCCCTGATGCGGTAGCTGAGCTGCGCCGCACTACGGATCTCGCTCTCCGGGCCACCAAGCAGACGGCTGCCTCGATCGGTCGATCGATGGCGCCATGGTGGCTACGGAGAGACATCTGTGGTTGAACATGGCGGACATCGGGAGAAAGAGAAGGGCTTTCTCCTCGATGCCCCAGTCTCGCCTTCTGAGCTTTTCGGCTCCGTTGAGACGGTCGTCGGAAAGTTCAGAGAGGCGAGGGCGCGCTCAGCAGCTTATAAGAATTGCATACCGCTCAGATCCGATTCTGGGCCCAGACAGCCGGGAGGCCCTGGCCCGTCTCGAGCCGAGGCTCAGAGACAGGGCCAGCGATCCAGTGTCGCCGCTCGAGCGCCTCCTCCACCTCGGAGTAAGTCGCAAAGCGGCGGGACACGAGGAAGAGGAAGCAAGACTTGAGGGAGGTGATTGAGTACAGGCGCCAGCAGCGCCGGTGTCGGTCTCCTCTCTGGCGGAGGTAGATTAATTTCTACCGCCCCTCTTCCCCGCCTCCGGGAATGTTTTTAATGCATGTTCAGGAAACAACCTTTGAACAGTCAGGCTGATGGCTGGGCCCATGATGAGTTTTTCTCTGACGGCCCGCCTTCTGGCTTGATAGTGAAAGGGTTCTTGGCCTAAGAACCAGGTTGATATCCTTCTGTCTATATCTGAAGGGAGAGTCCTTGGTCTTTGAGCAGCGGAAAGGTAAGACAAGGTCCGATTTATTTCCTAAATTTTGACCTTGTTTTGTTCCTATGTATATTATATTTTCCTGAACATGTAACAGTAAAATATATTTAGGGTTTTGGGCAGAAAACTGAAGTGGTTTTTAAGTTGACTGAGCAGGCCACAAAATGGCTGCTGTTTAGTCTTCTTTAGCTTCTCAGCTATCTTCAGTATAGTTTGGGTTGGCACTTACTACTTCAGTTTACATGTATCGGTGGCTTCTTTTGGCCACCTGACATGTCTGCTTGTGATCTTCGCTTCCTTTCTCCTTCTATGAAATGTGGAGCGAATAACAGGTTTTATGAGGCTGTTTGGTGCCTGTGTTGGTTTAGGCCCATAGCTTAGCGGCCAGGCTAGAGCTAGGTTTACTGTGTTATTTTATAACCCCTTTTATATATATTATCCTCTGGATATATATATTTCCTACTTCTGGCCTCCTCCTGAGGGAGTTGTTAGGCCGTATGCCCATTACCCCCTTGCTATGTAGGTGCAATTGTTGAGTTTAACAGCTAAGTGTAGACTGTTTTTAGACTCCCTGCTGCTGTTATCTCAGGTGGACTAGGCCCTTATCTTTGTTTAGATAAGTCATGCGGTGTTGCTAGGCCCCACTTCTAGAACATTTATGCTGTGGAAATTGTATTTTTCCTCTGAGCCACTTGTTTTCTTAAACAAGTCTGAGTTGACGTTGCTAGGTTTTTAGCTTCCGTCCTCTTTGGCTTGGTACAGATTTGAGAATCTGTTTGGAGAAAATTATTTCCTCTTTAGAAATAGCATATTCATCAAAGCATTGTATGACTTTGAGTGTTCTGGACTTTGCCCTACATTTTATGTGAGCTTATGCTGCCTCAGGTTGACACCTGCTCTCTATTTAGCGGGCTTTTCTTTAGCCGCTTTAGAGATTTGATGACTTTATTCCCCTTTAGCTGGTTTATTGTTATTTAGTGCTTTACCTGTTGGCTCGCATATTTAGGGTGGTAGTACCACTTTCTGAGGAAAGATGGTTGCTATTTTAACCCCTTTTCTGTGGTCTCTTAACGGTTATTTGCATATAACTTAGATTGTAGGCCTGTTTGTCTAGCCTCCTTCTAGTTAGCATTTGTTTCCATGCATACTGTTACTTGATCAATGCTTGCTCACGTATTTATATTACCACAGGCCTTGCCATGTGTTTGTTTGAGGTGTAGGCCTTATGGGCCTTCCTTAGACCATTTGGCTTGTTTGGACCCCTTTAGCCTTCTATGTTAGGGTACATTGCCTGTTGGAATGTGTAGCTTAGCTCAGGTTGCAGTTAGTTAAACTGGTTCCCTGTAGCTTGGCTCTTTTATTCAAAACGTGCTGAAGCCTGCGTGTTGTTTATATGGTAGGCCCCCTTTAGGCCTCCTTTTTATTGACATGTTGGCACAGTTGTATTTATTTGCTTTAGGGCTGAACGCCACTTGTCGCTGAGATTGTAGGCCCTTAAGGTCTCTTTTTAGTTTGACTTGCTGGCAGGATGCTCAGGAAACCATACCACCATCGGCCACGCCCCATCGTTCACGGATAGGCCCTAAACAGGCCTGTTCACGTTGTATGGCAGCGTTTTATGTATCCCTTTAAGTAAAAGATCTGTATACATGGCCCATTGGTTGATATGGTTATTATAGCCACTTGCTGATGCCACATGTTTACTAAGGTAGGCCTACTTCGGCCTCCGGTGTAGCATGTGGAGTTCAGCTATGTACTCCTCTCGCTGTGAGAGTATTAGGGTGCTTTTACCGAGTACCTTTGAGTGGCTGGCCCCTCAGGGTGAATGCTATCTGCCTCCTGAGTCTGATTTTACTCTAGTTGAGCTAATAGCCACCTAGCGCCTAGGGTGGATCTATTGTGCTCCTAGGAATGGCCACTAGACTTACGCTGTGTGTCTTAAAGGTTGCTAGGCCCTATGGGCCGCCTTTTGGAACATACTGGTGTATGTTTGTGTATATTTCTCTTTAGATTTATCTATATACACTTCCGGTTGGCCAGAGGCCCAGGTGATAAATCTAACCTCCTTTAGTTCGGTTATTTATCGGTCCTGGTGTCTAAAACACTGCCACGAGCTGATGCCACGTGTCTGTTGAGGTTATAGGCCCTCCAGGCCTTCCTTAATACGATGTCGGCATATGCTGTACTCCTCTTGCTTTAAAGAGTAAAAGGTGCTTTTACTGAGTGCACTGCTCGTTGGATTGTGTTAGGTGGATGGTCATGCGGGCACATTGGCAGCCCTCCTGCTGCCTTTGAAGTTTTCCTGTCTGTTCCATAAGGCAGATGTTCAGAGTGGCCTCCAGGCCACTTTCTGAATTTACTTCTGTTTTCACATATAGCTACTATCATGCTGTAGGCCCCTCTTCGGCCTCCATGATTATGTGCCCATTGCATGGTCTACCTGTTAGGTGAGCTTTGTACTTCCCTTTCGGTTATGTTGTAATAGTGCTTAGCTCCCTAAGCTGATCATGGTGGTAGGCCTTAATCAGGCCTCCTCCTAAGATTCGGCCCTAGGCTGGTTTGTGCCCCCCTGTATAACAGGTGTTTAGCGCACAGCCTCCTCAGTGCGTTAATTTAAGCACTGAGTAGATCCTAGAATGAGCGGATTTTACTCCCCTCAATGTGAGGGTTCATAGCACTCAGCTGAGTTCTGCTCTCCAGGATGCCCATCTCTACGTGGGTTTGAGTTGCTCCTGCCTTTTGCAGTCGCTCTTTCCTGCTCTCTTCTATGAAGAATGCGTTTTGAAGATTCTGCTTTCAGACAGGGTTGGCCAAGACTAAGTTTGTCCTATAACAGACCAGGTCGGCCTCCTGGTGGCATTGAGGGTGACTTCTTTCCCCTCTAGTGACTGGTCGGGGTTCCTTTCGGTTCCTTGACCACATTCCCTTAAAGAGACCACTTTATCTGCGGAAAAGTTGGTCTCAGATGCCTTTAGCGGTCCTGGTAGGCCTTTTCCTCTGGAGGGCCTTCCTTGGGCTCAGCTTGGGCTGTTGGCCATAGGGAATGCTGTCACTGACAGCCTGGTGTGACCCGAGGGGGAGTTGCTGCAGTTTCTACAGAACTGTTCTCTTGTCCTAGCCATTCTTTGGCATGCACTCTCCTCAAGCATGGCGGCGTGGGTATATCGTTCCCCATATGCGTCTCGAACGCAGAGTTGAAGTTCCCTTTCGAAAGGGAACGTCTCAGGTTACGTATGTAACCATGGTTCCCTGAGAACAGGGAACGAGACTCTGCGTTTCCCTGCCATGCTTCGGGCTGCCTGCGGAACAGTCCCTCAAAGACGATTGATACTGACTGCTTCCCTAGGCGCTCCTTTATACTTCCGGGTCGCGCCATATGACGTCATAGGCTGTCGCCGGCCAATAGGATTGGAGTTTTTTGATAGTGGTTTTGAACACCGGGTCACGAGTGGCGTTCCCCATATGCGTCTCGAACGCAGAGTCTCGCTCCTGTTCTCAGGGAACCATGGTTACATACGTAACCTGAGACGTTTTGAGTGAAAACATTCCAGGATTTTCTCCATATAGTGGACTTCACTGGGGTTCAACGGGTTGAAGGTCCAAATTGCAGTTTCAATGCAGCTTCAGATGGCTCTACACAATCCCAGACGAGGAATAAGGGTCTTGGCTAGCGAAACAATAGGTCATTTTCTAAAAAAATATATATATATATAATTTTTAACCACAAATGCTCATCTTGCACTGCTCTGCGATACGCCACGCATTACGTAATCATGTTGGAAAGGTCACGCGTGATGTAGGCGGAAGTACCGATCCAGTGTCTCAAAGCGAACGTGCAAAGACTAAACGACCTTTACAAAAAAAAGCGCCTTACCGCTTCCACCTACGTGACCTTTACAACGTGATTACGTAATGTGTGGCGCATCGCAGAACTAGTGCAAGATGAGCATTTGTGGTTAAAAAGTATATACATTTTTATTTTTTAGCGAAAAAAATAAAATAAATAAAAAATAAAATAAATATATATATATATATATATATATATATATATATATATATATATATATATATATATATATATATATATATATGGAGAAAAATCCTGGAATGTGTTCTTCAAAAACCTTGATTTCTTTTTGACTGAAGAAAGAAAGACATACATCTTGGATGACATGGGGGTGAGTAAATTATCAGGAATTTTTAATTCTGAAGTGAACTAATCCTTTAATTCAGTGTTTAATTTAGTTTGATATTTAAAAAGCCTAGTAATTTATCGAGTCAAAGTTGACATTATTTGAACTTTGACCACTTTTATGCTTCATGCAACACGGTAATGCAGTACTTGGTGCTTCATTCCATAGATTTCAGTGCATTTGGAAACACTTTATATGCATTATATTGTCTGCTCCTATTCATTTTTTCACTGTTTGCTCCTGTTTTATGAATTTATTTGGTCTGTGGCCTCTCTCTCTTTCATCTGTCTATCATATCTTCATTTCTGAAGGGCACTAATACCTCTTCACCCCTCTGTTCTGCTTTGATCTGTCTGTCTATCTCCCTTAAGTCTTATACAATCATCATAATCTTGCACAATCAGAATGGGCCGCTTTCATTGGGGCTTCCCTTCCTCCATCTCTCTGTCAGTCTGTCTTTTGTGGAGACACACTTGTTCTGTTTTGGTTCAGATAGCGGTGACACAAAAGATCCAGTTGTCAAATGGCTGGATGAAGCGACTCACTCGCTGAACAGCATGTACACACAGCGCATTTCATGTTCTCGCTTTTGTTTGTTTATTTCTTTCGGCTTTTATTCACGTCTTTCTCTGGTTTCTGGTGTTGTCACATACACAAACAAACTCAGTATGGAATAAATCAGCGCATTAGAGGACTCCGCAGCTCATGCTGTGCATCTGACGATACAGATGCCCACACGCATCCTCTCGGGTTAGTGTGATGGACAAATGGGACAGCCATGTCCACCGGGACTGTCACGTGAAAGGCCGTCAATGTGGTTTAAAAGAGACCTGCAAAGTATTTGATGCATTCTAGACACAGAAAGCGAGAGTTTAATTCGGTAATCGAAAGCAGCATTTTCAAACCACTTTCACAAGAGCAATTTTTTTCCCCACTTCACTAAAAGATAACACCCAATTACATGAAAGTAAAGGGTGGGGAGCATTTATTACTGTCATCTGCTGCGTTAATCTCAGCATAATGGCCCCAAATCTGATCGCAGTGAAATACAGGCATGTGACAGGTCGAAACGGGTAACACCAATAAAACTGCTGCTCAGTGACTGCACATTACCCACAATGCATTCTGCCTCTCACACTATGATTGATAACGGTGAAGCAGACTGAGCGCTAATATATAGGCAAGTCTTGAGACCGTGCAATTATATGCATAATTATAACTGATGAAGTGGTGCTCTGTGAAGTCCGTCAAAAGATGTTTTTATTTGATTGAAGAGTTCGTCAGAGACTCGAATCAGGGAAAAAAAGAGCTGAATTTCCCATCAATCAGTGCAGAGGAATGTAAATGGGGAAATGGCTCAATCTGGCTTGAAACTTAAGCTTTGATTTGACTGCAAATGTATGTTTTCCTTTCTTGTGAATTCGTTTCTGATGACTAGTCGTCGTTGAGTGGGTTCAGTCAGGAATATTTGTTTTGTTGCGTGTTTGAGTGAGTCAGTATTATGTTGTAGGAAGGGGACGAGGTTTTACTTTAAAATTCTTGCGCCATAATTCGGGGGTTTTATGAAGACACACTGGCTGATTGTGAAAAGAGTTCATTTAGAGCAACAATATTTCAAGGTGTAGGCCAAACACATTAATATACTGGCTTATTTACCAGCCTATCTTGTCTATTATAAGTTTTTTTTTCCCATCTTAAAGGATCACCCAAAAATCTGTATACTCATGTCAATAAAGGAAAAGTTATTTTACTTAGAATGAAAGAAATCAGAGACTGTCAACAGTTATTTTAGTATTACTTAAATACATTTATTATAGTAATGTTAATATTTATTAATACATCTTATATAATTTTAGTTGTTTTAATTTTATGTTTGTTTGTTTTTTAATATTTCAATATAGTTTTTGTTATTTTAGTAACTTATTTCATTTAGTTATTATTTAATTTGGTTATATTTGTAAGTTTTCATCTAATATTATATTTTATTTTTATTTCAGTTTTATTTCAATGATCAAATCAGTTTTGTTTTAGTATCATTGATATAGTAATATTTTTAATAATTATTATTTATTTTTATATTTTTTGGATTCATTTTAATTTTAAAGTTTTAGTGATTTTGTGTGTTTTGGGCTGTTTTTTTATTAGTTTTTTTTAAAAAAATGTTTACAAAGTTTTTATTCATTTTTATTTCAGTTTTAGTTATTTTAGTACATCAAGTAAAAGTTACTATAAGTTTTTGTATATTTTATGTTATTTCAGTTAACGTTCATTATTTCAAGTAACAAAAATGTTTTTTTTTTTTTTTTTATGGCTTTGGTTTTAGTTTTAGTTAACTATAATAACCCTGATCATTTCAGTTAGTTTTAGTAAACAATTACAACACTGGCTGTCCAAATGAGCAAAAAAAAAAAAAAAAAAATCGCACTACAAAAGTAATCCAAACGACTCGTGCTAAATTAAAAGTGTTCTGAAGTGATATGATAGCTTTGTGTGAAAAGTATGCAAAAAGTTATTTACTTTTGCAGCTCTCAAATCTCATTCTCCATTCCACATAACTTTAAGCACCACATTTAGGATGCTAATGAAATTTCAGTTAACACATTTTGGTCTGATTCTTAAAGAAACCTATTGTATGGCTTCAGAAGTCTGAGAATAAAGAGCATAAGTCATATAAACAACTTTTATAATGCTGTATTTGACAGACCCTGATCACTGTGTGCTTTTGTTATATGGAACATCCAGTGTGAAAATTTATTATCAGAAGAAAGACAGTCATACGGGTTGGGAACAACATAAGGGTGACTAAATGATGACAGGATTGTTATTCTTAAGTTAACTATTTCTTTAAAATAGGTGTGTTTGTTGCCAATTGTGTGTTAGCGGACTACGCCTCATTTGTTTCACTATAAACAGGGTGATTTCAATCTCAGTTCATATACGAGAAGATTCATTTCCTGAACGTTTGCAATTGAGTGCTGACTGAGTGAACGTGAATCTTGAACTGATTTTTCCCACACCGTATGGATTAGATGGAATTTCCCCAGCACAGATGAGCTGTTGATAATGGAGAAATACGTACTATTTTTGCAGGTCTCGGCAAGTGATTGCACCTTAGCTCGGGCAATCATTCGCATGATGTTTCTTGTAAATTGAATCACTTTGTTGTGATTTAGTTGGTTATTTGGAACTTTTATTTCCTTGGCTCTGTACTTTTCTTTCAGTTACTTTCTTTTTCCCTACAGTTCCACATTTCTTTTTCAGACGAAATGCCCTAGGATTTTACAGGCAACCGTTTTTCCACTCAGCCACAAGCTGATTCTTGTGAAATGCGGGCTTAGTCAACACTTAGTCATACTTCACATGCTAAGTAAATCAAAATAATATGTGACTAAGTGCGTGTATGTGTATAAGTGAGAATCTTTAAGTCCACCTACAGATGTCCTGTTAGTTTATTTGCTCTTAAGATTGGCTCGATACTTGCGTTTTTTGTGTTTGAACAAGACAAAATTGCTGAAAATCACAGAGCAACTGCATGTGCGTCTTTTAAAACGTGCTAGTTCATTAGTGTGCACGCTAAAGGCCTTCAGATATGATTTTTGCGCCATCTGTAAGACCCACTGTCTCTCTCCCCATGACTTCAACATCACAGCATGAAACAACACACACAAACACTCATGCACACACCAGAAACTAAATGTTTCGCCTAAAAATGACAGTAGAGTGCTGCAGGGATGATGTATTTTTGTAGGCCAAAACCTGGAAACTAGTTAGCATTTTAGCACTTCCCGTTCCATCGTCCTAAAGTCAGTGGGTTTTTTGAATGGGTGTTTGATTGAATGCTAGAAATAAGGTCTGTGTTGAACACAAGCGCAAGATATTTTCATGTTTTATTATTCTACGGTATATAAAATCCCTTAGTAATATCCTCTTGTGTAAAGCTTTTACTTGTCTTGTAAAAAAGCGGTTGCTAACAAGTGGCTAAATGGGACTACAGAAGATGGTAAACTCAGGTAAATTCATCTACTCACTAGTCACTTTCACAGCTGTGTTGCATTTATAATCGTACTCTTGCAAACTATTATAACTCGAATTTTCAGGAAATGTTTTGAAACAAAGACTGAAAGAGTTGAGCGACTGTTGTGTATTTCAAATTTTTGTGAGATTGTTTGGAAAGAATCATGCATCGATGAATCACCTTAAATCCTAAATATAACCCTAAAATCTGATTGGTTTATATGAATATATTTCAGAATGTTGATTCAGAATTCATTAAAGTTGTGTTTTTGTCACTATGAACAAAATGTAAGAATCATAAGCTTTTGTTTGCACAGACCTTATTTTCTGCAGTAAGCCAAAAGCCAATGGAAAAATCCTGTTGGGTTTTTGTCAAGGGAACCAGGGTGATGCGATCTTTCAGGTTGGCCTATAAAAATATGTCATCACTGCACCACTCTACTCTGTCATCATTTACTCTCCCTTATGTTGTTTCAAACCTGTATAGCTTTCTTTATTGTTCTTATCTTTATCTGTACTGTTTTGTCCTACTCTCTTCAACAAAAAAGGTTTAATGGGATTCATATAGAACCTTAGGATTCTTGACACAATTTTAAAGAACGCTTTATGCCAAAAATGTTTTAAATGATTGCATAATACTTTCATGTTTAACGTGTTATTTCGATGTTTACGTGCTGCTGTGTTTATTATATATTAATATATGTTTAATATACGTTTATTATATGTTGATTCAGGAACATGTCCTATTTAATATCACAAACATGAGTGGCTTATTTGTTTTAATCAAATGCAGTTGTTTGCTCTAACCGCAATTTGTCTTTCGTGTACTTCACGGTTTGGATGTTCCCTTCATATTTAATAAGAGAGATGAATATTTCATCAGATCCTCGATTAATATTTGTTATGACTGTGAACTGGATATTGAGTCTCAAGGCAGTGCGATGTTTGGCTCAGGATTACATGTGTTGGATATGATTGTGTGTGGTTACGTAGCATCGCTAACATGCTTTTAGTCTCCCAGCTATAATTACACTACTGTACCGGCTGTGAGGAAATGAAGGTATGTGTTTGTGTAGATTAGACGCAATGTTTCCTGTGAACACTTTAATCTCACGCTTGGTCTTAAGGCATGATGCCTGCAGATTTGTGCTTGCTATGCATGAAGGAATGTGTGTGTTTGTGTGTGTCTGTGTTGGTACACAGCCTTGATGTTGACTTTATGTGCATTGGATAAAGGACCCAGTGTGCGTTTCCATTTCAGAGAGTAAGAAGCATATTTACCGTCTGGTCTGTGCATGTGTGGACGGGGCTTTGTACTTGCTGTGCTGGTGGCATCTCAAAGGGTTGCATAAATACATGTGAAAAACGCAACTTTGAGCACACTTTAAGCTGAGGAAAGGTTTTTGAAAGTGTTTTAACTCAAGTGCTGAGTGAATATTTTTGTTTTCAACCCCCATGGCTGTTTGTGTGACAAAATGTGTCTCTTTGTTGACAGTCATAGAGAATCAATGTATATTTGTGTATTAATTCATTTTATGGTATACACCGATCAGGCATAAAATTATAACCACCTTCCTAATATTGTGTTAGTCCATCTTTTGCAACAGCCCTGACCCGTCGAGGCATGGACTCCACTAGACCCCTGAAGCTGTGCTGTGGTATCTGGCCTCCATGGATTGGACTTGTTTGTTCAGCACATCCCACAGATGCTCAACTGGATTGAGATCTGGGGAATTTGGAGGCCAAGTCAACACCTCAAACTCATTGTTGTGCTCCTCAAATCATTCTTGAACCATTTTTGCTTTATGGCAGCGCGCATTATCCTGCTGAAAGAGGCCACAGCCACCAGGGAATACCGTTTCCATGAAAGGGTGTACATGGTCTGCAAGAATGCTTAGGTAGGTGGTACGTGTCAAAGTAACATCCACATGGATGGCAGGACCCAAGGTTTCCCAGCATAACATTGCCCAAAGCATCACACTGCCTCTGCCAGCTTGCCTTCTTCCCATAGTGCATCCTGGTGCCATGTGTTCCCCAGGTAAGTGACGCACACGCGCCCGGCCATCCACGTGATGTAAAAGAAAACGTGATTCATCAGACCAGGCCACCTTCTTGCTCTGTGGTCCAGTTCTGATGCTCATGTGCCCACTGTTGGCGCTTTCGGCGGTGGACAGGGCACCCTGACTGACCTGCGGCTATGCAGCCCCATACGCAACAAACTGCGATGCACTGTGTATTCTGACACCTTTCTATCAGAACCAGCATTAACTTCTTTAGCAATATGACCTTACAGCAGCTTGTCTGTTGGATCGGACCACACGGGCCAGCCTTCACTCCCCACGTGCATCAATGAGCCTTGGCCGCCCATGACCCTGTCGCCGGTTCACCACTGTTCCTTCCTTTGACCACTTTTGATAGATACTGACCACTGCAGACCAGGAACACCCCACAAGACCTGCAGTTTTGGAGATGCTCTCACCTAGTAATCTAGCCATCACAATTTGGCCCTTGTCAAACTCGCTCAAATCCGTACGCTTGCCCATTTTTCCTGCTTCTAACACATCACCTTCGAGGACAAAATGTTCACTTGCTGCCTAATATATCCCACCCACTAACAGGTGCTGTGATGAAGAGATAATCAGTGTTATTCACTTCACCTGTCAGTGGTCATAATGTTATACCTGATCGGTGTATATTTAATATATACTAATGTTCAAAATTTAGATTCCATTCATGGTAACACTTTATTTTAGGGTCTTTTAACTAGTTGTTTATTAGCATGCATATTACTAGAATATTGGCTGCTTATTAGTAATTATTAAGCACATATTAATGCCTTATTCTGCATGACCTTATTCTACATTCTTAATCCTACCCAATACCTAAACTTAACAACTACCTTACTAACTATTAATAAGCAGTAAATTAGGAGTTTATTGAGGGAAAATTCATAGTTAATAGTGAATACATGTTCCCTATACTAAAGTGTTACCTTATTCATTTATTCAAAAGTTTTATTCATGCATGGAAATGCATGGCAATGCATTTATTGGATTAAAAACACAGTAAAAAATAGTGCTATTGTGAAATATTATTGCAATTTAAAATAAGTTTTTTTTATTCTTTGATGATAAAGGTGAATTTTCAGCATCATTACTCCAGTCTTCAGTGTCTCATGATCCCCTTAATGTTGAAAACAGTTGTTCTGCTTCATATTTTTGTTGGGGAAAAAAACCTTGATACTTTTTTTCAGGATTCTCTGAAGTTCAAACATACAGCATTTATTTGAAATAGTAAAGACATTTATAATGTTACAAATAATTTCTGTCGCTTTTGATCAATTTAATGTGTCCTTGCTGAATTAAAGTATTAATAATAAAAATTTCTGACCCCAAACTTTTGAACAGAAGTTTATATAATATAGGTTAATAGAAATGTCTTACTGAAAATGTAAAAGAAGGTTTGTATCAGTGTTAAATTTAGGTGTCAAGTCAGAAGATGGAAAATATCATTAGCTCACTATGAAAACAAGTGTCAATGGAAAGTCCCAGCCATTATAGAAAATGTGTGTTATTGGTTAGGTGGCAAAGGGAGGAAGAAATGTGGCAGATGGTAGAAAAAAGCAAGTGAAGGATAAAAAAAGAGAGAGAATGTGTGTGTCTCTCTCTCTTTCTCTCAGCAGCTGAGAGCTCCAGATGGAGTATGACTGCAGTGTGTGTGTGTGTGTGTGTGTGTGTGTGTGTGTTATTATGTATGTGTGTGAATGTGTGCTCATGCTATATCAAACATCTATATGGAGAGGCCAGGTCTGGTTGGCACAGTTTTCACACTTTGTGGAAAATCTCTGATGGAACAAATATAGATAACTCATCTAGATGCAAATGAAAGCTTAAGCTCTTAGGCTAAAACACACTCAATGTCCAGACTATTACCCCTGGTTTTAATAATTCATGATTAAAGTTAAGTGCAAATGAGGGTTTTACACCATTTTATGTATATATTTGTATGCAAATGCTTTGGAAATATAAATGTAAAATATGTGTTGTGCCAGTAAAACAAAAAAATTTATTACCATTTAAAATAGCTTTTTTTTATATATATATGTGAATATATTTTAAACTGCAATTTATTCCTGTGATACAACGTAAGAAACATTTCTTATTATTATCAACTGTTGAAAACAATTGTGCTGCTTCATTTTTGTGAAAACTGTGGTACATTTTTTTTTTCAGGATTCTTTGATGAATGGAAAGTTCAAAAGAACAGCATTTATTTGAACTAGAAATCTTTTTGTAACATTATGAATGTCTCTACTGACACTTTTGATCAATTTAATGCATCCTTGCTGAATAAAAGTATTAATTTCTTTAAAAAAAAACAAAAAAAACAAAAAAAAACTTTTGAACAGAAGTATATATGTATCATAAATCAGAATGTTTCAGTTTGTTTAATTTTAACTAGGGATGCACCGATACCAAGCTCATGTACTTGTACTCGTACTCGTAAAAATACCCCCGATACCAAAGACCGATACCTCACGTGACGTAACTGACAGAATTTCCCGTGCACAGAGACACCGGCGGCAGCAGCAGAAACAATGTCAGCCTCAGAGGTGTGGAAATACTTCATAATTAATGATGACAACACACACATTGCGAACTGCTTGCTTTCAATCACAATTCGTTATCGATTAGTGAAGGCGGGATAGGCGGAATCGCGCTGAATGACACAGACCAGAAGCGCGCTCTCTCTTTCTTGCGCGCGATCCCAGTTCTCTCAGACAGCGCGCGATAAGTTCTCCTCGCGCCTGAATGGTCAAATGCACACATAGTTGTCAAAATGTACATCGTGTGGAGTAGCCTATCTCATGTAAATACAGTCGGTTATGGCTTAAGTCGACGTAAACATTTGGGTGAAAACAGGATATGTCAGTATCCATGGATTCGGTCTTAAAGGGACCGTAGCCTATATTTGTCATTAATGTTAATAAGGGTGCTTTCACACTTGGTTTGATTGCCTGGACCGAACCTGAGTTCGATTGCTCCCCCCTCCCCCACTGGACTGTGTTCATTTTATATTATTTGGGTCTGACCTGCGGTTCGTTTGCGTCATCAAACCAGCAGCTGTTTACTCCGTTGCTTAGTAACGACGGCGCAGGAGAAGGTGGCAAAATGCATAACGTTGCTCTCCCCACTTTTATATTTTTGTTTTTGAACCATTGGTTTTGTTCATAACAGCACTTGCGTCTATCTGCCACAAATGTAGAATGCTGAAGGCGAGCAGAAATGAGATATAGGCTACACTACAGCTCTCTGTATGCAGCACGTCAGTCACGCTCGTCGGGAAAGTGCGTGAAACACACAAACACACATTTTTATCAAATAATACGGCATTAATAGTGGTTCACTTCTGCGATTTGGTACATTTGCGTTCATATCAGAAGCGATCCGTACTGGAGCTCACTTGAACTGCACCCCAGACCACCTTTTTTAAGCGGACTCGGGTACGGTTCGTGGGTGCGCACCCGAGTTCAGAAGACAGTGTTCACATCATCCAAACGTACCGAACTCTAACGTCAGTCGAACCCGGGTGCGCACCAAAAGTGCTAATATGAAAGCACCCTAAAACAACAAAATATGTTAAATAAATGTATACATGGTAAATAAACCTACTGTATCTGAGAAACAAGTTTATTTAATTTGTATCTCTATAAGTATTTGTTGTATTGTTTGTAATTTGTTTGTGAATTTCTTTTTATATAACAATTATATATATATATATATATATATATATATATATATATATATATAGGTAATTATGCCCTTTGAAGGTTATTGGACACTGAAATTTTTGTTCTTTAAGTTTGTGACAAGCACATAAAAATTATTACTTTTTTCATTAGAGAAATAATAAAGAAGCTGTCCTACATTCATTAGTCTCACTGTGTTGTGCTTGGAAAACTGCAACATCACCAAAAAAAAAAAAAGAGAGAGAGAAATTAATAAACGTATAGGCATCGACATCGGTATCGGCGAGTACTAGAAAAAAGTATCGGTACTCGTACTCGGTCCCGGTCCTTAAAAAATGGTATCGGTGCATCCCTAATTTTAACCATTATTACAATCTTTTACAAAGGTTTTAACACTTTTTTTTTAAACCACTAATCAAAGTATGAGTATGAGAATTTATTTTACAACATTAGTCTTGCTGGAGGGGTTTATTTTTGTTTTTGCAGTGACAAAGGAACGTTTAATGCATTGATAGAATTAGTGAGTGTGAGTCAAGAGGGCAAATATTCTCTAATTTTCGTATCCAATTATGATCCAGAAATTACCCCATACCAACCAGTCAACCTCCTGCATGCATACTTATTGCAGAGATGCACTCTCTGTGTGTGTGTGTGTGTGTGTGTGTGTGTGCGCGCTGGGATTTGACTGCATTATGCATGTGACATGTTTCGTCCATGTGTGTGTAATGCATTTGATGGGGCTTTACGGCTGTCAGACAGTGTATTCTCTTTGTCGCTCGGTTCTTCTGTGGTAGTGTTTAGCATTAGCATGGTGAAACATATCGTTCCCTCGAGGCATTCCTTCAGCGTCTAAACAGCTGTGTGTGTACATGTTTTAGATGCTATGGAACAGAAGCACGCCCACCACATACAGAATAAATTCCACTAAATTCCTCTTTAACTGCAGGGTTGGAGGTGGAACTTCAGTTCTGCATGAAAAATTCTTTGAAACGAAAAAATATCCATTGATGAAATAGAATTTCACATCATTCAAATCATGCTTGACACGCTTTTGTCTGAATTGCCTGCATTCAACAGCCGCCCGCTGCACAAATATGCTTGTTGGATCGATTTTATGTTTTAATTATTAATCTTGTAACCTTGTTGTATTAAATATGGGTAACAATAGTGCACTGTGAGGTACAAAATTGTAATAGCATCTTTTCATCATAGCTGTGGCCTGTGGTAAGTGCATGTGCTCCAAATCATTGGCCCTCTTTTCTCCTGGTATTAACGTCTGTCGCAGGTGATCTGATCACAAGTTGACAGTGCTAAATACAGGTGTAACCAGGGGTCCAAAACGTTTTGTGATCCCATCACTCAAACCACATTCAAAAGTGGTCAGACATGCATGTGACCACGTCGCATTTCTAAAAGCTAATGCATTTTCATGCAACAACCCTGTCTTGCCTGTGTAAAACAAGGGTTTTCAAGTTTTACGGCTAGGTTTGACTTTAAAATAAAACAACTGCCATAAACACACAAACGTATATAGATAGATAGAATATATATATATATATATATATATATATATATATATATATATATATATATAGATATATAGATATAGATATAGATATAGATAGATAGATAGATACATAGATAGATACATAGATAGATAGATAATGTGTGTGTGTGTGTGTATGTATGTGTGTATATATATATATATATACACACACACACACACACACATATATTAGAGTGTAATATAGTGCATCTGTTTAGCTAAAGAGTTCCTCTCTCTATCAAACTAACAACCTGTGTGGACACTGAATGGCTTTTCTGAGGTAAATGTAATAATGTTACTATGTGACATTGTTTACAAGCTGTTTTATTGATGTCTTTCCACGGTTGAAACTGATTGTGAGATTACACGAGATATGACACGTTTCAGTAAGTTGCACTGTATCTTTCAACATACCTTTAGATGTTCATTCTCTAACTAGCAGTGAAGAGGAAGAGATGCTCATGTTCACGAGGCACCTATAGGGCGTCTGTTGCGCCACATCAAAAAGCGTCAAAACGGCATTTGTTTGAATTTCATGATAAAATCGACAGAATTTGAAAGATGACACTTTGTTTATTACCAAAAGTAACAAAACACAGAGCTTATTGCGATTATTGTTGGTTAATGCTGGTTAAAAGTGGTTAGGCTTCCACAGCCTTACCGCGCGCCCCCTTCTGGATTGGAGTGTGGATCGCCTGTGACTGACTGCATTCGTCGTCTAACTGCATGAACCGAACCGCGTACCGTTACACCCCAAGGTCTTACATCTCACATAATCATCAGATTGTGCGCAGACCTTTGCAGTTCAGCTCTTCATTTGCTGTGTATTTATGCATAATTGTGTTGGTTCTGTAGTGAATGACTTAGTGTTTGAGTTTGCCAAAAAGTGAACTTTTCTTTCTCTCTTTGTGACCATCTCCTGACCAGCCCTGCCTGCATGTGAATGCCACAGTCTCTAATCACCACAGCACGTACCTTTTCACACACCTTTTGTGTGGTATTTTTAAACCTAATTTTCTCTGATTTCATGCGTGCCAACTCAAATTCACTCACAATGACACAATGTACTCCCGGTGCGCTACACCTCAAAATTACGCCACCCATTTGTGGTGAAAATCTCTAAGTAAAAGCACAAATGCTCCTACAGAAGAGCTGTAAAGAAAACTATTGTACGAAAAAAAAAATAATTGTCTTTTTTTTTTTTTTTTACTTGTAGTGTTTAAGTGCACTGGGAGGGAAAGTGGCTGACAGGTTGTCGGCTTGTTTTTCATGTGCAGAGTTTTCCAGAGAGCACTTTGAGGCGGATCTGCATCGATTTTCGCTTCAAGAGTCTAGTGGCGATGATTGCGTGTCTGAAATACAGGTGGTACCTCAGCAGTGAGGAGCCGTGGGCAAATATACGTGTGTGTTTGTGTGTGCTTTCGTGTCTGTTAGTGTTGCAACCTGCAAGAGAAAATCAGGAAATAAGGCTGAGTTTTGTGTGCAATAAAGATGAGATACGTGCGTGTGTATGTGAATGTGTTCATTTATTACAGTGCCGTGGGCTCTCGGTATCCATGGTAACCAGATCTGACACGCCTCCGAATCAGACTTAGGTATGTCAGCTTGTGCTAACCCGTCAAGGTGTCAGTGTACAAAAGTGTGAGTGTGTTTTCACCCTTCAAAGCTTTGCTTCTTTAAAACCTATTCCATTAGAAGCGTCACTTCACAGCTCATGTTTTTTGAAATGCGGGCTGAGGGAAGGAACTTCAGTACAGTAGACTTGGCAGACACAGGGAGAGTAGCCTGGGGGAAAGTTACACAAACACACAGATACACACCAAGTTGTCGTTCTAGCTGGCGTCCAGTGCCTCACTGTATCACAAACTCAAGGTGACCGTGACCAAATTTACATTAATGAGGCGTCAGCTTGTTTAATATGCTAATAAAAGCAACTTCCTGCTGCGACTGGAGTGTATATTAGGAGCTAAGGATATGTGTGTTCGTGTGTAGGATCGGTCGTGCATATTCATGGGTGTTTATCACCAATTTCCACAGCCTCCCATGTGTGAATGTATGTGTTTATAGTTTATAATGCTTTTATTAATTTTACAATGTCATGCGGAAGCTAGTTTCGCATAACAGGAATACATTATATTTTAAAATATATTAGAATAGAAAACATTTATTTTAAATTGTAATAATGTTTTACAATATTACTGTTTTTACTTTATTTTTGACCAAATAAATGCAGCGGTAGTGTATGGGTCATTGAAAAATAAAGTTTTTAAAAGTGTAAAAAACATAATGGAGATATAATTAATTTTGAAGTTTTATTAAGTGTTAACAATGAGATTATGTGGTTTTTATAATCAGTTAGCACTGTTTTTTCATTTTTTACAAGATGGACAAAATTTGTCACCAAAAAAGTCATTCGGTTTAACCAAAATTTCGGTTTTACCAAATGACACTTTACCGAACAAAGATAATATCTGGCAAAAGGACAATCAGATATTACATTATAATATTATAATAAAACATTTTCCATGTTTTATAGTGGTTGTACCAAATGACCTGATGTTTTCGGCACATGTGTATGAGCAAGTGAAAATATGAATTTTTCAAATAGCTAAGAGAGAGTTAGTTACTTTGCTTAAAAAGTCACAATTCTGACTTTTTTTCTCGCAATTCTGACTTTTTTTCTTGCAATTGTGAGTTTATATCTCAAAATTGTGACTTTATATCTCACAATTCTGACTTTATATCATGCAAGTGCAAGTTTATTTCTCAGAATTGTGACTTTATATTGCAATTGCAAATTTATATCTCAGAATTCTGACTTTATATCATGCAAGTGCGAGTTTATCTCAAAATTGTGACTTTATATCTCGCAATTCTGACTTTATATCACGCAATTGCGAGTTTATTTCTCAGAATTGTGACTTTATATTGTAATTGCAAATTTATATCTCAGAATTGTGACTTTATATCACGCAATTGTGAGGGAAAAAAGTCAGAATTGTGAGATATATATACTCGCAATTGCGAGATATAAACTATATAATATAAAGTCACAATTCTGAGATAAAAAAATCACAATTACTGTTTTTATTTTTTTATTTAGTGGCGGAAACGGGCTTCCATACCTATTACTTAATTACTTTTTTATTTATTTATTTACACATGCTTCCATAACTATCATACTTAAGTTTAAGGAAACTTGCATCTCCAAGGTGTCTGTAAAAAGTGCGTCATCTGAAAAGCATTGCTTTTTTTTTTTTTTTTTTGTACAAAGTTCTGACAGACAACTAAATATTACAAACATTATGAATCACAATCTCCAAAACTGCAAAATGTTATTCTACCATCCAACAGGGACAGTTTTACCAACACAATGACACTCTAAACAGTAAAATCTTCTAGATGAAAACACACATATCAAATAGGCGTCTCTGTGAAGTGTCAATGCGATGGTGACTACATCATCATGTCCAAAACTCTGGTTAGTGTTTGCAGAGGCTGTAGATGCACTTGTGTGCCTGACTGCACATAAAATATATAATTAGCTTCTATTAATATCAATGTGCTGTTTATGACTCCGTGCAGCAGCCAGGTTCCTTTTAACTTTGTCGCAAACAAAAAAGGCAGTGGCTCTTCAAACACTGAGAGAGAAACCCTTCTAAATTTCTAGTGCCATTTAGCAGTGAAGACTCTCCAGATAGCTTTTAGGCCACTGAACATCAAAGAAGACAATTAAGAGATTATGCCCCTCTTCATCCTTTTCCTTTAAATGTATTTAGGAACGGTCCTGGGGGGGGCTGAGCGTTTGGCTAAAATGAGACACTAGCTTGAAAATCATCTTGCATTACGATCACAAACCTCCATCTCTTAATGTACTCTGATCAGCGGTTAATGGGCCTTAAATGTTTACTCTCAGGAGCAGTAAGGTTGGTGTTCTGCGTCCATCATTTCCACATAATGTACGTTATATTAGCGGCTAATGATGCTAATAGGGCCGCTAGCACTAGATGGAGTGCTGAGTGGGATGTCCATTTGTGATGCTGTCCATTCTGAGTGAGAGTGTTTTGTATTACGAATGTGTTTGTCTGAGAGCGTAAGTGGGAAAGTGTGGTGTGAGGCTGGTTTTTATGTAGCGACTGGTTAGCCTCTTGTTTTCTAGCAACTGCTTTGAGTGCAATCAGTCCTGGCCTCAACAAGGGACGGTCAGCTTAAAGCTATTTTGATAAATTATAGATCAGTATGTGACTGATTTAAGACTGTTGACTGCGGTAACAACTAACAAATTAGGTGTTGCCTACTACTTGTATCAGCTCCTAGTTACTCCCATTACTAACAGACACTGGTTTTGAAAGTAAATGTTCAGCAAGCACATAATGGACGTGATGTTTGGGTTTCCACATACTTTTGTACATGAAGTGTATATTGACATTATACCGACTATCAAGATAGTTATTTTTATAAGTTCATTTTATCGAAATTGCCAACATGCATTGTGGCCAGGATTGTGTGCCATTCAAACTGAACTGAGAAAGCCTTTTGAATTCAATTTTCACTCCAGAATTTCAACTGAATATGAATTTAGGTAGCAAACAAGCTAATTGCAAATCAGTTTTTGACGTAGGTAGAACTAATTTTAATTGGAAATTAATATAACTGTACTATTTAATACTTAAAACACCTTACAGTTTTGGATGGATGGTAGTGATGTTAAAGGAATAGTTCACCCAATTAATGAAAATTATCCCATGATTTACTCACCCTCAAGCCATTAAGTGTATATGACTATCTTCTTTCAGAAAATAGGAGTTATATTAAAAAATATCCTGGCTCTTCAAGCTTTATAATGATAGTGAATAGGACCCAATATTTTGAAGCCCAAAAAAATGCATCCATCCATCATAAAAGTAATCCACATTAATAAAGTCTTTCTGAAGCAAAGCTATGGGATTTTGTAAGAAAAATATCTATAATGGAAACTTTGTTAACTATAATAACTAGCTTCCGGCAGACGGCCATACACATCGATTTGCGGCGGAAGAGTAACCCCTGACCTGACGTATGACGCAATGACGAATGCAGAAGCGCAGAGGATAGAGCAAAAACAAAACACCGGTCACGAATTAGAAGTCTAAAATGAGAAATTTTAAAGAGAAATGTCAGAGGATTTTGATATAAGAGAAGATGAGCGTCATACATCGCATCGGGGGTTACTCTGGTGGCGCAAGTCAACTTGCACAGTATGCATATAGTTGTCTGCCAGAAGCTAGTTATTTTAGTTTATAAAGTCTTAAATATGGATGTTTTTCTTAAAAACCCATCGCTTCACTTCAGAAAGCCTTTGTCAACCCCCTGGCATCATATGAATTACTTTTATGATGGATGGATGCACTTTTTGGGGCTTCAAAATCGTGAGCACCATTCACTACCATTATAAAACTTGGAAAAGCCAGGATATTTTAAAATATAAATCCGATTGTGTTCGTCTGAAAGAAGATAGTCATATACACCTAGGATGGCTTGAGGGTGAGTAAATTATGGGATAATTTTCATTTTTGGGTGAACTATTCCTTTAAGAACTTATCGTTTTATATTTGCTGATTAGTGAATTTGATTAGTTAAATTCAAATTGGCAAAATAAAGTAGTGGCCATTTTTAAGACCATTAATTATTAATGTATCATGTTGGTTTTTAATCTTTTTTAAACTTTCTTTTTTACAATGTACCATTGAAAAACCCATATTGGTCGACTATTTTTAATCATATTTATGGAACAAATGCAGGCTGTCCAGTTGTCAACAGAAATCATTAATAGAAACTGGTGAAAGCAGGTTCATCGGTTTCTAGCGATGTCTCTTGTGCCATTATTTGAGTTTTCCCAAAGCAGTCTGTAATTGTAGTGTCATTGATTTCAGATTGATCTGTTCCTTGTATGTCACACAAAATGAAACAAAAGGTTGTTGGTTATTTTATTTCATTCAGACTATTTCTGTCAGTTATGTGCGCAAATAAGCTGCATTTATAGCTCAATAGTCAGTACTCTCTCTCTGTGAAACTAGAGGGGACCTAGTTGAGCTGCTTAACCATGTTCAAAAACTGGCTGACCACCTTGACCACTTAAACCTGGCACAGCCTATTTTTTTCCCTAGCATACACATTTGTAAAATACCCACCTTCCATAAGATTCACACTTGCTGCTTGAACTCTGAAGTAAAAAAAAAAAAAGAAGTTAACCATTATCTCAGACCATTTACCAGCATAACTTGCAGTATTATTAGCAGCTTGTTTGACAACTTTGGCTTATTGCTCATCATTTCCACTTTTTAGCTTAGATAATTCACACCGGCACTTTATACTTTCTCTTTTGCCAGCACAGAAAATCAGTGCAACTCCAGTAGAAGCAGAGCTTTTCACAAATGTATTTGAAGATATTCGCTGTCACGTTACTGCCTCAGGCTGCATTCAAACGCACATACACAAACATTTTAAAGCTCATCTTTAATTTTGCCTTAAACCCTTCGGCCTTGAACCGCTAGAGGTCAGTTTACCCTGACTTCGCACTTCTGTATGAGAATCATCAGAATGGGTTTTAAGACCTTAATATTAACTTGAGATAAAAATTCAATTCTCTCTCATAAAGAGCAAGGCCATCTTCGCACTCAGGCTCCATTGTGCGCTCGCGCTTCGTATCTTCTTTCACATCGGGAAGGGAACGCACATTTTCTGATTGGTTTGGATCCCAACTACTAAAATCATTCGTGAGCCTCCCAACACATTCCCTAAACACATGTTTTCTCACAATAGGGAAGAAACAGTCTTTTCAGAATCTACCATATGGTGGATTTTCTTATAGTCACGGAATGGTGTCAGAGATTGAATGAAATGAATATTAATGAAACACTTTCTCTCTCTCTCTGTTATTGAGTTAGCTTACAACAAGAAAGAAAAATATGTAAGAAAACAGTCGGCTTGCATCTAGGGAGCCTTTGATCTCAGTAAGGGTGAGGAGAAATATGTGCAGAGCGATAAAGATGAGGTTTTTCTCTCCATCTTTCCACTGTTATTATTTATTTCTCTCTTTCTTGATGCTTTTTGACTTGAAGCCTTGTGGGAACTCCCCTAGATAAGATAAGATGCTAAGGCCAAATGAGTGAAGTATGTTGCCCGTGCCATTGCCATCGGGCTCTCCATTAAAACGAGATGTGTGTGGAGTGGTCGTGTCCCTGTGCGCACGATTTTCTGCATCGCCCGTGGCTCTACCACTGTACGCTACAACGCTGGACTGCATACACCAGCCCATAATAGAGGTTAAGTATGCTTCAGGCTTTCCCGAATGTCCCTCCGTTCTGTTTCTCAGTCGCTCTTTCTGTATTGTTGTACTAAGAAGAAAGAAAAGAGCTGAAAAGTCATAGTTGAGTGCTGTTTGCTGATGGATGGATGGATGTGTGTGTTTGGAGAGAGCTGGTCGGTGGTTTTTGAAAGCATTTCTTGGTTCAGTGGAGCTGGAGCTGACCTCTTGTCAACCTTTGACCCAGCAACAAAACAAGGTCTTGTCCTTCTAGAACAAAAAAAGAGATGAAAAGATAAACATAATGATGAGTAGTGACAGAGCAGAACAAAGAGAAATGCAAGAAAAGAAAAAATTTTAACATACACAAATTACACACTTCAGCATTGAACTAAAATGGTTTTAAACCTGATGCCTTAAGAGAACCATGTCCATGTTTTAAAGCAGCATGTAATCAAAATTGACCTTTTTTTTTTTTTTTTACTTTCCTGCTACACTTTTCCAATCTTTTTGTGCATTATTTTCAGTGCAGATTATTCTGAAGAAGAAAATGTTTCTTTGTAATCTTTCTCCTAAATGTAATATCATGCTGCCTTTTGGAAATGAGTCTTAATGTTAACCAATAGCTAATTGGCTATTTTGCCATTTTTGTTGGTATCTATTGACTAAAATCTTGCCAGTAACAGATTGGAAAAAGATGTGTGACATGGAGAAGGGTGAATGTGAATGTCATGACAAAAAAAAAAAAAAAAACCCTCCTCAAATGTGTGTGATTGTGTGGTGTTTCAGGTGGGCGAGTTCTCCACAATCCACAGACACATTCAGCTCTGACTCCTTTCACTTTTCATGATTCAATCAATTCCTGAATCAATTTTTTCTACTGAATATTCTGTTTCATGTGGAAATATGACACATCATGATTGTAAAATGGGTTGCGAATGCCATTTTGACTTTAAAGATGCACTAAAATTGTATTCTCTAGTTCTTCATTTTGTTTTCCATCTATGTACTGGTGCTTCCCTACAGAAGGGTTATGTGTATGTGTTCTCTAGGGGCTAATTAAACAGGCTCATTGGGGTACTTAACTTGCTTTGTTAAACTATCAAACTAAAATTGCTTCCTTTTTAACTTTCTAAATTAAATTATTATATTAAAGTCATCATGAAATGGCAGTTGCGATAGTCTTTTCTTCCCTATTGTGATGTTTATTCAAGTGAAATGGCTTCGCAAACAAGAAAAAATGTAGGGTGGGACTTGATTTTGACCATGGGGAATTTATTGGATGGTCGTGGTTTGCTATTGGTGGATCTCATGTGAGTGACAGGTTGTCCACCCTGCCCTCACACCGGTAAACAAGTCAACAGAGAAGAGATGTTTTTGTAAATACTGCAATATTCCATTAAAAAGTAAGAATTGTGATTTCATCCTGACATTTAATTAATTGCCTATAATATAAGTTTATATATTAATTAATTAAAATTACATATGTAATTTCATAGTAATTATTTTAATTATATATATATATATATATATATATATATAATTAAAATAATTACTATTATTAAAGTAAAATGATTTAATAAAAATTTAAATGCATATGTTTGTTTGTAGATCTGCTACGCTGCTGCTGCTGTTGTTGGTTATTGCTGCTTCTGCAGAGCAAGTACAGGACTTGTTACTGCCAATACATGCACAACACGCTGCTGTGAGCAAGTAAGACATGATGCTGCTGTGCAAAATAGCATACATGAATTACCCATAGGAGATCTACCCTCTAGTGGAGGGTTTCTGAAAGCGTGCTGCGCTGCTACAGCAAATGCTGACCAAGTTTTTGAAGGTTGAGCAGCAAGCTCATTGGCTATGGCAGGAACCAATCAGCTGTGCCCTATAGAGAATGATGTGATTATAAGCAGATTGAGTTGAGGACCTATCAGCCTGCGCCATCTAAGGCCCTATCATACATTAGGCGCAATGCGGCGCCAGGTGCGACGCAAGTGTTTTTTGCTAGTTTCAGCCTGACGCAGTTATCATTTTCGTGTCCTGCACCATGTTGTTTAAATAGCAAATGCATTTGCACCCATGGGCGTGCTGGTCTGAAAACGAGGTGTGTTCAGGTGCATTGTTGGCGTGTTGCTATTTTGATGCAACTGAAATAGACTGCGACATTGATCAACTGAAACCTGGTCTAAAGTCAATGGCGCAATATTTTTGTTATTTAAAGAGCGCGTTAGTAATATGCGGGTGCAATATGAGCGTACACTGTGCTTATTACACACACAGAGATACGCAGAAGCACACAAACATGCCAAATATTAAAAATTTAGACCATGTGCTTAGATCGTTAAAATAGGGCCCCCTAGAGTTTCATGACAGAACTTTGTATTGGGCAGTAATAATGCTTTATCCAAGTGTTTTACCACAGAGCACACTAGCACATTTCAGAAACGAGACTGTTATAGCAATGTTGTTTCTGACAGAGGTCCATTTGACCCAGCAAAAACATACTGTAGAGAAATACAACAGAAGGCTAAATAAGCAACTGGCAGGAATGTGCTACTGCTATGTATAGCTTATCGTAATGCACTCAACAGAATGATTCTTGAAAAGAGAAAACCCTTTATTTTAAGAGATTTTGTGGATGGAGAGAGAACAAGGAAGAGACGGGCAACCATTTTGTCTAGTGTTCACTCGTCGTGGGGCGGCTGTGGCTTCGTTGCAGATCCAGATTCTGAAAGCAGATGAATTTATTATGTGCAGCTGAGCTCCACAGAGAAAGAGAGAGAGAGAGAGAGAGAGAGAGAGAGAGCAAGAAAATGAGAGGGGAATAGAAAAAGATTGAAAAACATGGCACAGCCTGTGCTGTGGGAGTTTAAGCACATTAAAACAATCAAGCTATGCCATTTGTTTTGGTGCACCATTGCACCGTGTGCATGTTTGGCTCAGAGAGGGCTTGACGGGTGGCAGCAACGCTTTTGTTACTATATCTGAGATGACAAGTCCAAAAGAATAGGTTGAACAGAAAGAGAAATGGTGCAGAGGTGAGTGGGGAGAGATATTAAAGAACCATGAAATCAAATTCAGAGTTCTGTGGCTTTTAGTCCTTGTGCATTAGCTTTGTGTTCATCTGAATGCTCGTAAAAGTTGACTGAATTAATTTTACTTCAAGACCTGGATTTTATCGATATTTTATATTTATATACACATTTTAGGTAATGTATTCTGACTACTTTTAGTTTACTTTAGACCTAACTTGTTTATCATATTGATTTGAATAGGACAGTCTTTTACCATAATTTATATAAAAAAGAAAATATATTAAATTTTTGTTATCCACAACATTAAACATTACGTCAGGGTTTCCCATACTGCAGAGGGATAGTGAGTTCATGAAAAGCTAATAATTCATTAAATCATAAAAATGCCAAATTAAATTAAATAAAAACTAATTAGCAAATGCTAAAAAGATAAAATAGTTCATTTGTTTACCTGCATGTCATGTGATCATTAATTGAAATCACAGAAGCAACGAGACGAAAAAAAAAATGCCTGAGAAGCTATTTCATGTTGCCATAGATAAAACAAAATCCCCAACACTCTACTGTAGAGGTGCATTGGATGAGTGTATAGAAAATTGCAAATGAAGAACAAGATGTGGTAAGAAGGGCGGAACTGAGCACCTCATGAATAGTTGAGAGTACAGAAAACAGTCATTTCACACAATTTATTGACCCGGGTATGCTCTTGACTTCTGAATTCCAGTGGTTAAGAATAAAATAGCATAGTGATCCAGAAAGTGTGCAGATATTGAGATGGGTTCTACATAATACACTACAATAAACTCAAGAGGTATTCAACAAGAGTACAGGGTCAGAATAACCCATCACATATGATAAAATATACAGAGGGTATCCAGTGCGTGATATACATTAAATGGCAGCATAAGTTGAGGATTTCAAGGATATTGCAGCGTGAAGACATGTCTCTTAGAGAATGAGTGATGGAGAGAAATGAAGAGAAATGGAGAGGAGTGGGAGACCCTGCTGTGCTGCTCTGACACTCACAGGGAAAGAGAGTGAAACACAGACTGACAGAGAGCAGATTGTTCTCCTACAGAGAGAGAGAGAGAGACTTGACACAGCATAGAAGGGAGTCATAATTTGTGAGCTTGGTGATATAGCTAAAATACAAATATAATATTTGTCATCCTTTTTTTTTTTTTTTTTTTTACAATTTTTCTGCATGTTACATAATTACGCCAGTAGGTGGAGACTAATGACTCTATGAGTGAGTCTCTGAATCATTCATAAAAAGCAACGTAATTACCATCATTCAAGGTCCAGAAAAGTAGTAAAGACATTGTTAAAATAGTCAACGTGACTACAGTGGCTCAACCTTAATGTTATGAAGCGACAAGAATACTTTTTGTGCGCAAAAACAAAACAAAAATAACATTTATTCAACAATTTCTTCTACCCTGTCAGACTCTTACACAGTTGACACAGTGAACGCATTTCAATACTTCCATGTTTATGTCCGAATATAAAACAGCTGATTTTCAGTTATACGATATATCACGACAATGAATATGCACAATATTGTTATTGTGGGCACTTCAAAATTCTGTGAATGATTATTTATTAGGAATTATTCAAATTTTTATAATACATTTTAAGAATACTTTCCCCATCTATCGTATAAAATGCACAACACCGCTGTATGCTGCGTCAAAGATGTAAACAAGCCCAACATGCATGAGAAGCACATGGTGGAACGAGTGAAGGAGACGTACTGAATGAAAGTGCAGAGGGCGCTGACAGAAAAGCAGAAATGCAGCGGTTACCCCGTAAATCCCGTAAACAAAGCAGCTGTGCTACTACAGTATTTAAAATGCTTCAAACAGCATTTCTGTTATTTGTATTCGCAATGTTGTTCATCACAGCACCAAATACTTAATGACTTAATAGGCTATTTATTTTCAAACTTAAATTTTTTTTAATACATTTTTAAAGTTTGAAAATAAATAGCGTTAAATTAACGTTAAATAATGAGACCTTATTGTAAAGTGTTACCTGTTGTTCTTTATAGTTCTTTTGCGCTTTAATCTGTTGTGTAAAATGTGTATTGCGTTATTGTATTTAAATGTTCAAAGTTCTTTTTGTTATAAGAAAGAGTTCTTAAACCTGTTTTGCAACTTATTATATCAATATCGTGATTATACCGTATACCGTGATAAAAGCTTCAGCAATTATCGCAACATGAAAATTTGATACAGTCACATGCCTAGTCTTTACTACTACTCTGGACCTTGAATGTAGTAATTTCATTGCTTTCTATGGGAGACACAAACAAAACAAAACAAAACCCTCATATTTCATCACAATATCTAAATTTGTGTTCCGAAAATGAACAAAGGTCTTGCGTGTTTGGAATGACAAATGAGTAATTAATGACAGAAATTTCATTTTTGGGTGAATTGTAAGTGATTTTTGTGAAACGCCATTGAAGGTGGATCAGATCGAGCACCACAACACACTTGTAGCCAATCAGCAGTAGGGGGCGTAAACACTCATGAGGGGGGAGAGAGTGAGAGAGTGAGCAAGAGGCAGATTTGAGAGATATTACAAAAGAGAAAAGGTCAGATGAATATCTCTGGAAATCGAAGGGTAATGATCAGGCAAGCACTTTAGGACCCGCGTTAAATATTAGAAAAGCTTTCCAGTGCTGGAGAGACCTAAGCGGGAAGGCCTGAAAACGTATGCCAAGGTTGTGTTGTAACATTAGTTTTTGCTATGTTTCACAGAACCAAGATATGCTGTTGTTTTGACAGTTTTGAATGTCATTGTTTGTCTGGAGGTGGTGTGCTGCTGGCGACTAACAACCAACTCTTGTGTATTGTACTGTACGTTATGTTAATTTTATGTTCTTGTCGTTCATTGATCATCATCACCTGATGATTTTATCATCAAGCATGATTTTGCTGTTCGTGCATTTGGGGGCCGGAGCAATAAAGGGAGGTGTGTGTTTGTTTGGGTTGATTTCAAATATCAAGTGTTTCTCAAAAATCACTTATTTGTTTTTTAATCATAGGACCCAATTAAACACCCATTGTTGTCAAAAACCTTCAAAATATATTTATGTAATCATGTAACATTCAATCATTTTATTTATTAGCACAATTATAACAGTACATAGTAACAAGCAGCAATATATATTACATACAGACAGACATCTCACTGTCATTCGCCGTAATCCAGTTCAAACGCGCGTGGCCAGGATGAGAGATTAGTTTAAACTCAGAATGATGTGAAAATCTGGAGACAACACCCACAGCACTTGCTCCAGACAGCACTGTACACTCAAACTGTCAATACAGAAAACCACCTCAAGGCGCTGAACATCTTGTTTTGACGGTTACTCAGAACTTGTGATGTTAACATGTGTCTTGTACTCTCAGGGTGGCTGTTGGTTGTATCTAATAAACTCCGTCGTTTGTGTTACATGATCCGATGTGATGCATCAATCGCCAGCTACAATCAAAAACACCAGCACTAGTGTGTGTGCGTGTGTGTGTGTGTGTATAGAGACCCGAGTGGTCACAAGGAGAATCACACCAAGATGTAAACACGGGAGCGATGTTGCCTTCCAGAGAGATGTGTACAGTTTGTGCTTTCTTTAAGGCCATCCTACTACAGGAAATATAGTAAGCCCCACATAAATATTATAAGATGCATAGGAATCTTAATCTTAAAGAAGTCTAATGAATATCCATTTTTCATATTGTACATCATGCTATGATGACCAAATTCACTTTAGTATTTCTAAATAACTTAGCATTTAAAATTGAGTTTAGTTTTTATTGTTTATATTACTTAAACAAAATAGTATAGAATTTAATTTGTCTCATCTGTCAGTTATTGGCCATAACTTGATGATAATTATCAGCCAGAACTGTAATATTGGTGCATCCCTAATATATATTAACATCTGGCTTTTTAAATAAAAAAGTGTGTTCTTTTGCATATTACTGCTTGCTGTGGTACTTATGAAATGTTCAGTCAAAACAGCAATGCAAGGTATGCTGCTTGGGTGTAAAATTAATTCCTACTGCTGCTCTTTGTATAAGAGAGCCTCACTTATAACACACTCATAGTCTCAGGCACTCAGACTAGGATAAAAATTCAAAAGCAAAGGCTTAATGTGTGAGTTTGTGGAATTAACTGAATTGCCATTATATAAAGTACTAAGAACTATGAGTTTATTTAATGAAATGTTATATTGATATATTTAATACTGAAATGAAAATCGTGACAGCAACAAGTGCCTAGAAATGGCTCTGCTCCCTCTGTCTGTAAGTCTGCAGATTTATCATCCACCAAGCCATATTTGCGTAAATGATGCCATGAAGTAGTGCTGGCTTCTCCTACAGAGAGCCCATCAGATATAAGATGAGAACCTTTAGTGCAAGTCAAGGATGGTGTGTTTTATTAATTCACGGCAAAAAGGAAAAAAGACTGTTTTGCTGCCAGCAACGCAGGTGTTTTGCAACTCCACATGAGCCTGGGCAGCCAAACACACACACATACACACTTACTCACTTGTCTCAGGCCCAATTATTTATGCATGCAGTATCCAGGTAACCACTCCATCAGGGAGGTAAGACACCATCTACTGAGTCCCACTGCTGAGACGGACCCAAACATAAACACACACAGGAGTCAAAGACACAGCAAGATATAATATTATGTTAAATCAATCTGAAAACTCTTTAAAATGAACCTTTCAAGTCACTGAAAAAGTAAAACCTGAGGGTTTTACTTTTTGATGAAAAAAACGCCCAAATATGATGATCCCCTTGGAAGGAAAGGCTGCTATAAACCTTGATGTATAAAGACGTATTTATCAGAGTTATTATTATAACTGGACTAAAACTAACACCATTTAAAAAAAAAAAAAAAAATGTTACTTGAAATAAACGTTAACATTTCCCATTTTCATTTAATTTAACTTGAAAACTAAAATAAAAATTATATATACTTGTTTTAAAAAACAAAAACTTAACTGACAAAAACAGAAATTTACTAAAATGAAAATTTAAATGTAAAATATAAGCAAAATCTCATTCAAAATATTAATAAAAACTAATAGTATCTCAATAATTCTAAAATAACACTGCTATTTATACTGTGTGTGAAATAATAGGTGTGATATTAAAGACAACATGCTGTTTCCAAAATTAAATATTTGGCCTTAATTTGTCATTGTACTAAAGACAAAACAAAAAAATTATAATTAAACATGGTATCTTTTTTGGAATGTTATTTATTAGGAGCCCACCTCAGTTTGAAAAACCCTCAAGGACATCTGACTAGAAAAAATGTGTTTACTGTATATGGTTCCAGTCTTCCGAAATCTTTGAAAAGATATGACCTTGTGAGACTAAGTGTATTTTTGGGCCACAATGGGTTCTGAACAAACTACATTTAAATCCGTTCTTCTACTACATGCTTTTCATTCAGGCAACTCACAATGACAGCAATTTAGAGCGATTGGCCTGTATCAAACTGACTTTGAGATTGGAATTGTTCTCTCCTGTCCCTGAAAAAGGATCCCCCTCCCCTCCACCCATTCATTTGGTTCACTTCACCCTGGCTTTTATGGGGGGGGGGGAAATCAATCCTACTGTTTTATTTGAAGAGGCAGAAATGCAGTTATGAGTGTGAGGAAGAGAAAGAACGAGGGAGGGGAGGGAGTTTTACAGAGACGCCACATGATAGACGTGCCTTTAATCCGTTGAGTAGGGCTGGAAGATGGATCAAATATGGAGCGAGTGTACAAACGTTTTTTTTTTTGCAGATTTTGCTGCTCCTCGACTTGCTGTAAGAGAGAGAGGGAAAAAAAATGTGTATGTTAGAAATGGAAAAGGATGGAGTTATTTTTTCAAACAACATTATTCATTATTAACAGAGGATGTCTGCCTTTTCATGTACAGGTTCAAATGGGATTCAGATTAAGTAGCAAACTTAAAGTGTTTAGGTTCTTACACTACCATTCAAAAGTTTGGGGTCAGCAAGATTTTTTTACTAAATTATTCAGCAAGGATGCATTAAATTGATCAAAAGCGACAGTAAAGACATTTATAATGTTACAAAAGATTTATTTTTCAAATAAATGCTGTTATTTCTACTCGTCAAAGAATCCTGAAAAATGTATCACCGTTTCCTCAAAAATATTAAGCAGCACAACTGTTTTAAACATTGATAATAATAATACATGTTTCTTGAGAAGGAAATCAGCATATTAGAATGATTTCTGAAGGATCATGCGACACTGAAAATTTAGCTTTGCTATGACAGGAATAAATTGCATTAAAGTCCCTCTGTAGTCAAGAACTCATCTTTGATCACCAAAATTACATAACGTAACATAATGTTTTTTTTCCTGTGAAAAAAAATCTTAATTCCCTAAAATAGCTGGAATGTAACCAAAGGCTATGGAATAACACAAGATGCATCACTTGTACTGTTTTGAATGGGAGAAAGTGCAACGCACAATATGGCGGAATAAGTCCCGCCTTCTAAATAAGAGCCAATCGCCGATTGGTAAAGTCATTGGTCACTGCAGCGGCCGTTAGACACTCCAGTTCCTATAGAAACAGTCAGACGCGCGCCTCCGAAATGACACACAAGAGACACACATTTAGGACTGCGCATTAGCTTGATCATGATTCGAGTGTTTAGAAACAAAATTTATGAGGCAGTTTGCATTGGTGATTTCAAATATTAAATTTGATCGAAAGCTTAGAAAACAGCTTTGGAGAATTTGATGTTTCCCCATTCAAAGAGATAGGAGCTGCATTTGCATGCCCGAGAGGCGTTTCAAAGATGACTGCCGAGTAAAATGACTTGTCTTAAAGGAACTTTGATGTAACTCTACACCCTTGCCTCATTTAATATTGGTTTGTCTTAAAGCATGTTAAAAACACCAGATAGACATATGAACAACATTAAAAACTTGATTTTCACCACAGGGAGACTTTAAAATATATTCAAATAGAATAGTTGTTGTGCAAATCCATTCACAAACCACCCAGTCAATCAAAACATTATCTGTAAGAGCAGGAACAAATCACAGATGAATATACAAATTGGATTTGTGTAAAGAGAAGGTAAAGGCAAGAATATATCAGGTCACCAAAATAGGAACAGGGGCTAGCAAAAACACTTTGAGCGTGTGTGTTTGTGTGTGTGTGTGCACGTATAAATGTAATCCTCTTTGTGGCATTAAGAATCGGCCGCAGTGGACTGAGTAAGGCTGTTTTTCGCATGTGGACAGATTTCAGACTGCACGTCTCAATTATCATGATCTTTATAAAGCTTTTAAGGGCAGCTCAGCATACAACCTCTCTCTAATTCTCTCTTTCGTTCTAAGTCTGGCGGCTAAGTATAGTGGTGGAATGCTGAAAGAATATGGGCGATAATGGGATGAATCAGAAGTCAAGCTGCTGCTGATAATTATTATTATTTCAACAATGAGTCTTTTGTCAGACCCTCCAAAATGTCCACCCACCTCTTACACTCATGTGTGTGTTTTAATTTCCTCCTACACAAGCAAGGTTCAGTGGTCCTGGGTGTCATCACAAGGAAAAGGGGAACATAGCAGAAACATAAAGGTGTTGAAAGTTTTTGAGATATTAGGAAGAGAAATAGCAATTTTGTTGTGTGTTCCAGTGATGGAAAGTGCACTTGCTTTCTTGTACTATATTTATCATTACATTCCTTGAAATCAACAGACTTTTAAAGAATGTTTAAGTCTTTTTGTCATTTCACTGCTTTATTTATCATCTCCCTCTCTGACATTCCTCCTCTTATAATAATGGATTCACAAGAAATTGTGGTTTATTGCTGGTCACGGTCTAGTTTTTTTTCGTCAGCCTTCCTTCTAATGAAATTGCAATATGGATGATGCACTCAATGATTTTAAGCAGTTCCTCTCAAACAGACACAAACGCATCAACACGAGCAGCGGTTTCAACAGTAATTTCCTGGTGGCAGTCTATTTTATTTTTTTTTCTAGACTCTTCATTCTTAAAAAATTGTAATTTGGATTATTCACTCAAGGATTTCTGAAGTTCCTCCCCTGTCCTCAACATTTCCCATTCAATTAAAAGTCGTCTTTTTTTCAGAGACTTTACTCAGACAAAATAAATAGTTTTGAATATCTTTCCCAGATCTCAGTGTTTCTCTCAATGCATGTAATTTGTTGAGAGACGCTAAAAACAAGCTTTGCAGAATGAGCTGCAACTCATCATTTTTACAAAAATGAGCAGCTCTTTGCAGTTTACTTTAACGCTTCACATTTTATCATTTCATTTAATCTTTTTTCGAGAAACAATGCAAATATATTTGGGGGTGGGGGTGGGGGTTGTATTGTATGTATGTATGTATATATGTATATATCAAATGTCGGTTGTTGGTTTTGAAAGATCCATCCATTCCAATTTTAATGTGTGTTTTTTTTTTTAGTTTAATAAAATTGCAATATGGATGATATTCAATTCACATTTATTTGCATAGCATTTTCACAATACATATTTCAAAGCAGCTTTACAGAAAATTGCATGTTTCTACATTACAATTTAGAGTGATCTGTTATCAGAGGTGACCGTTTCAAAGCAATGTCCATATTTCAGATATGTACAGTTCTAAGATAATACAAATCATGCAGTTAGCTAATATCATGTATTAATTTAGGCAGAAACAATGATCTCGTTAAAGCTATTATTACAAGTTGTGATCATAATAATTACAATATACAGAAAATTTGTCAGTGGTGCATGTTGATTCAGAGTTGGCATCACCTGAAGTCCTCGCAGAGGTTGGTGTCATCTCTTCACAGGTGTTGGGGCATCTGAAATCTTCGTAAGAGGCTGGATCCAAAGTGGAGCTGGCGTAGTTACCTTTGGGATGGAAATAAAAAATAATTAGTGTAGCTGCTGTTAATAACATTTCAAGCAAAAGATAATCATGTGCATTTCATCTGATATAACTGGAGTACAAGGTTATGAGGTGCATTATTTGAATGCTTGGCTAAAGAGATCTGACTTTAGTCTAGATTTAGCTCTGGACATCATCAGGAAGGCTATTCCAGAGTTTAGGAGCCAAATGCGAAAATGCTTTCCCTCCTTTAGTGGACTTAGATATCATAGGTACAACCAGAAGTCCAGTGTTTTGTGACCTTAAAGAGTGTGATGGATTGTAGGGTGTTAGAAGATCAGTTAAATACACAAGCTGAACCATTTCGGGCCTTATAGGTCAGTAGCAATACTTTTTAATCGATAAAGAACTTAATAGGTAACCAGTGTAGAGATGATAAAATTGGGGTTATATGATCATATTTTCTTGACCTGGTAAGAACTCTAGCAACTGCATTTTGGACTAACTGTAGTTTGTTTATTGAGGATGCAGGACAACCAGCTAGTAATGCATTACAGTAATCCAGTCTAGAGGTCATGAATGCATTAACTAGCATCAGAAACAGATAACATGTTCCATTGCTTAGCAATTTTTCTGAGGTGGAAGAAGGCTGTTTTTGTAACATTTGAAATATATAACTGAGTATCATTGGCAGAACAGTGGAAACTAATTCCATGTTTTCTAATATTACCAAGACGCAGCATGTACATACTGAAAATAGCAGAGGGCCTAAAACAGACCCTTGCGGCACTCCATAATTTACTGCCATTAACTTGGATAACTCCCTGTTTAAGTAAACACAATGGTAATGGTCAGATAGGTCTGACCTAAACCACCCTAATGCCTGTCCCTGAACACTGGTGAAATTTTGTAATTGATCTAAGAGTATGTCATGATCTGTAGTGACCAAGTAAAACTAGTATTAAGATGCAGCCTTGGTCAGAAGCTAGAAGCAAGTCATTTGTCATTTTAACGAGCGCAGTGACATCACTTTGCAGAATATAGAATATCTATATAAGTAAGACTGGTTCCATTAAATCTAGTGTATGGTTAAAATGATGAGTGGGTCTGGTGGCGTTCTGCTTGACCCCAAAGGAGTTTATTAAGTCCTGTAAACGGACCCCTAACACATCATTTGTATTATCTACATTGTATTATCTAAAACTCTCCGACAATTAGCACTTTATCAATGTTGACCAAAAGCTCTGACGGAAAATTCGTAAACTCTTTTAGAAAATCAACATAGGGCCCTGGAGGTCTACACACGGTAGCCAGAGCAAGAGATAGCGAGGATTTTTTTCTTATATCTGAAAGTGTAACATTTAGCACAAGTACTTCAAATGAATTAAACCTGCACCCTGTTTTCTGAGCAACATTAAGAATATCTCTATAAATTGCTGCAACATCGCTGCCATGACCAATCAGACGGGGCTCGTGTTTATATCAGTAGCCTGGTGGAGTAAACTCCTTAAGATCGAAATAATCATTTGGTTTAAGTTTTCAGTTAGGCAGTGTACATCAAAACTATTATCTGTGATCATTTCACTTACAATAACCACCTTAGATGTGAGCAATCTAATGGTTAGCAGCCTAAGCTTTCGAAATTGTTTTTGTTCACTTTTTTTGTGTTAAATTTTGTGATTTTCTGGTTCAGTCACAATCAACAGTAGATGTATATTACTGTTTATCACACCATGACATTAACCATTCATTTAGAGAAAAGTAATCTGCTGAAATGTTCTGAATGTGTCAGAAATTTGTTTGCTTTTATCTTGTCTTCCTACAGTCTTCATTCTAATAAAATTGCTAGGATTTTTCAAGTTCCCTTCCTGCCCTCAATGTTTCTCATTTAATTGCAAGTTGTTTGTTGAGAGACACTACTCAACAAACTAACAATCTGCACAGCATGAGCTACGACCCAAAATAAGCAGCTTTGAAGGAAATTTACGCCAGCCAAGTAAATGCTCTGCTAATGTGAGAACGAGAACCCACCAACAGAGGAGACATGCGGAGGAATAGTAGCTAGTCTAAGACGTGAGCAGACGACTCAAGGAACAGCGTGAAGCTGATAGCAATATATTTTCAGGATTGCACGATAACAGCTCTTTGTTTAGACGCATTTGTTTAGATTAAGTTTTAGGTTGCTTTCAGTGCCTGATCTATACGATAAACCCCACTGATACATGCACACACACTGAGCAAAACCCTCTCGCTCGGGAGGACGTTGATAATAAATGGTCTTGTTTAATAGGTAAAAATGATTGCTGAAGGTCTCGTGCTGTGTGGCTATCAGCTTTTATCAAATAAAGACTTTTTTTCTTACATTTGTCTGATCTCTCCACCTCAATGCTGCTGTTGAAAGACTGGTGTGTTTTAAGAGTGACCAATATTGTTTTCGCCCCCCTACAAGTTCTCAGTGTGTGAGCTTTCATACATTACTGTGGCTCACTGCCCGGTTTCATCAAGAATCTGTTTAATATTAGAAATGTATGTGTGACTACATTTTCAAGTGTGTGTGTGTGTGCGCGATGAGCACATCTGTTTCTTTACAATCACTGGGAACAGGGTTAATCTGATCCCTCCAAAATAAGCTGGAATTCACAGAAAGATCACCATTGTGACTTTGCAGATCAAACGTGCATTTAGGAATTTACAAAATTGCAATCCTGGTGGACAGCAGTGGTACTGCACCGTTGTTTCCTTCCAAACACACTGAATCATCCTTTCCGACCTCTCCCAGTCGTCATACCTCATTTCAAGAGAATTTTATTGGCATGACAATGGACAAAGTTTCAATAAAAATGTTGGCAATTCCCCTGTCTATCTCTCTCCGTCTCACCCGTCTCTCTCTCTCTCTCCCCTTCTGTCTCATCAGTCGCTCTGAGAGCAGTGGGGCTTACTAATTTTAGCATACCCACCCCAGCAGCAAGTCTTAGCAAGCTTTGCCTGTGAATACCTCATCAAACTGAGCCGCACTACAAAGAACCTTATCACTCCAGCTTTAAATGTCTAACTGCAAAGGGAAAGATAAGGAGCAGTGGTGTATTAGTTCTCAAACCGGATTACTGGTCCGGGGCACTAATGGTGGACATCACAATAGTGTTGAAACAGAAAAAAAGACTGATAAATATCTCTTTACACATCCAATTTGGGGCACTTTCAAATGTGGTTTTAAATCTAGTGCAGTTTATATCCAGTATGTGGTCATCTGACCTACATCTGAACCAAAAAAAAAATCTATCTATCATATCTGTCGGTCGTTCTAACTGGTCTGTCTGTCTAATTAGCTGAATTGGAATCTGCCTTTCCATCCATCCATCCATCGTATCTGTCAGTCGTTCTAACTTGTCTATCTGTCTAATCAGCTGAATTGGAATCTGCTTTTCCATCTATCCATCCATCCATCTATCTCTCTGTATCTATCTCTCTATCTCTCTCTCTCTATCTATCTATCTATCTATCTATCAATCATATTTGTCGGTCGTTCTAACTGGTCTGTCTAATCAGCTGAAATGGAATCTGCCTTTCCATCCATCATTCTAACTGTTCTGTCTGTCTAATCAGCTGAATTGGAATCTGCCCGCCCATCTATCTATCCATCTATCTATCTATCGTTCTATCTATCTATCGTTCTATCGTATCTGTATGTCATTCTATCCATCCTTCCATTCATCCTTCCATCGTTCTCAAGCTCTATAAAACTTTCGAAGGCTTTGTCAAGCTAATATTTTTAGACTGTCTTGACAAACTTTTGACAAATTTGTTTTTCTAGTTAAAATTAGTTATATGAATTACTTTGAATTTCAATTTATTTTAATTCTACTTCCTTACATTTAAAATTGAATTTCAATTCATGTTTGCTACCACAATCCAAATTCAATTCCTGAATTGTCTACAGTGCATTATCAATTCAGCTAAATGGCACACCACAACCCTGATATGAACACTTATATCTAATAGTCCTCGGAATTCAGATTTTATATAGATTTTATATAGTTAGATTGAGTCTAAAATCCCCACTTGGAATTCAGGTGGTTGGTGAACGTATGGAAATGCCAACGTGTGAATCATGGGAGCACACATGTGCCGCCGCTGGCGAGTGATAAGAACAAGAGCACTTGCTGTTATCTGTATTTATTTTAGAAATGTTAAAATCCGCTGCCTCTGCATGTCAAATGACATAAACCTATTACAGTAATCCTTCCTCATAGTCCCACAGCCTGTTTTATGTAGTTACAAGCTGTTTGGAAAACCAAATGCTCCAAAAGAGGATCGAACCATGCTACTGAAATTATCTGCGTGGTGCTGACCAACATCCGTGTGACCCGCCGAACACAGAGCGGATCTTTTTTACATGTAATCACGGTTGGCTATGTCCAGGCTCAGATAGAATATGCAGATTTTATTTGCATTTTCTGTGCTGATTATGATGGGAGGAAATCTGCATGTTTAAACATAGTAAAATGTGTTAAATGAGGCTGAGAGTACTACCATCTTATTGGTGGCTGGAAGAAAAACCTAATTAGTTGAATAAACATCGGGGGTGTGCATAACTTTGCACATGATGGGCCAGTTCTGTGAAGTTCTCTGTGTGGGCCTGATTATGTCTTAAATAAATGTAAACAGATGATAAAAATCATTCATAGGTGAAATTTTTCATTCTCATATATCTGGTCGCATAAGTGGTTTGAGAAAACAAAAACCCACAATTACCAACAGATAATTTTGTGTGTATTTTGCTTGTTGTTTTAGATCAACCTTTACCAGAAACCCCCTCAGCTGGGGCAGTACTTGGGGGTATCATTGCAGCCATAATCATTCTGTGTTTGATCGGCGCTGGTGTGGCCATGTACCGCAAACGCATTCAGAGCACTGCGAATGGAGAGTAAGTGTGAACGCACACCCACAAACACAATCACACATTCATGTGAAACATTTTTTTCCTTCCTCTTTCTCTCCTGGCTAGAACACCCAAGCTATTTTCATCTCTTTCATTCTCAACTCATCTTAATTTGTGAATTCACGGTATGGCATACGCGCACGCCATGGTTATAGCTAAACATCTCCTTGTGTTTCTTTTCCAGAGGCCCCCCCAAACACAAGCCACCTCCTCCGATGAAGTCTGGCAGCTCAACAGAAATGGTGAGCGGACGTTTTTTCCATCAGTCACCTCTCAGCGCTCCCATCTAACATTCTCTTTCAACTCAACGTATTGAGCTTTCTTCATTATACAATGTTGAGATTACTTACAGTTCTCCAGGCTACACGCGGCAATTAAAACAGAGCTAGTGAAAAGAAGCATATGCATAAACCACAAATAGATCTTTGAATTTAAACCTTTGAAGAACAAGCTTAGTATTGGGGCGAGGGAAAATTTGTATTGCTCAAAATAGGGTAATTGCATTTTTTCCCAGTTAACGATTTTTTTCCTGTTCGCTCGGTTGGTACTGGACCCCATTTGAAACAAATTTGTATTGTGAAGTATGTAAAAGCAAATCAAGCAAAGAGAATGAGAATTGCTAATGTTGCCCTCGGGCTACGGTTGAGAAAGAAAGGGTTAACATGGGGGTAATGTGTATTGATTGAAGCTTAATGTAGAACGTGTGGGTGGAGTTAAATTTGTGTGTGCATACATGTTTGCAAATGTGTGTGCGCACGGGCAAATGAGCCTGTGCATCATAGGCATCTTTCATCTCGGCTGCCCTAAAAATCTGTGATTAATTCAGCTGTCAGCACCCTTAAAATATGTGATTATGAGATCTCTCTTCATGTTTGCTGAAAATAGCAGATGCAGTATGATATCTGTAGCTATTTCACTCTGAATACTGAGAGTGAATATTTTACCAGTTAAACTTTTGATTAGCCTTTCCTTATTGGCAGACTTAGTCATTTACTACTGTTCAAAAGATTAAAAATTAATAATAATAATACTGTTATTCGGCAAGGATGTATTAGATCAAAAGTGACAGTAAATAACATGTATAATGTTCTTAAAAAATCCAATAAGTGCTCATTTTGAACTTTCTATTCATCAAAAAATCCTGTAAAAATCCACCAACTTCTTTCCACATTTCTTATAAATGTTGAAAGAAGTTGGTGGATTTTTACAGGATTTTTTAAAGGATCATGTGACACTGAAGACTGGAGTAATGATGCTGATTTTTCAGCTTTGCCATCATAAATTACATTTTAAAAGAAGTTATTTTCATATTTCACAGTATTACTGTTTTACTGTATTTTTGATTACATACACATCCACTGACAAAAAGATGCAGTTTTAATGTTTATTTCAAAAAGTTGGCAGTTGAGCAAGATTCAGACTCGACCTTCTGTACTAAAATGTGCATGCTGAACTCATTATCTCATGTGTTTGTCTCTTCATAGCTGAATAAACCACAGGACAAGGCCACAACCATCACAGAAGCCCAGCCGCTCAGCAACTACGAGACAAACTACTATGAAACTAACTCTGCCGAGCCTGTTACGGTAAGATCCCCTTCCCAAACTTTGATATGCAATGATGAATGCTGTGAATCTATGAGCATCCCTCATTCAGTGGCGTCTCATTTCTTCTTTTACAGTGTATATATATATTAGCATGCACAGTATTAGAATATTGGCTGTTTATTAGTACTTACTACTTACTAAGCACATATTAATGCCTTATTCTGCATGACCTTATTCTACATTCCTAATCCTACCCAATACCTAAACTTAACAACTAACTTACTGACTATTAAAGGATTAGTTCACATTCAAATGAAAATTACCCCAAGCTTTACTCACCCTCAAGCCATCCTAGGTGTATATGACTATATGAGCAGGATCAACAAGAATGAGCTGAAGTACAGTACGAAGAAAGAGTACTGACGTGGCGTCAGTTGTGTAAGTTGAATAGGGAAGGCTATGGACGTAGCGTAAACAAGAGTTTTACACTTTCTTGGTACGTTGAATACGTAAGGCAGTCTGGCGAAAGCTAGATATTTTACTTCATTACTTGTTAAATATGGATATTTTTGTTACACAAACGCATTGCTTCGCTTCAGAAGGTCTTTATTAACCCCGCAGAGCCTTGTGGAGTACACGTTTATGATGGATGGATGTGGATGGATGCACTTTCTTCAGCTCATACTCATTGATCCCTATCACTGCCATTATAAAGCTCGGATGCGTCAGGACATTTATTAATATAACTCCGATTGTGTTCATCTGAAAGAAGAAAGTCATATACACCTAGGATGGCTTGAGGGCGAGTAAAGCTTGGAGTAATTTTCATTTGAAAGTGAACTAATCCTTTAATAAGCAGGAAATCTTTTGATTCAACAGAATTTATTACACAGACTTTTCAGAAGCTGCATCTGAAAAGATATTTCCATAGTATACTATATTTACACACGCTGTTAAATGAAGCTCAGATATGACATGAATATGAATGAAAAATGATCTTTAAATATGAAACTAAAACCACCAGCAGGTGATGGCAAGTCAGTGTCTTAATGAGTCATTTATTCAACTGGTTCATTCAAACGGCTGACTCATTCAGGAATGAAGCAAGTGACTGTGTATTTATGAATGGGTCACTGAATCATTGGCTCACTCATTCCGTTAAAAACCGTGGATTCATTCAGTAATGAAACACCGCTGTGTGTTGCTCAATAGATCTGCTGGGGCTTTGTTTGGAACTATTTTCATTGGTGAAATTGAGCAAAATCTGAGAATATTGGGTGTAAAATGTAACACAATATTAATTTCTTGTTTACTGAATCTATCACATTTGCAATCGAGCAGATATTTGAGAAAAACAGCACTCTTACTTGTGTGATATTGCTAAACAATATCATATGATATAAATATAAGAAAACCCCCATACGGGGCATTTTTTGCCCTCATATCTTGGATTTAATGGCATTTTAACTGCATTCTATAAGGCTTCAACATGTTGCAGGGCTTATTATAAATAATTTATTCATACACATTTTTTTAAAAATCATAAGCCTTCGTAATCTTACGCCAAAAAAGTTAACCTCCCCTCCCACTCGAAAACGATGTCTGTTCTCTTCATGACTTATGTCTCAGCAGAGGGCGGGGCTAACCTGCCAACTTCTTACGATCCAATCATTTACGAGACCAAAATCCCACCCTACATTTTTTCTCATTCCAGAAACCATTTCAAAATATATATAGATATACATCACAATAGGGAAGAAAAGAAAAGGGAAGAAAAGACTATTGCAACTTCTGTTTCATGCCGACTTTAATCGCACCATACTTACCTCACAATGGGTACTAAAAACCTCTTCTAGCAGCAGGCAGCTTACACGCTTATGCTAACGGCGAAAGCTAGTGACTCATAACGATGTGTGGCATGTGCTAACATTGCCAAAGGGTCTTTTATGTGGATTAATATGATGAGCTGGTTATTTCATCAACTATGATAACCGTAAAGCCAATTACTACAGCAGATGTGTGTATGAAGGCCAGACTCAGACACGTACCTTTGTGATAAAGCCCCCAGGGGTTCGGTTTGGTCTTTCAATAAGTGCCTGTATTTATTGTTTTAGGTGATTTAGCTAGCAGGGTTGGGCATTAATCAGTATTTTAGTATTGGCTACATGTAAGTTAAATTGGCCACACCTTATAGGAAGTTGAGCTGGAATGACGAGATGATGAATTTAGTGAGTTGTGCACTTCAATAAAATTCAACACAGGCACACAACAGAGGAATAATTGTGTGCATCATTAAAGTAATTATTCATGTTTGTTTATTCCCTGATATGCAATCATACATATATTTCTAAACTGTGCCGGACATAGTGTTTTTCTAACCCGGTCCATAGAATGATAGCTATTTATTAATTTATTTATCTATATGAATTATGTATAATATTATATAATTATGTATAATTGTTATATAGTTAAATGATACAGAAATATATAAATAAATATATTAATATCAAAATATATTTGTATTAAATGTAAGTTAGGTGTTAATATTATTAAAACTGTTATTAGATCTGTAAATTATTTTCATTGCAAGACCATCACTAAGAGAAATAAAAACCTTTTTAGTATCCTTTCTGTGTCTAGACCTTTATAAAAAGGTTAAATGACCAGGGGTGACCTGGCATCACCTTATAACTGTGAAATAAAAAAAGAACAGTCGCCTCACATAATTACATATAAACCGACTTTTGCTTCAATCATTCAGACAACGATTCACACACGCACACGCAAGAGATAACTATCACACCATATTAACACTTTTAAATTAAATTTTTGCTCACTCTGAGTCAGGAGGTGAAGTGTTCCTATCAAACCATTTTATCTGCTGAATCTTCATTCGGTATCAATTAACTCTGATAAATAAGAATGTGCGCTTCTGTTCTCCAGCTATTATACTGATGCTTAATGACCGATTGAGGAACTATTAAATTGGCATTAGTACCACCTCAGTGATTGTAATGAATTGTGAATGTGTGTACGTGCAGCTAGTTACATGTGTCTGACCCGGACGTGAGTGTTGTGACAAAACTACATCTCTGCCGTTATAATCAGAAGATGCTGTAGAGGCAAAGATGCTAAGCAGAGTGGATTCAGATCGTTTAATGCACAGCTAGCCATGGATTATCCTGCTTATACCATGGTCATTTGAGAGCATTGACAACCTAAATCTGTTATTGATGTTTGCAGCACAATATTTGACTGGAGAGGTAAAAATGACAGTTATTTTTGTCAGTTACAACTTGTTAGATCTAGCATTCTGCCCACTTTCAGTCAGACACAGAGATAAAGTACACTCTTTAAAAATGTTTAAACCCAATGATTGGGTTTGTCCATATTTGCCCCAAACATGGGTTGAAACATTTTCTAGAGTGTAGTGTGTAAGATTAAATTTATTTGAATGAATGAATTATAGCATTATATCAATTATAGAATTATAGCATTTATTTGAATTAATTATAGAGAGAAAGAGAAAGAGAAATGAGAGATGCGAGCTGTGAGTTAAATTACCGTATTGTTCCGAATATAAGACGACCCCCCTTTTTCAAGACCAAACCTTGTATTTTATAAAGAAAATGCTTTTATTTGAAAATATTTATTTTTCAAAAATTATTTTAAGTATTTAAGTATGGTACTGGTAAAATGTACTAACAATCACATTTAAAAATAAACATTTTTGGCATACCATTAAAATAACCTGTAGCCCATCTGAATTATATAATAATTAGGCTATCCATCTCATAAACCGTATTTCCACCGCAGGAACTTTACCCAGGAATTAGGGACTTCGGGGTGGTACTCTGTGTGTTTTGACCGCAGGAACCAGGGTCTAAATGAAGTTCCGGGTGAAAAAAAAAAACTTCCCTCAGAAAGTCCCTGCTCACGCGGTAGTACTTTTTCAAAGTTCAGGAACTTTTGGGGGTGGGACTTGGGCACTGAACATGCTGATTGGTTGAGTTCACGCAGCATTTTGATTGGTTGACTCCACGTAGCATTTTATTTCACCAAGTCTGTTGCAGTGAGTGCAGTGACAGTTGTTTGCTATTCGAATCAACAATGGAGTTTAAAAAATACAACCTATGGACCGGCGACAAGGTTCAGGCTTTATTAAGCTTATAAGTTGTACGCAGTCCTACGTCATCAGACTAATTTGCCTAATCTTCACATTACTTCAGACTGTGATGGAAACGCAGACAGCAACAGGTCTAGAGGAAAAAACGTTCCTGGGACAATTTCGGTGGAAACGTGGGTATAGTGAAAATCATGTAGCTAATCTGTTAATAATACACCCGCAACAATAGGTGGCGCCAAGTACATGTAAAAAAATATAATGTAGCGATTCAGTAGTTTAATTAATAAAAGTAGCAGGCAGTGTTGACAAGTTTCAATGCTTCTGAATGTTTCTGTGTGGTTTCAGCAAGAGATCTCTGATCTCTGTGTGCGCTTCAATGAAAAATAATAAAAGATAATGAAAGATAATTAATATAGAACAGTTGGACTACCTGTGCATTAATCAATTTTAATGCACACCTTCCAGCCAATCAGAATTGAGTACTCAGACAGACCATGGTATAATTCATGATGTTATTTTCAAAGGATTATGCATTTAAATAACTTTAGACTTTCTGCTTTCATTGTGTGTGCTTCAGGATCTAGATGATGACAACATGGGCCCTCCCGCTAACGGCGGCACCCCCAATGTCTGGGACGGCTCAGGACACCCTCCCGAAAAGGATGAGCTGACCGATGAGACTCTTCCACCGTATGAACCAGCTAACCACAATGATATTGATGTTCGCCATGCTAACATAGCCCGTGAAGAAAGTTTTGTGTCTCAGCCCATGCTGGTCTAAAGACGTAGGCCGTGCCTGCGATTTGCACTGCCACTGTCCCACCCAGCCGCGGATGCCCATTACAGCACAACAGGCTATGGTCTACGGCTCGGCACATACACATCGAAAACCACCCCAGCCTGGTGCAATTTTTTTTTTTTTTTTTTTTTTTTTATACAAGTGGCTAACCTATTCTCATGGTTTTGTGGGTGGCCCATGAAACATATTGATACCTTTCGGACCAGTGTTCATCAGGCTTTTGACAGATTTTAGACATTTGATAATGTATGACAACAAGTTCTTAGTACTTTACAAAAGCAAACTTTGATTAGAAATTAACGGTAAAACAAAACCATGAGAATTGGTAGTTATTCAGTTTTGAGGTACTATGTAATTTTAATCCTGGTTATGTGAAAAACAAACATAGTCGCACCAGTTTGACTTGACAAACATTTAATTCTCCTGAAAGGTCTAAATATATAATAATTTGCTTTCAGTATTTTAAAATACACTGCATATACTGTCAAATGTTGCTTATGTTTCTGATCTCTACATTTTTATTCTGCGATCTTGGTGTAGTGCTCTTTTAAGCTTTAGCTTTTGTCGGTTTTGTGCGTTAACTTCTGTGATGAGGGAAAAAGTCTTGTGGTATATGCAATGTATTTTACATACAGCAAAAATGTATTTTTATATTTTATATTTGATGTCATTTTGATCGATCATATCACCTAAAAACAAATGTATGCATTATTTTCTTATTTTTGTTTCGTTGATTGGCGTGTTTATTGTTTTTGAAAAGTACCAAATAAGTTCTGTAAATAATATAAGAAAATAATATATATAGCCAGTCTAACACGCGTTAAAAAAAAGTAGAAAAAAAAAAGGAAAAATGCAAACAAATCCAAAAATAACAGTGGGGTGCAAAATAAAAAAAAGTGTACTTTTTTTTAAAACATTTATTTTAACGGGTATTATTAAATCGTATGCTGATGTTTTACTTATTGATATGTGTGGATTTTGTTACTGTATAATCTGCATGGCATGGTTGGTTGCTTTCCTAAAAACAGTGGGCACCTGTCGCAACTTTTCCTCGCTCCCCTATTTTCTGGTCATTAGAAGCACAATATGCATTTAGAGATGCTGAAGGTGACGGGAGTTTAGGATCATTTTCTGCCTTCTGAAGCTTAACATTCATGTTAAAGACCTTGTGAAATCTCTTGACGAGCACAATTTTCTTTCTGTACTGACATATTTCCTATTGAAACATTTTAGAAGATCAAAAGACATAAAAGATCCCATCCATTTTAAATTTGCCAAGGGGCTTTAGTTCCATCACAGCCATTAATCATGATTTGCTACTTGCTGTTACTAGGCTGGTTGGATTACGAGGAGGGACATTCTCATTCTAGAGAGCATTTGATTGGACAAAACTCTTAGTGCAGGATGAGTCATCAATATCTTTGTCCTGTTTTCCAAAAGAAAGATTATAAATTTTAAATGTTTATCTGCTAAAACTTAAAAAAAAAAAAAAAGAGTCAACTTTAAGGGGTATACATGATATATAGCTATTGGTTTCAAAGTTAACAGATATGAATTGAAAGCCATTGATTTTATGTGGTCTTTAATATTCAAATGCACTGTGTATCACTTTCTTGAGCTTGGCCACAACACTTTAGTTGCCTTTGTTTGGCCAAACGTCATCTTTTTGATAAGAAAGATAGGAATAAGAAGTATCATTTTTGATTTTAAGAGGAGGAAGCTTACACCTCCTCCTTAAAGGAACAGTTCACCCAAAAATCATCTAATCACCTTCATGTTGTTCCAATCCCATATGATTTTATTCCTTCTGTGAAACAAAAATGAGATATATGTTCACACTGTTACATTCACTTAGGTCACCATAGCAGCTTAGATGTGCTGCTATATAAATGTTCTTTTGTGTTTCGTGGACAAAGAAAGTTTTTAAAGTCATGATTGAATTTATTTTGGTGAACTATTCCTTTAAGAGATAGATGAGGAACAGAAGTAGTTTTTTTAAATGTTTTTTTTTTTCTTTTTCACTGGTTCTTGGATGGCATGGCAACTAATTCCATCACTGTTCGTGTCTTTCACTCTTGAATGTAATCTTTTGCACATCCACTTAAAGCTGTCGATAGATCATTGTGTCATAGTGTCTGAATACATTGTTGTAATTGTGCCAAAGAACTCATATCAAAACCATAGTGATGCAATGAACTAAAGACTTGCTAACAGGTTACAGAGATGATAAATGGAACGAATGGATGGCTTTTTTAATGGTCACCTGGAGCGGAAATTTGCACATTCACAAAGCTCACCTTTTATATGGGTGAACGGATGAATTGGTGGGCAGGCGCCATGAGAAATCAATGGATGGACGGTAGAGTTCCCCCCAGATGAATTAACAAGCCCTCCTTCGTTCTTGATTAGCCATCGATCACATTCACTGCCTGATCTTCTGGCCTGTTGGACATCACAGAAAATTACTGATTCTTGCAAAACGGTTATTCTTGACATGACACGACAATCTTTCACCTGTCGTCTGGGTTGTGGTCTCGTCACTGTTTCTGATGAAGGGAATGTACGTCTGCATGCTGCATGAGATTTGGGGTTAGCTTGTTATCACGCGCAAATGGACCGTCTTCACGCAACTGTCATTTGTTACAATGGTGCAGTATTAGACAATCACTGTATGTTATATTCATCCATAAGGGTTTCTGTGTTTTAAACTGTGATTTCATTTTTTTTTTTTTTTTTAAGTTTGCATTTTTAAACCTAATTTAATTCTTGTTTATCTGTATTTTCAAGTGTTTTTAAAATGTTTTATATCATATACATTTAAAGTCCTAGTAAAACTATTTAATGTCATTCTGGATTTTAAAAAAGACAATCAAAGGAATGTTAAAGGGATTGTCCAGTCAAAAATTCCAATTCTGTCATCATTTACTCGCCCTCATGTCGCTCCACACCTGTATGACATTTTATTTTGAAGAACATTTCAGCTGTTTTTGTCCATACAATGAAAGTCAATGGGGTCCAAAACAACAAGAAAGTCAGTCAAATGAGTTTAGAATGCACAAGGGTGAGTAAATGTTGACAGGATTTTCATTTTGCAATGAATGATCTCTTAGTAGTGGCCCGCTAAAATTAGTCTTTGGTTACCGAACGACTCTTGACATTTATCAAATCTCTCCAGCAAAACAAACATGCTTAATTTGCCATATGTTTATACTTTCATTATCACAAATCATATCAGAGACCGATTCAAAATCATCTGCCACGCGTTCGCTTGTGCGCTGCCCTGTCATCGTCAAGCCAGATGTGCCTTTGTTACTTTATTTTGAGCCATTTTACTGACAGATTTGTTTTGCCTGAGACAAAAGTAAATCATTAACTATATAGACCGCCCAATGGGGAGAATTGTGATTCTTTTTATTTCTAATGTTTGTTTTTGCATCTTATTTCTTTCCCTACTGAGATTATTTTATATGCATAAGCAACGTGTTCTATGTTTTATGGATCATTGTGATGTCTAATAAACTATAAGCCAAAGCTCCTGTTGTGAAGCGTCTTTGTGTGATATTGCTTCTGTATAATCTAGTGCTTTTGTTGAATATACATGTATTACACTGGGATCTTTAGAATGTTTGTATACTGTATACTGCGGTTTGTGGAATATTACCAAATGCCAAAAAAGTGTTTAGCATTCACTTATTGATTTACCATCTGAGAGACCTTCAGAAGATCTGGTTTAACTCTTGAACTCTGAAAATGTCAGACAGTGAAGGCAAACATCAGCCGGTCTAAACTTCAAGAGCACGACTTTAGGTAAATACAAATTTAGAAGCCTTTTAGAGGCTCTGAAATTCTCTCATTCTGTCCATATGTCTGGTAGACTGGGCAATATGAATAATAAATTTTTTCAGGCACAAACAAACTGGGGCGAAAGCTCAGGATATTCTCGGAACAGTTCTCTAACAAGTGTGACTTTGAAAGATTTTTATATTCGTATTTTATCTTGATGTTCAACATCTTTAATGTATATTTAATTGCTGTCAAAACTTTTGATGGAAACTTTACATATCTTTACAAACTTGTCAGATAAATGTTAACATGAATGACACCGTTGCTGATGTATAAGATCCTTTTTATGGTTGTGAGGTCGGGGCAATTATATCACAAGTAATGAATAAAAATTGCATGGCTTCTGAATATTTAAAATAGGTAATGAACATTATTTCATTGAAGTATCTGGCCAAAGGCTGCTCTTGACTCAGCTGGTCCATTCATATTTTATATTAAAATGAATTTAACTTAAGTAATTTAAGTAATTATATGGACCCATTTAGACTTGAGCTTTAAAGTCATTATTCCTGACAGCTAAAAGAATTTATACCATAAAATGGATGAAAAGTATAAGAAGTATTAAAGCAAGGATATTACTCTGAGTTTGTTGTGGTTTAAATAAACCAAGCAAAATTGCAGCTGAACTTCACAGCCAGTGATCACTATGCATTTTCATTGTATGGAAAACAACTTTGACATTTTGATGATAAATCAGCTTGTGTTCTACTGGGGGAAAAAAGCATATAAGTGACATTTCTAAAAAGCAAATATTCAGTTTAAAGCAAATTGTCTGTGCAACGCCTGACTCGACTGGACTAACCAAATATAAATATGCATATAATATTTTTTATACGAACACCTCTTTTAACCTACAACAATCATGCAACTTGTATCAAAGATACAAATATTATTGGATTATGCGTTAATATACACCGATCAGGCATATTATGACCACCTTCCTAATATTGTGTTGGTCCCGTTTTTGCTGCCAAAACAGCCCTGACCTGTCGAGGCATGGACTCCACTAGACCCCTGAAGGTGTGCTGTGGTATCTGGCACCAAGATGTTAGCAAAAGATCCTTTAAGTCCTGTAAGTTGCGAGGTGGAGCCTCCATGGATTGGACTTGTTTGTTCAGCACATCCCACAGATGCTCGATTGGATTGAGATCTGGGGAAATTGGAGGCCAAGTCAACACCTTAAACTCGTTGTTATGCTCCTCAAACCATTCCTGAACCATTTTTGCTTTGTGTGCATTATCCTGCTGAAAGAGGCCACAGCCACCAGGGAATACCGTTATCATGAAAGGGTGTACATGGTCTGCAAAAATGCTTAGGTAGGTGGTACGTGTCAAAGTAACATCCACATGGATGGCAGGACCCAAGGTTTCCCAGCAGAACATTGCCCAAAGCATCACACTGCCTCTGCCACCTTGCCTTCTTCTCATAGTGCATCCTGGTGCCGCCCATGACCCTGTCCCGGTTCACCACTGTTCCTTCCTTTGACCACTTTTGATAGATACTGACCACTGCAGACCAGGAACACCCCACAAGAGCTGCAGTTTTGGAGATGCTCTGACCCAGTCGTCTAGCCATCACAATTTGGCCCTTGTCAAACTTGCTAAAATCCTTACGCTTGCCCATTTTTCCTGCTTCTAACATATCACCTTTGAGGACAAAATTGCATACTTCCCTGCTATATAGTAGGTGAAAAACAGTAGGCTATGTGACGAGTAGTATGCCCAAATTTACAGTAGGTAAAAAGTACCAGGATGACCTACAACTTCCAGCGAGATTCTTAAGTGTGCATATGATGGGCACTTTACTATCCCGTGTGATGCAAGCAACGCAAATGACACTGGTAGGTCACATGATAAAGACAACATGGTGAATGTAGTATGTCCGGATTGCATTCATACTTCTGTATATAGAATGTACTTTTTTGGCCCATGTGAAAGATGGCAGACTTTTGATTGGCTTACAGTACTGTGTGAGTTCCTAAGGAAACTCTGGAACTAGCAGGTAATTCATGCAGTCCGTCTAACTTTTGATCACAAGGCCTAGGAAGCTTGATGAAATTTAAAATCAGTCACCACTGAGAATGAAGTTACCTCAATGAGAACTAGTTCCCTGTTGTGTTTGATTAATATGCTAATTCCTTTGCAAAGACAACTATTGCTCTTGCCGTTTGGGTCATTTGTATGCCTCACGACACCCCGAAGAAGCAGGCGATTGTAGGCTGCTTGAGTCAGACACTGTTTGCCATTTGTTGCCCACCAAAAGGCTGCCTGATTCATTAGCAGCACGTACTCTGTGTTAATACCCATTAACTCTTCATAGCTTTCTCTGTAATTGAAACCCAACTGGACTCAACATTTGCGCACAACGACATGACATCGCTTTCATGAGGACATAATGAATACATTGCTAATTTATCCTCTCAAGTGCTAGTGTGCGTCGTAATGGGCCAGTTCCAGCTCGGCTCGCGACTTTTTTTTAAACGATGTAGCCTCCTTAAGCACCTGTCACCCTGCATTCGTTAGCCCTTTCCTTAATGAGTTGGATCTCAAGGCTCCATCGCTGATGAGATACAAGCTGAGTGTGGCGATTGTTTCGTGTCAGAGCCTGTTAAGTCAGCTGTGGGCGTGCGGGGATGCGACTGGGGCCATGATTAAATGTTGATAGCAATGATGTGCAATCAGCGATTAAAAACGGGCCATTCGCTGACGGCTAATGCTCGGTTTAACCTCTGACTGCAGAGACTGCGAGCTGAAGAGGCAGAGAGAGAGAACGACAGAAATAAAGACAATACAGTGAGGTAAAAGGAGAGAAAAATGAAGACGCAGAACCTGGGAGCCGTTAGTCCCTCCTGGCCATCCTTCAATCGTGTTTACTCAGACTTTGAACTCTGTTGGGGCTAAAGAGATGACGAAGTAGCTGGGAAAGAAATCGCGAATAAGGTGCGATACACTGGAGAGGAAGCACGTGCAGGGAGAGATCTGGAAATGCAGACAGGCTTGTGGTGGACGAATGGAGGGGGGAAAAGGAGACAGCACCTCCATGTGGCCTTTACATATACTGCAAAGAGCCAGAACAACATGTCAGTGCCTTTAGACTTTTAACAACATTCAGTTTTGAAGAATGTGGGCAACCAAACAGTTGCTGGCCCCCATTGACTTCCATAGTCTGAAAAAAAATTACTATGGAAGTCAATGAGAACCAGAAACTGTCTGGTTACCGACATTATCCAAAATATCTTCTTTTAAGTTCCACATAAACTCATACAGGTTTGCAACTACTTGAGGGTGAGTAAATGATGACAATTTTTATTTTTAGGTGAACTATCTCTTTAAATTGAAGTATTAAAAGCTGAAGGCTGAAATAAAATAAAAGATAAATATTAGATTAAAAATTTAAAAATAACTACTAAAATGAAAATGAATTGAAATACAGTAAGTTTCAAGTAAACTGAAATAAAAATAAATTAAAGTTAAATCGAAGTATTTTAAAAAGGAAAAACTCCTAAAATATCAAAACAAAATTACTTAAAACAGTAAAATTAAAAGTCACATGAACTATTGAAGTTTCAAACACTCATGACGTAATGAAGCCTCGTTTACTGAAATCGTGATTATGGCGTTCTGAACCACTGATTCGAAACAAAAGATTCGTGAAGCTTCATGAAGCATCGTTTTGAAATTGGCTATCACTGTGGAATAAAGTCGCTATTTTGTAATTTTTGGCCCACAAAAAATATTCTTGTCACTTTATAATATTAAGGTTAAACCACTGTAGTCACATGAACTTTTTTAAATATGTTTTTAGTAGCTTTCTGTGCATTGAAAAAGGGAGTGTTATTGCTGGCGATGCAGGCCTCACTGAGTCATCAGATTTTATCAAAAATATCTTAATTTGTGTTCCGAAGATGAACGAAGGTCTTACGGGTGTGGAACGACATGAGGGTGAGTAATTAATGACAGAATTTTCATTTTTGGGTTAACTAACCCTTTAAAACAGTCTTAAAATAGTTAAAGGTGCAATATGTAAGATTTTTGCAGTAAAATATCCAAAACCCACTAGGCCAGTGTTATATATTTTGTTCACTTCAGTACTTCCAATATCCCAAATGTTTCCAACTATTTGTAAATCGTGAGAAAATTGCAATTTTAACCAAGGCTCCGGGACGTGTGAGGAGTCGCCTGTCATACCCTCGGTTTCTGGTTTTATTCTGTAAAAACCATGGAAACACCAAAGACGTTATAATATATTACATGTTTTAATAGGCACAACTGTTTGGTTACGTTTATAGACAGAAAACTAATTATTGTTATGTAGCTCAACACGTTTAGTCTTATTGTTTAAATCTAATTTTCTTGATTTTTTGCGAGTACCATGCCTCAGAGAAAAACACTATTTTGTCAAGTAGCTAACATAGCATAATCAAATGCAGCTTTATTTTCAGTAACAGTAATACAGCATCATACATTACATTTTAAAATGAACTGCATGCCATTTAACACAAGCCATCCAGCATTTAATATGATATTCTAAAATCGATCTATCGTACTGCAGTGTGTCTCAAACAAGTGTCTCACAGCAGCCGCCGAACGAACGCACAGAGTAACGTTATAACATTTTCAACACACTCAAATGTATCTAATATGATAAACAGAGCTGCGTTACCTCATACTCATGACCGGAAAAGCGGAAGCGGCGCCGGCGACTGTGGCATAATAAAAGTTCCGCTGCTCGTGAGGCGTGTATTGTGCAATCGCTCCAGCGGCCTCGTTCAGCTCCCACAACACTCGGTCCTGCTCTGCTTCATACTACAGTAACGTTAATAATCGCATCCATGAACATGATTTCTTCCTGAGTCCTATCCCGATTGTTTCCACCGTCCGTTGAGGATGAAGACTACATGTCCCAAGATTCCGCTCTCAAACTTGGCGTCATCAAGCTACGCCTTTGTTTTGAATAGGCCTCTAGCGACCTCTAGCGGACAAAATTTTTGCATATTGTATCTTTAAATATGCAATATAATGAAGTCATGTTACATCTATGTAGCATACTATTTATCAAAACATTGCATATTTGTAATAAATATGGCTGCACTGTATGGTGCAAATAGTATGATAGTATTCCAGTCTGAGCATAGGCTGTCTTATTCTCCTCCTAGTAATTTGTAAACATTAATTCAGGCACTAACAAGGGTCTTGATCCACAAAACATTGGGAAACTGATGACTCAATTACTGATGCATCACAATTATGAGGTCGCACATTAAAAAGTAGCTGGTATTTATTAAGAACATCACTGTATAACACAGGGCATGACTAATATCCTTCTGGTGTCATTTGATTTGTTTCTTGTGCGTCTTTATTATAGCTGTTAAAAATGTAACGTGCAAAAAAGACATGATATTTCTTGTAGTGAATATATTGAGCAGATGATGCTCACATGTTATAAGTGAACAAACTTTAAGTAAACTGGAACCATTTTGACAATGGGACTCATTGGGTAGTACTTAGTGAGCACTTTCTCTGTACTCAAGCTGATAGTTTACAACATACTGTATGTAAATCTTAACTCAAAAAGAATTGTAATTTCCCAGATGTTTTATCCAACTTAATGTAGGCCACATGCTGTAGCAAAATACTGCATCAAGACCACTAAACCAGACCTTCATTAAAAACAGCCCAGCTGTGAGGAATATCTGTAATCGGTTAATGATAATGGGCCTCCTACCATAAGCTGAATCTAGAAGCTGTGTGGTTTCTTTGTGGCTGCAGATGTTCAAGCAAAATGCTGCATTTAATTCAAGCCATGGATGTGAATAAATATGTGTGAGAACTCATTTCCAAGATGCTAAAGATTGCCTGGGAGAAACTAATATTTATTTATTTTTAGCCCTTCAATAAAATCTGAGGTAGTTATGGCTGCCAGCGCAAGGAATGCAAGTTTCATTCCCAAATGAGGGCGTCCTAGAAACTGGTGAGTTACTAAGATCACATTCCTGTTTTATCACCATTGTGCCCTTGAGCAAAGCACATAACCTCGGGGTCACAACTGAGGGACTATCCATGCAATCAGTGTATTTTCAGTTGTTCTGGTTAACAAGCAGATATCAGATAGCAATGGACACACTAATGAATAAAATGAAAAAGATGTAAAACAAGGATTTGGATATACCAGTGCCTATGTGTGTGGGGGAGAGAAAAATAGCAGCAACTTGGGAATTTCACCCATGGAAGTATTATATTACAGCATGTTGCACCAGTTAGTGTTACATAACTGTTACCAGATGTTACAGCGGGTTTAAAGCCCATCAAAAAGTTCACTGACAGCAGAAAACTGAGAAACTCTTTAAATAGAAAATAAGGTATTTAAATGATCATTAGATAAACATTAGCTTATATAAATAAATTAGATAAAACAACAATGGTGTTTGTTAGGGTATTTTAGCTACTGATTTTACATAATGTGTAAAACGTTATGCAATTACTTAAAATATGGGGGAAATATAGAGCAATTATATATAAAAATGCATGCCACTGTAAATGAGAGAGGCAGATTGGTGCATACTAAAACGTTTCAGTGAAAATACTATACTGTAGTTATTGGGAAACATCGCTAGCTGGCTGGTCATTAGCTAGTGCAAGCTGATCATTAGCTCACTGACCTGCACCATCCAAAACCTGCTTCACCTCTGACCTACCTTGTTGCTGTTGCTTGTTCCTTGTTGTTGTGACCAGAAACCAGGAACCAGCTTTCATTCAAAGAACAGCTACTAGCTTCAACTGGATTTTCTAACATGATATGATATTCTGGTGAAAACTATGGTTGTGTTAGCTTGGGATTTTGAATGGTGATTCTAATTACATACAGACCTCCTAATCGAGCAAAACGCGTAAACAAAACTAGTCAAAATTCACTTAATATATCTCTTTATTTTCATTTTGTGGCTCTACTTAAGCTACATTTCCTTTCCCAACAATTGTTTTAACTAGTAAATCTGCTGTCTTTTCGAAAATTAGGAACTTTTCGACAATGCACCGATTTGAGGTACTTTTATGGTGTCAGTCGACCACAAGATGTCGCCACATCTTTTGCATATTAACTCAGTAAGTTTTCTGCATACTGTGCTTTAAGGTGTTTAAGGTGTGTGGATTTATAATCAACGTTCTTTTCATTCGATATATTTGTCACATAACTAAAAAAAATAAAATAAAATAAATAAATCACATTATTAAATCATTATTGCCATTACAAAGAGACTGGCAGTACAGATAGGACAATATCCTCCAAAAACAGTGGAGGGCGCCGTTTCTCACATTAACCGCACATGTGAACTACGGAAATCTCTGCAACACTTCTTTCTCGAATAATTTATTCGTATTTCTCAGGCCTTTCCAGGAACTAGTCTAACTGTCAAGGTTATTCATCTGCCTTAATATTGTTATATGCATATGCTTGCAAATAAGAGCATTTCGTTGCATCAGTTGTATGGGTTTGCTTCATTTAAATCGAATTGTCTCTGTCCATTCCAAATCAATCCCTCATTTAGCTCCATGTTTAGAGTGTTTGGGATGAGATACAGACAGAGCTGAGGCTGTTTCAGAGTCCCAGTGGATTTATAATTAAATTACAGACATGCACTGGGATTGGTTAATATCCTCTTCTGTGGTCTTCTATCTGTCTTCTGTAATTTGTGTTTCAATTGAGCATTCCACTATCGTATGTGGTTTATTCTTAGGGCTCATATAAGAAGGACTACATTTTTCTTGATCTGAGATAAAATAGTTAAAAAACAAACAAAAATGGAAACATTGTAAATCCTTTGTATGTGCGTCAAATCTCATAATGTGTATTCAAGGAACATAAGTGTATATTTAATAGAGGCCTCAATTTGTATTTGTAATTTAAGTCATTTTTATTTCAGCAATTTGAAAGTATCTGTTGATGTTTATGTTAAAAATATATATGAATAAAGAAAGTTTATATTTTTAATCACATTTTTGCATTCACTAGTTCATTGTAATGCTCCTATATCAAAGTATAATATTCCCTTTAGCCTCTAAATTTTCTATTTACAATTATCAAAATTAATATGAGGTCATAAACACTGAATAATGAATCCAAAAGAACATCTTTTAGATTGTTTTCCATTAGTGCAATGGAATATAGCAGCATGTCATATCTCAGGGCATGTCAACTTCATGTCATATGCTGTTGAATTTCCTGCAGTGAAATGAGGATATATGTCCAATTGTTGTTGGGTTAATAATTAATAAGTGTGAATCTTTCTCAAAGACTGACTAATGTCATTTTAATCACACATTACATATAAACCCTTAAGATCAAATGCTGCTCCCAGTAAATGTAGTGATTACAGTCGTCCTTAGATTTTTAATGAATCAGAATCATGTTGCTTAACACATCTCCGATCATCAAAACCACTGGGTCTGATCACAGCTAATTATGTGCTTCAGTGCTGCACGAGTAAGAGGTTGGTCTCCATGGCAAATCCCTCAGTATCGCTCTGAATGATTGATATAGGAAATGCATTTGAAGGTCAGTGGACACTAATGAGGATAACAGAGGCTGTACAAACATCAGCTGAATGATTCTATTGGCTTTTTCTAGTAAAAGTCACACTCTGTTGATATTGAGCTTCCAGCATCCTGAAATGGCACCTGCTACAGAATACACGATGACTAGAAGAAGAATGGCTAGAAGAAGTCCAGTCATTTTTGTTTGCACCTTCTTATTGTCCTGTTGAGTATCTGCAATACTTAGTTTCTCTCAGAGTAAAGTTTCTCTCTGAAAAAAATGCAACATACATACATAAATAAATAAATAGCTAAATAAATAAATAAAATAAAGCAATAAGCCCCAAGAAGCTGTGGTTTACAGTGAATTTATAACAGAATTGAATTTATAAGTGAATTTATAATTTATTACATTCCTTAAAACAAGATCCAAAGATTCAAATATACTACAAATATATTATGCAGAATTTCATAATATATAAAGACCTTCTTATATCTGCAAGGTCTGATGGTGCTGTACCAGCTTTTTCAGTCAAATTACAGAAATATCAACTGCATGGTCACTACATTTTACATTCATTGATCATATGCATGCTTGTTTATTGGTTGCAAATGAAAACATTTGTATTTTTATATACTGAACATACTGAACAATTGAATTGTGCTTATTTAAAACAAGGTAACTAAGCTGGTGGACATAGATTTGTTTTGGATGCATTGGTGAAAATGGGTCTAAAATTAAAAATTATCCAAATGAGGTGTGTAGACCAAAAACTCCAAATAGGGCAACACTTCAAAAAGAGCCTGCACACTATAACAAGATAAAACCACTGTTTTAATGAAAAAGTGGCAAACATTTCGGTCATATGTGTTAACTAGACATTGAGAAAGGTCACATGTGAACGAAACGTTTCCTACTTGTTTATTAAAGCAGTGGTTTTATCTTGCAATTGTTAATTCCCCTTCATTGTTAGAGTGTGCAGGCTTTTCAAAAGTGTTTTTCTATTTAAAATTATGAACAAATCAGTAATGTGATTTTCCTATGAAAGTGTTTATGAATTTATGGATGTCATGAAGTTACATCATAGCCTTTTTTGTGAAGAAAATGCAATATTTAATAATATAAAAATATGCTGCTATTATTGTTTTTTACATTTCATTTTTTATTGTCATATTTGTGACTTTATAGTAAGGAAAAGCTAAATTAATTTATTTCACCTCACTAAATTTCTCAATGTATTTCTCAGTTTTCTTTATTTATTTATTTTTGCTTTAGGATTACTTTAATCATGCGTTAATATATAACTATAAAAAAATGTTCCATCCAGCACCTCCAGCCAGATGAATTAGAAATGAAGTGTAGTGTGATTGAATTTGCTGCCCTTTCTGACTGGACTGAGTTCAGTCAGTCAAAAACTCACAATCATTTTACGTCAGTTCACTTCATTATGTTTCTTTATGCAAGAAAATTGTTCTGAAAAAGCAGTGTAGGTTAAAATATAGGGGGATTTGGCTTTAGCAGCCTATGCCGGAAGATGTTTCTGTCTTTCACCTGCTTTTACTCATCTTTAAACATCAACCTTTAACGTTCATAGTATAGCCTACATATGAAGAGTTTGGTTCCAAAACGCAATAAACGCCATTTTCAAAAAAAAAAAAAAAAAAAAATTGAGTTTCCGCCTAAATCAGTTTTGTATCTTGCTGGTATTGAAAAGTCTTTGATTAATTTTGCGCAAAATGCGATTTCCGTCGTGCTATTCTGTTATGTTTTCTCCCTTTCTTTCCAAAATGCGACAAACCCCAGAGGCCCTTCTCTGCAGAATGCGATATATCCACTCAACCAATCACAGCGCACCATTCCACGCACTGTAAACAGTAATGGCGGCGCTCTGAATACACCCGAGGGCTGTTTCATAAAACAAGATTAGAAAACAATCCAGGCTTATTTTAGTAAGTCAGACTTATTGTCAGTGAATCGGTTTCATAAAGCAAACTTAAATTAGTTCAAACTCAGTTACTCTGGCAACTTATGCTGGGAAACTAGCCTGGTCCGGGGCAGGCTAACTGTCAGGCTAATCTGAGCTCCTCTAACACTGACCAATAAGAATGCAGTGATATTACAGCTGACACTCTCACATACAATTATTTGACTTTATTAACCACTGTCAGTCCAAAAATAAATAAATATAAATAAGATTTTCTTATCAAAGTGATAAAATGTTGTGTTGCAAAACTGAGCACCCATTTACCAAATGGAGCTAAATAAAAAATAAATAAAAATAAATTGGTATAAGTTTAAGGCAAATTTTTATTAAATTAAAAAAAAAGGTAAGTATGATGAACCAAAATATTTAAAGAGAAGTAATTTCTTAAAAATTAAGTGTTATATAGCCTACTTAATCATTCTCAGACTTAATGCTGACAAAAATGGAACCACTTGGGACAGAACTGTCAGGAAAACGTATTTTTTAGGACAAAAGAGGACAGTGGTAAAAGAGGATTACCAAATCATTGTTTTAAGTGTGAAAATATAGCAAAAGTAACACAGAAATTCAAAATCAATGGACCTGTGACAAGGCCCCTGAAATAATCAGGCCTTCATTTTAAGCTTTTATTTAGTGATGAGTGATTTTTGTGCTAGACAAAGAGCAGGAGAAATACCAAGCAAGTGCCTCAGAGCCAGCAAAAACTATGAAAAGAATGAGTAATATGCAGCCTGCAGAAGTGACATGCATGGTTGTTGTTCACACTAGAAATAGGCCTACCTTCTGTAGTCAAAGCACATTAAAGTCAGCTAGCCTTTTCAAAGGCCCATATTTACTAAAATATAGACCTCTGGGAATCTATATATCTGTAACCTACAGGTTGTCTTTTCTTACTGGCTAAATGTTTTGTGCCCAAGATTTAATTAGATTGTTTTAAAATATATGAATACATTTCTCTCTGGTTTTGTGTGGCAACTGTAGTACCTTTTATGGTTATTAGAAGAGCAGAAATTAAAATCACAAAATTAAAAATTAAAATAAATATGCACAGACTAAATTTTAATTGGTAAGATGAATCTAAACTCAGTAGTTGGCCTAAAGTATATTGATTTACCCCATTACAATAGTCCATTTACAGTTACTATCAAAAAAATACGCTTACTTGTAGGTTTAAAATTGTACATAAGGCACATTTAATGTCCAACATCAAATATTTTAGCAAAATGTATATTTTAGTCAGAATATTGCGCTTCTATTCTATCTTTGGCGCACAGCAGCGCTCGTTCACTGCGAAGTTTAGCAGCAAAATGGAAATATTTGCATGACTTTCTAACATTTACAGATGGAGAATAAACTTGTGAAAAGTAAGTTATGCACTGAGGTAAACACCATGTCTCAAATGCATAAAATAGCACAAAATGTATGCTGTTTCCTATGGTGGATCGATTTGATCCATGATCGACCTCTAGGGCTGCTTAAGAAAATCGTGCACGCACAATTATCTTGACTAGGTAAACCTGGATCAAATTAGCGGGACTGCGTGAACTTCAATTACCTTTTATGAAACCGCTTTAGCCCCAACTCATTTGTTAGGTTCATTCAAGTCAGGAGTTTAATCCTCGCTTTTCTTAGCCACTTTTATGAAACAGCCCTCCGGCATCCTAGCCTTCCTTATCTACTTTGTACTTTGTGATCAACAAAAACAGAAAAATTAATAATTTTGACCGCATTGATTAACCTATGGTGGGGTTTTTTTGCGGTGGGGAATAAACGTAAGCTATCGAAATGTAATCATTTACGTGAGGAGATTAAGAAGATGAGGCACTCGAGTCGAGAGGAGGAAAAATGCCGGCTGTTGCTTGTTCCACGACAGCATCAAACTTCTGTCACGGTCCCCAAAACTGAATCATGAACAGTTTTTAAAAGCCGTTTTTAATACCAATGTACTCTGTAAATGTGTTTATTTTAACTGTGTGGTGGCGCCAGATACTGTTTAATCGGTAATGACAAACAGAGACATAATTAATTTATAACATTAACAAGATGACTTGTTGAATTCATTTTGGGAACGATGACTGAATGTATTTTTAGTAAAATGCCTGTATATAAGATTAGTATTGACAAAGTTCAGAGGCTGTCATATATGTGAATCAACTTACTTTGTTGTGTATTTTCAATACGAAAAATAACTTTTATATTGATGGATTAATTGCATTTGGGGAAAATTATGTCATGGATTTATTGCATTTTGGGAAAAAAAATAATCCGTTTTTATAATAAAACTTTGAAAATCAAATTGAATTTTTAATGTTTTTATAACCAAAAGATGCTATGTGAAAGTTTGAAACAGAAAATAGTGATTTTCATCTTGCCGCTTTCTTGGTAAAGAAAACACATTTTTACTCAAATTAATCAAAATGGATTTATAGCGTTTTGGAACCAAACTCTTCATATATGTTAATGTGATTGATACACATTCATTCGCACACACTCTATCAGCCAGATGTGACCAACCTGTTTCCAGCTTCATCCATCCTTTTTTGCGTCATTACTCTCAATCCATTTTGTCTCTCTCTCACTCTTTCACGCACACACACACACACACACAATCCTCACTTTTTCTCATTAACCATCTTTGCCCCATCTATTTCCCCAGTGACGGCTCCAGCGGTACCTTCGATAAGCCATCTCCATGGAAACAGCCCAGCAACAGGCTGGCCCCTCATGGCCAATGAGAGCGTGAGGTGTCCCGGATTCTCCTCCAATGGTGGTGTGTTGAGCTCAAGGTGAATGCTCAGGGAGGCATGAGCACTTACATTCTGGTATATTTAGCAGCAAGCATCGCTGAATATCTCTTCCACTCAATCTTTTTCACTTTACTTCCTGTGCTTCTGAATAATCTGGATGCAAAAATGTAATACATATCATTTCTTTTAGGTGACAGTGCTGGATTTAACGTGAAAGGTGTTGCGTGAAAGGTGTTGCATGGAAGCCTTATGTAAGTTAGCTTGGTAGAGTTACTTTCAGAAATTCACCTAAAAGATAATAAAGTGAAATCAAAGATTATATAATATTCTTACTGTACTACAGCCAAAGAAAAGTATTAAAATATTTTCTTAATATTATTTAATGTATAATATTAAATGTTGTGTTTGTATTTGTAAGCGTAGCTTTTTTTTTTGTTAGATGTTAAACCTGAAGAAAAGAATTTCAGTTTATTTTTATTTAGCTTTTCACAATAAATAATTTCAAAGCTGTTTACAATGAACTTTTATAGTCCTAAAAATAAGTGTTATAATTTTCTGTTCTTTCAAGTTTTCTTCTAGAACCATCTAGGATGGACGAATGATGGAGCAGCTGAAAAACAAGTAAAAATATATACTGAAAAATGTCCAGGTTTATATTAAATTTCGAGAGATTTATATTAAGATTTGAGAGATTATATTAAAGGTAATATTTGGCTCAAAATTAACAAAATTTAAATAATGAGTCAGTACCTCATCAATCATTCTTCCAAAATATGTTTCACTATGGTAATCCTATTATAAGTGTTTATGGGTGCTTCTCAAACGGAAGGCTGCATCCTATGAGGCTGTGTCCTCCCTAGACCAGTCCTTCTGAGGCTTCTTAGGCTAGAGTCCTCCTCAGCATTGAACGCTAGAATGAGACTGAAATGAGCTGAATGAAGGGCATTAAACGAATTCCGCCTTCTAAGGATCCTTAAAATTGAGATGGCCTTCATAGTCACTTGATGACATGGTAGCCAAGATTTGCCTCCTTGTACGCAGCCTTCCATTTGAGAAGCACCCCTAATTTTAGACATATCTGTAAATACATAGAAGTTACTCTGGCTGTGGAGTGGTGTATAGGTTCGTTGTGATAATGAGCATGCTATGATTGACATGGAGCATGCTAAATCTCGGACCTCCGGGGAATCACCCATTTTAAAACGCCAAACAAAGGAGAATCTGCTGGCAATTAGAAAACTCGACAGAGCTCGTAATAAAATGAGAATCAACATTCACTTGGCTTTTCTGAGAGGGCGAGAACTGAGGGATTTTAAATGTTGTATAAGTGGTTGAGTAGAGCCCTCCTCCCTTTGCTTTGGGTCTTTAAGTGGGTTCCTCTGCTCCCCACAGATTTTGTGGTTAGTTTGAGTTAGAGTAGTATCCTTCCCCTTTTTGGCATTCAGGGTTTTTAAGAAGGGTCCTTTTATCTCTGCAAGAGCTTTCCACTGAGGAAGGCGAATTCGAGTGGTCATAGGTAGCACTTCACTACCTCCCCTCATTAGCCGGGGTCGGAGTTGGAGTAGTACCCTTCCCCTTTTTAAGCAGGGTTTTAAGAAGGGTTCTCCACTCCCTGGGTTAGCTTTGTCCAATCCGTATAGTGCTTAAGTCTTGAGATCCTGATTCTTTAGACGGCAGTTTCGAGTGGTTGTAGCTAGCGCTCTGCAGCTCCCCTTATTAGCGTGTCTTTAGATGGATCTGGGAGTAGAACCTCCCCTACTATGAGGGTCTTTAAGCAGGGTCCTCCGCTCCTCTGAAATCTTCACCTGAAAATGGGTGAGCACTCCTCCACTGAATTTGGGAGGAGCTGGCTCCCCTTAGGTATCCTAAGGGTAGAGTTAACTCCCTTGCTCCCCTTATAGGAAAGGTGACAGCCTAAGAATAGGAAAATAAAATTGTTCCTGGGCTGTATTCCCTTAAAGGCAGTGTATAGTGCAATATAAACTGACACTGCCAGCCAGACCTTCGAGTGCTGCCCTTGGGTCGGGCTGTTTTTGCCTGGCCCTGCAAGGAAGGGAAGAAGCCTGTTAAGGCTGGGACTTTCCTTGTTTAGGGTGTGAAGCTTGGGTTTTGGCCTTAGGGAATTTTGTTGCTGACAGTTGTCAGGTGCATCTGAGTTAGGGAAGCATTTTGGGGAAGCAGTTAAGTCCGTGAGTCATCATGTTTCTGCCCATTGTGGTAGTGCTTCGACACAGCTTATGTGACAGACACTTCCCTCAGCATGGCCTGGCCATGGTGGGTATTTGTTCCCCGTAGTGTCTTATTTAGATGAAGTGTGAGTTCCCATTTGAAAGGGAACGTTTCGGGTTACAAACGTAACCATGTTTCCCTGAGAAGGGGAATGAGACACTGCATCTTGATGCCATGATTCAGGTAGGCCTGCTCACATCTTCTTCAGACAAAGAAGTTGATTATGTTTACTACAGGCACCCTGTTATACTCACAGTTGCACTGGTAGTGACGTCATGTACTGTCATAGGCCAATGAGATTGTCGTGTTTAGACACGTGCTTCAGACATCACACTGGTGACGTTCCCCAACAGGTGAGTAAGGTATTTTATTGAACAGATAAATTAACGTATGTAGCTCTCTAACAGAGTTTATTTTAAAGCATTATCTATGGTAAAGGGTCATATTCACACAGACCTGCAGCACAACCAAAACAAAAAAAATGCATGCAGTTTTGTTTTTTACCACTAAAGTTAAATAGTGTACCTTTTAAATTTTCAGATTTTCAATGTGAAACTTTTTGGCCCTACTGTTCATTTCCTCATAATGCCTGTTACAAATACAATAACCAGAGAAATGTGAAATCTAAGACCTGCAAGTTAAACCTTTAACATTCACAGAAGATGCACAAATTTGTAAATGCCTCTGGTATGAAGATTTATCAGATGATATAATTTAACTTGCATACATTGTCTAATCAGCTGCTTCAGTCTTCAGTTATGTAATGACCTTAAATACAGACAAGCAGCTTTTGATTGTTTACAAATCTATAAACAGTACAGTCATTTAATCAACAGCAATTTAATCATGCACTGTTACTCAGTATCCTTTTTGCATTACTTTGGTGTAAAGCAAAATGAATAGTGTTTTAACACTGATGAATTTGTGTATGTGTTTAGTGTGTTCACCCTTCACACTGTGCATCAGTGTTTCATTGACCAAAGATTTCTATTGTCATCCCTGTTTGTTTTGTATCTTTTTGAGCTGATGCAAAGTGACCCAATCGTTCGAGCCATATCATCAAACCTGCATTGATTGTGTGAAACAGATATATAGCTGTATACTTCTTGTTGCAAAAATGTTATGAACATTTTTAAGTTACACCATTTAAAACAGTAGGTGATGGGTGTGTGTGTGTATTGTGTCGTGAGACTGCATTCTATACCAGTGCCAGTCATCTCCAGTCATGTGACCTGCCTGCCAGTGGTCTCCTAGCAACCTCCTCCCCTCCCCCTCCATCGTCCCCTCTCCATCCATTCCTCTCTGTATGTTACTCAGGAGGCCATGTATACGCGTGGGAGTGGACGTGATCGAGTGAGCCAGCGAGGGATGCAGTTATTTATAGATCTGATGGATAAGTGGTGGGGGAACTTCGTGTTTGCTAAAATTAAACCATCTCTCACGACACAGCCCCAGCCAACCCCCCCATTACATGCACACACTCTGATCCTGTCTTTTCTTCACACACACACACACACACACACAAAACAACTCTGCAAGTTTCATTCATAACGCTGAAGATGAGAGTGAGATGAAAAATGAAGGAGGGGTGCCAAGAAGGCAAGGTGCAATAGAGGGCAGAAACATGTTTTTATGGCAAGCTGTTTTATTAAAATTTCATTTTATATTTTCTGATGGAAATGTGAGTGGTGTTTTAGCTGGTTTCAGGGTGTTGCTATGCAGCAAGACAAGATTTGTTTTAGTTGACAAATTACAGAATCACTCGATAAGGATGGCTGTTCTGCAGTTCAGGTCACTGAGTGCATAGCTTCATACTTTAAAGCAGTCAAGTAATGCTGTTAGCTGTGATAGCACATTTTAGTGTGTGAGGAATTTAGTTAAATAGTTAATTATTGTATTCAATCAGTTTCAAATTAATGCTACAATTTGATTGCTGTAACGAGTATGCTCTGTTATGTTCCATTTTGCTTTTGTTTGTACTCTCTTTGCTCGTTTCCCGTTTTCCTGTGTTCTCTAGTTAGTTCCTTTGTTAGTTAATTAGTACCCACACTGTTCCGTTTTATCTTTGATTCTTCTGTGTATTTAAGCCCTGAGTTTCCTGCATTTTTTGTCCTGTATTGTTTGTTAATGTGTAGTTGTGATTCTGATACTCCTGTGTGTATCCTTGCTTATTAAAAAGACTATTTATCTTTGATTCGTGCATGTTCATCTACACATGATAGAATACCATACTGAAGAAAGGCTTTTTTTTTTTTTCCTCTCACAAATGGACCTTCCCACTGTCCAACTATTATTCCTAGAGCAGAAGGACTGTTCTTTGGAGGACCACACTCTGAGCCTTTCAGATCTGGGGTGCCTCCCAGGGAATGGTCCTCGAGAGGATTTCGCCGTGTTTGTGGAGTGGGTGCTGGTGAAAAACAGATTCGGCATTCACCATCTTCCCCGCTGAGGACAACACCACCAGTTCCACTCTAGATCCAGAGGCCAGCCAGCCATCACCTCACTGCACGGATACGACGCCAGAGCCCACCACAGACAGGTAGAGCAAGCTTACCACAATGAACAAGCCGGACACGAGGGCTGAGCCTACCATCGCCATGGAGCCCGAGCCCCCAAGAGAGTCTAACCAGATGTGTGAGCCGACAACATCCTGTGCCACCGTGGGACTGCTAGTGGAGTTTGAGTTAAGAAAAACCCCATCCACACTCCCACCACCACTGAGGGTGAGCTACAGCTGGCCTCTGCAAACTGTTTTTATGATTTGGAAGAGGATATTTCCCTTATTCTCTCATCCCCGCTGGTTCCGCCCAGCTCGAAGTCTCCTGTGTCTTCAGAGATCCCACCCAGCTTCCCTCTCCCGCCTCATCTTCCAAAGCCAGCCAGCCTGTCAGCCCTGTCTCCTCTGTTTTCCTTCAGCCCCTCAACTTCTCCTCTAATGCCACTATGTTGTGTTGATTTGCCTCAGGTCTTCAGGTCTCCAGCTTCACCCAGGCAAGTGGATCCCCTGCTCCTCCTCCAGCCGCTGATCCAGTCACTCCACCTCGGCCTGTCGACCTGTCGGCTCCACCTTGGCTTCTCCCTCTCTCGGGTTTACCAGTAACCATCGCCCTTACGGCTCCACCGGACTCCCTCGTCTCTCTGGCTCTGCCTTGGTCAGATGTCACTCTGCCTGCGCCACAGACTTCCAGGCCATCCTCTGCACTACGTTTCTCCACCCCTTTGGCTTCATCTGGCTCCATGTTCCCTCCGGCTCCACCTCAGTCGTCAGGAACTCTGGCTCCACCTCGGATGCTTGTCATTCCAGGGCCATTGTGTCGCCCGGTCCCATCTGCTCTCTGTCTACACGTAGCCTGATTACTACGTATTTTAAAACATATATACACAAATAGCCTACTTAATTTTTGGAGTTATGTAGTATGTAATGTAGTATGTAATGTTGAACATCCTACATGTAATCAGCCACCCAGCACTGACAATATCTAGCATCAAAATGCCGCTTTAAATGTGCTTTAATGTTAATCTTTTTCACAGACTAACTGAAAATAACCGGTTCATAAGAGTCATTTGTTTGCGATTTGGACATCACAGCTTGCGCTGTTTACGCTACATTCTCGCGTACAAGAAATATGTAACAATATGATATCTAACGAAACCGGATATGGATGAGCAAAAAGGCGCAACTGTAAGTCTGACCGCTTGAAAAAAAAATTCATCTTTCACCAGTAAACCACAAGATTTGAAGTATCATTCACAAATGGCATGGGCGGAGTTCAAATCGCTAAGCTAAGTTTGACCAAGAGTCCATGTAAAACGGTTTATTGTTTTTTTTTTTTTTTAATGAGGCTATATTCAGTCTTAATTACCATAGTGAAATGATGGGGAGAAAACCCCAAAATAACCGTCTCTTTCAAATATACCAATAGGGTCTAGCAGACCATGTGCAAGCTGATCTCAGACCTGTTCACATGACTTCTTTATGGTGCAGCCATATATTCTCTGCCTGATGAAACTGATTGCAGTTGTTTGCTTCGTTTGTGTGATCACTGGCATGGAACAATTTTAGATAGGATTTTTTTTTTTTAACTGAGCGCTAGGACCCAGTGGGGTGTGAAAGACTGTAAGGGTGTAATTAGAGGCCTTTGTTATTTGTGGGAAGATGTTGATTGGTTTATAATAATGGAGGTTCGCCATCGTTGCTGTTGCTTGTGGTGGCTTGTGGCACAAAGCCTGATTGATTGACCTCCTGCAATGACAATAGACAGGTTATGTAGCTTGCCTCATCCCAGTGGGCTGAAATGATTTTTCTTTTCTTAAACGACAGTATGTAACTGCATGTGTAAATGCAGTACACTGCTAAAAACAAACTGAATCTGTTGATAAAAAGGTAGTTTAACACTAAACTAGATTTCTAAAGGCAGGAACACACCAAGCAAACGGTTGGCTGTCGGGCAGTATTTGTTCGTCGGCCAACTAAGTTTTCCCAGTGTGTTCCGCACCGTCGGCTGAAGTTGGTCCTCGTCGGCTTTTTTTGGCCGTTTCGACATGTTGAATCGGCGTCGGAGCTCGTCGGTCCGTCGGGCCATCTGATCATTCTGATTGGCTGTTCAGCTACTGCCACCTGCTGATACGGAAAGGCATTTCATCTTACGCAGGCACAGAACTGACATGCTACTTGACTGTCGAGCATCGGTTAAATTTTCATTTTTGGGTGAACTATCCCTTTAAGTCGTTGCATTATGTTAGGGTGTTCTGAGTGGTTGTCAACTCTATGCAGTCACTGAGAAGTTTTTAGTGTTGCTATGAGGTTGCTAGGGTGTTCTGGCAGTTGCTAAGGTGTTGCTAGGATGTTAAGTTGGCTTTTGGGGGGGTTGCACAAATGTTTCTGGCTATGCAAGCTCAATTTTGTGCATTGGTGCATTTTTAGAATTTTTAGACTTTTAGAAAACCAGCTCTCCTACTAAACCAATATACTTTCACATTCTAACTATTTAATTTGCCCACTAACAAAAGTGGAAATATATGCATCATAGGAAAAATCTGTCATTTTTTCGGGCATGTCCATTTTCAAGTGATGTATATGTTTATAAAATTCTGTGGTGAAAATGACTGATGAAAATTACATTTGGAATAAAAATACACCTTTTGTCTTTCTAAGGCTAATTTTATATGTCCTAAGTACATGCAATTTTGTAAAATTTAACAGCCATATTTTTAAATAAACGTTTTAATAAAAATCAACCTCTGGAACATACACTACCATTAAAATATTTGGCATTAATTTGGTCAAAAAATACAGTAAAAACAATAATATTGTGAAATATTATTACAATTTATATTTTAAATAGTTTACATTTTTTAAATTATTTATACATATAATATATTTTAAAATATAATTTATTTCTATGATGGCAAAGCTGAATTTTCAGCATTATTACTCCAGTCTTCAGTGTCACATGATTCTTCAAAAATCATTCTAATATGCTGATTTGCTGCTCAAGAAACATTTCTTCTTATTATTATTATTATTATTATAAATGTTGAAGATAGTTGTGCTGCTTAATATTTCTGTGGAAACCTTGACACTTTTTCAGTATTTGATTAACAGGAAATTTAAAAGAGCTGTATTTATTTGAAATTAAATCTTTTGTAACAATGTAAAAGTCTTTACTGTTATTTTTTGATCATTTTTATTGCATCCTTGCTCAACTTTTAAAAAAAAATCTCACTCACATTGTAAGAGTGCCTGAAGTTGAAGAAACACACCAGAGTACATGTTGCATTCTCAGCATTGCCAGAACAGGCACATTCACATAAACCTTTTGCCCAGCCATTTTTCTCTTTTACTGTCATGGTGGAGCAACAGTTTTCAGATTTACTGACCAAATTATTTAAAGTTAAAGTGTTAACAGCCAGCTATTTAAATAACACATCTGCTAGATTTGGTTTAATGACATTTGAAGGTATCTCTATCGCCCCCTTGAGCACTGAATCTTGTTGCCATCACAGCAACACAAAAACATATATTGTGTTGTTCAACAGGACTACACGCTTGCAATGCTTTTTTGGCAGTTTGTGTACTTGCATGAATTATGTTCCTGCCCTAAGAATGAGCAAGCACAACTTTTATGACACCGGGAAAATATAATAAAGTGTGCTTCCATTTCCACAAAATGCTTTTCCTGTTAAATGAGGTGGTACACAATGCAGGCTATCCCCTGTGTGTTTGTCCTACCTTAGCCTGCCAGTAATAATGTGTCATTGCTCCGGAAGACCACCTGTCAAACCCATCCATGTGTAAAACAAGGAGTGGAGACGAGAGAGAGGAAGAGAAATAAAAAAAGAGGGAGAGAAGTGAGCGAGCATGACTCGTTCATTGATGTGTGCTTTTTTTTTTCTTTTCCAGCCTCGAGCTCTTGACTACAAATGCAGAGATTATGAAACATTTACGCACATGAAATGTAGTGAGCGCGAGGGGGAGGAGGTGAGATGGAGGGACGAGGAGGGGAGGGGACGAGGAGAGATGGGGGATGCCGAGCACAGTCACCGTCCGCTGTAGGACTGGTGTGTTTCCCGATCAACATGCCACCATCAATCTTTTACCCTCACTCTCTGCTCTTCATCTCTTCCTCTTCCTCTCTGTGAACCCCATTTATCACTGCCTCTCATAAACCCTTGTTTTCAGTCATCCTGTTCCCTTTTCATCAAGGTCGCTGGCAAGGACGTTCACAGCATCTCTAATCTGATTGGCTGACTTGCCTGCAGTGGCTTAAAGAGACAAGAGCATTTAAAATGGCAGCCATAATTGGATTCTTAGTCCTTTACAGAACAAATATTTAGCGTTTTTTATGAAACTTACATGTAAAATAATCAGGAAGTAATGTTATTAAAATAACATGCTCAGTGTTTCTTCTCTAACAACAAAAACTGCATAACATTTATGATAATGGAGGAAAACTGCAGGTGATTTCAGCATATCTGAAACAGCCAAAGGACAGGACAAGGTTATAAGGATTTTGCATTCACAAGCAGACTACAGTATTGATCATGAGGAGGCTAGTTTTGCATTACTATGACCTGATTTTATCGCTTTGCAGATGTACTGTACAGAAGAAGAAAAAGACTATACGAAAACTAAAAGAGGAAAAGGAGATGAGCTTTTAGGTGATATAATTTCTGATGTAAATTAAATAGCAGGTTTGCTTAGCATAAGCGCTAGGTTTATGGGTAATGGGTTAAAATAAGATAAAGGGTACTGTGCTTTTGTCACGTGTCTTGTATATAATCAGGGTTTTTTTATGGAGAAACCGAAGCTTGCGCATTTTGTGCTAGACATATCATCCTAGCAAACCCAGAGGAATAATGAAGGAGTGTGGCTACTGTCACACACACACACCTTTGTGTATATACTGTACAACATTTTGGCATGTAAATCGAATATCCAGATTCAATTTAATCTTGCCACATAAATGAATATCCTAGCTGGACAGAATTCCATTTGCATTCATTTTGCTTTTAATGCATTTCATGAATATTAGGATCTCATGACTGAGTTTTTTGACATTTTATTTTTGCCGTCAACATATGGCTAGATGTGAAGTTCAATCGTCTGAAAAGAGGATTTTGTTCCGGTGACATTTTCCTCTGCATCTGTTATTCAAAACAGCACCATCCTCCTCCGTGCTTTGTTTGTCTGAGTAGATCTGGAAACATGTACTATAGTCGTCTTATGTGCATCATTTGTCAAATTGTGAAAAGAGAACATGCAAATAATCTCTGTTAATTCATTTCAGTTGCTGTAGAGGAAGTGTTCCAGACAAAATGTGTAGGGGGAGGAAGGAGAGCGACAAGAGGTGCTTAGCAAGAAAGAGAAGAGGAGGGTAAAAAAAAATTGCTTGAAGGCAGATAAGGCGCTCCAGAAAAACGAGAGAGAGAGAGAGAGAGAGAGAGAGAGAGAGAGAATTATATGCATTAGCAACCAAATCATGTTCATTTCAGAGGAAGTGTGAACATCTTACAATTGTGGAATAGTTCCAGCATTAATAGCAGAGGAAGCACAACATTTTTGGCTCTCTGGATGCATAAGTTTGCACGAAAGCTTAATGAGTCATATTAATATGAATGATGGTAATAGTTGGCTATAAGGTGTTTTTGTCAGATGCAGATTCTAGTGGTCATACACTTACATCCAAACTCAGCTTTCAGCCCTCACTCATGGGTTATGCAACAGCAGGTGTGGGTGGGTGGGTGGGTGGGTTTTGACTGCAGTGGTCCTCACCAGAATAGTAAAATCTGAAATAACTATTGTGTGCACCAGTCAACGGTCCATGAGGAAAACACCTCTAAGGGTTAGTTCACCCAAAAATGAAAATTCTGTCATTACTCACCCTCATGTCGTTCCACACCCGTAAGACCTTCGTTCATCTTTGGAACACAAATTAAGATATTTTTGATGAAATCCGAGAGGTGTCTGACTAATCAATAGACAGCAATTTAACCACCACTTTCAAGGTCCAGAAAGGTAAAGACATTGTTAAAATAGTCAAAGTGACCGCAGTGGTTCAACCTCCATTTAATGAATCGACGAGAATAATTTTTGTGCACAAAAACAAAACTGATGTGTGAGTTGATCAATGTTTACATGTGAATATAAGCCTAAATTTAGTCTGTTCATCATATAAAGCGATTGTATCTTCAGAAAATTTGGACTTAATCACTCAATACATATGAATTACTTTTACGATCTCTTTATGAACTTTTTGAAGCATCAAAGTTTCAATTGCATAGGCTGTCTATGGAGGGACAGAAAGATCTCAGATTCCATTAAAAAGATCTTCATTTGTGTTCCGAAGATGAACGAAAATCTTATGAGTTTGGAACCACATGAGGGTGAGTAATTAATGACAGAAATTTCTTTTTTGGGTCAACTAACCCTTTAATGAACATACTGTTTATTAAATGTTTTAATGAAAACTTAAAAATGCAAACGGTTTGAATGAGGGATATGTTTAAAGGTAATATAGATAGAAAATCACCAATAATTAAATCATTAGAAAATGTCAGGGTTTGGTTGAGTGAAAGGAGGTACAGTAGGGATCTTTCTTAGCAGTACGTTTAAGCAAAACAAACACGATTAAAATATACGCTGGGTCACTGGAGAACAAGAACACAAGAGAACGAAACCATCCAAAAACAACAAGAACAGACAACCAAGAACTGAGACACAGGGATATGAATACACATACAAAATGAGGGGTAAAACAAGGAACAGGTGATAGCCTACTAATGAACCAATGAGTATCCATGGTAACAAATGAACAGGGACTAAACCAGCAAAGAAACTAAGAGGCCGTTTGCATGACACCATTTTCAACTAAAAACGTTAAACTTTTTATGCGTTTTGGCCATTCATTTACATGACAATGGCGTTTTGGGGACCTGAAAACGCAAACTTTTGTAAAAGATACTGTTATCGTCTCCATGTAAACAACAAAAATTTGCATTTGTGAAAACAGTGATGTCATATTTAAATTACACAAATAGATTAATTTACACAGATTATTAATCAGTTTCAATTAACAAAATTTAATAAAACATATTTTTAATTATTTTATTTATTTTTAGGTGAATGATTGGATTTTAAAGAACCTACAATTTTCTTCTGATTTAAGGCACAGTTTAATGGTTATAGTTACTTAGCAAAATCACCTCAAATAGATCAAGCACAGATCTAGTAAAGATTTGTTATGAAAAATCCGGTTTCTGAAAAGTCTATAAATAGCACAGTACTCGTAATGTTGTTTGTGATTTGGCACCATGCACTGTTACGTAAGTGTTTGAGTTACTCTGTTGTGTACTCAACTTCAATAAATATTTCAAAAAGTTTTCCTTATATTTAGGTACTGAGAAACATGCCATTAATGTTCTAGCATGGGCTCCATTAAGCACTTAGCTTCAGCTCCAATTTCCTGTAGCCACCATGAAATTGGACTTCCAAAAGCTTTATAAGTTATTCAGGGAACTGCCCTTTTTATTGTATAAAGATCTACTGATGATGACTTCATGCCTCTCATGACACAAAACAGATAATGATCAGCACAAATCATGTTTATCCTTGCTGCAATTGAACCTGAATTTGACATTTTAAAAATTAAAAATATATTAAAATCTCTGAGCTGTTTATAAAGTTTGACACAGTATTGCACAATTGCATATGTAATTTAATGAAGAATGCAAGAATCTGCATATTGAAAAACAAATGGAATCTATCTAGACAAATGGCAAGATGTTTAGGCATCTACAAAAGGGAGACCATTGTAGCCGTATAAACTAATGCAAACTAGAGGTTTCTTGCATATCTAGATAAAGACGAAAATAGATACAGCAATGACTCATTATTTCACTTCTTGAGCATACATATTAAGAACAATGTGTCATGTCCTAAGCTATAACTAAACTCTTCTCTTACGAAGTAATGAAATTCACCTCAGGGATTGATAACGCATTTATCTATGGCATAAAGATATAACATTAGCTGCAGGATGTTATAGAACTGCAAAAGAAAAATAAGAATCACTGATGAGTGCCAATAGACTTATAAGGGAACAGAATGAGTGCACTTCAATCAAAGAAATGTGAACACTGTTTTAACTGCACTTTCATGCTAAGACAGATGATTAGACACATTACCTGAAACTTCTACAGCGATTCAGAATTCAGAAGTATTGTCTTAAATTAGAAGTTTTCGCTTAGAGAGGTTAATTAAACATGTCCTTCAGCCTCCTGACTGCACCTCCACATATCATTTTCTCAATAACTTACAAGCTTGATTAGGGGGCAAGGTTACTTAGCAGCTGTTGCTATGGGGACCTGATGGAGGATGAAATGAAAAAGAGGTTAAGTATCGTGTGATGGATGCTGTCAGCTAATTTGTTCTCTAGATTTGAAGAACTTTGTTTACCAGACTCAGTGGGACATAAACAGATAATTGGAATAACAAGCTCAGGTTGCAAAAAAACAACTGTGAAAGATTTATTGATCGAAGCACTGTATTTGTGTGTCCTCATGTGGCCTTGAGGACACAGTTGGAAAGTAATTTTATGGATTGCACAGTATCTTATATAAATACAGACTGACCACCTTGCACCACTTATGTTTTCTGACAACAATGTAAAAATGTTGTAATGTTCATCTAAGCACCAAGTAAAAGGTAAGTGCAGGTAAAAGGTCAACCTGGGGTTGACTTAGGGTTCTGTCACTTAGATTGAGTTTATTGGTTTGTTGGCAGTTCAATTCAAGTCTTTGTATGAGGCTGGATCCAAACTAGAGCTGGCGTAGTCTCTAGTTACCATGGGATGGGCATCCCGAGATAAAACAGAAAAAACATTTGAAGCAAAGATAATTATGTGCATTTGATCTGATATAACTGGAGTACAAGGTTATGAGATGTATTATTTGAATGCTTGGCTAAAGAGATCTGTCTTTAGTCTAGATTTAAACTGGGAAATTGAATCTGAGTCTCAAACATTATCAGGAATCAGAGTTTAGGAGCCAAATGGATAACGCTCTTCCTCCTTTAGTGGACTTAGATATACTAGGTACTAACAAAAGTCCAGAATTTTGTGACCTTAAAGAGCGTGATGGATTGTAGGGTGATAGAAGACTGGTTAAATACACAAGCTGAACCATTTAGGTCCTTACAGGTCAGTAGCAATACTTTGTAATCGATACGGAACTTAATAGATAACCAGTGTAGAGATGATAAAATTGGTGTTATGATCATATCTTCTTGACCTGGTAAGAACTCTGGCAGCTGTATTTTGGACTAACTCTTTGTTTATTAAGGATGAAGGACAACCAGCTAGTAAAGCTTACAGTAATCCAGTCTAGAGGTCATGAATGCATTAACTACCTTTTCTGCATCAGAAACAGATAGCGTGTTCTGTAACTTAGCAATGTTTCTGAGGTGGAAGAAGGCTGTTTTTGTAACATATGAAATATGATATTCGAAAGACAGGTTGCTGTCAAATATAACACCCAGGTCTTTTACTGTAGAGGATGAAGTAACAGTACATCCTTCTAAATGCAAATTGTATTTTAAGAGATTCTACAGGTACAGGTTTTTGGTCAAACCTCAGTCTTATCTGAATTTAATACAAGAAAATTACTGGTCATCCAGTATTTTACATCTTTAACACACTCCGTCATCTTGGATAATTTAGAGATTTCATCTGGTCATGATGAAATATACAGTAAAACTGAGTATCTTCTGCATAACAGTGGAAACTAATTCCATGTTTTCTTATAATATTACCAAGTGGCAGCATATATATTGAAAATAACAGAGGGCCTAACACAGATCCTTGTGGCACTCCGTAATTAGCAGAGCTAAATTAATTGGCAGAGCTCTGACACTCCTATCCTCTTGGTGTGAGCGTGCAGTTTCGAGTTCGCTCAGGCCATGAGCTCTTTGTCCACGTGATAATATGTGCGGAGCGTGGTGTTCGGATCCTGGCACTTCTGTGTAGTTCGGTTTTGGTTCAGTGTCAGGTCACAATTGGTGGTTGTGCATCATTTTTCAATCTTTTTGTTTAATCTTTAGTCTTTAATAACTGTAAATAAGAATTATATTGTTTGATTTTAATTATACAATAAAAAGAAAGACTGAGTAAACAAAATAAGTCTGTACTTGCAAAGATAATATGGCTATATAAGATTTTTTTATGTTTAGTCATGTTTAGTTATGTTTAGTCATTTTGCTTCCACCTTGATATATCACATATGTATTTTTATAATAGAAATACATTATAGCATAAGAAACGTCCGTGTGTGTTCAGAGAGTAAGTTGTTCAGAAAGTAAGTTACTATGGCTACTATCCTGAAACTTCAGTTTTTGGAACCGAAAGCTGAGGTTATCCACTTACCCTTTAGTGTTGTGTTAAGTGTGGATCGCAGTCTGTGAGTTCTTATTGGCTTGTGTCATGTTTTGTGTGATCATGTCTTTCTTTTTTGTCTATGTGCCATGTGGTTTGCGGCCTATTGTCTTAACCACACCCTTCTTGTTACCTGATTATTGGTTAATTTGCCTCACCTGCTACCCTCCTAATTTCTTCTCCTGTTTATCCCCCATCCCCTGTGTTCGCAAGCCTGTGCCAGTTCTTCATCAAATGTATCCCTCATGTCCTACTGTTTCTGTCCTGTCCTGGCGTGTACAGCCCTGCCTTGTCTGCCGTCAGCGTTTTCCCTTACGGGGTAGTTTTTGATTTATTTTTAATTACAAATAAAAGCCCACTGAAACTCATATGAGTCCTCACACCATTCTTAACCCAAAACTTGACACTACATATATTTACCACATTGTGAGGTTTACTGCCTTATATTAAGTGAGCATTTAAAAAAAAATAATTATTTGATGTCACTGATGGTAGTGTAGTAAAGTTTTCAAGATCCATCCTGGAAATATGATTCTCTGATAAATGGTGTGACCCTGATTGTTTTAGGCCTCGTTAATCTATTCTTAGCACCTTGTGAAACGCTTGTCTCCTGTTTTCCTGAGCTTGTTTCATCTGATTTATTCTGTCTATACTCTTTTATGTTTATTTTCTCTCTCTCGATCCAGACTCTGATTAGATGGCTGACTCATTCTGTCTCTTCAGCTCATTTATATCTCTCTCATTACCTGTGTTTGACTTATTTGACTTACTCACTGCATTAAAAATACCTGATCGCTTTATCTCTGTTTGCCCTTTCTGCCATCCCCCCTTACACACAAATATCCAGTCTTTATGACTAATAAACAGCAGCATCATCATCCCCTTTTTGCCGCAGGAACCATTCGCACACAACCAACACTGCCTAAAAACATTTAGTTCTTCATATTAAATGTTTTCAGTCTATTATTATTTTTTTTTTTTTACATTTTATTATTCTTTCTTCTGTTCATTTCATTCTGTCTTTTTGTTTGTAATACACCCACACAGCTTTGAGATTCGGTCCATTTTGGGGATCAGATTACACCATTAAATTGGCTGATCTTCTGAAACATGTGCCACTAATCAAAATAAGTTTGAGAAGCCATTAAAATGCCATCCATTAAATGATGTTATAGTAATTTGTTAAACAGATTTATTCTATACAGGCTTACAACACATATTATAAAATGAGAAAAGCATTGTATGCCAACATCTCAGTATAAATAATGACTATCATTGACAAAGATTGCTTTTAGGAACAATTAGGATGTGTTTTGTTAATGTTTACAGGTTCCAGACCATTACGAAAAAAGTAGTAACCTGGTCGGGTGCTTTGATATATACGTGAAAAATTACCATATTCTTCTACCATGGTAATTGCACTCCAAAGTGTTTCAAAGAATAATACAGAACTCAGAACATCATCGTAGTACAATGGTAGAGTGAATTGCCCTAATGTGGGACACTTAGGGTCTAGTGTTTGTAGGTCCCCCATAAATACATGAATGCCAGTGAAACTATGGGTTAGCTAAAGCTGTGGTGTCATGTGATCAAAATAACATTACCTCGCAAATGTCTATATATGAGGGTGGAGCAATCATCAAACAGGAAGCACCTTGTGTGAAGAAGACCACCCAAAGGTCAATGACAAAGTTTTGACAAAGTTGATATTAAGGAGTATAAATAAATTTTAAACACAATAATCATGCAACTTTTTGGCCTAATGTGCTTATGAACATTGTTTCTCATCACAAAATAGTATAAATTTGTATGTATAAACTATATATTTTATATTTTTATCAAATTTTAGTGTCTCACTTTAGGGGGAATGTGGTTTTGAAAAGTGGGACAGTATGATTAACCTAATGAGTACTTCAGTCAGTCAAAAATGTGTGTTGGGGCATGGTTTGTGGGACAAAAATGGTTATTTACAGGGTTTTAGTGTTGTTATGCAATATTAGAATGCTGTTACTGCAGATGTTTAAGGTCAGGGTAATTTTTTATTTTGGGGGGATGGTGGTTTGAAGGCTCTTGAAACGCAATAAAGCCATTCCACTTAATGATTAATTCAATTAAATGTATTTCAGATCACAATGGCAAAGGGGAGAAAGACCAGGAGATATTGTGCAGAGAGAGAAGCAGAATCAGGGAAAGGATAAGAGAAAGAAAATAAATCAGTGGAGGCAGGACAGGATGAAAGGAGCCATAGACACTATGTCATTTCTTTTATGAATGTGTTATCTGCATTTTCTCTTTTAATTTGATTAGGACACATCCTGGGGTTTTAAAAACGGTATTGGTGTGAATTTAATGTTTTGGCTACACATCACAATATGTCAGAGATGTCTCAAATGCAAACAATGCCCCACATTAGGGCAATTCACCTCACTTCATTGTTAGTGAAAATGTCCATTATAACCTGCCCAGTGGTTTGGCTGTGATTTTGCATAATTATCCATTTTAAAATCAGGTAAGCAAGTGTCTTATGATATTATTTTTTTTTTCAATTGAGCTGAATACTTGTAATATTCTCTTAATATAACACAATCTCATTGTCATGTCTGTACATTACATGCATTTACGGAGCTACTGTCACACGCGGAGGGATAACAAATATGTGCACTAGCGGCGGAGGGACACAGAGAGGCAATCAGCGCGTCGGCTCTCCGCCTCACCGGCATCATTCAGCCAGAGACGCTTCATAATCCTCTGCGCTGCATATGCTCTTCTATCATTATATCAAAGGCAGCCACATGTGCTTTTAAAACCAATGCATCCTGTCCCATTCTTTAAGTTTTTTATTCATGTAGAGCCCCTCTAATATATTATTATGCATGGTAACCTTATGTATACATTGATTTAATTTATAGACAGAGGGTCGTTCAAACGCCGCCCGTCGTTATCCGTTCAAGAGCTTCGTTTTTTTTCTTCTCTCCCGCTTGACTGAAACCAAGCGCAGTTGATAGACTGAAGAGACAGCGACTGACGGCTCCAAAATGGGGGTAAGAATGTATATTAAATGTTTGCACATTCTGTATGACATGCACCTTCAGAATATTTCTGGATTATCAGATTTGGATGGTAACATGTCTGTATAGGCTATTTCATGTCAAATCGTTGCATTTAACAGGTGCATGTTTCTCAATTAACGTATTGCTTACTAATGACAATGCTGTAAATAATAAGCAAACATTTATTAGTTATTATGTGGGACTGTGGGTTTAACATCATTGACATTGTGAAAAAACGCTGCACGACCATTTGGCAATTGCGTCAAGTCGGATGCTTCATTTTTGCACCATCTCCGATGCGTCATAATGCGGTTAAAGGAAACAAATGAAGCATATTGGTGAATTTAAATGCACATATTGTCATATTAGGTATATACATCATTAATATTTAAGGCGTTTGGCATAGATAGGCTAGCTAAAAATGGGAATAGGCACTACTAGTCTCATTCGGTGCATAAAGGCGCACCGAGTTAATCGCAAAAATGACATAAAATATCAAAATGAACTGTGATAACTAATATGTTTCAAATACATACATGTAAGATAATCATAATAAAACATATTCAGCAGTACATTGCATGATTATGCTACAACGTTTCCGTTTGCGCCTCCGTTCTGTCAAACGTGACTGCGCGTCAGTAATAGCTATAACGTTGACGGCCGCAGTAATGACCGTTTGCAGTTTGCGATTCGGGATTACGAGTGTTTTTAAAACGACACCAGAAAACACTGCCATAGAGAGGTCAGTTTTGTTAGTCCTCATTTGTGAATTCAGGTAACATTGTAACCTATACCTTTTTGAAATCATAAACCGACTGTTTCCTTTCAACGACGACAACAAAGTTTGCTAGCTAGGAAAGCGACATCTTAAATTAATTTGATTGAATGATTTTTTTTTCTACAATAATTTTGTCTGTAAGTCGTCTGCATGTCTATGAAGTCTGAGGAGAAATTCTGTCAGTCTCCTAAATGAAAGGCGTTAACCACGGATGGGTGGGGGGAGCATATGGATTTGGGATGACTGCATCTGTTCTGACCCGTTTCAATAGTTTCACAGCCGACTATGCAACATTAAACTTGTGTATCACAATTATGACAGTAATTCTCAAAGCCGTAGATGCGCAGATAACTGCGTCAAAATCGATGATTCACGACAGAAGCGCGAATATATCGAACTCCTCGTCACACCAAACACCTCCTAAGGTTGTTATTTTTGCGACCTTGCAATGAGCAGAACTGGGAATTCTTAATAAGATAAACAAATCAAGAAAATAGCCTATACTCCTTCAAAGGATATCTTTTTATGGCACGGGATGTTTTGTATCTTGGTTTCTCTGTCGTTTTTATATGCTGATATCGGTCGTGATGCCCAGAGGGGTAACCGGGCTCGACGGTAGGTGACTGCGTCAAAGTGGAGGCTGATCAATGAGAGTGGAAATTCCCGAACAAGTTCCGTGATTGGTCTGTGTACCGCCACGAGGGCGGCGATGAAGAGAGGGCGGGGTCATATTCACAGTCGCCGATGATTGATTGGTCTTGGGCCAATCAATCAATGGGTAGAGAATGCGTGATTGGCAAAATACGCTAGGCGAAGGCTTGGAGCTTGAGAGGGTGGTGGGGATGGAGAATAAATTGAGCATGGAAAGTGAATGATGGGGTTACAGGACGTGGTTACCTGGTGTCACCTTGAGAGAGGCAGTGAGTCATTTGTTGGTGGCTCAGGTGCTTGGGGATGTTGGCAGTTTGTATCAGGAGGACGTTTCTTGCAGTTTGAATTGCATACTTCTATTGCCTACTACAGTTTCTAGTGTATACAGTATAATGTGTATAGTGTTTATTATCACATGCATAGAATACCTGTACACTTCTTACAATTATATACACTGTATAATATGTTAATATTTGTTGGCAGTTGTTTATATTTCCAATCATTATGAACAAAAATATTAGGCAAAAAGAACAAAGATTTATTGCATTGATTTACTCTCACTGATTTAAGTACATACTGTAGTTAGGTACGTGGTCTCACTTCTGTTCCTACAGCACTAAATGACATTCACTATATAAGGAATAGTGAATGAGTGAAAAATTGAGTGATTTTTAGACATAGCAACACTGTGCAAAATATAGTATCCCACAATGCAGTGCGCTCAACTTGCTTTTCTATTTCTAAACAGGTAGTACTAGCAACCAAAATTTGGAGAAAGGTCTGGCTGCAGACCATGGGCGAGTGGAGCTCCACTCTCGAACAGGAAATAAGTCACCTCCACTTGTGTTTTACTAACGCCTATACCTACCCCAAACCTAAACCTACCCTTACAATAATGCAAATATAGTAATTAAATTACGCAATATTGATTTGTGTTTTATTAACGTCTACACCTACCCCAACCCTAAGCCTACCCTTACAATAATCCGGCCATATCTGTAGCTAGCTCCACTAGTGGAGGTGACGTATTTCCGCCCTTGAGTGGAGCTCCACTCGCCCCCTCAGGCTGCAGCCAGCCCCTATTGAAAATTTGATACACTGTTAAAAATGAAGGTTCCAAAAGGGTGTTTCACACCGTGATGCTTGAATTGAACTGTTTGAACTGTTTTCAGTGAAAAGTTCTTCAAAGAACCATTTTTATTTTAGTGTAAAGAACATTTTTAATAATCTGAAGAATGTTTTTTCACTGTAAGGAACCTTTTGTGGAATGGAAAGTTTCTTAATGGAACCATCAATGCCAATAAAGATATATATATATATATATATATATATATATGCTTTTATTTCAGAGATGATAATTGGATGAATTTAGTCATCATAAATTATGTTTATGATTACTCCCTGAATTAATCATGCAGTGTAACATTTGAAATGTTTATAGTTGCATAATTTGTACACGGTAGTTTAAAGAAAAGTAGGCAGCATACAATGTGGACTGCATAAGCTGTATGATAATATTCCATTGTAGCCAAGGTTTTGAGCGTAGAAATAGTAACAGGATGGGCTGAGACAGTAAGGGAATAAGGTGGGCAGGGCAGGAAAGGTGAACAATGGGGTAACAGCAGACGGTTACCTGGTGTCACCTTGAGAACAGCAGTGAACCAGGAGGCTCAGGTGCTTGGGGTTGTCGGTAATTAGTATGCCGTGAATGTTTCTTGGAGGGTGACTCTACGATGCCCTTGGGATATGCATCCAAAGATGCAAGTCTGTCTGAAGGCTTCAAGGGTACTGCAGGTGATTAGGATGTTTAGAATTGCAAGAAAGTCATCTGCTAGAGTGAAATCAGGTGGAACGTTTACATTTGAACTTATGTTTGAGCTTAAAAAGTTTCTTTTGGTTTTAGTTTCCTAGATTTCCACTAAATGGTGTCTCCCACCATTTTGTTTTGAAAATATAGGCCTATCAGTTTGTCGTTGAGGTAAAGGTGGTGAAAATTATGTTTAAATATCTGTTGATATAAATTCAAACCAATTTACATGTTGCTTGATTGATAATTGTCTATGCGTGAATGAGAAAGAGACTGGTGGTGAAATGTCTTATAATAGATGGTTGTGTAATGGACGCCGTTCAATAGCTCATTCTCACTGAGTGATTTTGGATATGTATGTGTGCGTGTGCTTTCCACTAAAGCATGCAATCAAGCCTTATTTTGTGTCAAAGCCCCAGGTCATATGAAGCAAAGCTAGCAGACACGCTATCGGTCAATTTGCCAGACGCCAACATGATGTCATATCCTGTGGGACCTTCAAGGTCAGCCGGCAAACTTATTTGATTGGCCCTCAAATGTCAATAGCAGGTTTTAATCAGTTTGTTCCACGTCAAGGTTGCTTTCCTGTATATTTAGATTATCACTGTGACCATGATTGCATCAACAAACAGTCTGGGGTGCTCTAAAATTAATTCTGTATTATTATACATAATTTAAATTCTAATTACTTAAGAATTTTAGCCACAAGGACAGAATAAATTTAAATGAGATAGAGAATTGTCTATTTAATAGCATATTAAAAACATGTAATTTGACCCTAAAATCAAATTGAAAATATTAAAATTATAGTTTGCATGAAGAAAATGAAGCCTATTTTAGGATCATTTATTGCATTGTGATTAGTTTCATGAAGTTAAACACATTTATTATTATTCTCAATGATTTTTATAAATTCCGTTACGGCCATTTTTACTGTAAAAAAATCAAATATGCAATGATTTTTATTCATATAAGCATATATGTATCTGTATTACTGATATATAAAAATCATATTTTTTACATTGTGGTAATAAAACATTGGGGGAGAGCAATGTTTATTTATTATTATTACTATAAAAATAATTTCACAATGCAAAAATCATAATGTTCTTGAAAACAGGTTCAATTCTTATAAAGAAAAACATGATTTTATTTTGCGGTTATGATTAGGACAGGTTACATGAGATTTAACCCAGTGTTTTCAACCTTGTCTCATACATTACATTTGTTATCAAACACTTACTAATGTGATATTTCACATACAGAACAGAGACACCCTCACTTTAGAAATCCATTGCACACTAACATACTAATTCTGTCTATGTATGCATGTACAATATGCTTAATTTCTGGTCATGACTCACCTCACTGACTTCCACAGAGTATGCATGACTCCCTACACTGCTGAAATATCTACATCCATATATGCACAGTTGAATTAAACACCATATCGTTCTCTTACTACATGATTTAGCTTTCCTACTGCTACATGATAAATAGCTCTAACATTTAGTCATTTAGCCTCAGCATTTTTATGCGGTTTCTTTATTCTTTTTCATTGCTGTCCTATGTAAGGTTTCCGAAAGGAGTCAATGCGTTTTGTTAATTTACAGTACTACTGCATGTACTGTACACTGTGTGTTTCCATGTCCTCAAGGCCATTAAATGAAGCTTTGGACAGAAATAGAGATGAGAGAGAGAAAGGTTTCACTGATGGCCTTGTTTCATCTGTAACTACAATTTTGTGATTTTTTTTATCATAATCATTTTTATATCCTCTAGCTCCTAATGGAATAGTTCTCCAAAAATTAATTTATTAAATGAATCATATACTCATTTACCTTCTGTTGTTCAAAATCTGTAAGATTTTCATGTGTGAAGCACAAAAGGAGATGTAGAATGTTAACACTTTTACATACAATGAAAGTGAATTTGGACCAATGGCTGTCAAACTCCAAAAATGGCCAAACGCATCATAAAGGTGGTCCATAAGAGCCATGAAAATCTTCAGAAGCCATACAATGGCTATGTATCAATGATACCAAACATTTTTGGTTCTCTTGTGTCTTGTAACCGATTGTGAAATTTGCGCATATTTACATGACACAAATGAGACTTGTTTCCCTCCAAAAGTCTACAGTATAGTTTGACCACAAAAGACATGCAGTACGTCTTAAGGCCCATTTATTATTTATTATATTTAAGATAAATATAATAAATACAAAGTTCTGTCATGAAACTCTAGATAGCACAGGCTGATAGGTCCTTAACTCAACCTTCTTGCAATCATATTATTCCCTAAAAAAAAACATACAGGTTTGGACAACATGTGGGTGATGACAGAATTTTCATTTCTGTGTGAACTTTCATTAATATTAACATAATGGTCTCAGACTTCAAGTTCTCATCCAGGCACCTCTTGCGTTTAAGTCGTGGGCCTCTGAAAGAATGTAATCTTAATCAGCTCTGAGACAATAGCCATTGGATTTACTTAAAGTGGAGCAGCTACAGTTCTCCCGAAGCTTTGACGATCACACATCCTATGGCACAGCAGCCAATGGGCTTTGACATGAATGTGCACGTGTCCCACATCTGATCTCGGGGTCACGACTGAGTATGTAACTGTGACTGCACGCGTGCAAGTGTGCATGAGTGATGAAGAGAGAACTGCAAACAGTCAAATGGAGGATGTTTCATTGAATGAATACAGTGAGAACACAGTGTACCCAAGTAAGGCCGTGCTATCAAGTTGGTTAGACTACATTAGACAGCAAACTCTGTAAACTAAGGGCGCTAAAACAATAAATATACAAACAGACAGTATATAATGTTATATATACAGTATATAATGCGATTGAATGTATGAAGAGGAGAAAAGGAGGGAGCAGGATTACGATTGTTCAGTAGGTTAATCCAGACTGTAGTAAACAGTCTTAATCCTACATTGCCGTCTCACCCAGAGGATATAGAGGGAATCCTTGACAGATGGTCAAACCGTTTCAACACACTGCCACAAGGGTGCTACAATTTGGCCTTTTTGCTATTTGTAGTGTTTTGGGTTTATTTTTTATCCTTTCTAGTGCTTTTTTTGTAAACAAAAGCAAGTCTGTTGAACATAATGATAAACATACTGTATTTCATTTAAAACAAGTGGTTAAAGAGTTGTTTCTATCATCGTTTTAGGGATTAGATTTATTTTCCCTTTTTTTTATTATTACTATAATATTGTTTCTAAATAATATTGAGTTATCCCTTATGATGAACATAAGTTGTTTCAAATAAAAAATACTAGTTGATAATAAATGATAGCTTTTTTTATCATCATTCAGTATTTGTAATCTTTATATATATTGTATTAAAATAGAAATATAAATTAAAATCGAGAAAATTGATAATTGAATATTTGAATTGATAATTGATAATAATTGAATAGTGTCAATTTAATTGAAGGTAAGCCTTATAATAAACAATTAGTTTTTTTTAATACATTTGGTCTGTTTTAGAATTATTCAATATTTATATTCTGTTAACTTTCTATAGAATTTTTTTAATGTGTAGTTGAACCTTATAATAAACAAATGACAAATAAAATCTGTAAATAAATATATATATATAAATGAAAGAATATTTATGACTATGTAATGTTTATATTTTATCTGTGGTTAAAATTAAATATTAACTACTTCACCAGGTATCCTTCTGGGTCATGTGCTTGGAATAAAGTTCTATGTATTAAAATCTAAACATTCAAACTATTTTTTCCTTTAATATTTAATATTTTTTAGAAAATAATATTATCAACCAACCTTTACATCAGAAACATTTATGGGTACATTTTATGCATTGCGTTTTAACATCAAGGCAAGCTGGTGTGCTGTAATGGTGGATTTAACCATAATGCCGTCTAGTTGTGCATGCAAGCTAAAATAGGTCACAGAGGCACACGTGGCAAATCAGGGGATGTCACATCAATGAAAAGCCCTAATGTAGATTTAAGCGCACTAGACCACCCTCAACGGCCCCCATGCTCACACCACCCCCACATTTCACAGGGGGTTCCTGGTTAAGCTTCGCAGTTTCAAAGATAATCAGGGTTGTGGATGAAGCATTATCTAGTTGGCATTTCCCCTCTCCCCCTCAGTCATGGGAAGAGTCAGTTCCTGGACCATGTGTCTCTCGCAGTGCAGCAGAAGGGGCTGCGGCATGATGAGCCCATCTGTGTGTTCATTTTATTATATTGAGGTTTCAACTGGGACACTTTTCATTAAAGTCAGCATGAAATGAAGTTGCGATAGTTTTTTCTTCCCTACTGTGATGTATATCTGAGTGAAACTGTTTCTTGATTAAGGAAAAAATGTAGGGTGCAACATTTTGTCCATCAGGAATTGTTTGGATCGTTGGATCCTTGTGGTTTGCTATCGGTCGATCTCAAGTGAGTGACAGGTTGTTCCGCTTTTGTAAAGCCTGATATACTCAAGGCAAAGTTCTTTTTCGTTCTTCGCTTAGGGGTAAAATTAAGTTTGAAATACGTGACCCGTGGTATTCTGTTAGTGAACATCCCAACACTGCTGAGAGCGGCCTTTAAATGAATATGTAAATATGTGCTGCACGCTTTTCTTTCAACAACAAAATAAACACACAGCATAAATGACAGCATCTGATCATAGCGATGTTAATATGTTTGCACAAGCTCTGCAAATCGGCACTCCAGTCAAGTCACGTCTCGTTTATTTATATGCCACTTTATACAGTATATTGATTTAAAGCAAGCAGCTTTACAGTATTAAACATAAAAAACAGTCAGTCTCACTTTCATTTAGAATTACTACTTCATTTTCTACTATAAAGCGGATCTCCGGTGTGTTCATGTTTTTACTCGTGGACGTCTGACCTCGACAGACTAAACTGAAGAAAGGCGGAGCCTCAGAGCCACACCTACTTGTTTTGCTTTATCAAGTGCTGCAGTTTTGTCGTTTGCCGCTTTAAATGCTCAAGCTCTTTAAAGCAGGATTCTTCATGTTGAAGTTTATCAGGGCCTTAAACACGTCATCGGAGATGAGAAGAGATATGAGGGCACATGAATTTAAAAATAATGTTGTGCACAGATAAATGATTCGCAGATAAGTAACAAAAAAAAAATGTTTTCCCTGCAGTATGGACGGTCGGACAGCTACCGCGTGGCGACCACGCAAGACAAAGATGAGAAGGAGTCTCCCAAGAAGGGAAAGGGAGGGAAAGACCTGGATGACCTGAAGAAAGAAGTACCACTGGTAAGACACATCAACATATATAAAACATCTTCATGTTCTTGTATGTACTGTATATGAATATTTTGCTATAAACTTAAATGCATTTCATGCTTATACTCCAAGTATTTTATAGGCTTACTTATAAACAGTGACCTATAATGATTCATTTTATGCTCTTCAAACCTATTCAATTATGTCATTTTACCACAATGCTTCATGGGAGGAGTAGGCTAGTTCAGTGGCGCATACAGAAGTTTAAGTACACCATATTTTATTGATTTACAAATACTATTTTGCCTTGAATCAAATGTAGCAAGGATGTGGTTTGTGGTCAGTTGCACTCTATAGCAATTCATTCTTTCTTTGTGCGGCTTTAGACTCTCTTTTTCTGTTTCCCCAGACAGAGCATAAGATGTCAATTGAAGAAGTATGCCGAAAGTTCAACAGTGACATTGTACAGGTGAGTTTCTCACATCCGCAGTGAACAATTCGAACATTTTAAAAATAAATCATGTAAAAAAAAAAAAAAAGTCAGCTGTTTCATATGATGGCATTGTAGAGCAACAGTAAAATAAATGTGAAATTCTAAAAATAGTATTACAAGAATAAAGTTTTTACTAGAGACTTTTTACTAGAATATAGGTATAGAGGTATAGTTATAATTTAGGGTAAGGTATAGTTTTGAGAATAAAGTAACATTTCGAGGTTAAAGTAGTAATATTTTGGGAATAAAGTTAAAATTCTGAGAATGATGTCATAGTATTAAGAGATTAAAGTAATAATATGGGAATCGTAAGGAAAGAAACATCAAAGTGAAGTGGAGTCGGCCACTGCTTGTTATTTGATATTGCAGAAAAGAGGCAATTTCCTGAATATCTGTCTTGTTCATTCTCTTGAATAAATTCAATTTCCTTCATAACTGCTGCTATGTCTGGATACTAAAGATAATGCCTCAGAATCGATGCTGATGCCTCAAAAGACCAAGGATTTCTTTCTTGGTTAATCTTATCCAAGTATAATTGAACTAAATCCTCCATTACCTCACATATGAGGCTGTCCTGGCGCTCTATTCCTATTATTAATGTGATTTCGTTTTTTTTCTCTAAATATTTCTACATTATTCACATAACGTTACATCATCTGTTTTCTGTTTTTTGGGAGAAAAAATTAAAATTAAAGTTGAAATAAAAATTAAAATACTGTAATTTACCCTTGCACCATTCCAAACCTGTATGACTTTCTTGCTTATATGGAACGTAAAAAAAGTTTGTTGCATACTATGTAAGTTAATGCAGTCCGACTTTTTTATTTTGACCCCATTTAGTTTTAAAATCTTATTGAGTGAACTCTTCTGACTCCCTTTAATCTTGTAGCATTTATTCTTGTAATGATACAACTTTATTCTCAGAATCATTTTTTATTATTATTTTGATGTGGCATTAAAACGCAGTCATACTTTCACTATGTACTGCAAAACAGTTAAATATAGCTTGTATTAACCCTATAAAGCCTGCTGTATCACATTTGATATGCAAATTTCTAAGGCCTCTAAATTATGAACATGATCAAGTAAACTTAAAAATAACTTTTATATTATAAATGTTTTTTTAAAAGATGAACAGTTAGACATCATTTTTAGAAAAAGCATGTTAAAATATGAGAATCAAATATGATACATCAGACTTCTGAGGAACATTTATTTGTATTTATTTCTCTCAATTATCATTGCATTGTATTGTTTTGCCCCCACAATAACAACTACAGAGCTTTGATAATGAAACTAAGCATCTAAATATCATCTTTCTAAGACATGATTGGAAGATATAGAGTGGCAATTGATATTTAGATGCATTTTAAGTTGCCTGTTATACTGTTTGCATTATAAGCAACCAAATCTGTTTGGCCATATAAATATCAGCAAGTGCACCAAATTGCATATATTTGCTCAGTTTGAACGTGTTTTGGAGGTGTTTTGGAGGCGAGTATGACTTCCATATTCTCCTATATCATACCATAAAAACCTATGAGCCACACACACACACACACAAAAACACATATACAAACATATTCTCCTCATCCAAAGCAGCTTAAAAGTAAACCTTGATGAGCTTGTCTAAAGCACTACTTTTTTAGAGCAGGAGCTGTGATCTCAACAAATCTCCTTCTCCACAGGGCCGCCATCGCCCCCTAGTGGCAGTGCAGTAGTGTTTGAGGATGTGAACTCTTGAATCAGATTTGTTCTCACACTCTCTTGTCCTCTGAAGGGTCTGACTAATGCTAAGGCGGCGGAGTACCTCGCTCGTGATGGTCCCAACGCTCTCACCCCACCCCCCACCACCCCGGAGTGGGTCAAATTCTGCCGACAGCTCTTCGGAGGGTTCTCCATCCTGCTGTGGATCGGAGCCATCCTCTGCTTCCTGGCCTACGCCATCCAGGCCGCCACGGAGGACGAGCCTGCTGGAGATAATGTGAGAACTCGCACATACGCCTCATTAGAACACTGCATACATTTAACACTGTTTGGCGGGTGTACAAAATATGTAATATGTTATTGTCTGGATATGCGAGACAATTTTATTGCAAGTAGATAAGGCCACAATCGGTAATCCTTTTATTTGTAATCTGGGTATTGTGTTATTTTTGTTAATAATTCCATATTAAAATTGATCTATTTCTTTTCATACTGTATTTGGCTTGGAGAAATGCCATGGGTGGCAGAAAACATTTTGACTGTAATGCTTTCGATTTTGGTTTGTCACCTAAAGGGGTCAGAGAAATCAAGGTGTGACCTCTTGTGGATTTTCTAGTTTGATAACCTGTCCTTTTGCTGTCTCTCTTTTCTTTGCAGTTGTATCTTGGGATCGTTCTGTCTGCTGTAGTCATCATCACTGGCTGCTTCTCCTACTTCCAGGAGGCCAAGAGCTCAAAGATCATGGAGTCTTTCAAGAACATGGTTCCCCAGGTACACAAAACCACTTCCTCCAACAGCCTTAATAATACCCTTAAGGTGATGATACATGGGGCAACTTTTTGAGTAGTGTTGCCGGGCAGTGTTGCCGAGCGATGTTGGATATCTGGATATATAAGATCGAAATTTGTTGCCTATACTCAATGGGAAAATACCCAAGCAACAACACTCGACAACATTGCTCAAAAAGTTGCCCTGTGTATCATCACCTTTAGGGCCAGATTTACTGACAGTATGTGCCAGCACAAACACTCTTTTGGCATTAAAAAACCATTGTCTGGATTTACTGAAGACGTGCAGTGGAAAAATGAAAGCTGAAAAGGTGTGGAGACAGTTATTTTTTTTTGCGGCTGATCTTTTTGCATATTCATTTGTAGGAATTTCCCTTTCAGATGCAAAATTTATTGGAGGAGAGTATTTAAATGAATCATGCAAGGTGATTTACTAAGGTTTGTGCTAGTCAATTTACTGGTATTTACGCTATTATTTACCACTCAAAAAAGGAGCGCTTAAACCAGACGCTAATTTGCACTGCTCTTGGTAGATTGTGTTGGTCATTATGGAAATGATCCAACTGCATCTGTGTTCTTTCATTTGCCCATCGTCAATAGATCACACGCAGAACTTTCCACTCCCATCTGCGCTTTTTCTGCCCTGTTTAGTAAATCTGGCCCTTAGTTCTGATTTTATTCCTAAACGAAGTCCTAATCCTACTTTATCCAAATGATAATTCAAAAGTGCCAACCGTCACACTGCATATTTCTAATTGAGCTTCTCAACTTGAAAATAACAGTCTGGGTGGATCAAAAGGAGAATGAGGTGCAATATACTCAAATAACCAATATAGTCCAATAATCTTAATCCCCGTTTGCCTCTCCGGTCATAATCCTAATTATTATCTCCCACCGCGGAGTCTCTGAAGCTTCTAGACTGTATTAATGCTGCTCTAATCTCTCCTTTGGCCTTAGAGTCATTAGAGGTTGAAATTGATGTGTATGTTTGTGTGTATGTGTGTGTGTGTGTGTGTGTGTGTGTGGTCCACAGCAAGCTTTAGTGATCCGTGAAGGTGAGAAGCTTCAGATTAACGCTGAGGAGGTGGTGGCTGGTGATCTGGTGGAGGTGAAGGGAGGAGACAGGATCCCTGCTGACCTCAGGATCATCTCTGCTCACGGCTGCAAGGTATCTATACAAACATGGATGGAAATATTTACTATGAACACTTGCAATCTTTCTCTTGCACCTGTATGTGGTCTACAGTAGAGATATTGCGAGTTATACAGAGATATAAGTATATTGCATTAATAGTTAATATAAACTCTGACCACCCCACTGGCCCCCTGATGCACCAAGCCTATGTTGATTGTTTAGACTTAAAGTGTTAGTTCACCCAAAAATAAAAATTCTATCATTAATTACTCACCCTCATGTCATTCCACACCCGTAAGACCTTCGTTCATCTTCGGAGCACAAATTAAGATATTTTTGATAAAATCCGATGGCTCAGTGAGGCCTTCATTGACAGCAAGTTAATTTAGACTTTCAAACGCCCAGAAAGCTACTATTTAAAATACTCACATGAACTGTTTTAAATACGTCTTTAGTAGCTTTCTGGGCATTGAAAGTGTAAATTAACTTGCTGTGAATGCAGAGCTATCGGATTTTATCAAAAATATCTTAATTTGTGTTTTGAAGATGAACAAAGGTCTTACGGGTGTGGAACAACATGAGGGTGAGTAATTAATGACAGAATTTTCATTTTTGGGTGAACTAACCCTTTAAGGTCTACGATTATCAAACATGGACTTAAATATTTTATATCAAAATTCAACAGCAACGAACATTCATGTATTTAAAAATTTCCTTCTCAAACTCCACCTCCACTTTACTCACACACTTTAATCGTACTGCAGTGTTCATTTGACTAGTGTGATCGCTCTGTACCGCACCTGGGCGTGGTTTGTTTAACCGTCCCTGGCCCACTTGAAAGAGGTGTAATTAAATCAAGTATGCTTAGGTTTATAACAGGTCTGATTCTTACCTTATTGAAGAACAGAAATTGTAGTTTGCGAGTAAAGCTGCAAATTCCTCCATCAAATCAGCTGTTTCCGTAATAATCTTCTGATACGTGCAGCACAATCAAGTGAAAATTGCTGCATGGCATAAATGACAAATCTATTAGGCAGTCTATTAGTGAAAGTGCTTTTCTTCCAGTTTTCTTCAAAACAAAAAGTTGCATTGTAAATGACGTAAGCGTGCTTAAGTGCAATTTGAGTGCAGGCAAGGAGGAGAATGGGGAGGGGGGACAAACACGCCAGGGTACGGGACAAGGCAACCATGCCTAGTGTGAGTACACCCTGAATTAATATATATTATAATTCTTCAGGTTGACAACTCCTCCCTGACCGGTGAATCAGAGCCCCAGACCAGGTCACCTGACTGCACCCATGATAACCCTCTGGAAACCCGTAACATCGCCTTCTTCTCCACCAACTGTGTTGAGGGTACGGTTGCCATAGCAGCTGCATCACTGTTCCATTTTCTCCCCATTCTGTCTCTCTCACTCTATTATTTCATTTCCTGTTTTATATGAACTCATCTTCTCCCATCGATTTTTGCTTTTTCATTTTTCCCATCTCTTTATTATTATTTTTTTTCTGGTCATTTTTGCCAAGAACAGATGTTGTCATGACAACAACCTCTCACTTTTGCTCCCCATCTTGCCACTCGTCAACTGCCCACGCGATTGCTCACACCCTCTTGTTTTTCACTCGGTTTTTTCCACACATTTCTCTTTCTATGTCACTCATATGGCTTCATTTTTATGATAAGACACTAATCAATTCAGATCCAACTGAATAAATGAATAATATGCAGACATTTTCTTCTCTGTATCTGTAAATGAAGTTACATCAGTTGCTTCACAGGTTTTCATCTTCAGAATGATGATCAATATTCCTTATAACAAATCCAACTGCTTTAATGAAAGCTATTACATATACTGTATAGGCCTAGGTCTCTCAGAAATGACCATGATTTCCCTCTCAGTCAGTGTTAGTGCAGTATAAATGTGTCAGCACTTGAGTCAGTCGTGTAATGCTGTTGTTTTGATAGGTCAAGAGATGTTGCATATGTCCACTGCTCAGTGTGCTGTCAGCAGGGTGTCAGTGTTTCGTGATCTCATGATGTCCTTCCTTTAGATTCAGGCTCAGCTCCAGGGTGACCCTCTCCTGCCACCATGTGGTGGATTAGAGGATTACACAATATGATTATGAGGTTTCTGGAATGTTGCACAGACCTCATGAAAAAAACAAAAAACAAGACATTAAAGGGTTAGTTCACCCAAAAATGAAAATAATGTAATTTATTACTCACCCTCATGCCGTTCCACACCCGTAAGACCTTCGTTAATCTTCGGAACGCAAATTAAGATATTTTTGTTGAAATCCGATGGCTCAGTGTGGCCTGCATAGCCAGCAATGACATTTCCTCTCTCAAGATCCATAAATGTACTAAAAACATATTTAAATCAGTTCATGTGAGTACAGTGGTTCAATATTAATGTTATAAAGCGACAAGAATATTTTTTGTGCACCAAAAAACAAAAACAAAATAACGACTTATATAGTGATGACCGATTTCAAAACACTGCTTCAGGAAGCTTCGGAGTGTATGAATCAGCATGTCGAATCAGTGGTTCGGAGCACCAAAGTCACGTGATTTCAGCAGTTTGGCGGTTTGTCACGCGATCCGAATCATGATTCGACACAAAAGGATCTTGAGAGAGGAAATGTCATTGCTGGCTATGCAGGCCTCACTGAGCCATCGGATTTTAACAAAAATATCTTAATTTGTGTTCCGATGACGAACGAAGGTCTTATGGGTGTGGAACGGCATGAGGGTGAGTAATAAATTACATTATTTTCATTTTTGGGTGAACTAACCCTTTAAACGAATGTCATACTAGATATTTTTACTGAGGGTCTGAGATTAAGAAAAAATCTAATATGAGACATATTATTATTAATTAATATTTAGTGTTTTTTATCAAAGAGATTTGTTTAGCCAAAGCTAATATCATGTAGTTGTGGTCCATAAATAACAATTATTTTCACTTCCGTTTGGTGCCAGTTTTGGTGTGTTTTTTTTTTTTTTTACAATAATTTTATTCAGCAGTAGTGCATTAAATTGATCAAAAGTGACTGTAAATACATTTATAATGTTACAAAAGATTTCTATTTCAAATAAATGCAGTCCTTTAAACTTTATATTCATCAAAGAATCCTAAAAAATAAATTTATCACAGTTTCAACAAAAACATGAAGCAGCACAAGTGTTTTCAACATTGATAATAATAAGAAATGTAAAATGTAGATGTGAAAATAAAAAATTTGAAAATAAGAAATAAGAAATTTGAGCAGCAAATCAGCATATTAGAATGATTTCTGAAAGATCATGTGACACTGAAGACTGGAGTAATGATGCTGAAGATTGTGTCATTTTTAATTTATTTCACAATATTACTGTTTTTACTATATTTTGATCAAATAAATGCAGTCCTAGTGAGCATAAGAGACTTCTTTCAAAAACATAAAAAAAAAAAAAGTCTCACTAACCCAATACTGGTGTATTGTTAATATATAATTTGTATTAAGGCAAAATAAGTGCACTTAAAAAAATGTAAGCCTTTTTTAACGTTTACGCAATTTAATTAATAGTAAAATTCCATTAAAATTGAATTGAATAATCCTTTCATATTTTAATTAAATAATTGATTAAAGATTATTCAATTCAATTTGATGGAATTTCACTAATTAAATTACGTAAATCTTAAAAAAAAAGGCTTACATTTTTTTTTTGAGTGTAATTTCATTTGCCCAAAAATTGAAACTGTAACTTTACTCAAAGGTATAATTTATGTACACCTAGCACCACACAATTCAACAGTATAACAGGTGGTCTGGAATACTGATTGGTCAATCATGGTATTCAGTGGTCAGATATTTTATCACTCTACACTCTTTCTTCTGACGTAATAAAATAATTTTAAACCAAATCAATATTTCCTTTTCTTTTTTCCTTACATATTTGGCAAGTAGCCATGTAATTAGTGGAATAATGTCAGCTGATCATTATAACAAAATAAATGACAGGTTGATTAGGTCACTGGCCAGAATGGACCATTAAAAGTCCCTGTTTTCTGTTCTCTGTCAGGTACTGCTCGTGGTATTGTCGTTTGCACCGGTGACCGCACTGTCATGGGCCGTATTGCTACTCTGACCTCCGGCCTGGAGACCGGAAAGACACCCATCGCCAAGGAGATCGAGCACTTCATCCAAATTATCACCGGCGTGGCTGTCTTCCTGGGTGTGAGCTTCTTTATCCTGTCAATCATCCTGGGCTACTCCTGGTTGGAGGCCGTCATCTTCCTCATCGGAATCATCGTCGCCAACGTGCCCGAGGGTCTGCTGGCCACTGTCACTGTGAGGATCCCTGGTTTTTCCCTCTCTTTCACTGTGTTAGGATTTTGTAGTGTGTATTGGTATCTCTGCTAGTGTTTAAATGTCATTTTTCAGTGTAATTAATATGTGTTTGTCATCTTCATTGGTTTGGTATCTCATGGCTAAGTTCAGAATGGAATACTAGCGTACTGCACAGTATGTACTAGTGTTGTCAAAAGTACCAACTTCAGTACCAAGTCAGTACTGAAATTGTAAAAATGTGACAATACCAGCATTTCCCTCTAGCATTTTGAGCCCTGTTGAGCGGATTCTTAAACACCTCTGATTGGCCATTGTGTTCACGAGCTCAACAGATATGTCTGTGATTGGCTACATTGATCAATGCTTCAAAAGCATGTTGTAAATAGACATCTCTGATGCTCTTTACCGATGCTCTTTATCATCTCCTGATTTCAAAAGGATTTCAAACCCTTCTGTGTGCTTTCAAACGCTCCTGTGTGTTGGTCATTGTAGCCAATCACAGACATATCTGTTGAGTGTGTGAACACAATGGCCAATCAGAGGTGTTTAAGCATCTGCTCAACAGCACTCAAAATGCTAGTGGGGAATGCTGGTATCGTCACATTTTTAAAATTTCAGTACCGACTTGGTACTCTAGTATGTACTGCATACTGAGTATATGAAATATTAGGTGAAAGAGTACATTTCAAACAGTAGTGTGCTACATTGTATTCACACTATTTGCATAATTAATTCAACTAGTGGTATCTCATAAGTCAGTAAATAAACTTATGTACTGTTCAAAAGTTTGGGTCAGTAAGATTATTTTTGGAAAGAATTAAAACTTTTATTCAGCAAGGATGCAATAAATTAAATAAAAAGCATTTTAAAATATATTAAAAACTGTTATTTTCATATTTCAATACAGCCTTGGTGAGCATACAGTAAGAAACTTCTTTCAAGAACTTTAAGAATCGATCCCAAACTTTTGAACAGTAGTATATTTTATGTAAAAAAGTATAAAAAGTATTGGTAGTCAATGTTTGATATTTTGCTTTACATCATAGTGGAAATGGAGCAAATATGCATTGTGGGATACAGTATCCCATGAAGTGTGCTTTGTTGTAGAATACACATTTTGTGCATATTCAATAATATTGACAAAAAATAGTTGAATTTTGGTTCCGTTTAGTTTCATACTTACATATTTACAGTACTGGTCAGGTCAGATAACAGGGTTCAGTTCTCTAGTTCAAAAATTAATAGTGTGCCATTCCGAAAATATTCCATGAGATTATACACTGGCCAGCCGAAAAAAAAAGTGACTGTTTGGATTTAAATAGTAGACTTTACAAAGTGCTCGACTCTTGCATTTTCAATACAAGATCTTGACCAAAAATTGATGCACCTCTTTATGGAAATAACATCACAACATTTATTTCTATCAAGGGGTGCATCAATTTTGGGTCAGGATCTTGTATTGACAATGCAGGAGGTGAGCACTCTATAAAGTCTACTCCAGCACATCCCAAAGACTTTCAATAAATTTAAGGTCTGGACTCAGAGGTGCCAATTCATGTGTGAAAATGATTCTTCATGCTCCCTCCCAACCAGTCTTTCACAATTTGAGCCTGATGAATCTTGACATTGTCATTCTGGAATATGGCCATGATTCATCTTCCGTTCATACATGGTTGTTTTAGAAATGAAAAGCTACACAATCCATCAGTTAGGGTTAGAAAGACTGTTGCCAAACATATAACATGATAGAAACATAACAATCACTGTAATAATGATCCCATCTTAGACTCTTAGTCTATTTAAATCCAAACAGCAACCTTTTTTTTTGGCTGGTCAGTGTGTTTGGACAATTTAAGCTGTGTGTTTGTGAATTCGTTGTCCATTTATTCTATTCAATCCTTTTATTCCATCTGTTTGTGTCTTTGGTTCATTTCTTTTGTTCTTTAGTGTAACTCTTTACAGTGTTAGTGAAGTGTTGTGGCTTCTCGTCTGTGATTGTGTGATGTCATTAAACGTGCGAGTAGTGTTATATATCATTGTGTGTGTTCTTGAACTGTATTCCCTCTCTCTAATCCTTCATATCTGCAACTCTTCGTGATTCTATCGCTGTCTCTCTCCCTCCCTCTTTCTGTCTGTTTCTCTCTTTTTCTTTCCTCTGTTCTTTTACAGACTCTCACTGTTGAAAGCCTAGGTCAATATGAAAATCTGAAAAAGTATTACTCTGTGGTATCTCTAGTTGCCTGTGCAAGCTAGTGGCTGCCACATAGAGACTGCCACTCTGAGACGGGGCTCTCACTGTGCTGTGCTCGGCTGTGCATTGGGGCTCTGGCTGCGGTGCACAACTCGGCCTGAAACATACCCTACGCAGACGTCATACTCAGTTTTGTGCATCTTTGCATTCCAAAATGTGTCAGAGTGCAATTCTTAATGTAATGCAAATATGCATTGGCTATGCATGGCCTACACCGACATTTTTGCATTAATTATATATATTTTCTTTGTTTTTTTGACTGTAATGTTGTTAGTAACATTCTTTAAAATATCTTCTTTTGTGTTCAACAGAAGAAAGAAACTCTTACAGGTTTTGATGACAATTTGTTTTGGGGTGAACTATCCATTTAAATTTATTGTTAACCTCTTTTTTTAGTTACATTTTATGTCCATAAGAAGAATTTGCATGCTTAACTCCACTACCTGTTTTTTTTTTTTTTTTGTAGATTTTTAAAACGTTTATAAATAATAAAAATAAAAAAAAAGTCAAAGTTTTTGTAAAATACTACAATAATATGTTTCCCCATGCAGCTTTTTTTTAGATGTGCACTACTTTTACTATAACCTAAAATTAGAGATGCACCAATATATCATAATCGGTATCGGCCGAAAAAAGCAAATTTTCACACTGTCGGCTATCAGCTGATAGTTTAAAAACAGCCAATAGTCATGGCCGATATATCCTGTCAGTCAGAAAAGGGCAGGAAAATGCACTGCATTTGGGCTTTGTGTTAAGAAAATGCTAAGAAACCAGTTCTGATGTTCAATATTATTAGTAATTATATGAATTAATACCAATCAGAAAGTTAAAAAATATTAATTTAATCTTAAGAATTTAGTTAATGTTAGTTAATTTTAATTTGAGTAATGCGTTTGTTTATAACTGATACCAGTTACTCTGAAACAAGTTGATGAAATGGAGAGAATAAAGTTTTTATTTGCATTTCTTTCAAAATATAATAATTTTAAAATGTAATGATTAATTATTGATTGTAATGAAATTATCATTATTTTAAAAGAAGGTATGAAAGGCAGAACCCCCAAACTATCGGTATCATTATCAGTATCGGCGGATATCACTCTGAATAATTGGCTATCGGTATCGGTGGAGAAATTTAATTTCGGTGCATCTCTTAAAATTATTTTTTTCTATTTTAATACATTTTAAAATGAAATTTATTCCTGTTATGGCAAAGCTGAATTTTCAGCATCATTACTCCAGTCTTCAGTGTCACATGATCCTTCAGAAATCATTGTAATATGATGATTTGCTGCTCAAGAAACATTTATGATTATTATCAATGTTAAAAACAGTTGTGCTGCCCTTTATAACTTCTGTAACTTAATCTTGATTTTTGGTTTTATGCAAAGTGCAAAGCTATGTCAAATGCTGGAAATTATTAAAATGATTTCAAGTTTTTTAATTAAATTTTGATTGATTTTTATTTCAGTTTACACACTCTATTTTCTATAGTTCAACCAAACTCATCTGTGACAGGTCAGATCATAGTCTAAAAAGACAAAAAATACAGTTACTGCATTTTGCATGTTCACGGCAGATAATTGTTCACCTCAGAAAATAAACTGTGGTCTGCACATATGTTTTTCTCACTACAAGTGAACGCTTTTTTAACAATCTGGATTGAGTGATTTTTTTTTCCATGCTTTGGATGATGTTACACCCATTCATGTTGGCATCTGTCTAATATGACTGGCTCCTACCAAGTAACAGATGAATTTGTGCCAATATACCTAAAAATTTTTTAGATTTTTGCCCATCATTTGACGTCATGTAGAGTATGTTTCTGACCACTCTGCTTTCCCTATCTGTGCTGTGCTTGCTTTGCTCCTCAGAGCTTCTTTTTGATTTAACACTGTTCTATTAATGCACGATGTTGCATTGTGCCACACTATGAAAAAATGTAATATCACTAAAAATTCTGTTCGGTTCTCTTTCTCTCCACCTCCATTTCCTTTTAACTTCTGCCTCAACCATTCTCCCTTTTGCTCTGTTGTTCTGGTCCTCTGTTTCCGTTCCTCTCTTTCTATCTGTCTGTTTCCATCTCTCAGGTGTGTCTGACCCTCACGGCCAAGCGCATGGCCCGTAAGAACTGCCTGGTGAAGAATCTGGAGGCTGTGGAGACTCTGGGATCCACCTCCACCATCTGCTCTGATAAAACCGGCACCCTGACGCAGAACCGCATGACTGTCGCCCACATGTGGTTTGACAATCAGATCCATGAGGCAGACACCACTGAAGATCAGTCTGGTAAGATGCTAGAGAATTACTAGGTGGTTGCTTGGGTGTTCTGGATAGCTGGGTGTTGCTTAGGGAAATAATGCAGAATGGGATGGATGGATGGATGGATGGATAGATAGATAGACAGATAGATAGATAGATCTGGTTTGTTTCTAGGCTCTAGACAGATACTATATTGATCCCCTGTGTGATCTCTACTAGGTGCGTCCTTTGATAAGAGCTCTGGGACGTGGTTGGCTCTGGCCCGTGTGGCAGCTCTCTGTAACAGAGCCGTGTTTAAGGCGGGGCAGGAGTCTCTGCCGATCCTGAAGCGTGATGTTGCAGGTGACGCCTCTGAATCGGCTCTTCTCAAGTGCATCGAGCTCTCCTGTGGGTCCGTCAAAGCCATGAGGGAAAAGAACAAAAAAGTGGCTGAAATTCCCTTCAACTCCACCAACAAATACCAGGTTTGTTTACTGTTTTGTATCCAGTGTGACTGGATTTACGAAGTAATTGTAAGTCCAGCATCCATTAACTTGGCTAACATTCAGTAAACATAACCTTTGTTTACTTAATACTTAAAATAATATTGTATTTAATATTGTATTCAAATAAAATGTAAAAAAAAAAAAAAAACTAGTTTGGTGTAACAACATTTCATAGTTATTGTTCCAGGTAAATTTTGTGCAACTCAAAATAATATTACACAGTATGATATTATTTTAACTTTAATTGCAAAATGAATGTCCAGGCCATCTTTTTTTTAATTAACAGCAAGATTTTATGTTAAAATTAATATGAATGTGTAAGGAAAGTGTATATTGTAGGTCCTGTCACCATTTACATTAAGTTTATCACCATTTTTAGAAACTTTTTTACTTTCATACGTTCATGTCCTGCAACCACGTTATGTTTTTTAATTACAAATATTCCATGTAGTTTCTCTTACATATATATATATATATATATACATATATAATATTTTTTATATATTGATATTATTATTGTTGTTTTATAATATTATTATTGTTTCTTAATTACAAATATTCCATGTAGTCTCTCAGTTACTATAATCATTAATACATACTTCATAGCTGCATGCATAATAATCATAAAACAATTAGCAAAATGGATTATATATATATAAAATAAAGAGGGAATAAGATGAGGAAAATAAAGTTATTAAATACTAATATATTTTATATTTTGTCAATACTAAAGTTTATCCTTTTAATTATAATTTATTACATTAATTAAGAATTATTTTGTATAAAGATAACTATAGACTTGTTTAGTCCATTATTAGACAATGCAATTTCTATAAGATTTTTCTTTCTCACATTATTCAGTTCTCATTAACACTCATTCTCATGTGCTTGGATGTGTTTTCACACCAGCTGTCAGTGCACGAGTCAGATGAGGGTAACGATAGCCACTACCTGCTGGTGATGAAGGGGGCGCCAGAGCGCATCCTGGACCGCTGCTCCACCATCCTGATACAGGGGAAAGAGCAGCCCATGGATGAGGAATTGAAGGAGGCCTTCCAGAATGCCTACTTGGAACTCGGAGGGCTGGGAGAAAGAGTGCTTGGTGAGAAATAGAGAGATGTGACCTCAAAATAAAAGACGCGGGTTATAAAAATTAAACCATCTCTTTTGTTTCCTGTTACCTCTCCACTATCCTAAAAAAAGCTCTTAAAAATAATTTGAAAAAGCATAAATATGAATATAAATCCAAGACACATGAAAAACCAAAACATAGGATCCTCAAAACTGTGGAAAAAATCCATTCTGACTGTTTCTCTTTTTTTTTTCCTTCTTCCATCCAGGGTTCTGCCATTTGTTCCTGCCCGAGGACAAATACCCCAAAGGATTTGCTTTTGACACGGACGACATCAACTTCCAGACAGACAAACTGTGCTTTGTGGGTCTGATATCCATGATTGACCCACCCCGAGCTGCCGTCCCCGACGCTGTGGGCAAATGCCGCTCAGCTGGTATCAAAGTCATCATGGTGACCGGTGACCATCCAATCACAGCCAAGGCCATTGCCAAAGGTGTCGGTATCATCTCTGAGGGTAACGAGACCGTGGAGGACATCGCCGCTCGGCTTAATATTCCTGTCAGCCAGGTCAACCCCAGGTAAAGTATTAAAACACACAGAAAACGTAATAAAAAAAATAAAAATAATCAATGAAAATAAAAAAATTAACTCCACAATCCTGTTTTGCCTCTTTCTTCCCCTCAAAAAGGAAAAAAAAAAACACGTTTAGGAGGCCTGTGCTAAACATTCATGATTTTCCCAAGGACATGTTCCTGGATCAACATCAAATCCTGGAACAACTTTCCTACCAACTGATCAGATTACAGGATTGGGATTATATTTGAACAACATTCGTTTCCACCAATTGTATGCTTTTAGAAGTAGGCTAGGGTTAGGATTTGGTTTGTGATTGCTCTATAGGAATATTGTTTCTAGGAATAACAAAGGATGTTGATCCAAGAACACGTCCTGTTTGGCTATATTGCATCAGGCTGGTTTCAACCAAGGACATCTATAATACCTTCAAAATTTGGTCAGTGGTAAAGCATCTACAATAATATAACAAAATATTTGCAAATTATTTTTTACAAAAGTAGAATACGTTGCTACTTTTGAATGTCCATCAATGGAGAAAAATGCTTTTATTTCCCTATAATGGTGCAGTTACAGTATCTACCTGCAGGGAAAAACATGCAGCAAAACCTAGTCACTCTTCAAGAACTACCAATGATCTGGAAAATTAGTTTTTCACTTTAAAATAATAATCCAGATCACTAATAGTTTCTGCAGAGTGTCTAGGAAACATTTTAATAATTATGATGTATTTTATGACCATGTTCAGAATAAAAAAGACAACTTCTCACATCTCAGACACATATTAAAGGGTTAGTTCACCCAAAAATGAAAATTCTGTCATTAATTACTCACCTTCATGTTGTTCCAAACCTAAAAGATTTTCGTTCATCTTCTTAAACACAAATTAAGATATTTTTTTATGAAATCCAAGAGGTTTCTGACCCCCCATATGCAGCAACGCAATTACCACTTTCAAGGCCCAGAAAGACATCGTTAAAGACATCGTTAAAATAGTCCATGTGATTACAGTGGTTCAACCTTAATTTTATGAAGCAACGAGAATACTTTTTGTGTGTAAAAAAAAAACTAAAATAATGACTTTATTCAATAATTTATTCTCTTCCGTGTCAGTCTCTGATGGTGTTCATGTGTGCATGTGATGCTAACGCAGGAGCCGGCCAATAATGAGCCGGCATTCTGACCTGGAAGCGCTGCACTGTGTTTACAACGTGAACCGCGTCAGAGACTGACATGGAAGAAAAGAAGTTGTTGAATAAAGTGTTTTTTGCACACAAAAAGTATTATTGTCACTTCATAAAATTAAGGTTGAACCACTGTAATCACATGGACTATTTTAAAGATGTCTTTACTACCTTTCTGGGGCTTGAAAGTGGTAATTGCATTGCTGTCTATGGGGGGTCAGAAAGTTCTCTGATTTCATTAAAAAGATCTTAATTTCTGTTCCGGAGATGAACGAAGGTCTTACAGGTTTGGAATGACAGGAAGGTGAATAATTAATGACAGAATTTTCATTTTTGGGTGAACTAACCCTTTAATGCTGTGATAATTGGTAATTCTTTTTCATTTGTGAGGCTAATCTTATGCAGTAATTATTGATTACCTAATATGGAACTATCTCAGTCCTAAATTTGCTGTTTCTTACTGATTAGTTAATAGTAGTAGTTGAAGTGTTAATGTAGTACTACTCATTAGTCCTGCATTACTTCCTGTATAGTTATACCTTACTAACGACAGACCATTATTCTAAAGTGTTACCAAAAAAACTAAACTGAAACTGAATTCTGGATCATGTGAAACTGATTTGTCTAATAATTATTGCACTTTTTATTTAATAGCTTTAATAGCTGAACAGAAGCTGTACATTGTCAGATTTTGGTACAACTGGAGAGTGAGTATCCATTTTGTATTCTTGATGTGTGTGTTGTCAGGGATGCTAAAGCCTGTGTGATCCATGGCTCAGATCTGAAGGATCTCACACAGGAGCAGATGGATGAAGTGCTGAGGAATCACACAGAGATTGTGTTCGCCAGGACCTCTCCCCAACAGAAACTCATCATCGTGGAGGGCTGCCAGAGACAGGTACACACGCACACTCACCAAAATAACACATGAAAAGGATTTCAACTGTTCATTAGTAATCATAATTACAATGTCTAAGGAAATAACTGACTTTTTACACACACTCTCTGTCTGTCTGTGTCCTTTAGGGCGCCATTGTGGCCGTGACTGGTGATGGAGTGAACGACTCCCCCGCTCTGAAGAAGGCAGACATCGGTGTTGCCATGGGGATCTCGGGCTCAGACGTCTCTAAGCAGGCTGCAGACATGATCCTGCTGGACGACAACTTTGCATCCATCGTTACTGGAGTTGAGGAAGGTACGAGAGAGAGAGAGACAAAGGATATGAGAAAGGTAGAAAGAAATCCAGAGCAAGCCTGGGGCAACTCATACAAGGAAATTGTTTTCATCTATGCCTCAGATTTTGCTCTTTATTCTTTATTCTTTAATTGGATCTCTATTAGTTTCCACAAATCGGTTGCTAGTCTACCTGGGGTCCATATAAACATTTATAATATAAAATAGGATAGACGTTAAAAAAAATCAGAATAAAATGTTTAGATAATTAAAGTCAACAAAAATATGATAAAAAAACAATAAATAAAATGACAAAAAATTATATAATTTTATAGTATGGTTAGTATAGTATAATATAGTTTAATGTTTTAATAAAAAAATAAACAAAATAACAACAACAGTGAAAAAAGTAGGTAATATTTAAAACAAATAACACAATAAAGAGTTTGTTTTGATAGTAACTTTTTGAAAAAAAGGTTTTGAAATATGTATTAATTAATTCAAAATAAACATTTATTTAAAACAACCAAATGACTTATGGTTATATTTATTATATGTCAAAACAATCTAAATTAAATCGCAGATAATTAAAATAAAAGTACAATAAAATATAACAATAAATCAAATTTAATATCATTTTTTTATATATATATTTTTAATGCTTTAATAAAATTAATATTTTAAAATATATTTAATATTCAAACCAAATAATATTATTATTATTTAAATATTAATTTATTAATATAATAATTAAACCAAATGTAATATCATATTTTTATTTTCATATTTTTAATGCTTTAATAAAATTTATATTTAAAAATATCTTTAATAGTTAAACCAATTAATAAATAATATTATTATTTAAATAAAAATTTACTAAAATAATAATTAAACCAAATAATAAACACAATTGAGAGTGTCTTTTGATAGTACATTTAAAAAAAAAAAAGATTTTTAAATATGCATTAATTAATTCAAAATAAACATTTATTTTAAACAACCATATCACCTATGGTTATATTTAATATATGTATAAGCAGATAATTAAAATAAAAAAATATGATAAGAAATAGAATTTTTGATTTATTGTTATATTTTATTTATTTTATTTGTCTTTTTTTATAATATTTTTATTTTAGTGTTTTTTAATGCTTAAAAAAAACAACAATAAAGAAAAGTAGGTAATATTTAAAGCATATAATAAACACAATAAACACATATAATAAAAACAATTGACAGATTTCCTAGACAGCACAAGCATAATGCAGGGCACTTCTCTGAAAGCAAATTATCATGACAAATCTTTGAAAACAACAGCAACAAACCCAGAAACAGTCTAGTTGAATGAGAGAAAAGACTTTAATGACCCAGGTAATAATGAGTCTGTGTTTCTGTTTTTTTTCCTCTCCCAGGTCGTCTCATCTTTGATAACCTGAAGAAGTCCATCGCCTATACACTGACCAGCAACATCCCTGAGATCACTCCCTTCCTGTTCTTCATCTTGGTCAACATTCCTCTTCCTCTCGGAACCATCACCATCCTCTGCATTGATCTGGGCACTGACATGGTGAGACACATGCACATCTAATGTTTTATTTTGATAATGAACATATTCTTGTTTTCTAGTGGTAATACACTTTTTGCTGTAATACATTCATACATTAACCAATTGTTGCATGCTATCTCAGGTCCCTGCAATCTCATTGGCTTATGAAGCAGCAGAGAGTGACATCATGAAGCGCCAGCCTCGTAACCCCCACAGGGACAAGCTGGTGAACGAGCGTCTTATCAGCATCGCCTATGGACAGATCGGTTAGTGAGCTGCTACATTACAAAAATGTCTTTATTTGAGTTTTGGTTCGATTAAACTCCTGTTATCTGAAATGAACTGAATAAAAATGGCTTACTGTCTCTCTTTCTAAATATGTGTATGTAGGTATGATTCAGGCCCTGGGAGGATTTTTCAGTTATTTTGTGATTCTGGCTGAGAACGGCTGGCTTCCCAGCCTGCTGGTGGGCATCCGGCTAAACTGGGACGATCGCTCTAATAATGACCTGGAGGACAGTTACGGACAGCAATGGGTAAACATTATATTGCATCAGATTACACAAACTATCCAGTGCATATGTGATAGAACATGCTCTTGTCCAAAGCAACTTGCATTGCATTTCATTTACATTTATTTTTACATTTATATTTAGCAGATGCTTCTAAAAAGCACCAACTATCCTGTTTTCAACAGTCTTATGAAAACAAAGAATTTTGAATCATAATTTCAGTGTTGGCCTATCTTTGGCCATTGGCTTCCATCTTAGCTATTTGCTTTTGATAGTACAAGAAACCAAAACAATAAAGCAGAAGATGCTGATTTTCAAGACAGGAGGTGCATCTAAAGTGCAGAACAGAAGTTTAAGTAATAAAGATGCATCTATATAGATCTATAGAACACATTTGGAGGGATATTTCACAAGTGTCCATCAATGCAGGGAAAGTTCAAATCAGGGGTGTGTTTCCCGAAAGCATCGTTAGCCAACTATAGTCGTAAGTCCCATTGAACTCTATTGGTAACGACGAAACTTCCGACCATAGTTCGCTTTGGGAAACGCACCCCAGATCAATAGATAATAAACAACTAAAATCTAGCAAAAATATAATGTACAAAGGTTAAGTGTCAATAGGTTTTTTTTGAAAGCATTGCTTATGCTCATTTTATAAAAAATACAGTAAAAGTAATATTGTGAAATATTATTACAATTAAAAAACTGTTTTATTTTATATTTTGAAATGTAGTTTATTTCTGACTCCAGTCTTCAGTGTCATATGATCTTTCAGAAATCATTTCAATATGCCGATTAGATGCACAAGAAACATTTCTTATTATCAATGTTGAAAACATTTGTGTTGTTTAATATTTTTGTGGAAGCTATAATACGGATTTTTTCAGGATTTCTTTGATGAATAGAAAGTTCAAAAGAACAACATTTATTTGAAATAGAAATCTTTTGTTGTTATAAAAGTATTTACTGATACTTTTGATCAGTTTAATGCGTCCTTGCCAGTGTTGGGGAAAGTTACTTTTAAAAGTAATGCATTACAGTATTGTGTTACTCTTTAAAAAAGTAACTAATTGCATTACTTAGTTACTTTTTATGAAAAGTAATGCATTACATTACTTTTACGTTACTTTTTCTCACCTGGGCTGGGCTTGCTTGTTTGTTTTTAATAACAACAAAAAGTTTTTTGGCAAACGTAAAGGCCCTTTCACACCAAAAGTTAAATGAATTTTCACACAAAAAGTGAAACTCAGGCTGAAGGAAATGCATATTTACGCCTGTACAGTAGAGGGCACAGTCCAAACAAACATTTCAGCTGTGCTGCTATTCTGGAATACAGAAGAATAGGATACAGGAGAAGAAAGTTCAACACTCTTATTTCTAAATCTAAAGTAATTTTTGCTTTTTAGTATGGTTGAATTAGATTATTGAAGATCAGCAGCAAAGACATTGGTTAATAAAGTGGGATTAAATACATAAAGTATATTTTATTCATTTTGAAGAATACTGAATGTTTTCATGCAAGTGAGATGAGTAAATGCATGTTCACATTTAGTCTAGAACCATCATGTTCACACAGCGCACACAATGCCTCTGCACTTTATTTCTGTCAACATGGGGACAGGAGAGCTGTCAGTCAATAAATGTGAAAAAGTAACTTGCATTACTTATTTGAAAAAGTAACAAAGATATTTTGTTGTAAATTGAAAAAGTAATGCGTTACTTGTTACTTGAAAAAGTAATCTGATTATGTAACTCAACTTACTTGTAATGCGTTACCCCAACACTGGTCATTGCTGAATAAAAGCATTAATTTCTTAAAAAAAAAAAAAAACAACAAAACATTTGAACAGTAATATATGTAAACGTGGAGCATGCAAGAATGAGTAATCAATAATCTCTTTCTCTTAGACATATGAGCAGAGGAAGATTGTGGAGTTCACTTGTCACACAGCCTTCTTCGTCAGTATTGTGGTGGTGCAGTGGGCCGACGTGATTATCTGCAAGACTCGCCGCAACTCTGTGTTCCAGCAGGGCATGAAGTTAGTATCTCTCACAATATGTTGGTGCTAACAGAGATTTAAAACTAAGATTCTACATTTGCTGGAATTATTTGTTGGATCAAATTTAAAGATTGGGGTTTGTAGTGACTAAACCAAGGTAGCTGAGCTAAAAGATTGTGCTTGTTTGTAGGAATAAAATCTTGATCTTTGGCCTGTTTGAGGAGACGGCTCTCGCTGCCTTCCTGTCTTACTGCCCTGGCATGGATGTGGCGCTCAGGATGTACCCTCTCAAGTGAGTGTTGCGTACAAAGAAACTTCCTCATGGAACATTACAAAGCAATTAAAATAATGTGAATTCTCTTTTTTTCTCTCGTTTCTTCTCTCAGGCCCAGCTGGTGGTTCTGTGCGTTCCCTTACAGCTTCTTAATTTTTGTTTATGATGAGATCCGAAAACTTATCCTGCGCCGAAACCCAGGAGGTACAGAGCCTGAATTACTCTCTTATGCATATATATGCATAAAAATATCGATATTTATATCAAAAACCTGTAAACAGGTATCCTGTTTACAGGTTTTTGATATAAATATCGATATTTTCTCTCACATTACACTTCCATTCAAAAGTTTGGGGTCAGTAAGATTTTTTTTTTTTTTAAAGAAAAAGAAAAAAAATATTTTTGTTTTTGAAATAAGTATTATTTGTTACATTTGAAAAATAATGTAAACAATTTAAAATATGTGTAAATCATTCTAATATACTATTTTGAAGAAACATTTTATTATTAATGTCGAAAACATTTTTTCAGGATTCTTTGATCATTAGAAAGTTTTAAAAAACAGCATTTATTTAAAATATTTCTATATATTTGTAACATTATAAATGTCTTTACTGTCACTTTCGATCAATTTAACGCATCCTTGCTGAATAAATGTATTAATTTCTTTTAAAAATTCTTACTGGCCCAAAAATAAAATACAGTAAATATCTAAAATAACTATATCTATAAAATATCTATATCCTAAAATGAATCAAGGATTTTTTTTCTACAGTTTTTCACTAAATGAACCAGAAAGAAGAATAAAAACAACACATAGCAATAAAAAGCTAAACTGACCTACATACTGTATGTTTTATGTTTTGTTGATGATGCAAATGAATTATTGAATCAGAGTTCTGAATTGTTGACAGTTTAAACTGACTAAATCAAACTTAACAAATCGTAACATTATTTTTTTAATTATGGCCTTTTTCTCTCTGTTTTACTTCAGGTTGGATTGAAAAGGAGACATACTACTGAATTGTCAAATATTTCACTCATCAATTCTCCCTCATTCCCTCACTCTCTCTTTCTTAATCCCTTTCTCTATCTCTTTTTCACATTCTACCCATTCCTTCCTTATAAACTATAAAAAACTAATACAGAAACAACTGTGTTACATGTCCTATCTCCTTTCTTTTACTGAAATAAAAAAATGAGACGAGACGAGAGGACCAACAACAGAGGAAGATGACAAAACCTGTTTTTTTTCCTGCCCAAAGACTACAGCTGAATCTGCCAGAATCATAGTTGTAAGGTTTACTAATACTGTTAAACACACTGTTAGCATGTGCACACGCACAGCTTTTGTAATGGATGTCACGCATCACGTCTTTCCAAACCCAGCAGCAACTCTGTCACGGTCGACAGGGACTCCTGTACAAACACTGCCACTCTAGATTACTGTTGTACATCCCTCTCTGTCCTCGCCATCGAACAACTACAAACAACCTAATGATCATGAAATTCATTTAGACTCTCGCCCTCTGCTGGGGAAAAAGAGGAAGACAGCCGCCTCACTCCAAACCGGTCCATCTCACCTGACACCTCCTCCCTTTCTCAGTGTTTTTTCTTTCCATGTCGTTGTTGTTTTCTGAGTGTTGTTTTTATTAATCATTCATAACTTTTTTGTTCAATATTTTTTATGTTAGAAGTGTCTGAGAGCTGCTTGGTTTCATTTTTTCTCAGACATGACAAAGCACACTGCCACCCTCTCACTCTTTCTCTCTCTCTTTCTCTCTAGCTCCTCCTCTCCCTCCCTTTTTACCCTGCACTGCCCCCCTCCCTCCCTGCTCTTGCTCCTTCTGTCCGTCTGTCCGTCCCTGTCTGTTTGTGAACGATGTGAAGAAGCCTCCCTTCTCTATCCGTCCCCCCTTTTCCTATTCCCCTGTTAAAAAAGAGAAAATTCAATCTTTCTGTGTCCTAGGAAAAAGAGATTTCTCTCTAATGTCATTGTTTAAATAAGTGCAGAAAAAATGGAATAAAAGCAATGTACCAATATGTGAATCAACAGCAAAAAATGAAATAAAAAAGAAGGATCTCTCTTTTCTCAGCTTGGCGTCAGTTTGTTTTTGTGTCTGATGTCTGGCATGAATTCTAATGAAATATTACACATTCTTTTGTGTAATTTACAGGCATTTCAGGACATTTAAAGGGATAGTTCACCCAAAAATGAAAATTTTGTCATCATTTACTCACGCTCACGTTGTTCCAAACCAGTATACGTTTCTTTCTTCTTTTGAACATGAAAGAATATATTTTAAAGAATGCTGGTAACCATACAGTTGACGGCACCCATTGATTTCCATAGTATTTTTTTCCTACTATGGAAGTCAATGGGTGCCGTCAACTGTATGGTTACCAGTATTCATTAAAATGTATTTGAGCACAAAATCAACACTTAATATATATATATATATATATATATATATACACTACCAGTCAAAAGTCTGGAAACATTACTATTTTAAAAGTCTCTTATGCTCATTAAGGCTGCATTTATTTCATGATAAATACAGAAAAAACAATAATATTGTCAAATATTATTACAATTTAAAATTATGGTTTTCTATTTTAATATACTTTAAAATATGATTTATTTCTGTGATGCAAAGCTGAATTTTCAGCATCATTACTCCAGTCTTCAGTGTCACATGATCCTTCAGAAATCATTCTAATATGCTGATTTGATACTCAGTTATTATCAATGTTGAAAACAGTTGTGTTGCTTAATATTTTTTTGGAACCTGTGATACTTTTTTCAGGATTCATTGATGAATAAAAGGTTAAAAAGAACAGCATTTATTCAAAATATAAATCTTTTCTAACAATATAAATCTTTACTATCACTTTTTATCAATTTAACACATCCGTGCTGAATAAAAGTATTAATTTCTTTCAAAAAAAAAGAAAAATTTACTGACCCCAAACCTTTGAACAGTAGTGTATATTGTTACAAAAGATTTCTATTTTAAATAAATGCTGATATTTTTTTACTTTTTATTCATCAAAGAATCCTGAAAAAGTATCACAGGTTATAAAATAATATTAAGCAGCACAACTGTTTCCAACATTGATAATAAATCAGCATATTAGAGTGATTTCTGAAGGATCATGTGACACTGAAGACTGGAGTAATGATGCTGACAATTCAGCTTTGCATCACAGAAATAAATTATATTTTAAAGTATATTAAAATAGAAAACCATAATTTTAAATTGTAATAATATTTCACAATATTACTGTTTTTTCTGTATTTATTATGAAATAAATGCAGCCTTAATGAGCATAAGAGACTTCGTTCAAAAATATTAAAAATAGTAATGTTTCCAAACTTTTGACTGGTAGTGTGTGTATATATATATATAATCAAGAAATCATTTTATAGGAGTGAATCATATTGTAGTGCATCCAAATGTCTTAAGATAATGTTTTTATTATTATTATTATTAAAACCATCATAATGTACAAAAATAGTGCACGATATATAAATACTTTACAATTTAAGTAAAATATCTTTTTTGCAGTATGATAATGGTAGTTTGGGGGTGAGAAATGTGAATAAATGTCATGAAAATATATTATTTTATTATTATTTTGTTATTTTGGGCTTAAATTTAACCTACACTGTAAAAAAAATATTTTCATGATTTGTTATCAGAAAAATTTTCTTTTGTCAAATCAACTTCAATAATTATTGTGGTTAAGATAACAATATTTTGAGTTTCTGTTGATTAAACCAATTGCCTTCATTGTATTAACTCAATTTTTTAATTTCAATGAACTCAAAATTTTAAGGCAACTAGGTAATTTTTTTTTTTAAGTTAAATCAACAATTCTTTTTTACAGTGTAAGTTCCTGACCAGCTTTGTAAGATTCAGCAAGTTAATTGTAGTCAGATAATAAAAATATCAAAGCTATTTGTTCGATAACATGTACAGTCCGAGAACTTTTACCTCTGTAATGGGTTTTCTCTGAACTCTGAAGACTGTTAATGTTTTTACTGTCATTAATTCACTCTCACAGGTTTATAACCTTCTTTATCGTAGGTTTTATGAGTTCAGTGCTATGACATTTATAGAGGTGGCTTCTCCCAAAATAATATCACAACAATAATCACATTAAACATCTTGCTTGAAACCACTCACTAATATTTTAGTAACATTCGTCATTTTGAGAATGTTGTTTTTCAATACCATTTCAAAACAGAAGGTTATAAATTTAATTTGAGATATAAAATAAATCCTGTAAATAAATAAATAAAATAAAATTGCTTTTTCGCAGCCACATCACCTAGAGGTGTGGGTCACCCTGTTTAAAGAGTGCCTGCACACACAGATAGAGACAAAGGGCCTATAACACCTTATATATTTATACAGGCTGTTATATATATATATACAGTTTGGGTTTTTATATGAAAGAGAAGGAGGAGACGGGCTGCAGTAAAGTCTTTGATGAATTCCCTGGTTACATTCAGCTGCTGTTTCATTTTGATGATGAAGAGGGCTCACAAACACACACACACACACACACACACACACACAAAACCACCTCTAAAAACAGAATTACAAACATGCCTTGAAGCCAACTCTCCAAAATAACAGAAATATGTCTCCTCATTATGAAACACACACACATACACACACGCTCCCCTTGTCAGCTGTCCTGCCTGCTTTAATCTTTCTGCTCAATGCAGACCCCCAATCTCTCTCTCTCTCTCTCTCCCCCTTTCCCCCTCTCCCTCTCTCGCTCCACTGTTCTGTGTGATAGAATATCGATCGCTTGCCTCGTCTCAGCAGAAAGGGGGAAGGGAGGGGGCAATGGTCAGATGTGCTCCAAGGTTGTCTCCTTGGCAACTGATAGGTTGAACCGGATAGGTCACAGGGTTGCCATGGTGCCTAGGTCGTCAGGGTCACAGAGAGGGGGAGGGGTCATCGGGCTGACCAGTAATGTTTGGGTGATGAGTAATTGTGGACATGCTCTGTGTTTGGGTGAGTGAGTGCAGGTGGGGATGGCAGTCATGTTCATTCAGCTCATGTTTGGCTCTTGTGTACATTCTTAAAAATAAAAGGGGTTTTCACAGCAATGCCATAAAAGAAACATTTTTGGTACCTAAAAAACCTTTTTGTGAACTGTTCTTAAAATAACCATTTTTTTGTTTGTGTGAAGAACATTTTAAGATATTATTTTCCTCTATAAAAACCTTGTAAGGTTGTATGGGTGTTAAAGGTTCTTCATGGAACTATTGATGCCAATAAAGAAACTTTATGTTTTAGCTGCTCTCTACTTCACACACACACACACACACACACACACACACACACACAATAACAGGTTACAAACAGACTATGTATGATTACACATTTCATAAGATGGCGCTCTTTGCTACAATAGTTTTAGGCCTATTCAAACAGCCCAAGTAAAGAGTTCAACTTTGACGTGTTTAAAGGACAAATTTTCAAATAATAATATTAAAGTCTCAGATCAGTTGCTCAAATCAGCTTCTGTTCTTCAAAACTGCTTTACTATTATAAGAGCATAATAGTAAAAAAAGAAGTCATTTTCGCGCGTTTTCTTGAGGCCTATATATGTAGGGTATAAAATACTTTTTGTGATATATTTGTTATATGTAAATCTATAATAAACCATATAATGACCATAGACAATGACATGGATCTTGAGCGGCAAACTGTTGCTATGGTTACCTCCTGAGGCGAACGGGACTTCTGTCCGTGAGCGTCCATGTTAGTGCACTTTGACTTAACTTAAACTAACTTTTGTGGTTACTGAAATTGTTGAAATCTATGTATTTAAGACTCCCTCAACCTGATTTTACTTCATATGGGGTGTTCAATTCTTAGTCATTCTCCTCAAGGCATTTGGGGTGAGACTTACCGTTCATAATGTTATGTTTCATCCTTGTAGAGAACGATTCACACCGCGAGATGGCGACCAAACTCGCCAAATCATGTGATTTCCTTTTAATACATTTTTTTGAACGCCGAGTTCAAGATTTCAATGGAGATTCAAGATTCTTTCTAAGTTCATCCTTATATCCAGGTGATATTCTTAACACATTTATGCATATGCACACTTTTGCTTACTTATCACACAAATGAGGCTTCTGACAAGATTTACTATTGAAAAATTACGTTACTCTTTAATTATTTTATTCTTGTGTTCCAGCCAAAAGGGATTAAAAAACAAGACGTAAATTATTTTGTTGCTAGAAAATAAACTAATAGGTTGGTTATAAACTGTGATTATGAGGCTCTTACCTTACTGATTTGTATTTAGACTACGTTAGTATTTACATTGTGTAAATTTTTTGTTTACATGACGTTAGCAGACGCTTCCTCTCAAAAACGACTCGACTCAACTCAAATTTAGAGTCAAGTACAGAGAAATGTGCGATAGTCACAAAAATAAATAAATAAATAAATCCAGCTTGTGTTTTGGAACACAGTAGTTGTTTTTAGTTGGAGCAAGGTGGTTAGTTGAGCAGCCACCATGTCCCAAAGTACACCTTAAACTGGTATGACTGGTTGCATATATATGATCAGCTAGAAACTAATTGCTATGCTCCAAAACACAGCAGCCATCTTAAGCTGCATTTCCAGTGTATGTACAAAGCTTTGGCCTAAAAATCCAGTAAGAAACTACTACACAAGAAATTAATATTGATTAATCAGTAGTACCAATTCACACTAAATCTTAGTGGAACAGCAGTGGATTAATTAAGTTTTGATATGAAGCCAAATGTATGTTTTTGTGGAGGTAACACATGACAAGATGTATCTGAATTTGATTTTAACTGATCAGCTGTTCTGATATTTGATATTTGGGGTTTGTTCCAATGAAGAACCAGGATAGAAATGGATGGACGAGCAGGAACTCTTCACGTTAAGGGGATTTAAGCCACTAGTAGTGGCTGATCGCTGTGACCAGACTGGGTTGTACGAGTTTGATGAAGGATTTTAGGTAATGGTTCTGTGGGCCATTGGCAGCATTGCAGGTTGGGAACAGTGTCCTGCGTTTAATTCTTAGTTACTGGCAGTCAGAGAGAGCTGAGCACAGGCGGAAAATGAGAGAATTTCCAGAGGTTAAATACAAGTCGAGCGGCAGCATTGTGGATGCGCTCGAAGGACCGTATAGCAGATACAGGTGGACCAGAGATGACTGAGGTGCGGTAGTCTATCTGTGATTTAATAGAGCCATGACAAGCACTATTAGTGTTATTCGACATATTCCTTTTCTTTGTTGAGAGCTCTGAACCATAAAAAGTTATCTTAAAACTGGCATTAACCCTATAAATCCCACTGTATCATATTTGATACACAATTTTCTAATTATTAACATGACCAAAACTTAGCTAAAAAAAAAATACTACATTTTTTTCAGCAAGTAAAAGACCTTTTTTGTATAATTCTGAAAATGTCCACCTTCAGGTCGAGTCTTTTTGCTTTAAAGTCTTAAGAATAACTTTTATATTGCTAGTGATTTCAAGATGAACACTTATTGGACTGAGGCAATTTAGGTTTCCTTGATTATCCATTCCTCTTTTTTTCTTTTTTTCCCTTTTTTTAGAAAAATCATGTTAAAATGGGAGTATCAGATACAATCAGGCTTTTGAGAAACATATTTATACATTTCTCAATCATAATTTTATTGCACTGTAGTTTTTTTTTTTTTTTTTTTTGTTGGGGCAAAACATAATACAGAGCTTTGATCATAAAACTAAGCATTTAAAAATCATCTTGTGAGATACAGAGTGATAGCTGATATTTTTAGGCATTTTATGTAAGTAGTCTTCTGTACTGTTATTAAGATCTCATTGATTTACAATACAAGCTTTCATAATTTAATAATTTTGGCCATATAAATATCTGCAACCACATCAAATTGCATATTCAGGCTTAGTTTGGGAACTTTACAGTCATTGATGCAATGATATCTTGAATACTTGCATGCAGCTTGAAGTCAACATGAAATGTTATTTCAACCCATTTTAAAAGTGAAGAAGGATATTTAATGACAAAAAAAATATTTTATCCATTGGAAAATTGTTGAAGATTTTGATGAAATATTACAAAGCCAAAGATTCTTTCTTTGGAACAGAGTGCACCGATGAATCTTGTTTAAAGAAAGTAAATAGCGTAGGTTTTGAATTCACAATGACTTTAAGAGGCAAACATTTTATCTAATAATACTGTGCCAGTTTCATTAGAGTATTACAGACGAATATAACCCTGAGCTTCAATTTTTATACATGCAGAATTATAAAGCTCATCCATTAAGTCAAGTATGATGGATTTCAAATGTGTCAATGTCCCACCCTCAATAACTCTCAGGCTTTCTCACAAATGTGCCCCTCTTCCCCATCAGTATCTACTCGGTCGTCATGGAAACAGCCAAGATGCTGGGTACAACAAGGGAAAGTGAGAGAAGGAGAGATGGAGGGTGAGGGACGCAGGAAAAAAGTGTCTGAAGGTCGCTCACAGATTAAAGGTTGGTGATGACAACTCAGACAAAAGGTTCAACTTTGGGTCCTCATGTTAGTAACATTAACAGTATTCAATGCTGTATTTTTGCGTAGTCCTGCACAAACCCCCAAATATATCGCACTTGGTTGTTGTTCCATCGGTTTCTCGCCATGTCACGCCCATTGATCTTCCACTTTCTTTCTCGCTCACTCTTTCTCCCTGAAAGAGCCAGATGGGGTGAGCGTTTTTTATTCTCGGAGGCCTCCTGCACGTGCCTCCTATTCAGAGCCTTAAAGCGTTTAATTCATGAGGGGTTTGATTCTACAGAGAAGGGGCCTCTACATCCCTCCCTCCGCCCGCGTTCTTTCGCCCCTCTCGCTTTCTCTGATCCACTCTTACACCATCTTATTTCTTCCCCTGTTCACCTCACTTTTCCCCCCCTCTCAGCTCCTTTATTCACTCCCTTCCTCTCTCTGAACGTTTCTTTCCTTCAAACATTTCTATATTTCTGTTGCTTCCCCTCCATTCAGCCTTTTTTACCTCAGCATTCTGTTTGTTTACTGTTCATAACTAAATTTCATATTTAAAAAGATGGCCTTACCTTTTGGAAAAATGCAATGGTAAAAATGGTAAGTTTAATAATAGTAACTGTCATTGGCAAAGAAATGGTGCTTTAAGCTTGGGTCTTTCGTTTCATATAGATGCATAGAGTATGTGTAAGATTGACCCTCCCGCTCTCTGATAATTACACATTGAGTTAGTGACCATTATCCTGTCAGGTGCCTGTTTGATAAAGCCGTGATAAACCTTTCTCCTGTCCTTGCTTTGCTCTCTCGCTGTCTTTCTCTGTTCTTGAATTTCAGAGCTGGTTGTCTCCGATAGCCTGAGATTCTTACCTTTTTAAAAATACAATGTAGAAATTTGGACCTGGTCGTCCTTGGAAACATCCTCACCTTTCACCCACTAGCTAATATTTTTGATTAGCTTGAATCGGAAATTGGTTTATTTTCATAAACACAGCTGTAAACATTTTAAAGAAGTTTAAACAGGTTCACAAAAATCAAGGACATGTATTTGTAATCCAAGACAAAGGTGTACATGTCCGGTATGCATATTTTGACTATTTAGCCTATGTATGAATATATTTGTGTAATTTGCTTAATGCTTTTGTAAACGTATTATAAATGTATCTATAGGTTATAAAATGACAGAACAGAGTAAGCGTAACTAAGGGGAAAATGTGCGCACGTGCTCAATTCTGCTTTAAAATACACGTGTTCCCTCCATTTTGACGACCTCTCCACCTGTCGAGGGGACCCCGGTGGCAGAAACAGTGGGATTATTTAGTGCCGTTGGGCTTTAATTGATATTGAATGTGGTCAATATTTATTCAGCTTCAGTTAACGCGAAAATAATAAGGCCTTATGTTCGCGACCGGTGTGTTCCCGGATAGAGAGGCCGATGCGCCGTCGAGTGAAAATCGATGAACACACTGAGTTAATTATGAGAAATCAATTAAAAGGATGGAATTGTGACTTTTATAAAGAGCGAACTGCCATCGGGATATCGACAGGTCGAGAGGGGAGCGAGAGACACTTCCTCCCAGCGCGCGCGAGTGTTTGAAGTCTGGAGCGCGCGGCTGGTATCTCTCTATCTAAAGAGACGGAGAGAGAGACAGACAGTCGGAGAGAGAGACAGACAGACAGAGAGAGAGAGACGTGCTGACATCAACTACAAAGATTCAGTGAACATCTTCCAGGTTTAAACTCCGTCTGTCTGTCTTTAGGAAGCTGTATTGGCAGTGTAAAGGGCTTCACGACGCAACGTATTTAAGTTATATTTAATAGAGCTGTACATTTATGACATTAGAAAACTGAGCATTGTGTGTATAGATATTTTAATGCTTAATTTGTCAAAAAAAAAGTGTCCACTTTTACCTGACTTCACCCTACGTAACCATGCTTAAGACATGCTTAAACATTCTTTCTCTTCTTTCCTCACATTCTTTTTTTTTTTCTTCTTTTTCTTTTGCCATCATACACCAGTTCGTTTAAGGGTTTAATGGTGAAGTTATTCTAAAGACATAATTTGAGGACTAAGAAAACACGGATTTAAGATTGGATCTTATCCTTTCAATTTTATGGTTTGCCTTTGTTAAATGAATATGATATTTAACAAGATGTTTCCATTTCTTGTCTGCAAAAAGAAAAAAAGATACACACACGTATGTGTGTGTGTAGCCTATAGGTTTTTATTATTCTTCAGCTTTATCATTATTCAGCAAATATACAATATCTAAACTTTTCGTGCGTTCACTGGTCTATTTCAGAACGGAATGAAATCTAATCGCGTATGTTTCTGTTTATAGTCTAATAATTTAATATTTTTTCGATTAGTCCAGTGTTTAATCCAATGTTTGCTATAAGTTTTTTAGTTCTTCGTACCTTCAAGCAACTTGCCTGTAGGGGTATTTAGTGTAGTGCTTAAGAAATAAATAATCGAATTTACAATTTATTTTAAATAGCCTAATAGTAGGCTATTTCATTGCTTCAATATTTCCTCTTAGATGTGTGATGTTCATGATGTTACATTTTTATTATTGCTAAGTGGTTACAATTTATAATATGGAAGCATTTGCATGTATTGTTTAATTATGCATTAACATGTTTGCATTTTTGCATATTCAAAATATTCAAAATGCAAACATGCTCTACATAAGATTTTAATCTAACGAACATTAAAATGTTTAGTGTAAAATAAACGCAATTTATGTACAAACTTAATATTAATTCTAGTGTCTTAATCCCTTTGACTTTAATCGTCAGATTTCGATTAGGAACTGAAAGAATGTTTACTACAGTCTTTTTATTTACGACCTGAAAGAACGTTTAGATATTAATTTAAAAATGCAAATGTGCATTTATTAAATACTAGTTATAGTCAAATTGTCGGGTAAGAGTATTATTAAAGCGTGCGCATGCTTTGATAATTTATGTTATGAATATATTTGTTTAATGTGCTTAATGTTTATTTAGATTTATAATAAATATATCCATTTCAAATGACAGAATTACTAAAAGGAAACTGAACGTGCAGTTGTTGATAAAAACTAAATGGGAGATGTAAAATATACGCAGTGGTCCAGTATTTGATTTACTTTACATCCTTTTTGTGGTGTTACGTACTGCTTTAGGATAGAAATATAATTAATGTAAATATTTATTATCATATGCATATGCTACAAATAAATTAATATTTTGTAAAGTATTATCTTAATTATTCGTGTAAATAACTCAAAATCACGTAAAAAATATTGCATAATTACATGATAAATCGGTGAAATACAATATTAATATTTCAAGATATTTAATAAATATTAGTGTGGACATATCGTTTGAATTTTATAACTAAATGGGAGTATAGATGAGTGTGAACCTTACTATGTTTTGTCTTGAAGGACTCGTCAGGTTCGTTGTTTTCACTGGTATTTATTTCGCTCACCTCGGCAAAAAGCTGCAAAATAGTATCGATCTTTCAGTTTTACCAACAATTTAAACAACAACTTATTGTCCAAAAGACTTTGACGATCAAAATAAAAATGGAGAAAAAAACAACCCTGACATTAACGTTAAAAAATACCATTTGTCCAATGTGCAAAGCTGTGCAAAGCCCATTAGCTCACGACCTCAGTGTCAAAGGGCAGCTGGTCAGTCTCCAGACGCTCTGGCCGCGCGAGCATGCATCGTCTTCTCTCTTTATTGCTCTATATTTCATTAGTGAAGAAGCACATGCCCAGCATACACATCAAAACAATATAAAATATCAGAAATCCAGAGATATAGACTTTATATTGTGGTAGTGTAAATATCCATACCTATTCACAATTGCTACCTATTTTTACTTAAATGAAAACTAAACCTAGACTATTTAAAATATTGTATCAAGACATAGGCTACATAAAATTATTTTATTTTCCTTATATAATTGTATAATATGAATTATATGCTAAATAATAGAAAATGTGTAATGTATGAAAGTGAGTGTATAATAGAAAATATTTAACTGTTCCTCCAAAATAATACATTTTATAGATATTAAATAATGATATTTCATGGTGGCTTCATGGTAAACCATGGTGGTTTACTTGTACTTAATTTTGCTGAACACATGGACCATAGACTGGAAACAGTGTGTACTCTGCAGTGGATGTCATATTTGGTCTGTTTGTAATCAATAGCTTTGATTATCTTGAGCTGATCATTGACTTTTTGATGTGCCATCATAAGGAGAGTCAGTGAGGTATTGACCTCCAACTCTGATGCTTTGTGTGTGCTTATATCAGAGACCAAACCAATGTGTGCATGCATTTGTGTTTTTTAAACGTAAGTTGCATTATGTTTTTGCTATATTCATACAAACAAAAAAAAATTAAATAGATAAATCCAAAAAGTTAATTTGAATAAGTTGAAATGATGATATTATTCTCTACCATTGCCAATATAGAGGTTTGTAAAACATTTATCCATCAATTTTTTATGTGCAGAATGAATAAAATGATTTGATTGTTTTGCGACAAACACACATACGCATGCACACACACGCCTGTTTCGTGAGCTCTGTGCTGGTTGGTTGTCCAGGTGGTTAGAATGCGGGCAAGCGATCAAGTTGAGGGGTTGAAGGTCAATTTCATCCCAGACGAATGACCTCATTCGCTGCAGGCTGACCCCTGTGGTCAAACTGGTAAGGGGAGGAAAGAAAGAGATAAATAGAGAGAAAGAAAGAAGAAACGATTGGCATTGGGGCTGGTCATCTAACAGTCATGATGTTGTTGTCTTAGGTGTTGTGTGAATTTTCCTTTGGTCAGATTCTGCCATTGTCTTTTTATATTAACTAGATTTTCACTCTCTGTTTATACGTCGTTCTCTCTCTCGTTCTCATGAATTAACACCTGACCTTGACCACTGACACTGAACCTAACCTTCAAGAGTGCCTAAACATCAACCCCCACGGCCCCATAACACACACACATACATAAAGAGAAACAAACACACACAGATGTCCAGCTTGTGTGAGTAAATGTCGCATCATGAATTGCACTTTAATCTATACCGGTTTCTCCTCTAAGTATTGCTCTTTTTTTATTTAATACCATAAAAAGAGAGCAATGGTGTATATCTTATTTTCTTTTGCTTTTTTATTTATTTTGAGAAAACTATAATAATAATGACTCCCCTAAATACGATTCCCTTTCACAAAATGTGAGTTTTGTCATGTAGTGTAATGTAGTATATTTTTTCAACAGCTATAAGTGGTAAATTTTCACTGGCAGCAACAATCACCCTAGCTATGCATGCACGTGCACACACACACGCACAACAGATAACAAAAATATACACATTAAAAATAGGCTATAGGCTAAAAAATAGGCTTATTATTTATATATATAACATTTTTTCTTTTGTCAAATCAACTTCAATAATTAATGTGGTTCAGATATCATATTTTGAGTTTCTGTTGATTAAATCAATCGCCTTTATTGTATTAACTCAATTTTTTTAATTTCAATGAACTCAAAATTTTAAGGCAACCAGGTAACTTTTTTAAGTTAAACCAACAATTCTTTTTTACAGTGTGTGTGTGTATATATATAGACATAAGAAACAAGGCACAAATGCGGGAATGCAAGGCCAGGAGAAAAACGCTAACCACAGAATTCTCCAGACTAAGTATTTACACTCCTATAGGTTTTGTTACTTCTCCTCCCCCAAACACCCCTCTCTTTCTTTCTTTCTTTCTCCTTCTTCCTGCTTAATCCCTGCCTACTTCACCACATGTTTTCTAATCCCAAATATCAGAGGTATCCCCCCCTCGCCTTTGAGCCCCTAATGCTGTAACCTCCTTTGATACAACCTTCTTTGCTTCCTCTTCCCCTTTTTTTCCTTCATCTTATCACTCACTCACACTCCCTGCAGTTGTCCTCTCGTGCCTTGTGTATTGTTTCCTTCAGTTCTTTCTCTTTTGTGTTTAATTTACATTTTGTTTGTGCAATTTATTTTTCTGCAATGAGGTCTACCTTAATATACAAATAATTTCAATTAAATGCATTTTAAAATATACATATTATTTATTTATTGATTTCTTGATGGAAAAAAAAAATCCATGAAAAATTATTTAATGCTGTATTTTCTTGTTTACTGTGTCTTGATGTTGTTCAAGTGTGAGAATATGTATCCTCATGTGCATGTTGGTTCATGTTGCCAAGTGTCATATCAATAGGTTAATAGGTGTAGTGTCACATTCAGTAAGTCGCTGATTAGTTGGCACTTCACCAATCCATACACTAGTCAGGAGTCATAGACCCTTCCGCATTGATTTCCCCCTCACCTTAAGAATGAGGTAGAGGTCGGCATGAGGTTCAGGTATTGATCGACCCCAAATCACAACCCACCCGCTCCTAGTCAACCTGTGCCACCATAGCTATCCCATGCTTTCATAGGGTGAGGCTTTGCTCTGCTTCTGCCTCACCTGATTGGCTGGATGCGGCTAGGTCAAGGTGCGTCTGTAATTGGGCCTTGTTTTGATTGACAGCTAGGTTTACATGCTTACCCATGGATGAGCGCCCCTGTGTTTGACCATCTGATGGGACCGTTGAACCAACTGCTACGCTCGCGCATAAAAAACATGGCCACGGATATGCGCGCTAACCTTTGACACCCTAATTTGCTTAGTCACCATTTAAAGTTGTGTGATGGTCCATTTAGGTTGGCCGTCGTCCATAATTGAGTCCCCTCGCCAGCACTCGTTCATTATTTGTGTCAGATAATTCCTCCCTTCCCCTCTCCCGTCTGCTTTTTCTGCCTTTTCTTCACTGCAGGATAATTACATGTCATAGTCCTCTGTTTTTTCTTCATCTCCACCAGTTTCATTGACTCTCTACATCCCTTTTCCTCGCCCACTTCCCTCTATCAATGTTCAGCTTTTCAGCTTCCTGATTCCCAGCTGTAATCTCATCGGCGTTGCTCCCCTCTTTCTCCTTTTTCCCCTCTCCCTCTCTCTCGTCTCCACTGTGTAAGCAAGAGAGTAGAGGTTGTTAAACATTTTTCTTCTCTCTTAATTGTTTTGACTTGTGCCATCGGCATCCCGATTAGGGCCCATTGATTTCCTAGTGCTAAGTGCATTGATTTCTACATTTCTTATTGATCTCGGTTCTAAATCTACCCACACACAGTCTCAATGCACAAGGCGAGACAGAGGGAGAGAAAGAGAGAGGGGAGGAATCTGTTAAGTGTGTCATATTGTTACCCTCAAAAGGAGTTAAAAACTTATTAGAATTACCTGGAAAGTAGGTGTGGCTCTAATGAAATGGGTAGTTCATAAATACTGAGTCATTGGATGTTTACTTATGTTTGATTACTTAAATCATCAAAATTTACTTTGAAAACCTTTTTAAAAATTATATATTAAATACTATATTAATTAATAAATATTATATAATTTTGTTATGCATATTCTTATATAGTTAAATGATTTGTTTATATTTTTTCAATGAAATTTAGTACATAAACATCCATTTTTTTTTTTATGCAAAAGTACAAATCAGCTGACTAAACAATGGATATATAATAGCACACACTTATTTACCCCACCACACACACATGCTCAGAATAACACGCATGCTTTACCTTTTGCCTCTGCGTAGCCACACACACACACTTAAACACACACTCGGCACCCCATAAAGATCACAGACGGGGTATTGGGGCTTTATCCTCTTCCGCTGTAACGGTGGATCACATATTCAGCAGGCCTCTGACGGGGCAAAATCAGCTCCCCCTCTCAAGCTAGTCTGCGCGCTACTGATAGCCCCGTCCATGTCATAGCATTAGGCCGCTGCAGGCCGCTGCGGGCGAGACACATCGCCAGCACTTTGGGGGTCGATGTCTTTTACTAGCGCTGACTGCTGGATCTTCAGCTGCTGTTTCCCAAGTCTTTGATCGTGTTAAAGCTAGCATAGCGTGGAATGATGGTAGAATCTGTATGAAATGGAAAAGACTTTTTGTGGTGGGTCCTGTAAAGGATGCATTAATAAAAAAGAAATAAAAAAATCTTGTTTGTGAATTTTAGCCCCCATAAGCAAATGTGTGAAATCGAAATATTGTAAGAGTGTTTGGAAGGCTATGCAAGAAAAGCTCAACAAGGCAAAAGATGTAAGCAGCCTAGTATACAGTCTGACTGTATCTGAGATTATAAAGGACATTTGTTGTAGTATACTTAAAGTCATTATAATATTAACTACATTGATAATTGAATATCTTATTCTTCACCCTTCATCCCAGATGTTAAAGGGTTAGTTCACCCAAAAATGATATATTTTTTTTTTATCCTCATAGAAAGCAACAAAATTACCACATTCAAGGTCCAGAAAGGTGTTAAAGACATATTTAAAACAGTTCATGTGACAACCGTGGTTCAACCTTAATGTTATGAAGGGACGAGACTAAAACTAATAACTAATAACTTCGGCCAATATTAAGCCGCCGTTCGGACATAAACACGGAAGTGCTGAACTGCATTCACTGCATAAACAGCGTAGGAGAATGACAGGGTAGAGAAGAAATTGTTGAGTAAAGTTATTTTTGTTTTGTTTTTGCGCACAAAACGTATTCTCGTCGCTTCATAACATTAAGATTGAACGACTGTAGTCACGTTGACTATTTTAATGATATATTTACTACTATTCTGGACCTTGAATGTGGTAATTTCATTGCTTTCTATGGGGGATAAAAACAAACAAACTTGGATTTCATCAAAAATATCTTAATTTGTGCTCCGAAGATGAACGAAGGTCTTGTGGGTTTTGAAAGACATGAGGGTGAGTAATTAATGACAGAAATTTCATTTTTGGGTGAAGTAACCCTTTAACGGTGCCACTTTATCAAATTATAAATCCATTAAACAAGAAATATCATAGAGAACTACAAATCCCACCATTACCTGCCATTGATGAGCATGCTATTTGTCAAGAAGACAAGATCCAATGTCTATTGAAGATAAAGAGAAGACAACATTAGCACTGTGCAATTATTACCCAACTGCGTGTGTTAAAAGAGAGCGGCACGGAGGATGGATTTGTATTAAGGGTATTGGCAGTCTTGAGCTGGGTATTGACAATATGTCAGCACTGATCATTAGATCAGCTGAACAGAGAAAGTGTGCGAGTCCCTGCTTGAATCACTTCTAACTCCATCATTCAGGAATTTAACAGACGATGGCTAAAGTATAGTAAAAGTTGATCATTTTTTACATCCTTGTGATTATGAGATGTGTAACACGCAAAGATTGCGTAAAAGAAAGTAGATTATATTCTGTATGTGTAAGCGAAATCTAGAGTTGTTTTACGTATCTGTCTGTGTTTGTGAGAAAGAATGATATTTGTATTATGTGTACCAGTGTGTGTGTCCAAGGGTTGCACCGCACTGGGAATGTGTCCTAGCCACAGTATTAGCTGCTTGTTACAGCAAGAGGGGGTGTTGATATAATTGTAAGCTGGTATTGATTGGGGCGCCTTGTTATTGATGAGAGAGAATTTAATTCAACCAACGCATTTGTCAACATGACATTGCCATTTAACGATGAACTCTTTCACTATCGCTGTCTGGTTCACCCACCCAGTCACACACAGGAGGAAGTTTCTTTTTATGTGTGCACTGGGTAATGATTATTTCTATTGATCGCCAAGTTGTTTATTTTTTTATCACAACAAGAACAACAACATAAATGGTGATAATGAGGACAGAAATAATATTAATATCTGCCAAAAAGAAAAATGTGCATAATCATTTTACAGTCACTTTATTTTCTTCACACTTTATACATTGTGGCAGGTGCTTAAACTGTTTTAACTAATGTCTTGGTACATTTGCAATAGTTTTTTTCTGAAAGGAGTTTTTATGTGCATTTGATTTTTAGTTTTATTTTTAAAATGATAACATGTCAGTCATAATGGCTACTGGTGTCCAGGGACATACTATGAGCTGACCATTGAATGTAACCAAATGGAAATGTCATATTTGGAAACTGTGTTTCAGTCTGCACACCTTTCTTCCTTCTCCGCGTTATAGACGCGCAAAACACACTATATTCTACAAGAAATAATTGCTTTTGTCTGGAAGGAGTTTGGATGGGGGGGTTCGCAACGCGTGCCCTTTCAGGCGAGGGGGATTCGTGAAGGACAACTTGTCGCTTCTTTATTTTTTTTTTTTTCTTCCGTTCCCCCCTCTTGCTCGTTGGACACGCGGATGTCATCTGTCAAATGGAGGGGGGTGCTTGGGGACAATAAAGCCCAAGGTACCATTGTGAGTCTGTGTTGCAAGAAAATATGATTTAAAAATATATATATATATATATATAGTATGGTATTAAAAAAAAAAAATCAAATAGCAATTAATGTATCTTCCAAATCATAGCCTACATATTACATACAATGAAGTTGTATGTATTTTTTTCTTATGATACCCTGGCCAATAATCGATCTAGGCTATATAAAATCTCTCACCTCGGATATAGAAGAATAGATAGTCAGTTAGATAGATAGAGACAGGAAGATTGGGGCGAGTGTGAGTTTGGGGGTAGGGGTGGGGGGGGGATCAAGCGCTGCGCTTTCGATTTTTCCCGTATTGACTGCGATGTTTAGCGTATAGATTTTTCTATTTAAAAAATCTATGTCGGCAATAATCTGGAGTGTAAGTGCGCGGCATAGATTGTAGCTTTATTACTGACAGCATTCAATGTGTCGGAAAGAGGGAATGAAAGGTAGAATCGGAGAGAGAGAGAGAAACCCTAGACTAGCAATAGACCAAATGAAACTTTTGTGAGGTAGCGATAATCGGTTTCTGTTTGTTGCCTATTCACAATTTAATCAGCTAAGCTACGTTAAATAATCACCATAACATATCAATGTCTTCTTCATAGGATGGTCGCTTATATCGACCGTATCTTTTCCACAGACATATACCTGCATGTAGATGAGGATATAATCACCTGATGTAAGCCACTCGGTGAATGTGTGTAAGCCTATCGATCAGCGGCCCACCGCGATCATCAGAGTCATCATAATGAAGAGTAATCAAGCGATCAATACGCAGGATAGCTTGCCTTATATGGGATTAGTAAAAAAAAAAAAAGGGAAGGGAAGGGGAGGGGAGGTATGGATGGAGGGAGAGAAAGGGGGGCGGGGGGAGTATAGCGGCTGCTCCTCTCGTTTCAGTGTTGCTTTCGTACCGGGAGGCGGACAGAGCTCGCAAGCTACCGGGGTTCCCAGATAACGGGACTATCGTAACGGACACACACGCACACACAGACGGATGGTGGTGGGACAGAGCCAAAGAGCTGAATTCCGCTTAACGGGTACCGTGTTGTTTTCTTTTCGTTCAGTTTTAACATTTCGTGCGCAAGCAGTGTTGCTTATTCATTTATTTATCGATTGATTGCGTTTTAATTACTGGCTCGTGAGTGGAAACGAAAGGGGGAGCGTGTGGAGCCGCTGCGTAGCCTTATACGTACGTGATTACTTAAATATATTAAGCGATTATATTATATTTTATACAAAAAAAAAAATAATATGCTGCTTGAAATGCATGCAATGTGCGCGAGATAAACCACATAGTAGGAGAGCTAGAAACCAAATAGAGAAACCAAATATTCCTGTTAAACCTTTGTAAACCGTTTTAAAGCCAGCAACCGCGATTGATTGTAATGAGCCAAGTAGTTTTTGTACTAAAGTGAACAAAATTTTGACTCGAGATTTGTTTAAAAAGCGAAACCAAAGTGGAACCGGATCGCGGCGCGCACAAGGCCATTGTGACGTTTACCGGCCGCACACCTGGTCTCGCGCGGGATATGCAAAACCCAGGGAATGTTATGAGTTACGACAACAAGTGAGTTTTGAATTTTAAAAAGTTGCAGTTTCAACCAACGGTTCGACATTTGCTAGTGTGTGTCTAACATCCTGTTATTCAAATTTGCTGGTTATATTAACGGATTTTTCCGCTAAGCAATTGTTAAACCAAGTGTTTATTGACCACAAAACACTTTTAATATATATTTAGACGATATTTAGACCGCTTGAAAGATCCGGACTATCCGTCTGTGTGTCAGTCCGAGATAGAGTATCCCTGAGGAAGCAGTAATGACTGAGAGGCACAATACCAAAAATGTAAAGGTAGCTTGAGCAGTTTACTTACGTTATACATTTTAAACCAAATATTAACTATTACCAAAAAGAAACAACCTCAAAACACAGTCTACTTGACAAAAAGCAACCAAAGAAAACGAAACTCAAGACAAGCGCCAAATACAAGAGACCATAGAAGAAAAGCCCAGACGACAACGGATCATGTTTGTTCCCTTGCCGGTGCCGTTAGTGTTTCAGAGAACCGCTCCTGATTTCAGCGCCTGGCGACTCAAGTCTCCGCTGCCTCTGCGCTCCGGTAACTCCGGTAAGAGATACCTTTACCTTCCTCTGGTTAATGTCGATAACAGCTTTTCTTTTTTTCTCACTACTGACAAGAAAGAAAGAAAAAACACCTAAATGTGGAGTCGAAACACCTGTTCAGACCCAGACAACCGTCTGAATGAAATCCATATTTTTGTATTTCTTACTAAATATGTTAAGATCCTTTTAGTTCCGTTTGTGTATGTATCATTAAAATGTGCCACTTTGAGTGTGTATTAATGAAGGCTGGTTGAGGTGAAAAGACGTCTGTCCATAATTGCCCTTGTTTGAATGGTTAGTCTCGGCCTCTTTTGGCTGCTTTCATCCTTCTGTCCTCCCCGTATCTGCTTCTCCATCTGCCGTCTGACTCTCTTCTCACGACCGGTTCAGGGAATATTCATGGTAATTTATCGATTCCGCCGAGATCGATACACAGACGCTGGGGGGAAAAGGACAGAGCGAGTGTGTGAATTTAACGACAAGTTTGAGAATGATGAGACTGAATGTCACTTTATTTGTTGATGTTTTTGTCGATTTTAAGAGCTTTCACTCTAGGGTTAAATAATTAGCTTCATTTAATTTTAAATTACAGTCATCACCTGACTGTAGCCCAAGCTTTGAAAAGGCAGAAAGAACTTTTATTTTTATACTTTTAAATAGACTTTTAATTGTTGTATTCATGTTGCAGTCATAAGTATTGCAAATAAACAACATGGAATAATTTATAGCCAATTCTGTGGAGCTGCTTAAATATTATTTTTCAAAATTATTATAGTAGACTTGATAACATAAATCGTGTAACATGACTCTGTAATGCAAAGTATTACCAAGAATGTTTCTTGTAGTTGTAGTGAAAAGAAAGAACATTGTATTTTTTCTTGTATACAAGGAGTGTTGGTTCTAAAGTGCTGCATTAGTGAGGGGGGCGGGTACGCGCAATGTGTGCGCGCAGCGTCTGGCATTCAACGAAGCGGAAATTTTCCAACCAGCAGATGGATTAAACGTATACGCCACTTACAGATCATCTGTCACATTAAACAGGTCGCACACAGCGACTAAAATGTAAATAAGGAAATGTAAAACTCCATTTCGCGCTATGTTTCACTCTAAAGAGCGAAATACTAGAAAGTGGATACACCATAGACCTTATTGAGAGTGGACGCCATATTTATTTTCGATGTACTTTTTTTGTTATTGAAATCGAGGCTGTGAGGGACACACGTAGTTTCCCTCAAAATGTTGGGCCTATAAAGGTAAAGTCTGATTTTTATAACACCTGTTTTTCACATGTCTTTGTTGTTGTATCTTTAGAATGATTAACAGCAAAGTTAAAAATAATACAACCAATTAAACAGCGTCGTTTTAAATCACAGAAGGTAAATATGGCGTCCGCCCTGAATAAGGTTTATACCTCAAGAAATAATAGTGAGAGTCTTTAATTACTTACAGGCGCCTAAATGAGCAAAGAGCCAGACGTTAAGCTTTCGTCAGCTGCTCCACATAATGGGCCCACATGGTGATGTGCTTTCTTGAAATGCAGGTAGTGTTAAAATTGGATTGGCTTGCTCATTTGAGGCTGGTTGGTTAGGCTATAGGATTTGTCTGTTTATGTCAGAAGTGAACTGGAGGATATTGAGGCAGGACAAGAGAGAGGGGATTCTATATTGGCTAGGAAGTATTATTCCTGAGACATTTATTCTTAAATTTACAGGGGGGAAAAAACGTTAAAATTAATAAATGGCAAACCTAAAAAATATAGTGAATACAATTAAATTTGCAGCAGATTTATTTTGAACAGGTTCTACTAGTAGATGCATTATTGATCAAGTGTGTAGTTGTGTTTAGTGTTTTCTGACACTGTTGTTTGTTTCGAAATAACATTATCGCTCAATTTGTCACATTTTATATGTTTTTATATTTAAACTGACTTGGAAATGTGAGCTGAATGTATTTGGTGTTAGGTTGCCACATGGTTTCAAGACTTTAACATTTTCGGATTTAAAAATTATGCCATAGGTTACCTTTCACTTCTTTGATAATATAAGACTCAAAATGGACACCAGGCGCCACAGCTGACATTAAATGCTGCAGAGGTCAGAGTGACAAGCAGAGCAGCCAGTAAGGATCTTTATGTTGGGTGAAGTAAAGTACATTTATGTTCAGGATGATAGACACTATCGAGGGCATTGGTTCAAAGTTTTTACTAGGTTTTTCCTGGCGATGATCATGAAGATATCTTACAGTTTTTACCCTGAGTGTTTACTGTAGAATCTTGGCGTCAAGGAGATTGGGATAGTCTGCACACTATATTTATAATGGAACTGTAAGTGCTTAGGCTGTTGGGAAGTTTTCTATTTTTTTTCTATATCTGTTATTTTCTAACAAATTACTGATGCATCAGCGTTTATTTTAGTAAATAGCAAAACTTCATATTGCAAACATTATTATCTTTAAATGATTCATTTAACAACCTGCCTGTAATTATATCAAATATTTAACACATTTTCAGCATTGTGTAACACACTCTCACAAAGAAACGCTATGCAGACCACCTAAACATTGGTTCTGTGTATTCCACTGTAGCAAATAGAACCAATGTGCTCAATAGTGTCTATCTTCTGTAATTAAAGCTGAAAATAAATATACCTTCCCTCACTCAACTTATCCTTATTGGCTGTTCTGCTAGTTGAATCAAGATGTACAGTTTGGTCCAAAAGTCTGAGTTGACATTTAAAATGTTGTTTTTTATTTTATTAAATTACACCTGTAAAAATGTTTTAGAAAAAAAAAAATACAAAGAAAAGTTAGGAAGAAAATAAAATATTTTTATTTTGAGTTCAGAAAAAAATTACATGACGTTGGCCATGTTAACTTATGGAGTTTATGCAAGCTGAAGTGCACAGTCATGTTAATATACAAAATACTAAGAAATTCTGATTTCAGTTAAATTTATCTCTCAAACTATGCTGATAATATAATTATAATAAAAGAAGTTTAGTACCATTTTTACTAGTGGTCTGAGACTTTTGGACTTTTATCGTGTGTTTTTAGCTCTTGGGAGCGAATGCTTATAGAGGTTTAATAGGTTCACCATTATCTTTTTAGGCCTTTTCATGTTCTCCTGGTGCTGTGATTATGAACAACATTGTTGCTTTGTTCAGTAACACTTTATTTTACAGTGTCCTTGTTACATAAAATACATAAAGTTACTATAGTAATAACTATAAATTATGCATAATTACATGCAACTAATCCTATCCCTAATCCTAACCCTATAGTAAGCACATGGTTGATTATTACTCAGTAATTAAATGTATAATTACACTGTAACAAGGACACATTAAAAAAAAGTGTACCCCATTGTTCTTTTTTTATGCAGTCTCTAAACCCCTTTCAGGGTCTCTTTTATGGAATAATACGTTTTTGTGATTCGTATGCAGTAAATATTTCCACAGCATTTTCGCTGCGGCAAAACCACAAAATAGTTTTATGTTGCAGTTTAAATCCAGAAAGGGAGGAGAATTTAGGGGTCTGCTTGAGGTTAAAGGTCAAATGCGATCAGGTCACTCGATGGTTCCGTCATGTGTCTGTCTGCACAGGCGAGCTGTGTTTACACTGATACAAATTTACAGTTTGATGCGCCGTAAAGTGTTTTAACCTCAAACAGGTATTGATTAAGGAAGATCAGCCCTGCCGTCCTCAGCAAGAGAGAGCGTGTGTGTGTGTATAGATCGGATTTGAGCGGGAACGTCGGCGAGTCCCAGTGCTAACGTGATTGCGAATGACAAAATGTCCACCCGGGTTTGTTAGGGACATAATGGGGAATCAATAGACACAACAGAGATGTCAATACAACATGCTTTATTGCATTAAACCACCTCTCTCTTCCCCATCCCGACACCTAGGCTTACCCTCCACGCCTGCTCTAACTCACACGCATCAACACACACGTCCACTGGTTTGCGTTTTTTTTTGATGTTGCACTTACAGGAAACTGAAATCATTTGAAGTACTGCACTCATTGCACTAAGTATCTCTGGACACATACACACACACGCATTAAAACAAACGCACTCACACGCACAGCAGTTCCCTGCTGAGAGCCTACCTTTCTGATCGGAGCCATCTCTGTCCCTCCATCCATCTCTCTCTCTCCTTCTCTCTTGAGTATCCATGGAGACATTCATAGGCCATTAAGCAGATGGTAATAAAGGGATGTAGGTAAACACTCTCTCCCCTGCGCCGGCCCTCACCTCTGCGATGGAGACCACCATCAAGACCACTGCCGACTAAATGGACCTCATTCGGACTCCAATACCCCATATCTGACAGGGCCAAGTGGTTTTTTTTCCAGCTGTAGTGTGTGTTTGCATTACCTGGTGTGTAGGTGAGGACGAATACATAATGATCGTTGGAGGGACAGTGTGTTGGCCGATTTCTGATAGCTCTTAACACACTGAGCGCTATTACGGTCCAACCCGTCTGAAATGGAATCCGGTGGTCATATTGCAAGACATCACAATCTCTCTTTTCTCTCGATGGACCTTTATCAGACTCATAAACCAAATTACACGGTACGGCCATGTTAATACACTCTCGCTGGTCAACTGTGACCTGTCCCTTTATGTTTCTATGTCTCTATTGTTGGGGAACCAAGTGACACCAGTTTAAAAGAATAGTTCACATTAAAACTGTATGACTTTCTTACTTCTATAGAACACAGAAGAAGTTTTGAAGACATTCACACTGTTAAATATGGTGACCAAGAACTGTTGAGATCATAGTGCGAAAAAAACATGTATGACTCTTCTGAAACCACATGATGGCTTTATGTGAGGAACAGCCTCAATTAAAAAAAAAAATAAAATATTCTGCACACTAAGAAAAATGGTTCTTTTAAGAGCTGTTCTTTGGGCAACCCAAAATGGTGGTTCTATGGCAATGCTGCAAACCAGCCCCTTTGGAACCTTTGGGTGAACAATTATTTCAAAGCCTTAAAAAAATTTTATGTATGAAACTTTATGTACAAACACATATTTTGCCTGAACTAATTTCAAAAGGCAATGCAAATACAGTGGGGTCCACATTGAAAATGTGGCATTTGTTTTCCATTTTAATCTGGAAATAAAAAATTTAAATTTTGAACATTTTAAAGCAATAATGGCATAAAAAATGATAAATTAAGGTTCTGCAATATTTATATGCACAGTATGTACAGCAGGACCACATGTTTGCAATGCATTGGCTGTGCATTCGCATCTTGCATAGAGGCTGTTTCTGGCCTAAGGTGTTCATTTATTGCTGGTCTAGGGTGGTCTTCCAGCCCAAATAAGCATGACCAAGATGGTTTACCCAGTTGAAAACCAAGTTCAGTTGGTATTGGACCAGTAAGGATCCTCAGAAGCTTCGTTTCGCAGTCTATTCTCAATCACCCTTTCACTCTTATACTAGTTGTTTGTACAGTATGTAAACAAATGCCTCACACCTTTGCCTTATTTACAGATTGTAAATATCACTCTTTTTCTCATCATGGAAGCAGCATGTGAATAGCTGTAGGGCTCGTCATTGAGGTCAGGGTCTTACAGCCTCTTAATTAAGCTTAAGAATTAGATTTCAGCACGCACACACACAACATTTACCCCTGAAAAACTACAGACATTTACACCCATACACAATTCTTATTGTGGAACCCACATATGAGCCATCTTGCATTTCTTTCTCCACCTCATTCCCACTTTTTTGAGCCCTTGTGAGAGAAAATCCCACTCTTTTGAAGGGGAAGAGTCAGGGTTCACATATTTTATCATGGCAAGAAAGAGACGTAGCCTTTTGGTCAAGGAGAGCGACTGTGCGCCATGTAGAACAGGAGGTTAGCTGTTGAGTTTGTGTTTTAGATGAAGACCAAGGGCCAGTGAGTGCAAAACAATCAGGTACACATTTATATTGCTTTTTATTGCTTGAATTAATATTCACTTTTAAACTTTGATTGATTGATCTAGGTTCACCATGCAGGTTTCAGAGTGCGTATGTGTGTCTTTCACAAACCGACCACCCGCGATGTGGTCATTTAAGTAATAACGTGGGCTCGTAACAACCAGAGCTTGCTTGATTGAATTTGTCTCCCACCCCTGCATTTCATATCAGCTCCTGGACCAAGAGTGGCCTGGTTTTGGGTGGGTTTTTCACCACCTGGTTTAATTTGATGGACAAGCTGTATGAAAATGAGCATGTGCGTGTATCTGTGTGTGTGTTTGGACCTCAGGGACGTGCTGCCCTTCCCCATGGCTGTGTAGTGGTTACAGTCAGGTTTGAAGGGAGAAATTTAATATCCCTCCACAATGTATACACAATGAAGGGGGTATTGCAACAATGGTGAGGAATAAACGAGAGAGAGAGGCAGGCGTGAGCGGCAGCTTTTAATAAATCTGAGTGCTTTTGCGCTTCAATCTTCTCAAAGTAACCGCATCTTTACCCTACACCCCCCTCCTTCGAACACACACATTCACACACAATGTGAACATGTACTCTTTCACACTTTCGACAGTGGATGTGGCCAAGTGAATTTAAAGAAAGCTATTCAAGCCCACATGTTCATGGAAAGATCACAGTCAAACTCTTTTGAATTGCAAAGTTCTATCAAAAACATTTTTAGAAAAAAATCTATTGAAAGTTGAAAGGAATGATTGAAAATTCAACACTTGCTAGTGAGTCCAAAGGAATGCTGAGGGCCAGATACACACAGTACATACACATTTTTAGGTCAAGGTATTTGTTTAAGTTTTTCCACAAAGACAAATGTCCAAGTTCAACATTTAATTTTCTTGTTTTTTGTTGTACGTCCACTTAACAGTCTTTTTTATTCTTTTCTTTCGTGGTCTTTTCATTCTGACCCTGAAATCTACCGTCTTTCAACCAGCTTTCTTCTATATTTCTTAGGCCTGTGCGATTTAATCACTTTTTATTCATTTTATATTTTTATATATATATATATATAATATATATATATATATATCATCTTCTGATGGTTTCTTAAGCAGATTGAATTTAATGCACAAGATCAACACACATACACACATTGATACATCCTCTCTCACTCCCAGACCTTGGTGTGTTTAGTTATCACCATTTAGTTATCTAGTGACCAAACCACACTTACCTTACCTTGATCGGGCAACACAAAATGAGTAAGGAGCCGTTCAACAATGTAAAGTTCAAAAGCAGCTGGATGAAAAAGAACATAGGAATCGAATGATGTGTGTTTTAATTTTAATTACTTTTTACTTGATAAGGCTTTGTATGTCTCTTTACGGTCACTTTTGATTCATTTAATGCGTCCCTGCTACATAAAGGTATTAATTTTTTTATTTTTTTAAATCTTTTAAACAGTAGTGTACATAGACCAAGTAAAAAATGGAGCAGATGCAATCTGTCTACTTCAGAAAAACTCTATTGCAAAATGTATTGATGTGGACTGTATGTTCAATGATATAGAAATCAAACAAACTATATATTGACTTCTAAAGCCACTTTTTGCTACTTTTAATTATTTTTGTGGGCTTTTATTTTCAGCAAATATTGATATATATGATTAATTTGATCCAAATCATATTATGTTATTAATTTAGCTTCAAAGAAGAATAGCACAAGTAAAAATGTATAGAAAGCAATGTTTCCAATCTCCTAATGCACTTCTGTATTTACTCATGATGACACTTCTGATTTGTGTATATATGAATAATATGTATTTGTATGTTGAGAATAACTAGGTCAGGTGACACCCCCATCACTCCTGCTCCTCCCTACGTCTATCCATCTTTCCCTGTTCCATATGCAGGATGAATATGGTGAGTATACATGCCGGTCAGCTGCATAATTTTATAAAGAAATCTCATGCTGATTACCCAAGAGGGTAACCACGGGAATGGTGCAGTTGGTGCGGGGTGTGGTTTACCTGACAGGCAGCCCGGCTAATCCCGCAGATAAGATAAATAGCTAGCGTAGCACCGACCGTAAGTGGACTTGACCTCCACCGGCACGGCAGCGGTGCATGTTTTAAGATAATGAGGGAGTTGTGACATGCACTCATGCGAGTGTACTGTGTCTATATTTAGCAGGAGATTTGTTATCGTTTTCTTTGAGTCGTAACGTACGGCAACAAAGGAAATCTCCAGTCGCATTAGCGTATTCAAAAGAGTCTGCACGCATACGTGAACTTCTAGAACAACTTTTGAAAAGAAGACTCTTGTCAGGGTGACTGTATTCAAATTTCTCTTTTTTGAGACCTTGAAAAGAATCTGAATGTCTCAACCAGTTCAAACGGACTCAAAAGGATGCGCCGTGAGCATGAAAGGCGCTCTTTTCTGCATGTGGCTAAAAAGACACCCCCGATTGGAGTGTGTTCACCAGTTGTCCATTCAGCCGTGCACTCTGACCCCTCTCGCCTCCCTTTGTCTGCCCATGAGGGGCAGTGGGGGTTGACAAGTTGACCCCTGACCCTCACCTCAGCCCTACCCCTCCTCCACCCCACTCTCGTGCCCCCTTTCATTCACATGCAGCCACTCATCCCCCCCCCCTCCTCTTTTTCATCTCGTCCCGTCTTTCTAAAAGCGCTGTTTTCTTATTGACTCACTCGCCGTCTCAAGTTCAAGGCCTCGTGGGCCGCTTGCATTGAGGCGGGACTGAGGAAACCTCTGCCTATAGTATCTTAATACACCATGATCTTGAATTGCAACCAACAATTATGATGTGCACCAAAAGTGCCTCCAAAATTTGGAGATATTGCACATCGTAATGTTGTTTTTAATAGATCATTGAGATTGCCAAAATCCAAGTTCATCATATGTTTCATTGAATATAATGGCTTGTGTTGAGTTGATGAAAGTTAATGAACAAATGGATGAAACAAAACAGTTCTTGTGGTACTTGTGATGTTTTGTTTGTTTTTGACGACATATCCATTATAAATGTTTCTGTGATGTTATGATAAAATTAAATTGTTGGGAGTCCATCAGCTCTTAGAAGCTTAATCAAAAAAAGCAGAAAAAAATGCAAATCTGAATGAACCAACATTATGATGTGCACCAAAAGTGCCTCCAAAATTTGGAGATATTGCACACTATGGCTTTTCACACTTGAAATAGTTAACCCTGGGTAATTCTAAACCCTGGGTAAACGGAATCCTGGGTTATCTTGCTTCATGTTTCACACTGCTCATAATTTACCCGGGGTTAACAATTAATCCTGGGTATTCATAAGCTGACGTTTCACATTGTACATTACTAAACCCTGGGTTAGAACAATGATAACTTGGGGTTAAGCGCAGTATGAAAACCCCTATTGTAATGTTGTAAATCAACTTGGTTTGAATATGACTTGTGTTGCTTATTTTAGCCAGAGTTAATGAAAGTTCACAATGATGAACAAATGCACAATTCTTGTGATAAATGTGGTGTTTTTGTGTGTTTTTGGTGACGTAGGCATTATAAATGTTTCTGTGTGATGTTCCGATAGAATTTCTTGACATATGTATTGATGCATTTTTGAAGTGTTTGACCTCAATTTCCAATGCTTGTTGTGAGTCTGCCAGTTCTTGCAAGATTATCAAAACAAGCAGAAATAACTGCAAACCTGAATAAACCAACATTATGACGTGCACCAAAAGAACCTTCAAAATTTGGAAATAATGCACATTGTAATGATGCTTGCAATAGATCGAGATCATTGCCTCAACTGACCCTTCGCAAAGACCTGCCCCCCTTAGTTACAGTTGCTTTGTCCGACAAGCCATGGCGCTGTCATGCCACACGCAGTGAAAAATACATCGTGGAGCAAAGAGAACACTGACAACACGTCAACAGACAAGACAGATCAGATTACTTATGATATTAAACAAAGTCCCAGCTTTCAAGTTGTGTAATTTGTTAAGAAATTCAAACAATAAAAAACGTTTTGTAGCTCTTTAATGTGTCGTGACAGATTGCTGTAGCGCCTCAGCTCAAGCGGCTCGTGAACCGATCATCTCTTCCTACTAGTTAATTTATAGCATCAAATAAACATTATTTGTTGTTTCAAACGGGGAAAGACATAAATGGTGTGTATTTTTCTAGTTCAAGTCCACCGAGGTTAATCTTCTCCTGACTGCTTTGTCGGACAAAATGGCGGATTCAGCGTTATGATTGGTTAGATCGCTTGTCAATCAGACTCCCGGCGAAGGGTCAATTTATCTCCAAAATCCAAGTAAATCAACTCTGGTTGGGTTTAATATACTGACTTGTGAGCTTGTTTTAAAGTGTTAGTTCACCCAAAAATGAAATTTCTGTCATTAATTACTCACCCTCATGTTGTTCCAAACCCGTAAGACCTTCGTTCATCTTCGGAACACAAATTAGGATATTTTCCTAAGCTCTGCAACGTAAATAACGTAACAGAATGAAGGGGAGAGATGAATTTGTTGAATAAAGTCATTATTTTTGTTTTGTTTTTGCACACAAAAAGTATTCTCATCGCTTCATATTATTAAGGTTGAACCATTAGTCACGTTGACTATTTTAATGATGTTTTTACTACTTTTCTGGACCTTGAATGACGGTAATTTCATTGCTTTCAATGGAGGATAAAAAAACCTCTCGGATTTCATCAAAAATATCTTAATTTGTGCTCCGAAGATGAACGAAGGTCTTACGGGTTTGGAACGGAATGAGGGTGAGTAAATAATAGAATGGTAAATAACAGAAATTTCATTTTTGGGTGAACTATCCCTTTAACCAAAGTTAATGAAAGTTCACAATGATGAACAAATGCACAATTCTTGTGATAAATGTGGTGTTTTGTGTGTTTTTGATGACGTATCCATTATAAATGTTTGTGTGACGTTCCAATAGAATTTCTTTCCCTGCATATTGATGCATTTTAAAAGTGTTTGACCAGATTTGAAATGCTTGTTATGAGTCTTGAAGCTTTCGTATGATTAATCAAAACAAGAAAGAATAACAGCAAACCTGAATGAACCAACATTATGATGTGCAACAAAAGAGAATTCAAAATTTGGAGATATTGCACTGTAATAAATCTTGCAATCATCATTGAGATTGCCTCCAAATTCATCTCCAAAATCTAAGTTAATCAACTGTGGTTAGGTTGAATATAATGTTGCTTATTTTGGTAACACTCTATTTTACAGTGTCCTTATGTTCCATATGTTACATACTGTAGTAATTGCAGTAAATTATGCATAATTACATATAACTAACCCTAAACCAAACCTTAACCCTTACCCTAATTATATAGGGAGTACATGCTGTTAATTAATATTACTCGGTACTTAAATGTGTAGTTACACTGCAACAAGGACACCTTCAAATAAAGCGTAACCCTTATTTTAAACCGAGTTGATGAAAGTTCACAATGATGAAGAAATGCCAATTCTTGTGGTGCATGTGATGTTTTTTGCAGTTTTGGTGACGTATCCATTATAAATGTTTGTGTGACAATCACATAGAATTTCTTGACATTCGTATTGTTTCGAAAGTGTTTGACCTCAATTTCCAGTGCTCATTATAAGTCCAGCAGCTCTTACAAGATTAATCAAAACACGCAAGAATAACCCGAATGAACCACAAAATACTTGGCTGTTAGTAAATACCGCAATACACAACCAATGACCTTTTGCATGTCACAAAAGCACAGACTGTGGAAACACGCAAAAGAAACACGGCGTCTTGCGCACAAATGTCATTATTAGCTGCTCAGCAGACACGCATTCACATGCTTTCTCTCTGTGTGGTTCAATACGATACGAGAGGTGGAGGTGAACGACGTGTGAAAAAAGAGAGACATGTAAAGGGTGAAAATTAATCAAAACATATTTATACACGTAAACTCATTGAATGTTTTTGTCCGAATCATGTCCTTTCTTTGGATGGTGCAATTGAATGATTATCAGAGTGGCCTCAGAGTTGAGGATTGAAAATAAAAAAGAGGGGAGGATTAAGATCGGGACAAAAGCAGAATTTGTCAGATTTCACATGAATGAGTTCTTAACGTGTTATCAGAAATCTCTGAGCTGTAGAAAAGACAAATCTCAAGGACATGATATATTTTTAGTGCTTCTAAGTCTGGATGTCTTAACTGCAATCTAAATCACAAAAAATGTGCACATTTTTGCAAAGTTTTTAGTGTGCTCTGTTAAACTTAATTATAATATTTACTGAACATTGTTACAGTTTTGCTTGATGACAACAGACTGTTGAATACTCTACCATGGAAGATGATAATAGTTTATTGTATAGCTGTGGAAGGAAATGAAACATTACTCTGTACGTACAATCTGTAGATGCAGTTTTTAAGACCCCTCTTTTAACACACACACACAGATACAAACTCTCATATACACACACCAACTGTGCTTTCTGTCCTAAAAGCCCCTTTTTACTCCCTCAATTTTGTCCATTTCTCGTCCATCCTCTCGGCTTTTATATTAGAAGGCGGTGAGAAACCACATACTGAAAATAACACAAAAAGATGTGCTTGTCAGAATTATGAGCCTCACCACATGTGTCTTACCTTCAGGATTTTTCCTCACCCCTTTATTTATCTGTTTGGAAATTACAAAGATAACAATTATGTGTATTGATGCACTTAATGGTAAATTGGAGTATGTGGCCATTCGCTCTGTGGCTGTACGACCTTAAGAATGGTACATTTGTGTGCATCATTTTTCACGGCTGGAATTATTAAAGCATTTGTCACTCTGATGGAGTGTTCAGAGAACGATGTATCTGTCTACATTGTGCTTTAGTGTCATTTCAGCAAAAAACATAGTCATTAATAGTGAGCCTATGTTTAGGTAATGCTGCATATTAGAGTATTTCCAGTCAGTTTATTGTTTGAAAAGTCTCCCATGAATACAAGTAATGCTAATGAAGTTGTCATGTAGCATAGTGTACATTGTTTTCAAGAATGCATTTAATATCATCAGTCTGTTCACTAATATGTTATACTGATAAATAGCTACCTGTTGCTTTTTTGGACTATTGAAATCAGCTTTTTGAGTGATTTTAATAGCAGAATATTGAAAAGTTTGGGGTCAGTACGTTTTTGGAACAAAAGTCTCTTATGATCACCAAGGCTGAGTTTATTTGGAAAAAAAGAACACTAAAAACGGTAATATTGTGAAATATAATTATAATTTAAAATAAATGTTTTCTATTTTAATACATTTTTAAATGTATTTTATTTCTCTTATGGCAAAGCTGAATTTTCAGCATCATTACTTCACTCTTCAGTGTCACATGATCCTTCAGAAATCATTCTAATATGCTGATTTGCTGCTCAAGAAACATTTCTTCTTCTTATTATTATTATTATTATTATTATCAATGTTGAAAACAGTTGTACTGCTTAATATTTTTTGTAGAGACTGTTTTTGTGAAAACTGGATTTTCGCTGTTTTTTTTTTTTGATGAGTAGATGACTATAAAGCTCAAAAGAACAACATATTGTATTGAAATAGAAATCTTTTGTCACATTATCAATATAATTCATCCTTGCTTGAATAAAAGTATTAATTTCTTACTGACTTACTGAAAAGTAATATAGTTTAATTGACATTTTAAAAAAAATTGAGTGAAATGAAAACATTTTATTTGACTTTTCACTTGTATTTGAAATAACTTATTATTTGTTCATTTAATTTATTTTTTAAGCTGTTATAATCTCTTAGTTAACATTAATTTGCATAATTAAATAATGCTGATTGTTTGTGTTATTTAATTAACACAAGGTAGGAGTTACAGACATCAACAGAGTCACAGACATCGTATTGATGAGGAGCGTTCAGAGAGGTTGTTGCGTGTTTCCATCCGTATCGTTTCTGCAATGAGAAGGCTAGTTAACAGGAAGGGGGGAGGTGAGCGTCCAGGGTTCGGAAATGAGAAATGACCCAATGCCACACCACCAACCCCTCCTTCACTGTCCCATCCCCCTCTCCTTTATCCTTCCCCCAGGAAAGAACGTAGCAGAGGGATGGGTCAGAAGAAGAAGGGGTAAAAAAAGGTGGATTGGGGGGGTATAAGAGAGAGAGAGAGAGACAGAAAGCATTAAAATTCATGGCCTTTTTTATTTTCCCCACTGAAAATCAATACCGTCTACTATGGATGAGGTGAACAGTGGACAACAGTGGTTGTGGGCAGGGGCGGGTGGGAGGGGGTGGTTGGGGGGATAGATAGATGGATGATGGTGGGGGGGATGGATAGGTTGTTGTTCATTAAGTGTAAGCTGCAGTGGTGGAGACCCTCAGTAGAGGCTATTGTCCAAGTGGCAGTAACATAAGGAAAAGGGGACGATGGGCCAAAGCATGACCACTGAACAGGGGCAGGTACACACAGAACACACACAACTCCAAACTACCCTTATGGATTAGCACTGTGATGTACCATAGTACTTGGATATTGGGTATTACCATAAATGGAAAATCTGGGATTCAAAATTTGGAAAAGAGCAACGTAAAACAAAGAAATGTTATGATTTGAAATTAATAAATGAAGGAAAAAATCACCCAGAAATAAAAATTCTCACCCTCATGTCATTTCAAACCTGTTTGCATTATTTCTGTGAAACACAAAAGGAGTTTTTTTGTTTAAACAGTTAAAACTTTAACATTAACATAAAAAATATTTAATTTCCTGTTCCACAGAAGAAAGGAAGTCATACAGGTTTGAAACGACATAATGGTTAATAAATAATGACAAAAATTGTCATCACTTTAAGGTTCATTTGTGCAGACAAATTCAAATTTGAATCACTTCAAATGTTTAATTTACTTTGAATCACTGCAAACCTCAAAATTAAATGTTCTCTTTTGTTTAATTTCAAGCAGATCTGTGACCTTGTGAAGCATCAAAGCTTTGAATTGAGTTTGAATCAATGAAAGCGGCAAACTGAATTTGAATCATTGCAACTTCAAATCAAATTTGAATCACTTTCTGCAAGTTGCAAAACGAATCTGAATCACTCCAACCTTCTAATTGACTATGAATAACTGCAAACATCAAAATGAATTTGAATTACTCTAAACTCCCTATTGAATTTAAAGAACATTTGTGACAATGTAAAGCTCCCAATCAAATTCGAATCACTGCAACTTTGAATCAAATTTGAGACACCGTAAGTTCCAAAACAAATCTGAATCACTCCAAGCTTCTAATTGATTTTGCAATCACTGCAAACCTCAAAATGATTTTGAATCACTCTAAGCTCACAAAATAAATCATATTTGTGACCATGCGAACCTCTTTGTGCAGACGATCAGATGTTCTTCCTTCCACTGAAGCACAAAATACTCTTTGGTTCATTCTCAGATCATTCTGGAGAACATGATTGTCAGGTTTTGTTCATGTCAGCTCCAGTGCTGCTGTCATTAAAGCAAAAGAGAAGCACATGTAAATTTGAAAGTTTTCACTAAAACTGTTATGCTGATAATATGGTTTGCAATGAAATAAAGGTATTAAACTAGAAAAATGCTTAACAGAAAACTTTATATATATATATATATATATATATATATGTCCTCGTATGCAGACTGTCATGCTTTCGTAAGATATGACAGCTTCTTGTCCCTGCTTGTTCACACTCAGCGGTAGTCTGGTTTCTCACTCTATTCTCAAAGGCATGGAGAGACACTCACCTCTTACACTTTCTCCCCAGGACACCAGGAAGCCCATTACGATTGTGCATACATGTATGTCCAAAAGCGCACACACACTTGTGTATATATGTGCTTTGTGAGGGGGGCTGTCTGTGCATATACAGGACTTGTGAGGTTGGTTACTATGGGGATAGGTGTGGAGGTGTAGGCCCGTGCTTTTTTTCTGACGTGGGTAAAAGAGTCATAAATAATGAAAAGGAAACTGCATTGAAATGCAAAGGCTGAGGCGTAGACATGTGGGTCGTATCGACATTTGTGAATTCTGGGATCCACACAGTGCGGAGTTTCTATCTTGAACCTGTAGAGCCTGAAAGGGACTGAAATGTAGCGGCATTTCTACTGATCTTGATAAGTTGTCAGCTAATGTATGTCATAAATTATAAGGATGTTTATTTAGCTAAAGAAAATCTGAAGTGCCTGAGGATTTTTGTGCATTTACAGTATTTAGGTGCATTTAAAAAAAAATATTGAATATGCAAATGTATTAATTAATGTGTACATGCATATAATTAATTAAGCAGTGCATTGACCTAAAAGAATGAATCATTTTATTGCATATCTGTAGTTATTTTTGATCAGTTCAGTTTAGTTTCTTATTTTACCTTTTCACATAGTTTTAAAATGTTTGTTTGTAGGGAAGTGTTGCAATACTCATATATTTGTTATAAGTCATAGAAAACATACATGTTTTTTTTTTTTTTTTCCTTTTTAGAATAAAATACCTTTTTTTATAATTTGCATATGGAAGCAGGAATTCAGAAGTACTTGTGTGTATATTTTGTGTTGTGCATTGTCTGACAGGATACACTTGCTAAGCTCATAGTAGATCTAATTTTCTAATTTCACTTCTGGACATTTCTATTCTATGATTGAACGCTTTTTCATTCTTTTTACACATAAGTGTGCAAATATGCATGCATTTGAATCACTACAAGCTTTGAATTGATTTTGAATCAATACAAGCTTCAAACTGAATGAGAATCACAGCAACATTAAATCAAATTTGAATCAATACAAGCTTTGAATCAAATTTGAATCACTGCAACTTTGAATTGAATTTGAATCACTGGAAGCTTCAAAACACATTTGAATCACTCCAACATTCTCATTTACTCTGAATTGCTACAAACTTCAAAATTAATAGCTCTAAACTCCTTATTAAATTTAAATCACTGTAAATTTTGAATCATATTCAAATCCATTCAAGATCCAAACTGAATTCTAATGAATGCAATCTTTTGTAGTGTTGTCAAAAGTACCGACTTCGCTACCAAGTCGGTACTGAAATTTTAAAAATGTGACACGTTGAGCGGATTCGTAAACACCTCTGATTGGCCATTGTGTTCACGCACTCATCAGATATGTCTGTGATTGGCTACAATGATCAACGCTTCAAAAACATGTTGTAAATAGACATCAGCGAAGCTCTTCACAGATTGCTTACACAGATACACACGGGAGCGTTTGAAAGCAAGTTTATCACTGGGTCCACTGATAGACGCATGCTTTCAAAACGCTTTCAAATTCACTTCTGTGTGCTTTCAAACACTCCCCTGCCTTGATCATTGTAGCCAATAACAGACATATCTGATGAGCGTGTGAACACAATGGCCAATCAGAGGTGTTTACGAATCCGCTCAAAGCGTCACATTTTTAAATTCCCATACCGACTTGGTAGCGAAGACGGTACTTTTGACAACACTAATCTTTTGAGTTGAATTTGAATGAATGCAAGTTTCAAATCAAATTGAAATCCCTGCAAGCCTCGAAACAAATTTGAATCACCTGCCGCTTTGAAACGGCTTCGATTATAATGGGAGTGTTTTAGTTTTGTCGTGCCGCTCACTCACTGCATAGATGGGGTTTTATAGACTTTCAGATGACAGATAGAGGTTTGAATTGCACATTGAATCGCACTTTGAGTGGCCTTTTTTATATCTAAGATTACACATGGAGGTGGACATCACGGATATAGGCCTGAAGTACAGATAGAGGTTGGAGTGCATTTCATGCTCACAGGTGAGGACGAATGTATGTGTGTGTGTTTGTGTGTGTGTGTGAACGGACCCTTTGAAGTGGAAAAGGCCTCTGGTTGGCAGTAGGCCAGTGCATCAATAAAGGCAACTGGAGTTTGAGAGCCAGTGAGAGGCATTTAAGTTCCATTTCTCCCAGGCCTTACAGCTCAGGAAAGACCTGCTCTCTCTCTCTCTCTCTCTCTCTCTCTCTGTCTTTCACGCACGCCCTCACAGAGAGAGAGTAATCAGGCCAGACTTGTGCACTACAATGTATGAGTGTGCCATAATTGAATATGTGTGTCCAGCTGTTTATGTGTGTGTGATTGGTTGCTGATTTTGAAGTGGCTTGTTAGACACACTAGCACAGTAGGGTTGACTTTCAAGTTTAATCATGAAAGATGTATTTTTGCACAACGTACAAAGCGCACAACTGCAGCGGGAGACGCAAACATACACATCTTTCTTTAGTTCTTGTCTGTTAATCTGGCTTCATGTTGTCACTAATAACCGCAATGTGTAGCCACACCTCTCACTTTGTTCATCTGATTCCTCAGCAGTGGTTTACAATTTTCGTCCAGTACAATAGGTGGAAACCTGTGATTTATGCTGAATGCCTGATAACCTTGTTATTTCTTTCCAGTATAGTTGCAGTTTCAAGGCTTTTTGCCATTTTTATTGATACTAAGTGTGACTCGAACCAGAGTCTTAAGGCTTATTGTGTCTGGAGCACTTGCGTAAAGCTAAAAAAACATATTTTATGCCAGTACACAAATGCTCACATTGCAAGAATCAGTTATGCATATTTTCTGTATATTTTTATTTTATTTACAATTGACCCTTCGCAAAGACCTGTCCCCCTCAGTTACTGTTGTCCAACAAACCATGACGCTCTCACGCCACACATCATGTTCTTGTTCTTGCGTTGTAAAAATACATCACGGAGCAAAGAGGACACTGACAACGTGCCAACAGACAAGACAAAGTCTCAGATTTTATCCTTTTTTTTTTTTTTTTTTAAAGACATTCAAACAATGTATATCGTTTTGTAGCTCTTTAATGTGTCGTGACAGTTTGCTATAGTGCCTCAGTTTAAGCGGTATGTGAACCGATCATCTGTTCTTACTAGGTATAGCACAAAATAAACATGAATGAACATCAGAAGGTATGTTGTTTCAAACTTAACAAGATGTCAATACACACCATTTTTTCAAGTTCAAGTCCACCGATCTACTAACTCTTATGTCTGGTTTGTTTGTTGGACAAAATGGTGGATTCTGCGTTATTATTGGTAAGATTACCTGTCAAACTCCTGGCGAAGGTTTAATTGTGCCACATGATTTTTTTTTTTTACTTTTTGATGCCACAGACCCTTATATAGAGGAAATAAATGCATATATTGTATTACATTTACATTTATGCATTTGGCAGACGCTTTTATCCAAAGCGACTTACATTGCATTATACTATACATTTGTATCTGAGTATGTGCAATCCCTGGGATCGAACCCATGACCTTGGCATTGCTAGTGCCATGCTCTAACCACTGAGCTACGGGAAAGCCATGACGGTAAAACAGGGAAATGAGAGTTAAAACGATTTCAGCATTTGTTGTTGTTAGCGAACACTTAAAAAAAATGCTCTGTGAAGAAATCATTAAAAAACGTTGCTCTGCACATTCTTTCTATCCTTTTTATATCACTTGAAAAGCATTTGAAAATCAATTCAAAAACTCAAAAAAAAAATAAATAAATAAATGAAAAATAATAAAAATAAAAAAGAGAGAGAGAGAGAGAGAGAGAGAGAGATGCCAACTTAGCTGGGCAAGTGGTTAAAGCTCAAAACATACTACACAAGCTCAATTTCTCACCTTACTGCCTTCCAAAATGTGTTACAACCCTATATTGTCATGTAAAGACCCATTTACATTGAGAAATAGAATATTATAAATATTATATTATCTGAAAACGTTTACACTGTATTTTTTTCTACCCACCTTTATAGTACTAAAGAGATACATAAAGGTTTGGGGTGTAAATAGAATAAAATAATTTTGGTTAATTAAAAATTCAATGTATTTATTTAAATATTATTTATGATTATTATAATTTGCATTTTTACACAATTTTTCTTCAAACTTTTCCGCAAACCTTCTACCACCCATTTGTGGGTTTAAGATTGCTCTGCCATGACAGTAGTTGACCTAGAAGAGAAAAGTTATTGTAGAAGACAACAGCTTTTAACACAAACTTGCATTGTATTATGAATTGTGCTCAAATGGTTTGTAACACATTTTGGAAGGCAGTAAGGTGAGAAATTGAGCTTGTGTAGTATGTTTTGAGCTTTAACCACTAGCCCAGCTGAGTTGGCATCTCTCTCTCTCTCTTTTTTAATTTTTATTATTTTTTATTTATTTTTTTTTTTTTTGAGTTTTTGAATTGATTTTCAAATGCTTTTCAAGTGATATAAAAAGGATAGAAAGAATGTGCAGAGCAACTTTTTTTAATGATTTCTTCGCAGAGCATTTTTTTTTAGTGTTCGCTAACAACAACAAATGCTGAAATCGTTTTAACTCTCATTTCCCTGTTTTACTTCCATTGACTTAACGAAACACTTTCCTTTCTTTGTCCACCCCAGTGTTCAGTGTCTTTTTCGGTCCCGTTTACTGTTGTATCACTCAGCTTTTTTTCTGCCAACTCACAACCTATTTGCAGTACCCCCACAAAACACGCAGCCGTCCTCCCTCTCTCTTTCTGTGTGTGTGTGTCTCTCTCTCTCCCCTTCTCTCTATTGATCTAGTCATAGTTTTCTGTCTTCAGCCTGCTGGCTGGCTGGCTTTAATCAATACAGATAATTGTCTGCTTTCTCCCGATGCCAAACAGTCTGTGTTTTTTCTCAATGAATCCAGGTCTTCCCCCAACTTACACACATACACACACACACAGGGCCCACCTACCCGGGATTCCCCCCCATTAATGACGGGAGATAACCTGCTTTCCTTACCGATTTTTCCTTCCCCCTCCGCTCCCCTCTCATCGATTGCCGTGAGATATCGCCCCACGTGCCCCTCTCTCCCAGTGTAAACACGCCGAACACGTGGCACCACACAACTACACGCTCTCGCATAAACAAATACGCATTACCAAATATGCGCAATGTTACATTTAGGTTATGTTGACATGTGTTCCATGTGATTATAAGAGCTAAAGATTTCAGAAACATAGTCTTTATATCATACTTAATTAGTAGTTCATTGTAGTTGATTAGAGCAAATTGCTTTAACTTCAAGCCTCGTACTTGTAAATAAATGTCTTTACATAGTGAATTCAACTTGCTTGGTAGAGTTGGTACATAGATCATTGTGCTGATTCAGTTGATGACAAACACGTAGGCCTATATAATGTTCAGTATGTGATGAATCTACCATTGACCTTGGCTAAACAACTTTTTACAGGTTATTATGTGGGCTTAGCATCCTCAATACAGTCAATTTGACTTTTTTCAGCATTTTCTTACAGAGGCGGTTTCAGACAAACTCAATTCCAACTCATTCAGACATTCACACCTGATGACAAACATCACAGGTCAGTGAAAAGGCAAGGATGTCTTTTCCAAAAGCAGCGTTTCTCTAAATATTGTCAGGCAAGATTTTGTAAATCTTTAAAAGCGAAGGACTCTACATATGGATGAATATGAATCTGCATATGGAGCTGTTTTATGTTCAGTGTCATTGCTTAGAAATGAGTTTGACAATTCAGAGATGGCTTGAATGGAAGTGTCCACTCGATCAGAACTGAATTGCTATAATCTTTTTTTTTTTGCACACAACTTGAAAAATGTTCTTTAGATCTCTGAGCATCATTAAGCATGCAGGAGAATCTGTTTCTTTGTCAGGTTAATGCTACATATAACAGCATTCATGTGTTAAAGACAACATTAAATCAATATCGTCTCCATTTACTTTAATAATAAATGCCCCTTGGTCTTACTGTGCACGATTCATCAGTGCATGTATTTTTTAAAAGAAAATATTTTTTCATTACTTTCTCTGCCTGTGAAACCGCATGACTTGATTAACCTAATGTAACTTGGGCAGCATGGGTGGGGAAAAATAATATTAGCCAATAATGTCACAGTATGAGATGTTAGGTTAGGGTTAATCCAATCAGGTCTATCGGTGACGCTGGCTTTCTGGCAGTCTGGCTTTCCCCGTTTTATCTTTATATTGCCAAAAATGTGTCAAAAAAGGGCAATAAATACTTAAGAAGTTCCTCTTACCTATATTTCAATTTTCTATTATTCTAATATGAAATATTCTTTCGCATTATAAAACATTATGGTAGCAGGTCACTACACTCTGCATGTTGCATGTATTTATTATCTTTAATGTCATTTCTTTACATACATGCCTTTACATACGTTATTTCCTTATATTTGTTCACTTTGTGATACAGATTTCTTCCTCTATTCATTAGTCAGTGGTCCACTGTCCAGTATTGCGGTCCTGGAGATTCAGCCATTTTGTGCGTCTGATTTTTTGCTGGTGCAATGAGAACACGGCCTGATCCAATTTGTGTTGGTCACCAGTGTGAAATGGCGGTCGGCCGGGGGACCGGCGCTCTCCAAAGCCTCTCAGCTCTCTTCCTCTCCTCATTTTTCTCTCTCTTTCACTCTTTCTCTCAGCTGGTGATGTGCCACTCACCCAGCACCTCACTACACTGGCACCCAGCACGACCACAACCCAGCAATCAAGAGACGGCACACATATACATGGTCATACATGCAGGCACTAACAGAAATAAGTTCTCTTAGTCTCTTTTTTTAAATAATCAGAATAATATTGATATTTTTTTAAATATTCACTGAGATATAAATCATTTTAAACTTAGGTTACGGTGTTAATGTCTTAATATTATATATATATATGTGTGTATATATATATATAAATATTTTTAAATTATAAATAAATATATATATATATATATATATATATTTATAATTTAAAAATATTTATATTTTAAATAATTATATATATGTTAACTATGAGTATATATATGCATATATTATTTAATATATATATATATATATATATATATGACATTTATAGAAAGAATCTTGCTTAGTGTTTTTTAAATAATCTGATTAATATGGGTTTTTTTTCCATAGTATTTTTATTTTAATTGAGATATAACACATTTTTAAACTTTTAAAAATGTTACATTAAAATAATAATTAATATAATGTATACATAATATAGATTATATTGTAAGATTTTTTTTACATGTAAAATATTGTGTGATATATATATATATATATATACACACACACACACACACACTATATATATATATATATATATATATATATATATATATATATACACACACACACACACACACTTTATATATATATATATATACTTCAAAAGGCACCGTACAAAAACATCCATATTGTTGTTACTGTATGTTGATGTAACATGTTTTCGTTACATCCACATCATATACAGCTTTAGAAAGATCTGATACAGTAACCCTAACTTTGATAAGAAATTTATTGAAGTACTTTAAAAATAAGGATATACCTTAACAAATGTGCCAAAGAAATTTCATATGACTTTATTTCTTTATTTTATTCTGATCCTTTATTTTTACATCCATAATAAGATCTATTTCAGTTCTGTTTGCTCCTTTTGACAGAAAGTGCAGTTCCCTAACACACTACAAATCAAAAGGTGACTTCACAAAGTACTTTGAAGCCACATTGAGCACACACGCACTCCCCTTTCAACATCTTTAACACAAAAACACATATCTTGCCATTTCCCCTTCAAATACACACACTCACTGTGATTTTGGCAAAATTGTCATGCTTGACAACCATATAGCCGACGACGTAGCAACAAAGAGAGTGAGCGAGCGATGGATGGATGGGGGGGAGATTGGGGGTGTTTGTGTGTGTCATTTGGTGAGTGAACATAAGTGGCACTGAGGCGGTGGAAAGGTAGGCTGATGGAGAGGGCGAGGTAAAATTAGACAGCAGAGTGGCCACCTTTTTCAACCAGAGCTTAGGTTGCCGTCCGAGAATGAATGTGGCCATGAGCCTCGCGATTCAAAATGGAGTTTTGTTAAATAACCTCTCGAAAGAAGCACAGGTGCCGTGGCCGAAATGAACGAAAGAAAGACAGAAGAAGGAGAAGAGGTTGAGCACACCCCAGGGAACCATGGGTGAAAAACCTTGCCCAAGGGCACGAGCGAAGGGTAGAGGGGGCCTTCATCCACCCAACTATCCCTCTTTTCCCTCCCTCCATTCTTCAGGGGAATTGTCGGTCAGTTTATTTCCGCACAGCCTTTCTGATGTTTTCAGATGCTGAGGTGCTGTTAGCATCACCGCGCTAGCCGACGACGGCACACCTACCTTACAAAACAGCCTTCGATCCTCCAAGAGCAAAAAAAGCATGTATCTTTCTGTCGATTGCTCTCCCTTTTGTCACTTTTTCACCTCCCTTCACAGGAACGCTGACATTTGTTGAGCCCACATCAAAAATAGCACTTAGCCAAGTGCGCAAGATGATAAAAGAGACAGGAATGAAGAAATTAGGCTGAGGACGAGGGAATAAGAGATCTGTAAGTTTGTGTGTTTTCGTCCATGTTTGAATTGTGAGGCCCGTTGTTGATTCGACTCCCCGCCGCACTCGGGTAAATACAACCCAGTTCTCGAAGCATCTCGAAACTGTGATTTTTAAATCCCCAGGCCGCATAAACGATGCAAGAAAGAGTGCGTGAGAGAAAGCGAAGCAAAACAAGAAAGAAAAAATAATAAGAAGAAGAAACGAGAGGAAAGGGGGGAGGAAGCCGGCGTTGCAAAAGTGCCTTCAATATGTGCAGGTCTGAGCGCCCTCCGAGAGGGGCCCCGATCGATACCAACTCGGAGCAATAAAGCTTTCTCCCTGTCATCTCCACAGAATACAAAGCAGAATGGGGGAGAGAAGGGGAGGGTGGTGGTGGAGGGGGGATAGAGGGGTGAAAAGCTGTTCCGCTAGCCAGACCAATTTCCTAACCCTCCCTTCTCCTCTCCCTCCACCTTTTTTAGCCCTCCAACTACTACTACTACTACTACTACTATGTACAACACCTTTTCTCTCCCTTTTCACGCACTTCTCCACGTCTGCCTCGAGTCGAGGTGTTGTGTCTGCTTATATTATTAATAGTGTTTGAATAAATAAACTTAATAATTCATCTCCGCAGTTTTAACCGGATTGATAGCAGGTGAAAGATTCCGCAGGATCCATTCGAAATGAAAGAGGCGTGCGGAGGGACCGGCCGTCGGGTTTGAGCAGGCCGGAACAGGTTTGAGGTCGTAGCCTTAGAGCGAGAGAGAGAGATGGATGTGCAGGTGAGGAAAGAAAAGAAAGAAAGACGTGCGGCGCAGGCGGCGAGGAAGAGGTCAAATAAGTGTTCTCTTTAATTGAGAGCCAATTTAAGTCCAGTGCAATCGATAAACCTATACACCAAGCAATCTGCCGTCCCCCATAACACATACATCATGCTGTTTAGTTGCTTAGTAGATTCTGTCACGGACGGACACCGTCCCCCAAATGGGATTCGCAGACACGTCGGATTCAGTACGCTCTTTGAACTTGCCGTGTGATTTAGAATTCTCAAAATTTTGCACTTTTGAGGGTCATAATTATACGCTGCCTCCCTCCCTCTTCTCCTTTATTAGGAGACAGCTGTGTAAATCTTCATTGCCTTCTCCTGTCATTCCCTCCTTTTATTGTATAATCACAATGCACCTGCACTCACTTTTCTTCTCCTCTCTTTGTCTGTTGTCCTGCGTTTACTCATATCTTAATACGGTTGCTGCCACTTTTTTAGTTTTTTATTTTTCCCGTCGTCCACTTCATCCCTCCATCTCTGACACCTCCTGTCAGGGTGAAATAATAGAAGGACAGAGGGTCGGGGTGGACGGACAGAGGGATGGAGGAAGGGTAGAAGCGTCGGCCTCCCTCCCTGTTTTGTGCGTTCCCCCGGGGAGGGTGGTAATAATGGTAGCCATACAGGGGAGGGGGGGAGAGGAGCGATTATTGTCTTGTAGGGAGTCAGAGGTATCGATCGGCCCAGAAATATGTGGTGCGCGAAAGAGGTACTGTATCGGATATAATATACACTCCTGAGACGGCAGGAGCAGAGGCGCACACACACAATAATACAAAATACCAACCGAGAGACGCTCACGTACACACACAAATACAAAATGCCCACCGCCGGAGAGGCTTGCGCATACTCGAGCACAAATATATTTACGTAAATCCTCTTTTAGAAACGTGTGCGGCTAAGATGCACTTGAAACACACAACCACAGCTAGAGGCCAAGAAAATACTCCCGACATGCTGCCCGTAAACACACACAACACACTAATACAAATAAACCCCAGTAGATTCATAAGAGCTGAAAAGCCTCTTAAAAGTGCATTAAAAAACAAGGTTTTTTTTTTTTTGTAAGAACCGAAAAACATCATTTTGACCTCAAAATATTTTAGATCACTAAAATGCATGTTGTCCACATGATATATTTAAATTACACTATGGCAGTCAGAAATTAAGGTACGTCTTTGTTTGAATTGTGTAATAATATTTAAATATAACAGGTTAGAGAGCAAATTTCTTTGTCCAAACAAAACCAAACCAACTTATTACTCGAACACAGAACATTCATGTTTTTAGTTTGATTATCACATACGCGCTCACACACACACACACACACACATGCAGGTCTTTCACTGCTGTTGCCTGGCAACGTGGCTAGGTGTCCTATTGGAGAGCTGTGCTGTCCAGTGATGTCATGACCGCAGCTGACCAGCACTGCTGCACGCTGTACTGAGAGAGAGAGAGAGAGAGAGAGAGAGAAGGAAATATACTGAACGACCGAGGCCTAGAGTTACCATAAAGTTTTGTAATTTTTGTTTTGTTGTAAAAATGTGTTATGTTTTGTGTGTGTGTATAATATATATATATATATATATATATATATATATAATGCACACACACATATATATGATGTAACTAAATGTATTATTAAAATGCACCATGTCTGAATTGAATCTTGAATACAAAACCTGAGCAGAACATGATGCAACTTTATTAGTATATTTCGGTTAGGAAGAGAGAGAGAGAAAGTGCGTGAGAGGTCTACTTTTAAACCTGTACCCTCCATTGTTCTGCTCCATTGTCTTTAAATCAGGTCAACAGCCGATAAGATTTAACACCCTAACCTGCCTCTGCATCTCTCCTTGAGACGAGGGGGAGTCACGGCTGTGCTTGAAGTATGGAAAGGTGTGTGTGTGTGTGTGTGTGTTTGCACTGCATCTTTAGAAACCTGCATTTGTTGTTTTGGTATTGCATTAGTTTGGATATCCCTGGATAAAGCACTATGGATGGTGTTTCTTTGTGGTATGCTCCTGATTACCACCGAAAATGTTTTTGACACTTCCTTCATCTTGTTAAAACAAATGAATAATGTGTTGGGCAGTTTTGCACTTACAATGGAAGTCTGTTAAATGATTAACCCTATAGACTTTCATTTTCATATACATTTTGTTTGTATGGCAAAATGTCAACCTACAAAATGGGGTTAAAGTGGTAACATTTAAAATTAATTGATTTTATCCAAGATAAAAATAGTATTTATGTTGTCATAATTAATCTTACTGATTAAATAATAAATCCTAAATAAAATATCATTATAACTTGGATTAGACAACACTAACAAAAGTAAATTTAAGGTTTAAATCAGGTAAAAAATAAAAAAAACTCAATTTGCAGGTTACCACTTTTTACAGTGTACAAACTTTTATGCCTTTTTCCTCCTGCATGTCAGTTTTAATATTAAAAGTATACTGTAGCAAAAAAAATATGTACATAAATATGTTTGCGTACCCATTTTTTGGCACCTAATTACATTAAAACTAATTGAGGCAATGCAACTAGTCTATGATCAGCAGGCCACCGTTATTTATAGAGCTGTCCCTGCGAGAGACCCCGCCTCTTGTTCCTCCGAGGCAGACGTACCCCTCACTGGCCTCCCCAAAGGTCAAGGGGGGTAAGACCAGAGGGAGGGGGGATGAAGGAGGGTGTGCAGCGGAGTGACCCTTGACCCTAACACACGCCACCCAGCATCCCTTTTTCAGTCCCTCGCACGGACACACACACACCCACGCGCCGTCTGTCACGGCCCTGACAGGCGTTACTGAAGAGCTTGGGGGGTACATAAAAGGGGGCCCAAAAACTTGCTAAACCCCTGACCGTGACCCTGAGCATTACACACACACATATTCAGAAGACAGATCCATTATGAGCGCTGGGGTAAAAGGCTTATGCTAGAGGGCACATCAACTGTCCTGTGTGTGAATAAGTGTGTGTGAGGAGTCTGTGTACCACATTTGTGAAAAAGTGTGAAAGTGTGTGTATATATTTTCAAAACAAATGCAAGTAGGTGATTGATGGTTGGATAGCTTGGATATTGCATGGTTAAATTGTTAGTGTAACAGAAAAACCCAATGTTTCAAACATTTTCTCACTACACTTGTAAAATTTGTAGTAGTACTAGTAGTATTTGTACTATGTCATGTATATATAATAAATGAATGTTTTGTCGAGGACAATTCAGACACTATATTTGTGAAGAATAGATGTTTAATGTGTTGTTCTGTTGAGTGTTAATTATTTACGATACAACATTGAAAATAAGCCTTTACAAAACTGGAAAGCAATTTCTCTATGACAAAAAAATGTGTTTTGAAAATTAGACGTGATATAGACAGTACAGCATATTGAACGGACTGTATAGGCTATGTCTGTCCCTCAGAGCATCGTTTTACGTCCATCCCAAATAAGGTCTATTAACATTTAAATCGCGTAATGCCTAGAACTCTTAATATAAGTTACTTATGTTGTACAGATAACATACATTGGGATCTCTTTTAAGTCACGGAACGACATAAACATAATTTACTCTGAAAAAAAAAGATCAGCTTTTCAAATATAAATCTGAACTAGACGTGAAAAAAACACGTAAAATTAAAATGGACAGGGAAGAAGTTAAACTAGTAAACGTCTTATAATATCGTTCATTTGCACGTCTGTAAAGGCGCTCGTCCAGCGTGAGACTGATATAGTTTCGGACTCTTAATTCACAGAACTCACAAGTAGAACCTATTTAGCCTACACGGGAATTAAACTCCTGTAAAATGTAAAATAAACATGACGATGAAAAAGTTAAAAGGTGGAATTATCTGAGGGAAACGTCCTTTAGACCTGTGAAGAGTCACGTGCAGGTTTAATAGCCCATTGGTCTCCCTTTTAAGTTTAAAAATCCATTTACACTTAATAGAAGCTTTATTAATCAGTTTAATTCATGTAAAATAAATATGACAAAAAAGTTAAAGTCGAAAAATCACAGGAAATCGCTCGTTTGATCTGTAAAGCCGCTCGTGAAGCTGGTTTCCTGCATGATTATTAAAGCTACCGCTGCCCCCTTGCGGTTAATTCGCGCTATTTCAGTTTCATTTTCGCTGGGCAGGTGTGGTAATTTTAGTGCACTGAGAACGAGCAGTGGAAAAGAAATGCGTGTGAAGAACGAAAATGATATATACTTGTTTTTCGTTCTTGTGATGAGCACTTTCCAGCCACCCCAGCACTTTCTTATGCTGACTAGAGCTGTTAGTGTCTCTCCCTTTTTCTCTCTCTCTCTCTCGTTCTGCCTCCTTTCTCAACATTTAGTTACACCTCTTCAAACAGCCTTAATTACTCCCCACAACAAAACAACAAAGAATAACCACCTATTTTACCTGATCTGTCTCTTGATAATAACTTTTTCCTTTTTCGTGTGTGTTGTTCACTCTTAGCCGTGCTGTCAGATGTCAGAGGAAGTGTAGGGGGTGAATACACCAGTGTTTGGGGGTGGAGAGAAAATGTGGGAGGGAAATGAGGAGAGAGTGACTGTATGAACCCTTATCTCATTCATTCTTTCATGTGACAATTAGTTGAACTGGCACAGCTGAGCACTTTTCAGGCTAGAAGTTTGAGTCAATAGCCTTGTGTTGAGAATGGAATTGAATATTCAAATAATATTATGAATATTTACTCAGCAATTTACATAAAGTCTTCAGCGAGAGCAGTGATTGGCCAGCTCGTTAAGGTGCCTTGAGGTGGACTGAAGTCTCGCACACTGATAAACCTGAGGGTCTCAGACAGAAGCAGACAGAAGGCTGTGGTTTATTTATAAAATGGCGGCTATGGTGAAATGTCTGAATTCCAGGTAAGTCAGTGTCTTTCTTTCTCGCTTTCCTTCCCTCTAATGATCTCTCGAGAGGGGGCCGCAAGGTTAATTAGCTTCGCCTTCACTAACAGACTCTGCTAATGAGAGGACATCAAAACTAACTGGACTGAGGCCTAAAGTAATGAAATGTCAGGAGCAAATCTCTAGAGGAATGCAAGAGACTTGAATATCAGTGTGTGTGTGTGTGTGTGTTTGTATATGAGGTGTAATGTATGTTGGTGCAGTGTAAACAATGTGTACACTTTTCTTATGTAAGAATCTATGAGAGGTGAGGCGAAGAGTATGAAAAATCGGTGAAGTATATGTTTTATTTATATAGTATACTCAAGGTCACTCTATAACCAACAAGCAGACATTGGGCAGTCACATTGGATTGCAAATAAATAAACCACAACCCAATAGCATAAATATGACAGTTAAAATGAGCAGCTAGAGATGGAGAAGCCAGATATTGTCATTAAAGATGAGCTTTTAGATTTGAATGTGGGAGGAGATATGGTGAAGTGAGCGACTGAGAGGGTGTTAGTTTTGTTTGTGTGTGTGTTTACTGTACACTGTACTATGTTTTTAAGATGGTTTACAGATGGTTTTAATTAAGTTGTAATCAGGGCAATATATCAGTTTTGCTTTTTCTGCTGTGTCTGCCTTTGTGTTAGTCTATTGTAATAGCAGCAAAATTAATGAAACAAAACAATTAACCCACTTTTGAGGCGTTGTACCTTTTATTTGTAGCTAAAGTGTTTTATTGTGTATAATGTAAAATAATGTTTTATTTATTTGAATATTGTTTTTAATCATATGCAGAGCATTTTATTACCTTAAATATTTTTTTTAATTTTTAGTAATAATTAACTAAAAAAAGATTCAGTAACCCTTACGAAATGAAATTTATGCAAGCAGCATGCCTCTTCGATTATCAAAATGAAAATATTTTATTATAGCTTTAGTTGGTCAAAATAACATGCATAAAGCTATAATCGAATTTAACTTATTTCATATTCAAAATCATATTTACAATAACATTTATTTTAATATATGTATTTGGCTGTTGGTTTTATCAAAAGTGACTTAAAGTGTGTTAAAGGTATTTTATGTGCATTCCAATTTTAATATGAATTAATATGTGCATTAAAAAAATAATAATAATTATTTAAATATAAGAGGTTTCAAAGGCTCTCAGTCTAAGATCATGACTTGTGAGTTTGTATCCCTCAGTCAGCCTTATACCCTTTAATATGATGTGACTGATGCTGATTGATTGAGTTTTTCCAAGAATATCTCTCACTTTATCGTTACTGTGTGTGTGTGTGTGTGTCTGTCTGTGTGTGTGAGAGAAAGAGAGAGAGAGAGAGATGAGAGCGAGTGGAAGGCCACACGTTTGAACAGGAAACAAAGCGACACTAGACTGACTCACACAGCACAGAGGTTTGTGGGTAATACTGACACAGAAGCAATGGCATGTGAATCAACCTCAACGTTTTTCACACTATTCTGTATATCATCAAAATAGTCTCATCGGAATGATATTTCCAGTTGGCCTTCGTGAGGGTTTTGGTTAGTTAGTCATGTTTATTGTGTCGTTTGAATAGAAAGGTCAGTCATTACTGAAATATACCACAATCTTTGAAAGAGCTTATACAGTGAAATGCCAGTTATTCTACACAGTGAAACATCATTTTTAATCAGTAAATATTTGAAAGGAAATTATTCACATACGATTCTGTAAAAATGTATTATCCAACAAAACATTCAATCATCATAATTGTGGACTAAAATGGTGTTCATCAAATATACTTTAATGGAGTACCATAACTTTATTTTACAGTACGTGCTCTTGTTTGTACTAACAGTGTAGTTACATAAGAAAGTACTGGTAATATAAGGTAACTACATGGGTTAAGGTTAGGTTTAGAGGTCGCTTCAGGGTTAGCACCTAGTTTTTAACCAGTTATTGCAATTACTATAATAAGTACATAGTATGTACATGGGGAACAGGACTGTAAAATAAAGTGCTACCAAACTGTTATTATATGAAGATGCAGAGTAAGGCTTTTAGAAGTAATGCACTGTAGGAAAACAAACAGAAAAGGTACTGGTGATTTTCTGCCAGGACATTATCTGTTAAGTTTACAGACACTTCATTTAACCCTTAAACACAACACAAAACAATGCGTAATTCAAAATCAATATGGACAACTCCTTCAACAGTACATTAGGCCCTTTTTTTTACTTTCTTTATCGTACATCTACACTCTAAAAAATGCTGGGTTAAAAACAACCTAAGTTGGGTTGAAAATGGTCAAACCCAGCAACTGGGTTGTTTTAACCCAGCAGTTGGGTTAAATGTTTGAGTTTTATTTAACTCAACTACTGTTTAAAAATTACTGTATTGTTTGCTTAAAATGAACCCTGAATATGTTGGAAATTAACATTTATTAATGTGTTTATTAAATTAACATTTATTAATAAGTTTAATTAATAATAATGAAACAATAAACATGTATTAAATTGCTTATTAATAGATGTTCACCTTTTGATTATTATTGTTGCCTCTAGTAATTATGTGTCTGATTTTTAATTTCCAACCTGTTTTGGGTTCATTTTAAGCCAGACATATAGTAATTTTTAAACAATAGTTGGGTTAAATAAAGCCTAATCACTGGGTTTGTCCATTTTCAACCCAACTTGGGTTTTTTTAACCCAGCATTTTTTTTTTTATAGTGTACATAAGGTTAAGTTAGTGTCTCTATATTTACTTTTGATGTGTAATTTATTACAGCCTTATTGGACCATGTATCTTTATCAAACATGCCTTTGCTGTGTAGGTTTCTTGAGTGGCTTTATGGTTTATTATATGGTTTATTATAAAAATGCTGGGTTAAAAATAACCCAAGTTGGGTTAAAAATGGACAAACCCAGAGGCTGGGTTAAATGTTTGGCCCAATCCCCTGGATAGTTTTATTTAACTCAACTATTGTTTAAAACTGACTATATTGCTTGCTTAAAATGAACCCAACATTTATTAATATGTTTAATAAATGAAGATTGCTTATTAATAAATGTTAACCCCTTGATTATTACTGTTGACTCTAGTAATTATGTGTCTGATTTTTAATTTCCAACTTACTTTGGGTTTATTTGAAGCCAGCCATATTGTCATTTTAGTTAAATAAAACTGCCCAGCAGGTAGGTCAAACATTTAACCCAACCGCTGGGTCATAACAACCCTAAACACTGGATTTGTCCATATTTAACCCAACTTGGGTTGGGTTGGAGTGTAGATCATAAAAGTTCTCTATATTATATTATAGGTTCTTCAGATCAGATTCTGAGAATGAGAAGTTCTTATTGGATCTTAAAAAGCTTCTTGGGCCGTTATTTTTAAGAGTGAAGGGTCTCGAGTCGAACACACAGATGAAGGAAGTGCGTGACAGTTTTATGCAATCAGCACGTCATATTCTCCCCTCTAGGCCTTTCGTGGCTTTGCATCATGACAAAACAACTCGGCGGCACTTTGACTGTGATTTGCACTGTGCTTACGATCTATAGTTCACCTCACCAGTGTGACTGGAAGCAGGTGATCAATCTTTTTTCTTTCATTTACACTCATTTGACTATCAATATCAATGAGTAATTCATCCTAATTTAGTAACTCACTCAAATGCAGTGGGTGGTGGAGGATGGAGGTTTCGTTTGCCTCGGTTGGAAAGTGGCTTTAATTTGACTTTGCCTTCTATGACTAAAGCAAGTGAAATTTGTGAAACACCAAAAAAAGCGCCCACGGTCGTCATAGTGGCATATAGAGTGAAGGAGCTGTTCTCACCGAGTGATCAGAGGACAAGCAGAGTTGAGCAAAAAACATTACGGTGAGTCAGAAACACACCGACCTGCAAGAAACATATCACACGCTACTAAAACGCACCTTATTTGAATATTACTATAATATCAGTAGCTTTCTGTGTGTGTAAATTTAGTTGAGACTGCAATCATTTACGTTTATACATTTAAGTTCTGATCATTTTTAATGAAATATTTTAGTGATGAGATTTGTTAAAAGTCATACTAACATCTAATTGTATGAAGTTAAAGGTATTAGTTGCTGAAACTTATTTGGATAAAATTAATTTAAATTTAGCATATAGTAAAACCGTATAAATGTACATTTATTAATGTTTGTATAATAACTGTTAATCATTGATTAACATGAATGCTTATTACTTTTTCAAACTGTATGTTTACATCTTGATGCTGTGGCACGTTTTCTAAAATGGCTAAAATGTTGTTTACAGTGTTATTTTCATTTAGCTTTTTACTGATTGACATGATTGCTTCCATAAAAAGAGTCTTTATAATAGTTTTTATGTTCAGCATGCATGTTCTAGCCATGTAATATGAACTAATTTAACAGTAAGTGAACTGGACAGGGAAATCAATTTGCTCTTGGAAATGGCTGTGTAGATGGTCTGATGTGGCCATCAATTTCAGCACGAGTAAGAAAGAGAAAAGCTGTTATCCTCCTGCGAAGTTCAACACGTGCTCTCGCGGGATGAAATCTTCTCCTGCCCGCATTAACAGCTATTGCGGGTGTGTTTGTGTTTGCTTGTGTGTGTATGTGAGTGTGTGTCTATATGAATGATGCTGCGCAGGATGGGACATGCCCCTCCATCCCTGCTGCGCTCTGGGAGGCGCAGGTGCTGTATTAGGATGAAGAGAGTGTCAAACAGGACCAAAACAGAATGAAATAGAAAAAGGAAAGGACAAAGGAAAGACAGATAGAGCCGTTGAGCTGCACGCTGAATAGTTTTGCTGATGGAAATTGACTTGTGATGCTAAGGTGTTGGTTTTGCTAATTAGAGGTTTTGGTTTAATTATTACCTACAGCTTGGATTATGTTATGTTATGTTAGAGGCCATTTTAAAGATTTATTTATTTCTTTAAATTATTCTATTGATGTAGTTTTTATCTCATAAATTGAAAATTAAAATGAGAATATTTGGGATTTCAAAGTGCCGTCAAACGACTAATCACATAAAAAAGAAAAGCTTATGTTCACACAATATATGTGTGTGTGCTGTGTATATTTATTATGTGTATATAAATACACACATAAATGTATATATTTAAGAAATATTTACATGTATACGTGTGTGTATATGTGTGTGTGTGTGTGTGTGTGTGTATGTATGTGTGTATATATATATATATATATATATATATATATATATATATATATATATATATATATATACACAAAACAAAAAAATTGCTTTTACATATTTTTTTAGGTATTTTTTACGACGTCCAAAAGCCTAATTCCAATAACAAAACAGTGTTGTATATAGAGTGCATTCTTTTGCTGAAAACGATTTAAAAAATGACAGTAGCGGGATGAAAAGAAAAGGTGATCCGTTTCAACACCTACAATATACATTTAAATGTTTTAAACCTTGAATCTTTATGTTGAAAACAGGTTATTTGTCAACTAACCTTTATGTGGTTGATGATATAAGGATGACTGAAAAAAAAGCTGCTACAAGAAGTGTTTTCAGTCAGTTCCTCTCTCTGTTTCAGTAGATATCAGGATGTCTAAAGCTGTCGATGATGATAAGATGGGGACTGAGTTTCCAGTCGATAGTACAGGTAAAACATTATTACTACAAGTCTTTTAAGATGTTGTAGATGTTAAATTAAATGTATTGTCTATAGAATCAATATAACTATTGTTACTGGCATGTGAAGTCATCATGGAGATTTAGAAGTTTGTGTGATGATGTTGTGGAAGATGTATAAGCATGTTTTATCATGTAGACTACTATGATTCATGACTATTCCTAGATGTGTTAGTGTGTGTGTGTGTGTGTAAGTGTGATAAGATTTTGTTTTGTCATAATTCTCACATTTTCCACTTGGTCTGAACCACACACAGAACACTTTAGTCAGCCGTGGCCTCAATCTTACAGACACACACACACACAGCATACAGTAACCCAGGTTAAACGCTCCATGGTATTCCAATAATGCAATGCCTCTGGCTAACCAGACCACGCTTTTGTTGATGTGAGGGCTGGAGCCTGAGGCACTATTCTGACCTGATGTGTCCTTGCGTGTGTGTGTGTGTTTTTACAGACTCTGAGAGGAACAGTCCAGAGGCCAGCGATCAGGTGAGTGAACATCTTTCAGTGCAAATTTGATCTTAGTTGTTCAACCTCAATGAATGTGTGAAATCCAAAAAGAAAGATGTTCTCCAAAAAACTTGACCATCTAGATCATGAGTGTCAAAGATTTGATTTTGAGGAAAAACAAAATACAAATATGTACTTTTATAAAATTAGTATCATTAACTGACAGATCAACTGTCATACTGTAGCTAATAAGAAAGCTAATAGATTTTATTATGTAACATGTATGTTATAAAATGCATGTTATAATGTGAGAACGTTTTTTTTAATTACGCGTAGCATTCGTCATTTGCAAATGCCGTCCCAGGTGTATGCAGGGACAGTCCCGTGGCTAACATGTTCATTTTCCCACTTTGAAGTTTGTCGCTTACTGCAATAACAATATGGATAAATGCAATGAAAAATATGATGGGTAAAAAGTGAACTTTACAATGTTTCCAAGTCTCCACTGAATGAATATTAAACATGGTGAATTAATACTGATATTTGACTAAGAAGCTGGACTGTAATTCAACAAACGCACTGTAAAAAAATATTTTTTGAAGTTGTAAATGAAAGATATTTTTGGAGTATGTTTTACAAGAAAATACAGTTCAGGTACTTTAGTAAACATTACAGCATTTATTAATCTAAATTAATGTTAATTTCAACATTTACTAATGCATTATTAAAAAAATCAAAAGTTTGTGTTTCTTAACATTAGTTAATGCACTATGAACTAACATGAACAAACATGGATTTTTATTAACTAACATTAATAAAGATTAATAAATACTGTAACAAATGATTTGTTTATTGTTAGTTTATGTTAGTTAATACATTAACTTATTTTAACTAATGAAACCTTATTGTAAAGTGTTACCAAAATACTATTTCAGTTTTTCTACTTCAGAATTTCAATGTTACTTGCTGTTCCTTTGAAATTAATTGTGAAATTTACTAGCAATTTCTGAGTGAAAATTGTTTCTAAACCTCTTTTTAGTGCAGTTATTTGTTAATCCTTTAAATATGTTCTGTTTTAGATCATTAAGCTAAAGCTATCCAGTTGAGGGCAGTGAGTTTTTGTCCATAATTATTTTTTCTCTGTCTCATTCAGATCCAGCCAATGAAAACAAGTCCTTTCTGCCTGTCTCCTGCACCCAGCAACACAAAGGTGTGTGTTTGTGTGTTGATGCCTAATGCTTTTTGTTTGATCTGCGTTTGGTAACATGGATGTCCTCAGGTTATTATACGTTAACTTTGTAATATGCAAATGGGAATACTTTGGTCTGTTTGAGCTGCATTCCTAACAAGATGCCAGACAAGTTACCAGGAGAGTGAGACAGTGAGAGTGAGCATGAAACTTATATAAGGAGATGGATTAATCAGAAGTGAGGTAAAAAGAGAAGGATCGTCTAATCACAGGGCAGATGCAGTTGTAGAGATAATCTGGATGGATTTTTACAGAACATAAGCCTCTTCTTTTGAATTTGTGAGTAGTCAAATGAATAACTGAAAGTGTGTGTGTGTGTTTATGGAAATGGACTTGTGTGTTTTTTGTCTTTGCCAAAAAAGACATGAAGTGGTAGTTGGTATAACTGGTCATTGATATTTAGTAATGGCATTGTGTATTTGCATATTAGTAGCAAACTGTGCCAATTTAAATAAATTAAAGCACTTCCACAAAAAATGAATATGCTAAAAAAAAAGTAATAAAATAGCACTAAAATAGCTTAATGCATTTTTTTTTATATTGTTAGCATTTGTATGATTGTGTGTGTGTGTGTGTGTGTGTGTGAGAACATCATTGGTGTATTATATTAGTAGTATTAGTAGTGTGTATATATATATTCAGACACCTTAAACATTTCATTCATTAATACAGTTTATTCATTATAGTTTAAAAAACTGGTAATAAAATATGACAAGATCTCAGAGTTTAACTGTCAGAAAAAATTATCTTAATTATGTCAGATAACACTTAAGCAAAACATGGTCAGGTCAAAGTGTCTGAATAATTTTTGGTTCCAAATTTTTTATCAATTTTACTGGTAGTCCACTGAATTTTGGGGTATAATATATCACAGTTTACTTTATTTTGCTATCCTCACTTACATAAATAACCTACAGGTGATTAAACATCTGAATAATTTTGGTTTGACTGTATATATATATATATATATATATATATATATATATATATGTAATATTATATTATTATAATAATACTATAATCCATATATTATTAATAATATATATGAATGTGATTTATAGGTTAAAGCTGAAGAGGCCGCTGAGATGACCAGTGTTCACGCTCCTCCTCCTCCTCCAGTTCAGCCCGCTCTACCACACACACAACTCATGCTGGCAGGCAGTCAGCTCGCAGGGGTATGTGCTTATACACACCCACACTCACACACGCGCACACTAAATATGTCTAAACATAACCCTCATAGATTTTTTTTTTCCAAAATATATAATTTTGTATAATTTATGAGCTGTTTTCTTCCAATAATTCTGGTATTACTATCCTTTTGTCCCCATAATGTAGAAAATACACACACACACACACAGGTTTGTTTTGCTATCAAAGTGAGGACATTCCATAGGCATAATGGTTTTTATACTGTATAAACTGTACATTCTATCCCCCTACACTACTCCTACTCCTAAATCTACCCATCACAGAAAACATTCTGCATTTTTACATTTTTAATAAAACATTGTTTAGTATGTTTTTAAAGCTATTTTAAATATGAGGACTCATGAAATGTCCTCATAAAACACATTTATGTCGTAATACCAGTGTAATACCTATGTCATTATACAAATTTGTGTCCTCATAATTTATGAAAACAAGCAGACACACTCACATGAGACAAACAGGTACACAAGTGAAGTGAATGAAAAATCTTTGAGGGGAAACAAAACAGCAATAAGCAATTTAAAATAACATTAGATTGTTTGTAACTTCATTTTATTATTTTATTTAGTTAAAGCTGAAATGTCTTATTTTCAAACCTGTGGCTTAAAGGGATAGTTCACCCAAAAATGAAAATTCTGTCATCATTTACTTACCCTCATGTTCAGTTCAGTTCAGTTTATTCATCCGTTAGGAAATTTAGTTTGCACAGATGGCACACATCGCATTTATACAGTCTCTCACATAAACATTCTTTAGAGAAAAAACAAAATAAGAAACAAGAGTAAGAAATAATAAAAAAATAAGGTAGATGGGGGGATTCCACTATTCATCAATTCAAGTAGCAACATATTACCCAAGATTACAGGTGATTTAACATTGAAATAGCAGTTGGTATGAATGAGTTCTTAAATCTTCTTGTTCTCCCCCTAATTGCTCTATATATATGGCCTGATGGAAGTACAACAAACTCTTTATATAATGGATGGGTTGGACAATTAATTATCGCATTGGCTTTTTTAACAACGCTTTCTTTAAAAATATCTTGAAGCGATATCTGTTGAGCTCCGATAACCTTGGATGCAGTCTTAATCAACTTAGTCATTCTGTTTCTTCCGGACAAGCTAATACAATCAAACCATACAATGACACAGTAAGAAATTACAGATTCAGTAAAACTCAGATAAAACAGTGTCATTAACACTTTATATACTTTAAAATAATTCATTTTCCTTAAGAAAAACAAACATTGTTCCAAACCTGTGTGAATTTCTTTGTTCTGCTGTCCGCAAAGGAAGATATTTGGAAGAAGTATATACAAATAGTATTTGTTTTTCCTACTATGGTAGTAAATGAGGTGATTTTTGGGTTAACTATCCCTTTAAATTATTTACTTCTTCAATAATTAAGCACCCCTGAAATTTTAAATACTTTTTAAAATAAATATTATTAATAATACATTTAATGAATCATTTAAAATATATATATATGATCTGATTAATATGTTCTTGATTGGTGACATTTTTTATATAAAGGTAAAGTGTAGTGTTGTTAAAATACTTTCCCCTATCCCATTTCAATATTCAGAGACAATATTGTGAAGTCATTTTTTCCCACATAAACTAAACACTGGCTTTGTGGCACTTTTACTTCAACCAATGGACCCTTTTCACAGGCAGTGATGACATCGCAAATGTAGTTTTTCACATTTTCATTTAAAAAATTTTTTATATACATTTATAACACTATATTTTGTTATATTACCTTGGCAGTAAATGACAAAAAAAAAAATGTTTCTAATACAACGGCTGAAAGAGTGATGGCAAACATCATTCTAGTTCTGACTTCTGTAATCAATCTCTCCATTTTTTCTCTCTTTCGGAAAGTTGTGGAAATGCTGTCATGGATATTTTCTTTTGCTTTTAAAGCAATAGGGAATACAAAAGATATATTTGCTATCGTCTCCCATTTACCACTATAGACGTTTACTCAACTATGGCGACTTCCGTATCTGAGAGCTCTGGAAATGGGAAAAGGGTCCGTAGCGCAAGTTTGAGGCAAAATGACTAGTTTGGAGATCAGTTCAGAAATCTTGCTCTAGAAGTGAACTTATATAATAATTCATCTGAATGACAACAAATACAAATATTATATGCTTTGCTCTCTTCTTCTTTTGCTCTATGCTTCTATTAACTAAATGCAACTACATGCTTTTGGTTGATAACCTTCATAACTTAACCACGCTGTGGATGCCATCTCAGGGTCTGCCTGCTTAAGAGAAGGTGCTACAGACGCTTCCTGTGCTGCTTGGTGACGCTGTTCTTTTCTCCATCTTTTCTTTCTATCCCTTGCTTCTCTTCTTCCTCTTCTTCTCTTTAGCTGGCCGCTCTCCTCCCTGCACAGCAGCAGCTGTTGTTGCAGCAGGCTCAAGCGCAGCTGTTAGCCGCAGCCGTGCAGCAGTCAAACGCTGCGCATGCCGCCCACGCAGCTGCCGCAGCCAATCAGCAACAGCAGACGCAACAGCAGCAAGCCAATCAGGCAGCAGCACAAGCCCAGTCTCAAGCCAAACCTGAGCAAGCTCCGCCTCCACTTCTATCTCAGCCTATCCAGCTCACTGCCCAGGTACCTTCTGCGCTGCAGTTGTACGTTTTAGAAAAGTGCATTGTTGAGCAGAGGTTGGATTTGCATTTTCCTGTATTTCAATTCAAGGAGCATTCCCGGTCAAATATACTCTATAAACAGCATCTGTGGCATGCAGTCAGTTATGAACAGAAAATGATTGCAGTTTGTTGATTAGTTTGAAAATAAATAGTATAAAAACATGTTTTCAGTACTCTTACAATGTAGACGATCTTGCAATACCCCATTTAAGGGCACAATATGTAAGATTTTTGGATTAAAATATCCAAAAACCACTAGAACAGAATATTTTGTTGACTTGTGTACTTACATTATCCCAGATGTTTACAAGAATGTTTAAATCCAGAGAAATAAGCAGCTTTAACCAGGACACTGACCGTGTCCGTGCGTTGTCTATCAATGACATAATTCCCGCGTTACCCTTGATATTTTGTAGGAACCATGGAAACTCCAAAGACGCTTTAATACATTATATGTTTTATTATACAAGGGAACAACTGTTAGGATACATTTATAGACAGAAGGCTAATCATTGTTATATAGCTCCACACGTTTAGTTTTATTGTTTGAATCTCATTTTCTTGATTTTCCGTGAGTTCACCGAGCGAACATCAATTTCCACACACTCAAATGTATCTAATATGATAAACAGCTCTGCGTTAGCCCACATACGCTTGACCTGAAGAAGTGGACGCGGCGACTTTGGCATAATTAAAAGTTCCGCTGCTCTCGATACTTGTCGCGTTTGTCTTTCATTAGCAATCGCTCCAGCGGATTCGTTCTGCTCCAACATCGCTCAGCCCTACTCTGCTTCATACTACAGTAACATTAATAATCTCATCCATGAACATGATTTCTGCCCGAGTCCCGTCCTGATTCTTTTCCACCGGCTGTGAGGTGAAGACGACATCTCCCATGATTCCGTGCTCAAGCGGAGAAAAATTACATATTGTACCTTTAAATAAATAAATAAAGGTATTTAAATTATAAAATAATTAATTATAAATAATAAATAAATAATAATATAAAATAAATAAATAAATAATAAATTATTTCATTTTATTATTCAAATGTATTTAATACCATTTTAATATAATTTTGAATAAATCTTAATTAGTACAATTTGAATGCATTTAAGTTTTTAATGAATGTGTGAAATATGCATCTTTTGTTTCTGAGACATCTGATGTGTAAGAAAACATTTTATGTAGTCAGTCTTTTACAGAATGTAAAATGAGATTAGAGTTCAAATATTCAGTAAAGGGATCTACAGTACAATGCAAATTGTGATTTTCCTCCAAAAAATGGTTTCTGAAACTTGACTTTGTATCATAACTGGACCTTTTCTCCTATTCTTACTTGTTTTGACTTGCTCACTTGTGTTTTTTCATCCTCATAAGGCTTTCTGTCTCTCTCTGAAGGACATTCAGCAGTTGTTGCAGTTACAGCAGTTGGTATTGATGCCAGGTCATCCTCTACAGTCCCCTGCTCAGTTCCTGCTGCCTCAAGCCCAGGCTCAGCAGGGTCAGCAAGGTAAAACATGCATATTCACACATTATTTTATCATGACTATGGAGTCAGTGGAAACACCATGCACCATGTTACCCTGTGTATGCACTATAACTATTTCACATAATAGTTGACTCTGTGACACCATAACATTTGCATGCAGTGATGTCTTTAATAAGTAATTGCCATTCATGCTCTCTCAGGTTTGCTTTCGACATCAAATTTGATTCCACTACCTCAGCAAAGCCCAGGGAGTCTCCTGACCACCCCTCCTAGACTGGGGCTTCAAGCACAGGTATGCAACAAAAAAAGGTTTCAAACTACATTGTCGTCCACCTCACTTTGCTTATTCAGTTAGCAAATGGTGTTCAGTTATCATCTCAGAAATACATTTTTTTGCTTTTAGTCAGATCATGAGTTAATGGCAATTTTTCACAGTCCAGTCAACGAAGGCATTTTACTTGAGACATAAGAAATGGAAGGTTGAGCACACTGCATTGGGTATTTGATGCAGTGTGCTCCACTGTACACTGTACAGTTTGGCAAATTTAATAATTCAAATCAGTATCCTGTTGAGAAATTGTTGCATATTGTGCATAGTATCTTTACACTACCATTCCAAAATCTGAGGTCGGTTTCAAACTTATAATATAATAATATATATACACACATACATTATGTAAACACAATTTTTTATGTTAGGTGCGTTTAATTGATTTGACAGCCCTAATATATATTTTTGTAAATGTAATGTCTTTTTTGACCAATTTAATGTATCCTTTCTGAATAATAGTATTAATTTCATTTAATAAAAAAAACTTACTTTTGAATGTTATCGCATACTTGTAAAATCATACGAGTTGAATAGTAGTGCTCTATATAATCAGAGTCTAAATTTGTTTCCTTGCAGCTTTGAAAAACATAGGGGTAGAAGTCAATTTTATGCAAAAATGAAGGCAATCTTTTGGAATAGGTTTAAAATGGAAGGCTCTGTCTCACAATAGATACGTGTTTGAGAAAGTAGTGTGTTTTCCCAATCTGTGCTGTAGCATCATCTTGACGACAGGCTGTGGTCATTGCAGAGGGAGAAGAGCGTGGAGAGCATTGTGAGCTCCGCCCCCTCTTCAGCCCCACCCATGAGCTCCGTTCCCACGGTGACGCCACATCCCGAAGAGCCTAGCGATCTGGAGGAGCTCGAACAGTTTGCCAGAACCTTCAAACAGAGGCGAATTAAACTGGGATTCACACAGGTGTGAAACAGTTTGAAAGATCTTTTTAAAAATCTAACTTCAAAAAACATTGTAACTAATTACTAAGTAATTAATTACTGTAATTTAATTACAAGCGAATGGCAACTCTGCTCTGTCTTCATGCAGGGGGACGTCGGTATGGCCATGGGTAAACTGTACGGCAATGACTTCAGTCAGACCACCATTTCACGTTTCGAGGCTCTCAACCTCAGCTTCAAGAACATGTGCAAGCTCAAACCCTTGCTGGAGAAATGGCTGAGCGATGCAGGTGTGTGTTTTTGTCAGTTTTCTTATTGGTGTTTCATGTTGGCATTCTTTACGATTCATGTATTGTGTATGTGTTTTCATTACAGAAACAATGGCGATAGACAACATGCTGCCGAGCCCCAGTTCACTGTCCTCACCTCTCCTGGGCTTCGAAGGGTTGCCTGGACGCCGCCGAAAGAAACGCACCAGCATCGAGACCAACGTCCGCATTGCCCTGGAGCGCAACTTCATATCGGTTAGCTGCATGCATGAACACACACGCCGTACAACCAAATGTCGCAAGATACAGAAATCATATTTTGTTTAAATGACTCATTTATTTGACTTGGATCATTCCGCATGGCACACCTCGGCTTCATGACCTCCTTTTTGCTGTCTCATGATAAAAAAAATATATTGGTTCTCTTTTTGAAAATGCTGAATCCATTTTTTTTCTCTCTGGAGAAACGGAAGTCTACTAGCAAACTAATTTATTGCAATATACAGTATAAGAATTATGTCACCACATTAAACCCTGTATACTTCTGGCATGATTGTAGAAGTATTGCTTGAGCATATTTTTATGCATTATTAAACATATAATATATCATATCATATAATATAGGCTTAAACAAGAAATAATAAAATAACATGATACTTTTATAAATAAATGTGTAATAATAGTTATACATTTTATTATATCTTATGTTAAATTTCTTGCAATGTTGTTCATTTGTATGTCAATATGGATAAAATAAAATATAATAATAATAATGTTTAAATTATATTATGATAATTTGCTTGCAATGTTCATTTGTAAGTTGCTTTGGACAAAATAAAAAAAAAAAAAAAAATAAAATAATAAAATGTTTATTGGTTTACATGGTAAGTGGAACACCAAGTAGTAATAATAGCAGGTGAATCTAAAAAACCGAAAGGGAGACAAGGCCTAAAGTTCACACATTTCTAGATGTGATTCTGTTTTAAACTAAAAAACACAGATTTATTAATCCCCACAGCTGGCTGCACATGAGTCACAAAACCACTACAGTCACACTTTTTCTCTGGTAAGCACCACACCTGTGTTTGTAAGACTGATGCATTTTCCAAGGAAAACTGTCTTAAGATCAAGTCTAGGCAAACAGCCAATACACTTGAGGCGACTCGTGCTGCTGCTTTCCATTTCTGAGTAACTAATTTTGCCGGTTGACATCATGCTGACAGAAACTTTAACAACAAAGCATGTAACCAAAACATTTTCATTATCAAATAATACAGTAATTATAGGTCCTGTGTCCTCTCTGTGTCCTATTTTTGGAAAAAAACAATTCCTAAAAGTAAATTATCACTCTTATGATTTAAATAAATCAGTGTTTACAGGCATCTTTGAGTTCCAGTTGCCTAACGTCTTTGATTTATTGCATACATACTCAAATATGTTGTGCATCAACATGAAATAGTTTTTGGCTGAAACTTGATCTTGGCCTGAAAGCAGGTGTTTGGCATGTCTCATGTACTCATGCATCTCACCTCACCCCCTTCAGAACCAGAAGCCTACCTCGGAGGAAATCCTGCTGATGGCCGAGCAGCTCAACATGGAGAAAGAGGTCATCCGCGTCTGGTTCTGCAACCGACGGCAGAAAGAAAAGCGTATCAACCCCTCCAGTGCCACCCCTCCGCTGCCCACTCAGCCCCCAGCACCGACGCACAAACCCCCCTGCTACAGCCCGCACATGGTACACCCACTCATGGCTTTAGCGATTGATCTAGCCCAAAGCCATTTCAACTGACAGCTGGTGTTGAAATGTTGTTTGGATGGTGCATGGTGAGAATGTGGAATAAAGGAGACATGTCTGGTCATGTGTTTTGAATAATGTTCCACTATAAAATGAAAATTGGACCTTTGAAAGTAAAGGAAAATATTCAAGAATGTAATTATGAGCTGTATGTTTGTTAATTAGAGTCTCTTTCCTTTTGTCTTTAGATGTCCAGTCAGGGACTGGCTCAGGTCGCTACCAGTCTCAGCACAACAGGTGAGAAGAGCAGTCAGAATGAATAATAGTGTTGTACACTTCACATTTGTGGTTACAAGGACAGATGCTGAATCTCTCTCCTTACGTAGCCGTCAGTCCCACACCTTCTGTGGCCTGCCCCCTCAACCCCAGTGGACATGCAGCAATGAGCTCCGCCCCTTCTTCAGTGACTCCGCCTCCTCTCAGCACAGTCAGCCCCACTCCGCCGAGTCTCGGCAGCCCTGGCCTGAACACAGGGTAAGAACATATTTAATGTGTTTAGGGCAAAAGATGCTCTTTTGACGCTGTTTGAATTTGAAATAAGGATAATACTAATTATGAGAATTAATAATAATTATTAATAATACATATTACATTATTATAATATATAATTAATATAATATGTTATTCTAAATAAATAATAATTATTATTATTATCATTCTTTTTTTAAATTTTTTTTAGGTTTATTTACTAAGAAAGTAATATATTGAGTCAAAATATTATGAATGCTTATTTATTCTTGTTTATTATACTTTTAAATATTAGACATTTTAAACAATACTTGCAAATTTGCACAAATTTACACAAATGTCCAATGTTGTACATAAGATAAATGGTCTTAGAGCAGGAAATTAACCCAATCAATTATTTATTTAGTTGATTTAATCAACTTACAACTATTATTATTGTTGCTGTTGTTGTTATTGTTAATAATAATAATCAATTATTTGTTTAGGTTGATTTAATCAACTAACAAGTAATATATTGAGTGGTAAAATATTGTAAACGATAATTTTTTTATTATACTTTTTTATACATTTTAAACAATGCTTGCAAATTGTTAAACATAAGGTAAATGATCTAGAGCAGGACTATTAAAGATGATGATGATGATGATGATTTCAATCATTATTTGTTTAAGTTGATTTAATCAACAAACGACAACTATTATTATTATGATTACTATTATTATTATTTAACTAGAAATTAATCCAATCAATTACTTGTTTAGGTTGATTTAATCAACTGACAACTATATTATGTTATAATTATTATTATTATTGCTATTATTAATTAATAATTGATTAGGTTGATTTAATTAACTAAAAACTAATATATTGAACGGTAAAATACTGTAAATGTTCATTTATTCTTATTTATTACACATTTGAACAATATTTGCAAATTTGCACAAATTCACTATCCAATGTTGCAAAATGATTTTAGATCAAGATTATTACAAATATGTATAGTAAAAGTTTTTATTATTAAACATGAAAATCATTTTTTAGGTTGTTTAAATCAATTAACTATAATTGAATCATAAAATATTGTGAATGTTCATTCTATTATTATGATACCTCTAATCAAGGGTGTAGATTTGGTTTCAACATTGGGGGGGGGTTGAACGTTGGTATGCTGCCTGTTATTTTTTTTAATTAAAAAATAATAATCTGTTTTACGTGTAGCGTTATTGGATAATTTATTTCTTCTCTATATCTATCTATCTATACTTCATAACTTTATGAAATTTATGTATAATCATTCATTAAATTCTAACATAACAGTGATTCTAAAAAGAAAGAAATTATGTTAAATATTGAAACCGCCAGTAGGTGGCAGCAATTCGCTTTTTTAATTGAGTGAGTCACTTAAATCGTTCATTCAGCCAATTCGTTCAAAAGTCTTTTTTTTTTTTTTTAGGAAGAAAACAAACACCGATGTGAATACTTTTGTCATCGATAATTACAGACACTATTGAAAAATGAACTAACAAAACAGACGGCTGTTTTGGTAACTGTTACAGTTACACTGATAGTTATGGCTAAATTGCAATGGATTAGCTAGCTAAAATATATGTGGAGTGTATTACACAACATTCTCATACCTCCTTCTCAGTATGCTTTATTCTTTTTTTAACGTCCCCCTTTGACCAGCAGTTTAATATAGTTGGCTGGGCAGCAGTTCTCTTCATTTTTGGTGCTACCCGTGCTCTCCCATTCAAACAGCACCACTCGCGTTGTTTTGGTGAAAGTGCGACGCGCATTGGTTGGGCGTTCCCAATCGGTTCAATGGAGGGGGAGTATTTTTTTGTCTAATTTATTATGACAAACTCATATTTGAATAGAAACAAAATTATTGTTACAGAATAAATGAATTCTACATATTTTTCATTTGATCTACTGATCTACTGATTTTCATGTGATTTTCATGTTGAAATATTGGGGGGGTTGTAACTGAAGCATTTGAATATTGCTTCAGTTACATCCCCCCCACAAACGACGCCTCTGGCTCTAATATTCATGGATATTTGCATAAATCCAGCATAAAGTGTTCTATATTACCTCAAAATTTCGCAATCATAAATCTGAAGACTGTGATTACAACAGGTTATCATTCTGTCAGTAGCTTTCATTATGACTAAGCAGAAATGTAATTTCTTGCTCTCGAGTTTTCTTTCTTTGCCTTTCTTAATCTAATTCTTTCCTGCATGTGAAATTAACCCAAACTCCACGATGGACATGGATGTTCTTGTGTCACTAAAAAGGCTTCCTTCTCTTGGCATGTATGAATGGTGTATGTTTGTGGACATGTGTAAATGACACATCACACACGTTACAGGAACACAATGATGGGTGTAAGCACAGGAATGAACCAGGCCCTGATCAGCAGCAACCCTCTGGCCACAATGCAAGGTTTGTCATAGAGGACGAGAAAAAGTGTACAAAAGTAGATAGAGGCAGATTGATTAAAAGAAATACAATGTAAAACGTGAATCCTTACCATCATTCACCATCAAAGAGCCTTCTACTATTTTCAGTTTTGCTGGGATGTGTTTGAACAAGACCAGAGAAATGAAAATCTCTCACTACATATTCATGACATCTTCATCCTCACTACTTACATACATGTGTTTGTCTGCGTGTGTGTGAGAAGAACTGTTTGTGCACCTTGTCTGTCTCTTTCAAAAGCACCTGCCATTTCTATGCCCTTATATTTGTTCTTGAGCTCATTTTCATCCTCATCTCTTAAAAACCTTTTCCACCAACACAGTACTGGAGCCGACGCACAGTCTAGAACTGCAAAAAAAGGCAACTCTGGGCCAATGTGTTGCCTCGCAGTTGACCAAACACCCTGTATCTGTTTTTGTTGTGTTGCACAGCTACTTCAACCAGTTTATTTTCCCTGTCTGTGTATATATATATATATATATATATATACATACATACACACACACTACCAGTCAAAAGTTTGGACACGGTAAGATTTTTAATGTTTTTTAAAAGAAGTTTCGTCTGCTCACCAAGGCTGCATTTATTTAATTAAAAATACAGTAAAAACAGTAATATTGTGAAATATTATTACAATTTAAAATAACTGTTTTCTATTTTAAAATATTTTAAAATGTAATTTATTCTTGTGTTGGCAAAGCTGAATTTTCAGCATCATTACTCCAGTCTTCAGTGTCACATGATCCTTCAGAAATCATTCTAATATGCTGATCTGCTGCTCAAGAAACATTTATTGTGTACAATTGTACAAAATATTTGTGTACAATATTTCTTTTTCAGGATTCTTTGATGAAAAGAATAGCATTTATTTGAAATATAATCTTTTGTAACATTATAAGTGTCTTTACTGTCACTTTTGATCGATTTAATGCATCCTTGCTGAATAAAAGTATTAATTTCTTTCATTTGTTTTCAAAAAAAATAAAAATACAAATTCTTACTGATCCCAAACTTTTGAACGGTAGTGTATAATGTTACAAAAGCTTTGTATTTCAGATAAATGCTGTTCTTTTGAACTTTCTATTCATCAAGGAATCCTGAAAAAGAAATATTGTACACAAATATTTTGTACAACTGTACACAATAAATGTTTCTTGAGCATCAAATCATCATATTAGAATGATTTCTGAAGGATCATGTGACACTGAAGACTGGAGTAATGATGCTGAAAATTCAGCTTTGCCAACACAAGAATAAATTACACTTTAAAATATTTTCAAACAGAAAACAGTTATTTTAAATTGTAATAATATTTCACAATATTACTGTTTTTACTGTATTTTTAATTAAATAAATGCAGCCTTGGTGAGCAGACGAAACTTCTTTTTAAAACATTAAAAATCTTACCGTGTCCAAACTTTTGACTGGTAGTGTGTGTGTATATAGATAGATAGATAGATATGCTGAAAATTCAGCTTTGCCATCACAGGAATAAATTACATTTCTAAAAATATATTAACTCTTTCCCCGCCATTGACAGACTTTTCCGTCATTTATGACAGAATGCTTCCCCGTCATTAACAGAATTTTCTGGCAACCCGTATTTTCACTGTTATACGGTAGGGGGGTGATGTTACGGATCATCTGAAAGAGTACAGAATCTCCAGATCAAAACACAGCATAGCTTACACACGTTAGCTAACATGACCATCAAACATTAAACAGCATATGAATCAAAAGCATATGAATGAAATGTCGACCCAGGAAGAGGTATAGGACTGTGAAGCTTTGGGGGTGTTGATGGACTCGAACTACTCTATCATTGTTTTGATCATCTTTCTGAATCCCATTGGGAAGTAGTCTTTGACAAAAACGTGATTTTCTCTGCTTTTTTGTTCAAAATGTTGCTTTTTTTTATGAAACCTACCCACACAAGTGTTGATAAAAAAAGAATGCATGAAGCTAATTGTTTTTAAAGCAGGGACTTTGTTCTTTCTTTTGATATATTGCATGTTCAGATATTCATAAAACAAAATATTCTTGGGGCCATGAAAGTAAAAATGATCAAAAATGCTGGTGCTGGCTAGCAACTTTTAAAAAATAATGCTGGTGGGGGAAATTGATCAAATAAATTAAGTCTTGGTGAGCATAAGAGATTCTTTCAGAAACATTAAAGTCTTACCTACCCCAAACTCTTGAGAAGTAGTATGTATATTATTGAAATTACATGAAAGCTGGCATAATAACACAAAGGCACTGAATTTAATTACTTTTAATATTAAAATACATTTTAAAAACTAGTAGTCAATAAGACTTGCTTTGTGGGTGGAAAGCACCAGCACCATTTTGGTGGAAAAGGGTCATCGCACACCCATTGTACGTTTTTTGTAAGAGTATATACATGCAAATATGCCCTAATTTGCGCTCTCCATTTTTATTTCCCTCTCTTCTTTCATTTTTTCACAGCCCTAGCTGCCAGTGGTGGTCAGATTCCCATTTCCGCTCTTGAGGGCAGCGGTCAAATGTTCCTGGGTGGAGCCGGAGGTCCAGGAGCTGGTCTGCGCCAGTCCCTCTTCCTAAACCGCCCCACTTTACTGCCCTTGGCGAGGAGCGCAGGCATGGGTCTGGTCGGCACCCCAAGGGCTTCTCCGCCTCCTGGCGCCAGAGGCGCAAGCCCAGACTCGTGCTCCATCTCCCCCTGCTCCAGCCCCGCCTCCTTCTGCTCATTAGGCGAAGCCTCACCACCCCCTCTGGGCGGAGCTATGGCTGAGTGACGCCCACACCAAGCTGCTGCACTTGAGGGGAGTCAGAGGGACGGAAGAAAGAAGACAAACAAGACTCGCCTTTTCAACCAAAGCCATCTCTCAATCCCTCCATTTCTCTCTTGTGCTCTCTCTCTCATTACGTCTTTGAATGCCAAAAATACAGAGAAATGAGCAGAAGAGAACAGGGATAAGGAGAGAACAGAACGGGGGACTGTTTAAACCAAAAAATTGATCTATTCAGCGTGGAGAGGTGGCTTCAACGGAGCTACTTTGAGAATGTACATTTATTCCTTTCTGAATGGAAAAAGACAAACCTACATGAACAGATTTTTGAGGGCAGGGTCGTGAGCCAAAAGACTTTATGAAGAAACAACAACAAAAAAAGAAAACGGGTGGCAACGAATGGAACAAAGGAAGGACATTTGACAAGTGTCACTGGATGGTAGAAAGAGAAACCAAAAAATAAACACATGGAAGAAGAATGGAAAGACTCACAAAGACAAAAAATGACGAAAAATACCAAAACCAAAATACCAAAAACCAAAACCAAAAAATCGGAGAGAAAAGCTTTACCTAAGACTTTGAAACCTGAATTGTCCAGGATCAGATTAACTCTACAAAACACCAAAAACCTTTTTGCTCAATTTTCATTGTTTTCCATGCACCCCTTATTATGTAAACTCAGTTTTTTTTCTTTTAAACTATTTGTAAATGTATTTCTCAATCTACCTCTGCTATCAACTATTTAGATTTACTCATTCTTTTTCATTCCATTTTCACTTTTGATCCGTAACATTTTCATCAGCAATTTTTCCTGTCTAACTTAAGATGGAAAACACAGAACGACAGAAGAATTTAGAGGGATTTTGTCTCCACTTTAAACAGTATTACACACAAACACACACACATACACTGAATTTACTGTGACACATATCCCGATTCCCCTGTCCGTCAGTGATCATCCGCTGGAATCCATGCCTCAAACTTTGACACACTTTTCTTGGATACCAAAGCATTTGTCTGGCCTTTTGCATCAGCTGAAAAGAGCTCAGACAACAAGACCTCAAACATGTAAAAACAAACAAAAAAAAAACAACATACACAAGGACAAATTTTGAAATAAATCCCCGAGCCCCCAAACCCCTGCCCTCCATCCTCTCCGGACCCCTCTCCTGTGCCTCGGAAAAAATGTGTGATGAAAAAGGCCAAACGAAGAAAAGGAACGACAGGCAAGAGGAGCAGCGACTGAAGAGGATCCGAGGAAAAGTGCAGGGGGAAATCCAACAACCGAGATGCGGAGGGGAGACATGTGATGTCGCCGTTGTCGCTTTTTTATTTTTCCAACACACGGATTAAACCAAAAATGAAACCAAAACCAATGGACTAAAACTGAACTTTACTCAATGGAATGAAACCAAATACTAGGAGTGGACCACAGGAGGTGGACAAGGAGGATGTTTTAGAGTAGCAAGGCTCGATGACGTGAAAAGACTCAACATGGCTTTGACCAGAAGATCATTCCTTCACCTCCTCCCTCCTTTCCGTTAAGTCGATGCTTTCACTCTCCTTCCTGGACGGGAGAATATTTATTAACCTCATCGAACTGAACTTCAGAATATATATATATACATATATATTTTGTTTTATTGCTTTTTTCTCTTGGTCTGTCTGTTTATGCTGTATGACTCGTCTCATTGCTTTATATTTTTGGGATAATGGGGTGACGTATTGCCTATTTTCATATTTCGTGTGTTTCGTCATTTTGAATTGATCGTGCCGGGGAGTTTCCCTCATCAGGCGGTTTGAAACAATACTGTGAACATGTAGCTTCCAAGTTTTGCTTCGATTGTGAATGTTGTGAAACGATAAGCCAAAACTGAAGAAATACCAAAAGCGAAAACTTTTTTTTTTTGACGCCAAATAGCAACCTAACCAATGCACAACGCTTGGAGAAAGACCGTATTGGTGCTAGGTCTCTTCGAGGAGAGATAGGGAGCAAAGAGAGAGACGTGTGTGTGAGTGTGTGAACGTGGAAGCTCATCTCCAGCATGGAAACCAAACCGAAACACGACCGTTAAGCCAACTTAACTTTCGCCTGGCGTGTCGGCCAAACTGTTTTTGACTATGTGATCTTAGACACATACAAAAACGCAGACAAACGAGAATTGTAGAGGTTGTGGGGGACGGGGTGGGATGGGGTTTAAAACCAACTGGAAATCCAGTTGACGTTACACTTCTAGAGGGAATGTACCTGTTAGTGCTTTGATAGATTTTGTAGGAAAAAAAAATCTATGTTCAACTGCTTACTATTGCTAATGTAAAAAAAAAAAAAAAAGGCTGTGATAAAAATAGTCCTTATGAAATGTTGATGATGACTTGATTTTAGACCAAAAGCTTTAAACTGTCTCTCTTTGATTTTTTTTTTTTTTTTTTTTTCCCTCAAAAATTTGTATTTATTGTGTGAGGGGAGGGTGTATTGATGATTTATATGTTTCCAACTCTTCATCTTATTTATTGGCTTATTTATGTATTTATAGCATTTTAATTTATCGATTCGGTCTTTTTTTAATCTTCTTAAAACCAAACATGGGGAAATATGGGGTAGCTTCAGAAAAATAACCAAGTGTCAATGTTTAACTAATGACAAACTCAATTTTTTGAAACCAAAACTAGCTACTAAAACTGACTGTTGTTTCTGTGGGCACCTTTTCAAAAAATCTGTCCACCGCTTTCGAGAGATGAAAAGTTTCCAAACTATGTCTCTATAACTTGATGTAATATATACTTATGGGCTAATTTTAAGCATAACTCTTGTTCCAATTTTTTATTTTTTATTTTTTTTTTTAGATTTTGCTGTTTTTTAGATGCGTTGGATGAGGGAAAAAGAGAGAGAGAGATACGCTTCTGCATATACCTCATGTTTGATTAGAAATGCCAAATAGATGGAAAAAAAGCTTTAAGAATTTGACAAAGGGGAGCAGAGGAGATGTTGCTCAGGAGAGGGTCTTTTTAGCGTCTTTTTCGCGTGAGTATAAAGGTTCACAGACTTCCCCAGATTATCTATCCAACGTCTGGTTCAAGTATCCGGCCCACGATCTGTGTTTAAGAACAGTTGACGGCAGATTTTGTTCTCACATCAGTTTTCTATGTGTACGTTGCTCATGTGATTATTGGTTTTTGTATATATCTCTGTGCTGGCGTGTGTGGACGGCTCTGCTGTAGAGGGCCCTGAATGATACCAAAGTTAAACCTCTACCGCGGGGCCTCTCACATACTAGACGCGCTCAAATGCATGGACGTTCTTGTAGACATGCACACGCAACTGAACTGTTCTTCAACCATATACAGCAGGAATGTCCACGACTGCATCGTTGTCATTGTGCAGTATGTTCTGTTGTTTTGCATTGACAAATAGAGGTAAATCTCACATTTAAACGGCATTGTTCTCAGAATTTTCTTTCTTACCTACATTCGAATTAGAACTTAGAACAGTTTGTTCAGTTATTTTGACGGTTTACTGGGTTTAATTGAATATGAAATGCAACATTTTATTTTCCTGTTTTGTTTTTTTCCCTTCAACTACTACAGCTTCAATCCAAAGGTAACTGATTAGGTCAACAAAGGAAGATTTTCATGCTTAAACCTCAAGAGTTGAAACCAAAGAGTTCTGCCGTAACATGTTGTCAGGAAACATGCCTATGCTTTTTCTTTTGTTCTCAGAACACATACCCGCTTCCCTTTTTGACATTTGATGTTGATGATGACGATGCTAACTACATGACGATGGTCACTTTCGACTCTGTATCTGCGTTTTTGAGAAGATCCTTTTTCTCTCTGTCGGTGTGTCTCGCTCTTACCTCAGAAGCTCTTCATGGAATTTGTAATCCGCTCTGGATTTGAATCTGGATTTTGTTCAGAACTGTTGAACTGTCTGTTACTCATCGCTCTCTGTGTGCCTGTTGTATGGGGTGGGAACGGGGTGGGCAAAGACGGGAGGGGGCCAAACAGCCAATAAGTGTTAGGATTAAAGTGCAACTTTAGACCAAATATGTGTCCATGTCTGGTTCTGTTCTTTATCTTTCAAAAAGCTTCTGTGTGTGTGTACCCTTAACTCTAGGTTAATATTTTCAAACCTTAGGTTAAGTAATGTTTCACACCCTGGGTTATGAAGCTCTTTTGCAGTGCCAAAGGTATGCAGTGTCAAACAACGCGTTGCTAGAAAATCACAATGTTGTTTACCAACAGACAACCAATCATAAGGTAAACAATGCCTGCCTTTCTGAGAAACACTGTTGATATTTGAAATCAACCCAAACAAACACACCCCTCCCTTCATTGCTCCGCCCCCAAAATGCACAAACACAGTGCAAGAGTGGATGTATCTTTATCAAGCAAAATAATGCTTTGGGAAAAATAAAGCCAAGATGACAAACAGAAGACAAGGAAGAACATAAAATGAACATACAGTACACAAGAAGCAAGAGTTTGTTGTTAGTTGCCAGCAGCACACCAGCTCCAGACAAACAAAAACACTCAAAGCTGTCCTGTTACTATAGCTAACATTACAACAACAGCATATCTCGGTTCTGTGAAACATAGCAAAACTAATGTTACTTACATATGGAGCAGAAACAATGCAACCTCAGTGTCCATTTTCAGGCCTTCCCGCTTCTGTCTCTCCAGCGCTGGAAAGCTTTTCTATTATTAACACGGGTCCTAAAGGTCTTGCCTGATCATAACCCCTTTTTTTCCAAGTGAAATTTCTCTGACCTTTTCTCTTTTGTAATGTTTTAGCCATCTCTCTTTCTAGTCTTTGTTCAGATTTCTTCAAATCTGCCTCTTGCTCACTCTCTCTCCTCCCCCATCATGAGTGTTTATGCCCCCTGCTGCTGATAAAAGTGTTTTGTGGTACTCAGTCCAATTCACTTTCAACAGCATTTCTCAGAAATTGCTTACTGCACCTTTAAATATTCATGCACTTTATAGTCACAGAAACTTGTGCACTGGGTTTAGTTTCAGCGTTTGAGGGAAACTCAAGAGCCCAGACTCTGAGTGACAGGGTGCTCTGGTGGTCATCCAGAACTCATAGAACTGCAGTTGAGTACATACGTAACTCTCATTCTATTTCATTCTTACTGACCGCCAGAGGCAGTGCCTCACACTGGATGGCTCATAACAACAAGGTCACGGCAAGACTTCTCCTAACCTTAAACAGAAGTTGAGGGTCCTAACAAGACTGCTGTTTCCATAGCACCAGGCGCCATCACATTACCTCTTTATTATCTGGAGAAGGTATCACTGGATGACCAAATAGCCACTGCACAAATGTCCGTTAGAGGGGCACCTTTTAATGCTGCCCAAGATGTTGAGGATACTTCTCGTCGAATGACACCTTATGCCGGCTGGTAATATAAGGTTGTTGGCCTTGTATGCCTGGACGATGACTTCCACCACCCAATGCGACAACCTCTGTTTTGACAGAGGCTACCCTTTTTTTGGCCCGCCACAGCAGAGAAAGAGTTGGTCTGACTGTTGCAGTTTCTCTGTGGCTCTCAGATAGCCCCGAAGGGCTCGCACTGGTCATGTGTCTGATATAGAATGATTAAGTGCTACCAACTCAATTGCTAAATTGGATAAATTGGTTCCTAAACAATGTTGAGAGCCTTTTTGGTGGAAATGAGGTATTAAGCCACAATGTCACCATAGTTTCATCCACATTACAACATAAAGGACGTTTTGGTTGACAATGCGTGGAGCTCACCAACGCGCTTGGCTGACATTAATGCCAAAAGGAATGCTGTCTTCATTGAAAGCCACTTCAGATTACAATGCATAGGCTCAAAAGGGTGTTGCGTAAGTGTTTTTAAAACCAGACTGAGGTCCCATGAGGGCACCCTAACAGTCTGAGCAGGGTGCATTCACTGACCACCTTTAAGAAAGCGAGTGATTAGAATATGGGACCCTATAGAATATAGAATCAATGGTTAAACATTTACCTTTATATGCAGTGCAGAAATTGCAGCCACATACCTTTAGGGTATACCTTGAGGGTGTTCTGGAACCAACCCTCTTAGTATACTCCAATTACAACTACAAGCATACAACTACAAGATATTCCTGGTGGAGGGTGCTCTAGAATTCATTTGCACCTTTATATCACAAGACTTCCTCGGCAGCCAGACACAAACCTGCAGCCAACCTGGGGTTGGGTGCCAAATCTGCCCCTGCAGCTGAAGGAAAAGGTCCTGTCTCCTGGGCAGGCTCCAGGGATCACCTTTGAGAAGCCTGCATAACATTGGGAACCGTGGTCTCCCAGGTCAATTCAGTGCCACTAGGAGCATCCTGTGGTGCCTTTGAAATATCCTGTGGAGAGCTGGCAGAATTAGGGGTGTGGAAAAGGCATAGAGTATCAAATCTGGCCAGGTTATGCGCTAGCGCATCCTGACCCAACAGATTGGACTTCTTTGTCCAGGAGACCCACAGGGTGCAGTGGGTCGAGGCCACTGAGACGATCCGCCTCTGCCAAATCATCTTAACTACTTCTGAATTGAGTCTCCATTCTACTGGTGAAGGTCTGTGGCGAGATGAGAAGTCTGTCACCACATTCAAAACTCCCGGTACATGCATCGCCCTGATGCTTGCACCAAGGGAATGCCCATGTCAGAAGGTGCTATGCCACTCTCAGAGACTGGTTGGACCTTGTGCCATCCTGATGGTTGATATACCACCGACATTGTCCATTCTGATGAGAATATGGCAGTTCAGTAGGGCTGGCCCGAATGTTTCAGAGCTAATTACACTGATTGTAGCTCCAAGGTATTAATATCTTTTGAGGCTTGCCCGGGTTTCCATTTTCCCTTTGATCATAATGTGCTGCCACACTGCCCCCAGCCAAGCAGCGAAGCATCGGTCTGCATTATCTCCCAGCGAGAGGGAATCACACCCAGAGCTACCCCTTTCATCAATAAATTATCTCTTTTTCCATGGTAAAAGTAAGGAGGCATCATTCTGTAATTTTGACTAGTCTGCTCCTGTGCCACGTGGGGTTCAGGTGGAGACTGTTTACCCATCTCTGACAAGGGCGCTGTGAAAGAAGACCCAGTGGTATCACCGCAGCTACTGCTGAGCACCCCTCTAAATGGCTAAATGGCTTGATCTGTTTCCGGAAATGCTGGAGAAAGAGCAAGATGCTGTCCATATAGTATTTAGTATGTACATACTACTATTTAGTATGGGGTGATGGTGATGCTTTCATCGATTTCGAGTCTAGAATGATGCCTATGAACTTCATAGACTTACATGGAACTAACTGACTCTTGCTGAAGTTCACCCTGAAGTTCAGGTCCAACTGCGTGACACTGGAAATCAGAAGACTGGTCTATTCGTTGCCTGCTCTTGAGATGGAGCACAGAGGAGCCAGTCATCCAGATAAGGAAGCATCTGCACCCCCAGGCTTGGATTGGGGACAATGCTGCAGCTATGCACCTGGTGAATTATCGAGGGGACAGAGACAGACCAAATGGGAGGACACGAAACTGATAGATCCAACCTTGAAATGCAAAGCAGAGAAATAGGGATATGAAGCAGAGGGATATGAAAATAAGTGTCCTTCAGATCTATTGTGGTGAACAACTGTCTTGGTCTGACTGCCTGAAGGACCTCTGTTGTGCGCAGAATGTGGAGTGGCAAAACCTTGAATTGATTGAAGCACAAATGTCGTGAATGGGCTGTGCGCCATCATCTTTTTTGGAATTATGTAGTACACTGAATAAAATCCATTTAGCTGTGCTGACACTTTACTGGTTCTATGGCCTCCTTTTATAGAAGCTTGACTATTTGTTGTGCTTATGCCATTGAGCTGTTGGGGTCTTTGACGGTTGTCATCTTTACTCCATTGAAAGCAGGGGCCCGCCATCGGAATTGCAGCTTGTACCCTTGAGATAGCGTTGCTATGATCCAAGGGTCTGAGGTGGGGGGGGCCTGATGCCCTACCCTTTGAAGCCTGAATGTTTTCGTGCTCTAGAGTACTGCTCAGCTCAATCAAGTTGATGCTGCCTGGTTCCAGAGTGTGCAGTGCCGTTGGACCAAACCATCATCAGTGAGGCCCTGCTTCAGGTGTTCCAAGCCTAAGCAGGGTGGACAGCAGTCATGTCCATCATCCTCCTGTAAAGTTGTTCCATACTGAATTCAGGTGTTCCAATCACTTCCATGGCCACAGGTGTATAAAATCGAGCACCTAGGCATGCTGACTGCTTCTACAAACATTTGTGAAAGAATGGGTCACTCTCAGGAGCTCAGTGAATTCAAGCATGGCACCGTGATAGGTTGCCACCTGTGCAATAAGTCCATTCGTGAAATTTCCTCACTACTAAATATTCCACGGTCAACTGTTAGTGGAAGCAATTGGGAACAACAGCAACTCAGCCACGAAGTGGTAGGCCACGTAAAATCACAGAGAGGGGTCAGCGCATGCTGAGGCGCACAGTGCGCAGAAGTCGCCAACTTTCTGCAGAGTCAATTACTACAGACCTCCAAACTTTGTGTGGCCTTCAGATTACCTCAAGAACAGTGCGTAGAGACCTTCATGGAATGGGTTTCCATGGCCGAGCAGCTGCATCCAAGCCTTACATCACCAAGTGCAATGCAAAGCGTCGGATGAAGTGGTGTAAAGCACGCCGCCACTGGACTCTAGAGCAGTGGAGACGTGTTCTCTGGAGTGACGAATCACGCTTCTCTGTCTGGCAATCCGATGGATGAGTCTGGGTTTGGCGGTTGCCAGGAGAACAGTACTTGCCTGACTGCATTGTGCCAAGTGTAAAATTTGGTGGAGGGGGGATTATGGTGTGGAGTTGTTTTTCAGGGGTTGGGCTTGGCCCCTTAGTTCCAGTGAAAGGAACTCTTAATGCTTCAGCATACCAAGACATTTTGGACAATTTCATGCTCCCAACTTTGTGGGAACAGTTTGGGGATGGCAGAGCCAGCCCAAGGCATAAACGAACTAAGTGGCTGCTTAGGGCCCCCAAGAGCATATGAAATGACAGATTGATTTTTACAGCGCACAATCAGTTGCAGTTCTAGCGCCTCCGTCCCAATAATACTGTACAACTCGATGTACATTTGCATCACATTAGGGCTGCACGATGTATGGTTTTAACATAGATATCGCGATGTGCGCATCCACCATAGTCACATCGCAGGAATTGCAAAGTTTAACCAAAGTTGCATGTGTTTAGGTTCTGTCACACGGAGCCGCGTAGACGCACATGAACACCGAATTGCGTTCACTTCCGCATCCATTTGTGCTTGAACGGACATATACACGCAGAATTATGTCAAAATGTCCTTGTAAACACAGTTGCTTATGGCTTAGGTAACCCAAACAAAGAAAACGGATGTGTATCATTAGGATCGGATCCGCGCATTCAGTCAGGCTTGCTGCTTTCTGTGTCATGAATGTTAACCAACAACAAAATAAAAAGAGAAAATCACTTTTGCAGCTTTAACACAGATTAATTATATTCAATTTATACAGTGAAGACTATGCAGTGTTATTTTACATTTGATTATTCATATTCTGGACCTGAATACTTACCTGAAGAATATAAAACACTCATTTATTTCATTTAAATCTCCCCAGTCGTTCTAGAATTATTATTTCCAAATAGAGCTATTCAAATAATCTGTTAAATTTATTTCATATCGCAACATATATCCGCAGAAAACAATATATCGCAATGTCAGTTTTTTCCAATATCGTGCAGCCCTATCACGTTAATGCAGCAGTAGAGTTACACTCATGGGACACTGCACTTATTCACAATCACAAAAGTTCATTATTTGCATGTCCTTTAAAGTCTTGCCAGTTAAACATTTAATTCGCGTGCTGTTCTGACATGCGCTTTTTCTGAGCGCGTACACCCGAAGCGCGCACACACTAAAAGCCTGTCAAACAGCGCCCCATTACGTCTGATTGCACTAATACTGTCAAATACACATTAGGTTTACATAAGCACAGCTGGTTATGTCTAAAGTGAAAGTAATCATTTGAGAGAAAATAGTATGCTTGTCTTTTTCTTAGATGCATGCAGGTCTTAAAGTGACAGCAGCCTAATAGTAAACATGCTGCCGCTTGTCCTTAAATGGATAGTTCACCCAAAAATGAAAAATTCTGTCATTATTCACTCTTTCTCCTGTTGTTCCAAACGTGTATTACTTTCTTTCTTCTGCTGAATATTTTGAAGAATGTGGGTAACTAAACAGTTGCTGGTCCCCACTGACTTCATAGAAAAAATATACTATGGAAGTCACTGGTGACCAGCAACTGTTTAGTTACCCACATTCTTCAAAATAACTTTTATGTTCAACAGAAGAAAGAAACTCATTCAGGTTGAGAGTGAGTAAATGACAGAATTTTCATTTTTGGGTGAACTATTCCTTTAATGTTAATACATTTATTATTGTTATATTGTTACAGGTTCATCTGATCTGTTCATTTTATGTCATAAGTATTTAATTTAATATTGTGCGTTTCGTACATTTACATTTAGTTTTTTATATAAGAAGATACTGTTTATCTTAAGTTATTTTAACCGAGGGGCCCCCATATAAAATTCTGCTTAGGGCCCCATAAAGGATTGGGCCAGCCCTGGGGGATGGCCCCTTCCTGTTCCAACATGACTGTGCACCAGTGCACAAAGCAAGGTCCAAAAAGACAAGGATGAGCGAGTTTGGTGTGGAGGAACTTGACTGGCCTGCAGAGAGTCCTGACCTCAACCCGAAAGAACATCTTTGGGATGAATTAGAGCGGAGACTGTGAGCCAGGCCTTCTCGCCAACATCACTGCCTGACCTCACAAATGCGCTTCTAGAAGAATGGTCAAAAATTCCCATAAACACACTCCTAAACCTTGTGGAAAGCCTTCCCAGAAGAGTTGAAGCTGTTATAGATGCAAAGGGTGGGCCAACTCCATATTAAACCCTAGAGATTAAGAATGGGATGTCATTACAGTTTACATGCACTTAAGGCTGGCGTCCCAAAACTGGCAATATAGTATATATAGGCCCAAATTTAATGGCACAATCACCTTTCACTGCCACCATGCACATATGAATGATATTGATTAAGCCACTGTTCTGTTTCGTAAACAAAACAATCTTTGGTGCGTATGTAAACAAACTTACTGCACTCTGGCAGCATCCGGAATAAACAGACGAATATCTCCTAACAAAGTAAAAGATTGTCTTCAGTCCACTGCAGCCTCTGTAAGAGGCATTAACATGCGGCTCCAACAAAAACATTTGTTACAAGGCTGTGAAAGACAGAATCCAAGGTATTGTGAATGAAAGTTTTCTTTCAACCTGCAACCTTTGCAGGTATGCGAGAAGATTATAGGGACAGTTTGCAGGATGTTATGGGGTTGAATGGGGGGGATCCCCATGACATTCCAGGTCATGTGATGACTTTGTTGTTATTAGACTCGACCTGTGCTTGAGCAAGAGATATAATATTCAGTGTGAAGCACTGCCTCTGGCGGTCAGTAAGAACTAAATAGAATGTGTGAAGTGCAGTGATGTAAGAGTTAAATTAATCAGTTTAAGCTGTGAGTTTCCTTACTAAAATAAGTCGCTTCTTGTTCTGTCTCTTGCACTTGTCCAATCAATGGTTTAAATTTTGTAATTATGCAAATAAGAATGCTAACCCAGAGTTTACATCAAATGTACAGTGTGGAACTGCAAAATGCTGACCTGGAATTTACTATTAACCTAAGGGTCAAACAGAGTGCAACTTGGGAAAACTCAGAATTATGTTAAAGGTACAATATGTAAGAATTTTGCAGTAAAATATCCAAAAATCACTAGGCCAGCGTTATATATTTTGTTCACTTGAGTACTTACAATATCCCAAATGTTTGCAACTATTTGTAAATCGTGAGAAAATTGCAGTTTTAACCAAGGCTCCGGGACGTGTGAGGAGTCGCCTGTCAATTGCGTCATACCCGCGTTACCCTCGGTTTCCTGTTTTATTTTGTAGAAACCATGGACACATCAAAGATGCTTTAATATTTACATGTTTTAATAAACAAGGGAACAACTGTTTTGATATATTTATAGACAGAAAACTAATTATTGTTATATAGCTCAACACGTTTAGTCTTATTGTTTAAATCTAGTTTTCTTGATTTTTTTTTTTTTTTTTTGCGAGTACCATGCCTCAGAGAAAAACACTATTTTGTGAAGTATCTAACATAGCATAATCAGATGCAGCTTTATTTTTAGTAACAGTAATACAGAATTTTCTCCATCATATAATACCTTTTAAAATTAATTGCATGCCATTTATCAACACAAGCCATCCAGCATTTAATATGATATTCTAAAATCAATCTAGTTTACTGCAGTGTGCAACAAGTGTCTCACAGCAGCCGCCGAACGAACGCACAGAGTAACGTTATAACATTTTCAACACACTCAAATGTATCTAATATGATAAACAGCGCTGTGTTACCTCATACTCGTGACCGGAAAAGCGGAAGCGGCGCCGGCGACTGTGTCATAATAAAAGTTCCGCTGCTCGTGAGGCGTGTGTTGCGCAATTGCTCCAGCGGCCTCGTTCAGCTCCCACAACACTCGGTCCAGCTCTGCTTCATACCACAGTAACGTTAATAATCGCATCCATGAACATGATTTCTGCCCAAGTCCTATTCCAATTGTTTTCCACCGGCTGTGATGTGAAGACCACATGTCCCAAGATTCCGCGCTCAAACTTGGCGTCATCAAGCTACGCCTTTGTTTTGAATAGGCCTCTAGCGACCTCTAGCGGACAGAAAATATTACATATTATACCTTTAACCTAGTTAAAATTAACATTCTTTTCATATGTGAAAATCCTAATTAAAGAATTATTTAATACAAGTTAAGCTAAATCAACATCATTAGTGCCATATTGTTGATTACCACAAAAAATAATTTCCGCTATTTTAAAAAACAAACTGATAAAAGTCTGTTACAGTCAGACACTTGAATGAATGAAAGGGAATGGGGTTGATTTTGGGAGGATTTAAATGCAGAAATATAAAGCTTAAAATTTCTATGAAAGCACTCCACATTTTACAATTTTATTTTTGTGAATGGACATAGTTTGTAGTATTGTAGCTGTAAACCTGGTTAAATAAACGTTTTTACAGTCATTTATAGCTTTATGTTGCCATGGTTACTTAACAAAATTACATATAACTTTACACAAAAAAAGATTTTTTTTTTTTTTAAACATAATGTTGACATGCATATTGTTTGTCTTCTGGCTAAAATATTGAAATGTTTTTTATTAGTTATAGATTGGCCCCATTCGCTTCCATTGTAAGTGCCTCGCTGTAACAGATTTTTGTTCTTTAAAAAAAAATTTAAAAGAAAAGAAAAAAGGAGGGAAAAGTGGAAATTATTTTGTGGTATTCAACAACTTACCACAAATGTCGTCGAATTAGTTTAATTTGTACAGAACCTTGAATATTAAAGGGTTAATTCATCCAAAAACTAAAATTCTGTCATTAATTATTCACCCTCATGTCGCTCCAAACCTATAAGACCTTCGTTCATCTTCGGAACATGAATTAGGATATTTCTGATGAAATCCGTGAGCTTTCTGGCCTCTGATAGATTGCAACGCTATTTACCACTTTAAAGGCCCCTATGCTGTTCATGTAGTAAACACAGTGCAGCGCTTCTACGTCAGAACACTGGCTCAGTTTTGGTTGATGCTGTTCACGTGAGCAACACAACGCATGTGTGTGATGATGACGCAGGAGCTGGTGAATAATGAGCCGGTGTTCTGACATAAAACCTGCACTGTTTACAATATCTGAACAGCATAGGAGACTGACATGGAAGAGAAGAAATTGTTGAATAAAGTTATTTTTGTTTGTTTTTTGCACACAAAAAGTATTCTCGTCGCTTCATAACATTAAGGAACCACTAGTCACATGGACTATTTTAACAATGTTAACAGAAAGGTTACTACCTTTCTGGACCTTGAATGTGGTGGGAGGAACATTAGTGGTGTAACCATTGTTCAATTGTGGCAAACTTTCAGTTACCTTATATACCTGTTACAGTTATATACATTCACTGTTTATATGTTGATTATTCTTGGACAACTATTCAAGCTGTTTTTTTACAAATTACAGTTTTTGAAAAAAAGGCCTGATGGGTTAATGCAATGGTTGCACTATATAGGTGAACTGTGTTTTCAGATTTTCTGAGGAAACTATCTAATCATTATTCCCTAGAGCAATCATGTTAGAATGACTATTATTCAATAAGTGTGTCTTCTAAATGACAGGTAACTGACTAAAGTTAATTTTATGTTGGCTAAGAAATGGTTAGTTATGAAAGAAAACTTTTGTCACACCTGCCAACTGTCACGCAATGGAAATCCAGGTCCTGAGGAGAAAAACATTAAGTATGGGAATGTAAGGCATTCCCAAACACTTTCAAGTTTTAACACTAACAAGCTGATGACTGTTCAGGCCGGAGTCTCTAAGAACCACTCTCTTAAAAGCTAGTTATGATGTGTTTTGAAAAATTGGTCAAGCACCTCTTTTTAATATCTACAAGCAGTTCTTGACCTCTTTTGCTATGTGACGTCATTGTGCTGTCACTTCTAAACACATGACGCATAAATATTTGGACCGTTTGAAATCCTTAATAGTCTGTTTACCTTCTACACATCTACCTTTAATGAAGCATGTCCTAGTTTTAGAAAAGTAGACCATCAGAGATTGCAAGTCTATTTGATATGGGCCATGGTAAATGACTACAGTATACATGCACAATGTAAATTTAAAATATATTTTTATTTTTTTTAATATTAAAAACATGGTAGTTCCATGGTAGTTTGTGTAGTTACATTTTTACAGTATTTACAGTTTTAAACAAATCATTAGAAACTACCTACACAATCATTTGCATATGGTTTATCTGGTTTCTAACCGGTTTCAAGCTGGTCAAACAGCCAACTAAAACATCATCTTGACCACTCTGACCTGGTAAGTCCAGTCGGTTTGTTGCTGGTCTACCAGTTTGAAATAGCAAATGACCAGTTAGAAAACAGTGATCAAACATTTTTGGAACACAGCTTCCTTTAATGTTGTTCAGAACGTTAGGAAAACAAGGAGTCACGATTCCCTCACGCTTTTTCCCACCTATTTTTCATTCTGTCTCGATCAACTTGAATTTTTGTAGAGATGTGCAATACCAAGGTTAACCACTAGATGGACGGCAAACTCCATCTGATTTCACATGGCGATCCTCAATCTCTCAGCAAACAGATTTTACTAGATTACGGGAAGATTTCCGCCTGCAAAACAAACTAAGTGTCTGCGGTGAGAATTCAAATAACCTCTTGACTGTTAAATTCCCATTTCGTGACAGAACCCGATGTGCTGGGTGAGTTATTTTGAATACATATTTGAATGATAGCTGTGAGTCTGAAAAGTGGTTTGAAGCTGCGGAACAAGTACAAATGCTTTTTTTAACGTCAGTCAATCTTCTTTTCCCATAGGCCTAGTTAACATTAAAATACATAAACTACTATATTTGACCTATTTTTTTAATTCATGATCAATCATATGTCTAATTATATCAAAAATATATGAAGTAAAATCATGACCTGTGATGTAGTTAAAGAAATATCGTGCGAGTTAGTGATTTTACAGGGAAACAAAAATATCCAAATGGTTGAATTTACTTCACCTGTTTAGCATTTTGTCGTAGAACCCTAATGTTACTCACATTTTAATATAGGTCTGAGGTCTAACTAGTAGTAAGGGTAGGTCATGTAGGGCCTACCCTTTGGGGGGACCCAAAACCAGCCTAATTATACAGAGCTTCCACAAGACAGATCATTTGACTTGTTTTGCAGGTGTAACGGACATAAGCCTGTAAGAGCTGTGCATGTAAACCTCATTCCCCTGAACTCAAGAGGTGCTCTAGCGACTGACGCTAGAGACTGTGGTCTTTAGCCTCCTTGTTAGAGCACCCAACTCCCATGTGAATGGACCTGGGTTTGAGTCCTGCTTGGAGTGGGTGGTTCACAGGCAGCACCAATTATTCAATTACTTTTACACATCCCCAGTAATCTGACTATGTATGTATACTTGAATAACGTATTAACAATTAGTGTTACTGTCATTGATGAAACCTTTCATATCAACGATGAAAATTCCTATCTTAATATCGGAGTGTGCTATGGCAGGCATTCACAATCCCTCGATGAGCATATGTTGAACATGTTCATTTGTATAAAATCATACAAAAGGAATGACACGGTAAGATATATCACTCTCGCTAATTTACTCATCCATGTCCTCCGCATTTAAACACAAAGCCAACAGTTCCATCAAACAAGGTCATTTACAGTCAAGGCCTTGTATTATTCATCAGCTGGCCAAACTTGTAGGCTGGACTACTTGCAGAGACAAGAAAATAAAACACAGAAGACATTGACACAATACATGTCAGCTTACAGTTTACAATGTACAGTCACTCATGCAGAATCCAAAGCTACATCCACTAGAATATCTTAGGGAACACTCATGTCGTTCTAAACCTGTATGTCTGTATGGTATTTTGAAGACATTTCAACTGTTGAAAGTCAGTGAGTTCCGAAACAACATTGGACCCCATTGACTTTCATAGTATGAACCAAAAACACACATTTTTGATGTTTAGTGGATTAAAATGGGGGGGTTGAGTAAACAATGACAGATTTTTCATTTTTTGTGATCTATCACTTTAAATGGTAGATGAGTTTGACTGAATTCACAGTATTCAGAAGGTTACATTGCAATTATATAGTGCACAACAAAAAAGGCTTAAGAGTTAAAAGAGTTAAATATAGTTACTTGAATCCTTTGTTCAGTATGCCAAACTGCGACGTAGGCATCACGGTGGCTTGTCATTATAACAGCATTTAATGATTATGTATTATTATCTTGGCTTATATCTATGTGCGGTTGGAGACTAATGGCCATAGCAACAGACACCGCGAGGTGTTTCTCGACACCCGACAAACGTGATTGAGGTTGGAGCATTGGCAAGCTGTCGGCACACCACAGTCATCCTGGCACAGGGTACGCAAACACATATTCTCACCCTCTTTCTTTATTTCTCTCCCCCTCACAAACCGACACTGTGTTCCTCTCACTGCAAAACACACATTTCCTCACACACACACACATTTCCTCTGTGTTAAAAGGCAGGGCCGAGACTTCATTGCCAGTGAGGTAATGAGGCCACGGTTGCCACACAGTCTGCAGTGTTCGACAGACTCACCCCGGGCACAGTTTCACTCTTTCCGAACCCTGCGCTCCGTCTCACGTTTACTTTTTACCCCATATATCCCAATATTACCCCATCATTTCAGTCCCCTCTCTATTTTTTCCTCATCCCACTGTCCTTTTTTCTTAAATATAACTCTGAGCTTTGTTGCTTTAATATGAAACAAATTTTGGGGGGACTTTGAGGACGTCTCCAACCAAAACAAAGTGTAGATGTCGGTTTGAAATTTTTCACTCTGTGACTATTTTGGGCCAAAAGAAAGATGGAAAGAGAGCACGTTTGTGCATGGGAGGGAGTGAAAGGAGGAGAAGGAAGAGTAGGAAGTCAGTCGTGAATAGTGCGAATAGGAGTAGGAAGAGAAAGTTCCTAGCTGAGATACAGGAGACACTGTCAACACACACATGCCGGACCCGATATAAACTGACACCGTTCTGTACATACCAGCTGCCCTCGCAGCCGCTTATAAACATGCGTACGCTTTCGTAGCCATTCGGTGTCCTCTAACACTTAACCTCGCTCATGTTTCTTGCGGCTGGTGCCCCGTGTCTCTGCTCCACAATTTACTTCTGTTCTCACTTTTAATTCCTCACCCTCATTCCAGCGCTCTCTCTCGCTCTCATAGGCTTGGCACAGCGCTTGGCATAGTGCCTGAAATGGGTCAAATATAACTCTTGCATTCCTCTCCTTCAGTCTCTTTTCCTCGCTGGCTTATGAGTCCTCACACACACACACACACATACAAACACAGTCTCCCTCTCTCAGGGATTACAGTTGACTTTATTTACACCTAATCAAGTGGTCGGAGGGCACCTGGTTTTACCACTTTTGAAATATTTACTTAAAATAGCTCGAGGGTGCCCGTGTACGCACTGTCTGACGGTGTGTGTATGCGTGTGTGTGATATATTAATGCTACATTCTCATCGCATTTGCTTATAGGAAGGGGCAAGTCAGCGTCACTAGCCCCATATAAGTACAGTATATCCACCTGGTGTTTGAAACAAATAAGTTTCATTGTGAAGTGTTAAGGTCTGTATTTGTCTTTTCATCACTTTCTCGGTCAATTTCATTTCTATTGCTCATACTTGGTGATAACCCTGAGTATTAAATGTCAGCGCTCACAGCACAGATTTCCATTAAAGGAAGGATGTAAGTCATATCTAGGGATTAGAATATCATGAGATTTTTCTTTTTTTCTTAAGAATTTAATTTATGATGAAAAATTGGAATATTTGCGAAAACAAGTGGCAAATTAGGCAGCGCTTCCCTCCTATGTGTTATTGAATGATATTGTACATTTTGGAGCAATAGTCGTAAATAGAATGAGATTAGAAAAATATAATAATTTAGGAGAAAAAAAAAACAGTGGGAAAACCACTGTCTTTTTTACTTAATTTAAATGTTCTTTTCTAAGTGAATTATTAATGTAAATGTGTTAAGGTTGTAGTTTATATCTTCTTACCAAATAAAAAAATATCCATTTATTATATATTTTATTTTATTAAATCCAAAATATTAAAAAGTACTTAATAAATTATCAAGTGTTTTTTCTGCATCTTCGTGTTGTTTTTATCCCAATATTTGCATAAAAATATATAAATGGCAACCAGGCTATTGACACTTGGCTTAGGCTTATTAGTAACAACCTAGCAACCACCTTCAAAGCCTAGCGATGTCCTAGAAACTAAAACACCATAGGAACTGCATAGCAACACCCTGGCAACCACTCTGAACACCATAGAAACCACCTTCATGGCCTAGTGATGTCGTAGAAATCAAAAACACCATAGGAACTGCATAGCAACACCCTGGCAACCACTCTGAACACCCTAGCAACACCCTGGCAACCACTCTGAACACCATAGAAACCACCTTCATGGCCTTGTGATGTTGTAGAAATCAAAAACACCATAGGAACTGCATAGCAACACCCTGGAAACCACTCTGAACACCCTAGCAACACCCTGGCAACCACTGTGAACACCATAGAAACCACCTTCACGGCCTAGCGATGTCGTAGAAATCAAAAACACCATAGGAACTGCATAGCAACACCCTGGCAACCACTCTGAACACCCTAGGAACCACCTTCATGGCCTTGCAATGTCGTAGAAATCAAAAACACCATAGGAACTGCATAGCAACACCCTGGAAACCACTCTGAACACCCTAGCAACACCTTAGCAACAACTCTGAACATTCTAGCAATGTGTAGTTGTGCATATGCAAGCAGCAACCGCATAAATCTCTTTTCGTACCTTGTTACTTTCACCCCATCATCCCTCGTATACATCTATCTGCTCTTCCCCAAAGTGAAAGTGTGGTAATCCTATTAGAAATGTGTGAATACCAGCTGGGACAAGGAGAAGCAAAGAGTGAGGGGACACTGAACAGAATGAGAGGGAGAGTTTATGTGTACTTGAAAGAGAAAACATGGACGTCAATTTGCATGGTCCTCATCAAGAATCTCTTTGAGATATATGTGTGCGTTTAAACAGGAGATATTGTCTTTGGGATTGCAGCGCTATAAAATCCGTCTGTGAAGTTGTGTGTAAAGTCAAAGGTGTGTGTTATGAGGTTAGTGTGGCAGACAGCGGAGAGACAGGCCAAATGTGTTTCCTGAAGAGTTCAAGCGCCAAGAAAATAAACAAGTCTTTTGATCACAAAGAGTCTATTCACACGCTCCTTTACACGCACACACAGAGATGTATACATAAACTCTCACTCTTTTTTTCCCTTTCCACCGATGCCCTTCCCCCTCCATTTTTGGGCTGTTGCTTTTACCCCTCGCACTTTTAGCATTTTAGCCCCACCCCTTTCTTTCTCTCTCTCCCTGACACTCTTTCCTAATCCCCAATTCCCTTGAGAATTCCTCCCTATTGGTCCCACAGCACTTCTATATCTCTCTCTGCCTCTTTTTTTTCTCTCTCTCTCATAGCTGGGAAGCCTGGAAGATGGGACCTTGGATGCCATAGTTTTTTGAAAACCTGGTGAGAAAAATAAAAAGGTATATCATGCTGTTGACCTTGACACCTTTAAGCACCTTCATAACACCAATTACACATGCGCACACACACACACACACACGTGTAAGAGCCTTCCGTCATTGGTGCACAAAGCTCCCTTTGTGCGTTTTGAGTGTGTGTGTTTGGATTCTGCATGCATATGTGGATGTGTATGTTGGGCCCCCTTCGTGGGGTCAGTGGGGGGTATTTACTACTAGAACTATAGCAATGTTTGGGAGATGACTAAAAGAGAGGACACTTTTGCCTAAAGAACACCAAATGCATTATCATTAGATTTCCTTTTTCAGAGCCCACTAGAAACATTCCCCTCCGCCCCTATTCTGTCTTTCTCAACAGGCTTCCAGTTTTTTGTGTGGTTACCTGGCCGCAACATACATATGTTGCTTTGATCAGTCCTACATGAAGTTTTAATGACCGCTCATTAATCAGTACTTTAAGCTGTCAGTGATTAATCTTCATCATTTGTTCTGAATACTCGGTCGTGTGATCATTGGCCTCAAATGTGTGGGAGATGGGAAGCTAATTGCAGTGATTGTGGGTTTTGTGTAGACTTGTCAGCGGGTGAGAAGTTGAAGTAATGGACAACAGGCTGAAGAAACACATTGATTTGTTATGACATCTATCTTGTCTCTATATGACAAGTAAATACATTCAACATGACTGAAATTAGGGGTGTGCTGTAAGTATGTGGGCATTGATAGGAGTATGAAAATGGTAATTGTTTGAAATTAATGGTTATCATATAATTCAAGGTGTTAATTAAAGCATAATCTTGCTTACTGAAATTAAAATAGATTAAAGTACAAACACAAGTTTGTGTCCAAAATGCTCTCAATTCCCTGTATAGTGCACTTATTGGCTGCATCCGAAATCGCATACTTCCCTACTATATAGTAGGTAAAAAAACACTGCAGTATGTCACAAAAGAAAGATGTTTGAATTCACAGTACTCATAAAAGAGTAGGCAAAAAGTACCTAGATGGACCTACTACACTGTAAAAAAAGAATAGTTGGTTCAACTTACTTTTTTAAGTTACCTGGTTGCCTTAAAATTTTGAGTTCATTGAAATTAAAAATTTGAGTTACTACAATGAAGGCAATTGGTTTAATCAACAGAAACATGAAATATTATGTTATCTGAACCACATTAATTATCTAAGTTAATTTGACAAAAAAAAAAAAATGTGATAACACATCATGAAAATAATTTTTTACAGTGTACTCGAGATTCTGAAGTGTGCATATGATAGATACTTTACTATCCTGTGACATTATTGGAGAGGATTTGTGAATGGCAGTGATGCGATGCAACTGACACTGGTAGGTCATGTGATAAGGGCAACATGGCAAATGTAGTACGACCAGATTACATTTCATACTATGAACATACTTTTTTTAGCTGTCACGAAGTAATTACTTATTCAAAATAAGTACCTACTCAAGATAGTATGCGATTTTGGACGCAGCCGTTGTGTAGCCTTTTATAACCACAATGCACTCTGATTTATAGTGTACAAGTACAACAATATATTTTATGTATATAATATATATATAATATGTTTAGGTCAAATATGAACAAACCCAACCATTGTTTCAAATTTTTAAATTCATTTTTTAAACCCAATGGTTGGGCTTGTCCATATTTGACCAAAACATGGGTTGAAACAACCCAGCATTTTTTGTACAATGTACATTAACTGGTTCTGATATTTCACTTTTTCAATTTTATAAGTCATCAGTTGATTAAAGAAACATTAAAATGTAGTGAGTCCAAAAAATTTTGCTATTAACTCATTAATGCAGTGTGTTTTATCTTTCTTGAGTTACGCTGAGTAGTTTTTAATATATTTTTGAAAGAAGTCTTTTATGCTTACCAGGGCCATGTTTATTTGATCAAAAATACAGTAAAACAGTAATATTGTGAAATATTATTACAATTTAAAACAACTGTTTTCTAGTTTAATGTTTTAAAATGTCATTATTCCTGTGATGCAGCATCATTTTCAGCATCATTACTCCAGTCTTCAGTGTCACATGATCCTTCAGAAATCATTCTAATATACTGATTTGCTGCTCAATAACCATTTTTTTTTTCATTGTTATTATCAATGTTGAAAACAGGTGTGCTGCTTAATTTTTTTTTTTTTTTTTGTGGAAATCGTGATACATTTTACTGTCAATTCTGATCAATTTAATGTGTCCTTGATGAATAAAAGTATTAATTTCTTTCAAAGCAGTAAAATGCACATAACACTCACTATATATGAAATAGCGATTCAGTGAATGAGCGATTTCGAACAGGGCAACAGTCCTGTGGTCACTTTCTCATCTTTACATGATCATGTGCATGTCATTGTTCAGATTCGGGAACGTGCAAACATTAAAATGCTCTGTGCGTCTGAGAATACCATGGAAAAAACAGCACATAAATTACCTCTTTCTTCTCCCTACAAATCCATTTTGGAGTAATCTTTATGACGTACTTACACTGCTATGTCCTTCCATCGCTTTGATATTCTTGGATTCCCAAAAAAGGGTTATTTCTGTAGGCGCATGGTTATGGTTTTCATTAAGTTATAACAATATGTGAATTGCCCATTAGTGCTGCACTAAAGAAGCACTAGAGTTCGTCCTGTGCCGTGTACCACTTTGTATGTTCCCAAGGCCCATTTGCTTCGAGGATGACTCCTCTTTTTCTCTCCATCTCTTTTTTTCTCATCTCTGTCTCTCCCCCTCTCTTTCTCTCCTGCGCGTCTGTCTGTCATTCTGATTAGAGACGGCGGGGTCGTGCCACAAAGGAGAGGAGTGAAAGAAAACATCTCCAAACGAGGCCACAAACCAGATCTCTGTCTCTTTCTCCGTCTTGCTCGTTTTGAGTCATTTGCTTATGCACCAGCAAATGGCTGCATTCAGTGTTTTACACCCAGAGCCTTCTTCGAATTAACATCAATTACTGGTTGAAGTCACTTTTTCCTCAAATGTTAATTAGAGTCTAATGATGGAGGTCGAGCATTATGTGTGAAATGTACCATGGCTAATGAAAGACAAATGTTGCTTATCATTTATTTTACCATTGCTTTCATTTAAAGATGAAGGGTTTTGGAGTAAGGGTTTTGTCACATTCTCAGTATTTGGAAGTCCCCAGAGATTTAGTTCGCTCACAAGAAGTCAAGGCCTGGCCTATGTGCGTGTGCTCGCAAGTAGCATTAACGCCAAACTGGTAATTTAGCACTTAAGTGCAAATGCTTTACAAATGTCATCTACTACCCTTGAGTTTCCACTGACAACTGCTCAGGCTCTGACAGTGAGAAAGGGAGGCGGTGGAGGAAAAGAATGAGAGATAAGGAAAAGAGAAGGCCACCTACAGACTCACATTCGTTTCTCACTCCAGCCCACATTTAGCACTCTCAATAACAATTGCGTTTTTCTGAGTAAACAACCTTGAAGAACATTCTGTCGTGTTCGATCCATATGCTATGACACTGTGACACTTTGCTTGGCACAAATAAGCTACAATTTCAACCTCTGATGGATCCATGCCCTTTTCTGCAAAAGGTTGTTGTTCTTTCTATATTTATAGCCAGTAGCCTCTATTTATGACTATTAAACTTATCTTCACTGCCAATAATGCTGGTTGTCTTACTTTTTTCAATAAGTTTATCTTCAACATGGCAGGGGTGAAGGAACCATTCAACTCTGTTTTTTTTTTAAATAGAATAACCTCTGAGCTGCCCTTTATCACACAATGTAAAATGTCAAGCTTAACGCGCAGCATTATACAATGTGTTGACATAATTTCCACTGAAACAGGAAGACAGGGCGGGACATATTGTACAGCTCCTCCCCTTTTTTAAAATAGCCAATAGCATTTTGATTATATCACAGCTCAGCCAGAGCTGTTGAGCTCAATAAAGCCGCAGTTTCCTCCTAATCTAACTGTTTCTCCTCCTAATCGCCTCCATATCGCTTTTAAAAAAATAGCTTTCTATGGAGAGTTCACATGGGTCCGATATGTTTTCTTGTCTGCGCCGACTCGCGCATATGTTCCGCTCTGTGCTATCACGTCTCTGGACCGGAGCAGACTGTGCGTGTGCTGCGGCATTAACGTGAAACCAGACTTCATTCGCCTCAATGGAAAGCATATTTACACTGTCTTAATCATTCCCTATCCCCTATATAGTGCACAGTGTGCCATTCGCCATTTAGAAAATTGTAAATGTGTGAACAAGTGACCGATTTCAGCCACAGCTTCAGCGTCTATTTATAGTGTAGGGGGCGGGAAGTTTTAGATTCTAGGGAGCATTTGATTGGACAGAAAATCTGATGAGAAGCTGAAGTGCAGCGTGATGTCATCAAAATCATTGATCCATATTGGCTGAAGTGAGAGACTGTAAGTTTTTGAATGATTATCTTTTAAAGTCGGCATGAAATCAAAATTGAAACTTTTTTGGTGTTGAAAACTTTTATTTTTTATGGAATATTGTAGTATTATCAATAATTTATCCGTGCACTTAATTATTTTTTTTTAAATTCATGTCCCCTCATAATCTTTAATCAAAAACATTAACCTGTTCTCCCCCTCAAAACGACTCATCGTCTGTCACATGCTATGGTGCGAGGGCAGAGCTAACTGGAACTGCCATCAGATCCAGTGACGTAAGGGGTAAATGCTGATGCTTCACTTTATAGAGATCAATGCATTAACCACTGCTGATGCCAGTCAACATTGAAAGGAACCTGATGGAGGACACGCTCAGTCAGTCAGGCTGAGTGTCCACTGGAGCAGAGCAAGCGACCAGAGCGTTTTTAGATTCATACCTATGGAAGTTGACGCTCAACTTCCATAGGAATAAACGGAAAATGTTCACTCTGCGCCAATGTCATCCTCAATAAATAAGGTTCTTACAGTAACGTGAGAGTGAGTCCGGTGGAGAGAAATCCCCAAACGGGCATTCAGATCTGCCTCCATTTTGTTAGCAACGCCCAAATTCCAACGATCCAATCAATTCCCGAAGTATGAAATCAAGTCCCGCCTTCTCATTTCAGATGCAGTTTCACTCGGATAGACGTCACAGTAGAGAAGAAAAGACAATCGCAACTTCCGCTTCATGCCGACTTTAAATACGAATTTTGTCGTTGTTTTGGAGCACACTAGCTTATAGAGAAAAGTAAGGCTAACATATTCATACTAAAAGCCAAAAAAACTTCACTTTTGATTGCATGGGGACTTTAAGAAAATGACAGCATCATAAAAGCATCAAAAAACCTCATGCATGGACTACTGCTTGAACTCCAACAAATGTTCACTGTAAAAACAGAGCAGCTCAAATATTCTGCTAAACTTCTTCAACAGATAGTCACTGAAGAAAGAAAGACATTTGGGTTTGGAACTGGACCAACAGATTATCACTCTCTGGGGACTATTATTCACTAAGTGACACAACAACCCTTAATACAAAGTTCATTTTTTTGCGTGAGACCACCACTGATGACAGCTTTTATTGGTTTTCGGTCTGTTTCTGTGGGACAACAACATGTCATCTGCTCCTCGCTATGTTAGTCGAGATCGGACGGCGTTGGCGGTCTCCGCAGCAACGCCGCAGTGACGCCAGTCCCGGCACAAACGGCGAGTGGGAGTGGCTACGTGCGCTCTCCGCCCCTATCTCCCCCGCTCAGCGTGGGCGGCCCCGTGTGGCTGGAAGAACGAAACACGACACCCCGATAGAAGAGGAGGAGGAGGGAGGGGGCAGACGGGAGAGAGAGTTGCACGGAGTGAGTGGAAAAAGAAAAAGTCCGTGGAAAGAGAGGGAGAAAAGTGGATCGGGCATTTCTGCCTTCTCGTTTGTTTTGATTTTGTCGGCTTCGCCTCGTGTTTCAACGTGAAGGCTTGAATATGCAACTTCGAAGCGTATATGAAGTAATCAGGAGTTCAGCGCGGACACGGATCTCCTCCATCGGCACGACGCGCTGCGATATCTGACCGTAAAAGAGCGACTGTGTCTGGCCACAAGGCAACAACGTCCTCCACGTTGGGGAGGAAAAACAAAACACGAAAACTCCAAACAAACCGGGGGAGGACGAGTGAAGGGGCTGGATTTGAGGAGGAAAAGTTTACAGAGGAGTTTTGTGTGCGATCCTGAGCTCACCGAGAGGAAGAAGTTCATTTCATCTCTCTCTCTTTCTCACTCACTCTCTTTCTCAGTTAGCACGACTGCTAACGAAGCGGCTATACTCTCCAACATGAAGACCCCGGGCGATACGGGTAAGTTTTCCCACACAACAACAACAACAACAGATCGATTTAACCTAACTTTAGATTGCTGTATTAGGAAAAGCAAGAGGCTAAAACGTATTTTAGTGAGTTTTGAGTTGTTTGTCGTTTTAGGTGAGTTTCTCTCTGCATATGCATCCCGCTAATTCCCCTTAGATTAGGTGATGTGTTTGTAATATTTGTATTTAAAACGACTTAAGACTCAAGTCGGACAAAGTGGTAAAAGTCACGGATACAGTGTTGTTTTGAAAGGCTTGTAAAGTTGAAAGTAAGAACAACCAGGCAGCTAGTTGACAAAGTTAGTTTTAATGAGTTTTGAATCAGTCGTCTGTTTTTATGTAGGCTAAACCGCTATTGTAGGACATTTACAGTTTTTTTTCTTTGTGTAGCTGTCACTCTGTCTTTTTCGCTTACACAAAATAGTTCGCGTATAGGGATTAAAATCGATATTTGGGAACACACACTAGTTTTCACAACTTTTGAGCCGTCCCGACTTAGACAGTCGTGGCTGTTTTAGATAAGATTGACATAATAAACGTATTTATCCAGGTGCATTAAGCTTTATGAGAAAAAGTAAAGTTGTTTAAAATGGCTTTATAACCGCTTGTGTTGATCCAGTATGGCATCCACCATTTGCGAGCAACTTTCAGCCATTTGGCCCTGAGAAAGTGGCGTCCCATCACAGCGCCTCTCTGTGTGTGCTGGAGGATTTTACACAACATATTTCACATTTCTACTTTCTTTGTGTTTGCTGTTGTGTTTTTGTTCCTTTTATAGAGAGTTGTGCCTAAATATGTAAAGTTAAACGTCATATGCTTTACTCCAGGTCGTTAAATAAGTCCTGCTTTTCTTTGTTTACTTTGTATGGAAGCTCGTTTTGGTTAAGCTGACAATCACTTTAACTTGCTTGAACTGGTTGTTTGAAAGGCTAAAAACACTTTTCTGTAACTCTTAAATAGACAGGAACATAAAACACTTGTTACTTTCGGTTTTAAAGTATGTAATTGTAATATAAATAACAACATGTCAAAGATTTCAGCTCAAGTTACTGTTAGATAAAAATAGCGAGTTTTTATACCAACTCATCTGAGTAGCTGTAATCCCCCCCCCCTCGTTCATCTATCATCTTAAAACTGTAGAATGAAACCGGTTGTGGAAGCCTTGCATTGTAATCTGTGCCTTACAACCACCTGATTCATAATAATCTAGTGATTATTCATCTGGTTGTATGGAAAAATGCTGCCAGTTCATGTCAGCTCAGTCTCTGTTGGGTGTCTGAGCTCCACCAACGCTGAAGTCGTGGTCTTATGCATTAAACCATTAGCTAATTCTTCCATTCGTCCTCCCCCTCATTTGGTCTGCAGTATAAAGTAACCCTTCTTATGGTATGGCAGAAGTTTTCCATGTTGTGCGTCGTGTCTGGGACGCAAGTCTGCGTTTTCGTGTAGGCGTGCAGAGGTGGGGTTCTGCGCACGCTTACTAACTCATGTCAACTCCAAACACATTGGGATTTAAAGGTAACAGAAAGTACCCAATCTTAGCTGTCTTAGTGGTTTTCATTAAACCAGGGCATTCCAGTTCCAGTTCCTGCAAGTGCAACATGGGTAAATATTCCTAATTTGTAGGTCAGGTATTTTGACCATCACCCAACCCTTTACTTTAAGATTGAACAGTATTTAAACAGAGTTTGTACAAACGGAAATGAGCAGCACGGTTAGCCTTTGTGCCATATCAAATTGTTTCTTTTAGGCAAGGTGTTCCCCGCCCAGGTCACCTAGGCTTTGTGTTGGAGCGATGAGATCGGCCCCTTTCTTTTGAATAGCTACTTTGCCACCCGAGGGATTAAAGAGTCACCTAAACCAGCTATTTACCTGCCGGTTAATAGTATTGTCATGGTATGAAGTCACTGGCATACTGCTTTGATCACGTTTGAGATTTTTTTAGACTGTTATTTTAGTATTTTCTGCAACATATTTTGGCCTAGATCACAGAAAAAACAGTTTACATTGTATATAAACGTCTGCTGTTAAAGTTCCAGTGTGCATCTGACCTGGGTTTATGCAAAAATATACACCGTTGCATCAGTTGATTGCACTTTGGCACTCTGTTTGGCCTCAGCTCCTGCCCAGCTAAGCTCGGTATCTGTCTGTCTGCCTTGTAGGCCAATAAGTGGCCTATTTTTGGTGCCTTTTTCCAATTGCGTTATTCATTATATCAACAGTTTGCCACATGTGGGTCTCACATCTGGAACCGGGCTCTCTGTTGTCTCTTCCAGCTTATGAAGTTTAAGGGACCCACATGGGCAATTAGCCAGCGCTTTGGGAGGGTGGCGGTGGGTGCCATTATTTTTTCAAAGGAGGGTCTGGGTCAGGGTGGGCTGAGCGTAGGTGTGGGTGTATAATTTCTCTTTCGCTGCAAGGTATGATTCACTGTTCCATTGGCAGGAACGTGCCAGGGGTGTTTCTTTTTTTTGTGAGGCACTATTTGGATGTTTTTTGCATATACTTTTTTGCTCTTTTTGTAAGCATAAGTAGTAGTCAGTGAGACATGTAGCAGTTAATGCTGTACTAAATTCATCCCAAACCCTTCAGTTTGTAAATACAGCTTTTCCATAACAAACGTTCTAGTATGTGGAGGAACCTTTTGTTTCTCTGTTTCAAATGTTTGGACATGAGATTCTTTGCAGACAACTGGTCTTGCTTTTTAAGTTAACATATCATGTAATCAGGCTTGCTTACTTGTATGATTTAGACTGTCTAGAGTCACTCAGGAAGTGTGCATGCGATTGGTTGATGTGTTTTTTGTGGCTCTGCAGATTGGCTGTGTTTCCTGGCCTGTTTTTTTTCCTGGAAACACGTATAGACAAACATCTAACCAAAGCTGTATGTTGCTGAAGGTCTAACGATAGTAGCTCTGCACAGTAAGACTCATACTATGGTTAGACCTATAGTGGCAAATGTTAAGTCACTTTCTCCCTTAATATTGGGCTGCCTTTTCAGAATATTTAGAGAATTATCCAAGCAGAAGTGAAGTGTATATATCAACTTCCAGATGATTTGGGGCTTTCTCGTTGCATCTGTAGACTTTTTTCCCCCATTAAATGGACCCAAGAGTTACTATTTTTCCATTTGCATAAGAGTGACTTCTGCCAGTGCTAAATTTAGTTCAAATACAAACTCCTGTCCTAAAAGTTCTGCTTAAAGGGTTAGTTCACCCTAAAAATGAAATTTCTGTCATTAATTACTCACCCTCATGTCGTTCGAAACCTGTAAGACCTTTGTTCATCTTTGGAACATAAATTAAGATATTTTTGATGAAATCCAAGAGTTTATTTTAAATCCTCAATAGAAAGCAACGAAATTACCACTTTCAAGGTCTAGAAAAGTAGTAAAAAAAAATTTTTTTCTCTTGGATTTCATCAAAAATATCTCAATTTGTGTTCCGAAGATGAACGAAGGTCTTATGAGGGTGGAACGACATGAGGGTGAGTAATTAATGATAGAAATTTCATTTTTTGGTGAACTAGCCCTTTAAAATATAGTCAATTTTGTATAGTAGGAAAGCTTGTCATGAGCGCCTGTTGTCATAGGAAATCCTGTCATAGTTGGGTTTATCCAAGGCATTTTCTGGCATCGAAAGATGGATCCAATCACTGCAACCTGAATAATGTCTCATCTTAGTTCAAAAGGGCTGGATATATCTCTTCTTTCTATCTCTTTAAAGTCAGATTTGTTTGTTTTCCTGTCTGTAGTCTCAGATCAATAGCTTTCTCAGTCTGATTCAAGCTGGTTGTCTCGAAATACAGGGTTGAATCTTATGATGAGCAATACGGTTTGTAACGGTCTGCTCAGCTCATACGACTTCCTTGCTTTCTTTGTTTCCTTACTCAGGTGGTGTAAAGTTCAGGCTGTGTCATCTAACTGCACACCTTTCTTTAATCTGCATTTCAAAACTCAGGTGCCAGTGTTTCTAATGCCGTGCAGCTGGATCTTTGTGCCAAGCAGGTTGCTAACCGAGGTTTGAGCTCAACCGACTTGTGGAGTGTTGTGTCTAGTGGCGACCACGGTTTGGTGGGAACTCTGAGGTTTTGTCGAGACTGCGGCTGACAGTTTTCCCCCCGTGTGTGTTTGTCTGTGTGAGCGTGTGGCTTTGGCCGTCCTCTTGGTGTGTGTGTGGTCACGCTCGTGTAACAATTTGTGAGTTTGCGATGTGTATACTTTCCCTGACATTTTCAAGAGCATTCCCCTTTGGAGTTTGTGCCCAGGCTTATGGTGAGGAAAGTTGTGAAGTGTTAGGGAGCAGTCAGAAGGTTATTTTCAGTTTTGAACTATCTGAAAAGGAAGAATGGGGCAAAAACAGGGCTCTAGACTAACTTTTTGCACTGGTTGCACTGGTGCGCCTAACTTTTTTTCTTAGGTGCACCAGCACAAAAGTTAGGTGCACCCAAATTTTCGACCGCATCGCATTTAACACCGCAGTTTGTCCATATGTTGCTGTCCATATGTCGTTGTCCATATAGGCAATATTGACTTGTAAATGATTAACTAACAATCTGGTCAACATAAAGTTCCTTATTTGAAGCAGAATTCTACAAGAATCTACTGAACTTACTGAAAAACTGTTGGTGCTTAAAGTGCTTCACTGAGTTGAAATTTAATGGATAGTATTCATCACACTATTCATAATATTCATAGTATTCATCACTATTCAGCAGTGATTAACATTGGGACAGTTAATACAGTCATAGTTCTGTTCAATATACAAAGTAAAGGGGGGTCCGCCCTTCACTGTCTCTGATTGGTTTAGACCACGCTATGGGCCTAATGTGTGTCTGTTGTTGAACCACAGGGAGTCTTTCGGAGTCGCGGAGACTTTTTTTTTTTTCCCTCGAACTGCTGGTCGCATCATTGAGAAATTAGATCGCACGTGCGACCGAATTGGTTGCACTCTAGATCCCTGAAAAAAAAAAATTGCTAGGTTACTAGATTGGGGAAATTTGTTGTTGATGTCAGAAAATGCCACAAATTGGGTTTTTATGTCACATTATATTGCACACTGCAGACAAACAAACTATGGCAAATAATCAAAGACACTTTTACAATCTTTCATATGAATTATTGCAAAATCCTTTTTTTTTTTTTTTTTTTTTTTTTTATTGTTCATTTCAATAAAATAGTTACAAATAGGGTTTGTCAAAAGTACAGACTTTGGTACCAAGTCTGTACTGAAATTTAAAAAATGTGACAATACCAGCATTTCCAGCGGACGATACCAGTGTTTGAAAGCGGGCGTCTATCAGCGGATATATTAGGGATGTGCTGAAAGATGGCTGCTTTCAAACACTCCTGTATTTATCTGTGTAAGCGCCCGGTGAACCACATCAACAGTGTCTATTTACAACATGTTTTTGATGCGTTGATCATTGTAGCCAATCACAGACCCAGACCTATCTGTTGAGTGCTTGAACACAATGGCCAATCAGAGGTGTTTAAGAATAAAAAAGTTTTTTAGTGTGCATTGGTCATGCTGGAACGGCTAGTCATCCAACAAATTAGATTTATACATTTTTTTTTTTTTTTTTTTTTAATTTCAATTAGCTTTTTTGTATTTCTGTTACCATGACGTTAGCTGTTTGATGGTTTGCATTCAGCATCTTTAAACAACATGCAAAAGCCATACATCCAGGCAAATGTTTTTGTCTGTTACATTTTTGCAGTTTTGAGCTTCTTATGCAATGAGTTTTGAATTAATATGGTGTGTCAAGATGAAGATGGCCTCAGATTCTGACATGCTTTACTACTTCAGTGTGTCAAGATATTAAAAAAGTAGTTACACTTTTTTTTTTTTTTTTTTTTTTGCGCTCGGTTCATCAGTTTTCCTAGATTGTTTTATGAAGTGCACATGTATCTGATAGAATGATTTATTCAGAACCTTATTGTTTTTGTGCCGGATTGATAATTTTTATGGGTATATATTTAAAAAGCCGTTTCCCCCTGTAATGTAGTTCATTTTTTCTTCATAGTTTGTAGTGAGCTATGTTTTCCAGAATTCCAGCTTGTAGTTTGGTCACAGTTTCAAAGTAGCTTCCCCAATCCAGCTTTTTTTTTGTTTGTTTTTTTGTATTTTTGTTTTGAGTTGTACTCAACCACTTTTTAGAATTTTTGTATGTATTATTTTTGTCACAAATATAAATCCCATAATATGGTTGTAATGAAGACAAGAAGTCACGGTTGAAGTGTGGGTTTTGTGTGTGTATGTATGTGCAGCACATAGTTTATTAGTGGGGCCCAGACCCCCCACATTCCACTTTAATGGCTGCTGTCTGTGTTGCATTACACACACACACCAGCCTACGCTCAAGGAGGAGGCACACACACGTTCCTAATTCTCACAGTTGCGCGCTCTCTCCGTCTCTTGAGCTGCCATCTTTGTGGTGACGCCACTTTGACTCGCTCCCACTTTTATTTTTATGCAACCAATTTATTTTTGCAGGCAGGATCCAGTGCTGGTGCAGTATGGCAGGGAATAGAGAGAGAGAGGAAGAGAGAGACAGTGATCATGATTGATACTAGATAGGGGTCATGCAGGTTCGATCTGGTCTCTTGATCTGAGTCACGGAGGTCTGTGTGGAGGAGAGAGTGCTTTCAGAACCTGTCAGTGTGTTTCTGATTCCGTGTAGGCCATTGAATGTGGCAGTGGAACTTTCAGCCACTTTTGCAGAACAGTGGAAATTAGAGTATTAAAAGACAAAATTATTTGTGAAATGAACGTTTTCAGTGGGATTCTGAAGTTCTGAACACTTAGGTGATTTCCAGACCCTTTAACCATGTGGTTTCAAGTAGAACGACCTATAAAGTAGTGCCGGCCTCACTGGGACATTTAGCCTAATTCTAACGTCGTCGAGTGGCTGTGACTGACATGTGGCTATGCATAGTTTGCGGAGGCTTGATGTCTGTGTGCTAATGGAAAGCTTGTAAATGAAAGCCCCATTAGCAGCGAGGGAAAGGATTGGCGAGGGTTTTTGGTGCTGCAGTCTTGGCCCGGGGTGGGAGAGAAAACAAGGAGCGACCGTGGAGACGGCGTTCTAATCCCACAGCTGGAGCCACGCCGTGTGCCGCCAGCAACTGTGTGTGTGCATGTGCGTTCGTCTTTGGAGGAAAATGAAAGTGAAGACAGAGTCTAGAGACCTAACCACAACACAGAACTTGAAAAGAGGCAATCTATTGACTTCTCGTTCTCTGCCCCACACCGCCACCTCTTTTTCCACTCCATCATGTGCTTGATCTCTTTTGTGATCTTACGTTCTTGCTCTTTCTTAATTCCAGATGGGTGGTATCGGCGTCGAATGCGCAATGCTCTACAGTCATTGTTGTACTCTTCGAAATAGTGTCTAGGAAACTACGTAACACTACACACTGATATGGAGGTGGAAAGTGGAATTAAAGTCAACACGAAATCAAAATTGACACCATTTACTTTCTGAATACGCACTCCTGGTCTTAATGTGCTTAATTGTTTTTTTATTTTTTAGATTTGACATTTAGGGTTCATTCACACTTGACATGCGTTTGCTCTGTTAGTGTGGTTCATTTGAATATGTGTTGAACGCTACCATCCGTACCCTGGTGTGCATCAAACAAGCGGACAGAGACTGCTAAAAAGATGGGTCTTGACCCACTTCCACCTGAACTCTGGTGCAGTTCGAATGAAATAAGAATGCAACACGGACCACAGACATGTAAACAAACCAAAAACAGGACATTATGTCATAATATGCGACCATATAAAGGATAGATTGCCCAGGTATACCGCTTTTTTTTTTTTTCGTCATAGTCACAATGTTCTCCATTACAGTTAGGCACAGGCATCAGAACCACGTCTCCTCGCACCAGATCTTCATTTGTGTGTGTGACGGAGGGAATCCTGTCGCTGTTTTAACTACTTTACACATTTTATAAGCTCTTCACAAGTTCTCAGCTGGTCAAAATGCCATCATATGTAGGCTACGCACATACAATGAGCACATTTAGCCAAAGAGCAAAACATTGTTTTGGATGTTCAGTAAGTTCCGTCACGAAATATACATCATAAAAGCCGTCCAATCATTTTTTGAACGTATCCCTCCCTGTTAAGGGTGTAACGATACTCTCATGTCACTCTTTGATACATATCACGATACTGAACTCACGATACAATATTATTGCGATACTCCAAGACATATGGTAAAGGGATAAAAAAATGTACTGTTGATTAAAATGCTAAATTTGGTATTACATTGGGAGTGGAAATGAATAGGTTTGGACTTGGTGCTGGTAACCCATTGCACAGGACAATGGTGACACCAGAATAAAAATATTCATGATTCTAACACTGAAACAAATTCAATTTAGATGAATATGTTTGCACTCTGTTACTGACTAGATATATTTAAAAATAATAATGTAGGCCATTTTTTACTGGTAACACAAGACATTTGGCATCAGGACCCACAAATTGCGATATTTTGTGATATATTGTGACACAATATATTGTTACACCCCTAATCCCGATGCCTAACGGTTCGGTGTTAAAAATGCCAATATAAACGCTAAGCAGACCAGGACTAAATTGTTGGGGTTTTTTTGTTTTTGTTTTTTTTGGTCCAGACCAGACAAACCAAGTGAACCGAACTACAAGTGTGAACACACCCTTAGAGTTGATTCTCAAATTTTCATTCTGTTCTTCAGCTTTTTTTGACTGTTAACACAGTAAAACCATTGTATAAAAATTAACATGATTATTCTTTCAAGAACAGACATCTTTGGTCATTGCAATTGCTTTTTGAGCTTTGCAATTTTAAGATGGTTTATTGCATTAAAATACTTTAAAAACTTGATTTAAAAGAGCCCCAAATGGTTTTATTGCCCTCAAGTAACTTTTTGAAGAATATTGTGTAAGTAAAATGTGAATGCAATTTAATGGTGATTTTAAAGCTAAGTCATAGTCGTTGCTTCTGTGGTTAGTTGTTAATGGGGGAGGTTGAACACACCAAACGTTGCCTCCAGGGTCCCCATGGAGATATTCAGACACCTAGTCTCCTGTCTACCACACTCTCACACTCATTCGCTTTTCTTTAGACATTCCACAACACACATACACACACACACACACACTTCTCAGCCAGGTCACACACATACAATCTAGAGAATCACCTGGGGCCCAGATGACTGTCTCCTAGCCAGCCTTTGGGTTTAATAGTGCTTTCTTGCTGTTGATGTGGACCAATCACAGCTCTCAGCAGGGTGCCAGGGTTTGAAATCAGACAATCACATTGCCTTTTCACTTTATCAGACGTTGCATCATTGGCAAAATGCAAGCTTAGGTTTACTTCAATGCTGGTTCCACCCGTTACTTCAAATACGGCACTCAAAGTTTGAATGATGCTGTTATGACAACTATTTTTCAGTATATCTTTGAGTCAACATTAGCAAACTTGACTGATTTTGCATGTCAGTTGAATACCCATCCCCATCCCCCAATTGACAGGTAAATCTCACAATAGAGATATCAACTGAGAACGTCTTCAAACATGTTGCAACAAGTAGCCGAGCTTTGTGTTAAATGCTATCTTTTAGATGTTGTTGCTGCAGAATTGTCTTAAATCCTGTTTTCAACATCATGGAAATTGCAGGGTTCACCAGCGAATACGCCTCGTTTTTAGCACGACAGAAACTTGCAAGGCTTTGCATTGCTGCAAGGGGTAGGTACGGCGTCTATTGCAAGTTGCAGCCACGTGGAAATGCCAGTAATAGAACAATGATCTCTGACAACTGGACGAGGAAGAAACAGAATCAAAGCCCACAACTAGGAGGGAACACCGTAGAAAATTTAGTAAGCTGTCTTCTGAACAGACCAATAATAGGGAGTGCAGTGACCAGGCGAGACAGACGCACACCATGTTTATTGCTCAGCTAAGTCAGTTTAAGTTTGTGTTGCTGTTTTCGGACACTCTGGAGAAGAGTTCTCCTGGTCAGTCCTGCCCAACCCTGTATAATCTGGCATAGGCAGGGTGATGGCAGTTAAAATTAGCTGCTCTGAATGAGCTTGGAGCATCAAGGAGAAAACGCTGAGCTTGATGATTGTAGCCAGATTCAATCTGGCTGACTTCCACCTGCCCTTAAAGACCAGAAGGGTGAGGTTCACTTAAGCATTACCATGCACAATGTTGCTGGTTTGGAGTATCTCAGATTTAAAGGGGTAGTTCACCCAAAAAAAAAAATCCTGTCCATCAGTTACTCACCCTCATTTCATTCCAAACCTGTTAGACCTTTTCTTCTGTGGACCCCAAAAAGATATTTTGAAAGATGCCCTCACAGTGTTTTATTATTTTTGTCCATAAAATGAAAGTCAAAAATTCTTCACAACGTCTTCCTTTTTTCTTCAGGTTTGGAATGAAATGAGGGTGAGTAAGTGATGACAGATTTTTGGGTGAACTAGCTTGGTGAAAACAACTGCACCTATGTAGATGCAGCATTAAAAACATCTAGATTGACCTTTGTGGCATAGACGTCTTATCAGTTTTTTTTGGGTTTCCTTATCTAGAACCGGTATCTGGAACCGGAAAAATCAAGCAGATCTGCACTGGTTTTCCTCTGATTGATCTTCTCTGCCCATGACTAAGTGCGAACAGAAGTGGGGGAAGGAAAAGAAATCGGTTAAAAGTTCATGTAGAAGTGGCTCCCAGCAGGAGATAAAGCCAGGATGAAAGCTTTACTGTGATAAGATATTAGAAATCCACGTCTTGCTGATAAAACGTAATGCCACTATCACCCTTGCAACCTCGGCGGTTCTAATGACTTTTGCTCGGCTGCCTGAGCGAAGGCCACTGGAGTGTGTGATTTAACACACTGATGAAGAGAACATGATGGCTGGGAGACTTTTAAGATTAAATCTTGGAGATTTCACATTTCCAGTGAACTAAAAAGGTTGCTATTTTCTGCTGCTTTTTAAATTAACCCTTTTTTTTGCACTAGTAAATCATGTTTTAAACAACTTTTTGTTTTCTTTGTTTATATTCGTAAACTCTTGATTGCATCAAGTATAGGCATATAATTATTTCATATAATAATATCAGTGGTTTGAAGTTTTCGGTTTTCATTAAATTAGTTTTTGTACATTATTTTAATTTTAATCACAACTTAATTGGGCCCCATCAATGAACTTAAATTCATTTAAATGTTTAAAGTGATAGTTCACCCAAAAATGAAAATTACCGCATGATTTACTCACCCTCAAGCCATCCTAGGTGTATATGACTATCTTCTTTTAAACAAACACAATTGGAGATATTTTTTAAAAATATCCTGGCTCTTCCAAGCTTTATAACGGTAGTGAATGCGGGGCATGATTTTGAATCCCAAAACAATGCATCCATCCATCATAAAAATAATCCATACAACTCCAGGGGGTTAATAAAGGCCTTCTGAATCAAAGCGATGGGTTTTTATAAGAAAAATATCCATATTTACACTTTATTAACTATAATAACTAGATTCCGGCAGACGGCCCCCATTCACTACCATTATAAAGCTTGGAAGAGCCAGGATATTTTTAAATATATCTGATTGGGTTCATCTGAAAGAAGATGGTCATATACACCTAGGATGGCTTGAGGGTGAGTAAAAAATGGGATAATTTTCATTTTTGGGTGAACTATCCCTTTAACGCTGACATTTCTCACACTGTTAAAAAATATATAGTGCATTTTCATCTTTAATGAAGACTGGTTGTAAAGGTTTAAAGTTGTGTATCAAAAAATATCATGAAATTGTGGTCGCCTTTATTTTAATCAGTTTCAGGGTCATGGAAATATACTTTAGTTTCAGTTTTTTATCACCGAGTATTTCACTTAATGAATGAATGAATTTCATTTAGATTTTTTTACTTTTTGTTAATGATATTAGCAACACTGTGAGAATACCATGTTTACATGTACACCGGGTCAAACTGGCCATAAGCTGTGCACTTTTGTACACTTGATTATTTAAACATTTGCTTTCTATAGCAAATCCAAAATTAGTGCTTGATTGACATTGAACTTTTGTACAGCTAAATTCTTGATTTTATAGGGCTGGGATAATACAGTTCATGTTTCATGTCGGCTTAAATCTGAATACCAGGCAAGTTTTGGAACAGCGCACATGCAGAAATGTGTAAAGTCCTGCAGGTATTATGTTTGTTTTACATATTGAACCCAAACACATGCATTTCAACCGAATTATTTTGTGTCATATGAGGTACAAGATGTAGGCTAATGTTGCAGAAAGGTTTTAGGTGATACTCGCTGGCCTGGTTAGCGAGTGTACGCGCAGTTCAGGAGACCTGCACAGGCCTGTTGGTAAGGATTGTTTGGCAGACGGCCGTCGCAGGCTGCTCCTCATGCTCAGCAGTCCTCACATAGCAGGAAAATTGGCCCAGAAACGCGCCCTGCCTGACCATTTATGGTTGATTTAATCATATCCCTACGAGGAACTCCCCTGTGACGCGTCTGGTTTCTGTCTGGGCAGAGTTGGCCGTCGCACTGCGGCGTCCCGGACATCTGGAGCGCTGTCTCCACCGCCGTGTGCCGGTAACTGGAGTTTTTGGTCTCGCTGGTGTTGACATGAAGATTGTAGACATGAAAATAACAGCTACTAGATGTTTAGCTTACGGAGCCACAGCTGTGAAAGTATTAGACATGGCTAATGGCTCCTTCTTGGCGACGGAGTTTGGGACACAAGGCGCTCTTCAGTCGCTGCCTGGGTGGGAAATACCCTCACGGTGTAACATGGGTGGCAAAATGACCTCGCGTAACGCAGAGGATAACGTGTGTAAATGTAATCAAACACTTGATCCCTTTTGCCCTCAGTTCTCTCGTATTTGGGTTAAAGTGTTCCCAAAACACCTGTCCAAGTGCACAATATCACACACACTTTAGATCAAGGAGACTGATTATCCGTATTGTGACTATAATGTAGACTGTTGGCACAGGGTGCTTGCTGCATTATTTTCATACTCTTGGGATAGTAGAGTCTACAGTCTTGTGGAAAAATGTAGATGCTTTAACATTTTTCCATCAGGTAGGTGCTGTCGGACTGTTTTATTATTATTTTTTTTTTTTGGTTTGGATTTACATTTTGGTGATTTATAAATGGTGTTTAATGCTTAAAATGGCAATATTTTAATAATAAAACGAGGAAGGCACTATATTGGTACCATATGGTTATTAGCCACTTTTAAATTTTGTATTGGTCAGTAAAATATATTTATTGTACATTCTCTTTACCTCTATTGTTACATTTTAGGTTACTTTTGTCACTTTTTAAAAAACATTTTAACCCCCATTAAATGTTAAATGTACATTCTAAAGTTTTAATGCCTAAATTCTGATTTTAGGATTTTAATGTTTTATTTTTTATTTATGTAAAATGCTGTAGGATTTTAATATTGACTATTTATATGCGTGCAATCTTTTATCGCTTGTCCACTGTCAACTCTGAATTAACTCTTTTATCGTAGAGATGTCACGCTCTGTGTAAACCTGTTCCTTATGCCAGTTCTGTCACTGCATTTCAATTTTGTTTGCATGTCGCCATGCGTCTGTGGACTTCAGCGGTGGCCCTGATGGAAATAGCCTGCTGTGATCAATCAACCTTGACTTATTTACAGTTAGTGATAACAATGCCTGTCGCACTTGCAGCATACAATAACTTATTATTGTTCAGTCAAATGAGCTAGTTGTGCTCCATGTCAACAAACATATCCTAAATTAAAGCTCTGTCACAGTGTTTACCTTGCTACCACACCAGTTCAGTTTTGAATGCTGTTAACCATGCTTATTTACTGGACCTGCTGTGCAGTGATATTAATGCAAATGCGAAATGGATTTTAATGTTAGTGTATAAGCCAGCCTACTTCATTACATATTAAACTAGCATCCATTTTGCATCTAAGTGCAACTGTAAACCTTTGCGCTGTGGTGGCGCCCCTTTACTAGCATCAATGGAATATCAATAAAATTCATTTGGAAGCGCCTGAACTAGTTGTAGCAATGAACTGAACAACTGAATGCCTAATACTCACCCCCATGTCATCCAAGATGTTTTTGTCTTTCTTCAGTTGAAAAGAAATTAAGGTTTTTGAGGTAAACAGTTTCTTCATATAGTTGACTTCACTGGGGTGAAGCTTCAAAGGGCTCTGCATGATCCCAGCTGAGGAATAAAGGTCTTGTCTAGCGAAGCGATCGGTCATTTTCAAAAAAAAAAAAAATATATACTTTTTAACCACAAATGCCCGTTTTGCACTAGCTCTGCAATGTGCCACGCATTACGTAATCATGTTGGAAAGGTCACGCGTGACATAAGTACCACGGTAGGGCGAAAAACTCCATCTCATTTTCTCCTCCAATTTCAAAATCGTCTGACAATGTTGTTTTACCTTTTTTTTTGTAAAGGGTGTTTGACTTAGTCTTTGTGATTACATCATGTGCAGAGCTAGTGCAATACGAGCATTTGTGGTTAAAAAGTATATACAGTTTTATTTTTATTATTTTTTTTTTTAAGAAATTTACAGATTAAAGGTCACCAGGTCACCAAACTGCAATTTTGACCTTCAACCCGTTGTACCCTGTCCACTATAGTGAGAAAAATGTTTCCCTCAAAAACCTTAATTTCTTTTCAACTGAAGAAAGAAGGACAAACATCTTGGATGACATGGGGGTGAGTAAATGATCAGGAAATTTTAATTCTGAAGTGAACTAATCCTTTAATTGTGTAAGCAAATTCCATTGGTTTGCTGAATTTATAATATAATTTATCATTCATTCAGTTTCAGACAGTTACTCTGCCTCTTTCTGCATCTTGTCAATGTCCCCAAGAAACTCACACCGTTAGCCTGACCCTTCACTAGGTAACTAGAGATTAACCAGCAGAGTATCAGCACACCTTCTCCAGTTAGCACTGCACCGCCAGCTCAGATGGATCCCAAAGGTTTTTATTTGCTTTTGGGGGTGAAAGAGATGAAATGTAGGCATTTACGTGTCTGTCTGCTGCCTGTTGGGGTCAACAACCCTGAACCTTTACCATCAGGGTTGGCAAGAGGAGGCATGACTGTGTTGTGAGCAGACAAATACACACAGCGAGTTATGTAAGAGTGCATGGCGGCGATCATGTGAGGGCTGCAGGCTAACACTGCGCATCTACAGATGACTGGCTGACGCTTTGATCCTCTCCTCTCAACCTGAGTGTTTGTTCTCTCTTTCTGGTTGACTCGCTCTCCATATACTCCACTTTCTCTGTCTGTCTGTTATCCACTGATCACCTTTTTCTGCTTAGTGTGATCAAATTTTTCCTGTGTAAAGGTCCGTTCACACCAAGAATGAGAACAATACAGGGCTTAATGCTAAGGCTTTTGTCTGCTGGTCCAGTCGCAAAAAAGTAATAAATAAGTAAAAGAAAATAGTTATTGTTTTTGTTGTTTTGGACCCATGTAACCTTGTATTGTAAATTAGGTTAGGGATACCGACATTAGATACCAGTGAAATTTCACTATTCTCTATTTCAATTTCGATACAGCCGTAAAAACTGCTAGCCTAACTAATATAAATGTAGGTAATACATTATTAAAGACAAGTGAGCATTCAGTAATAAAATAAGAAAAATCAAACTACAAGCAGTAGCACAAATAAATACAATAGAACATGGATGAAATAAACAGTGTTTTCAGGTAGGTCTGACAGTAGTTTACAGGTGCAGAAATTGAATAAAGTAATCAAATGTAAAATAACACTGCATAGTCTTCACTGTATAAATTAAATGTAAATCATTATTAAAGTAACAATTTATTCAGTCAAGATTTATTTTCTTAACTTTAAGACAGACAGCAGTAGGTACTGTATATTATATTGCTGTCACTTTAAGGCCTAATGCACAGATCCAGTATACTCATACTGTGACAAGTTTTTTTCTCAACTGTTTACGTTCACTTAAGACATAACCGACTGTTTACTAGGAAACGGGCCAAGACGGGCATTTTGACATAATTTCGTGTGAATTTGTCCATTCAAGCGCAAGAAGACTTGAAAGAGAACTCCATTCAGCATTCGCATGATGTCTGAGATGCAGCTTGCTTTCTGGGCATGTGCTTTGGATGTGTGTTGCGCACGCAAAACTTCTCACAGAGCGCCCGAGTACTGAATTAAGTTCTCTTTTGCATCTTCTTGCACTTGAATATTTAAATTGTCAGGGTTTAAAAACGTACAAATGATAAACTTAGGTGATGGTTCAGCCATGCCCTGATTGGGACAGTGACAGTTCTGTCAACTGTCCCGAGCATCATTCATGCTGGCTCTGGGCCATCGAGCAGTCTGTATTGTTGAGCCCCACTATAAATATTGCCTATAGAGATGGCTATATTATCATTCACACAAATGAACGATAATGTTCTGTTTATTATAATTAGCCCTGCTGTTGTTTTCACATAACTTTTTTTTTTTTTTTTTTTTAAAAACCCGTAAAAATATTATTGAAATTGTTTTTTACAGCATTATTCCCTAAGTATTTTTAAATTTTTTTTTAATGTTGTTAATTATATTTTTGAGTGATTTTTATTCGTGAATTGTTGAATCAGTGATTCATTGATACTGAAAGAATTCATCTGTGGAAATGATTTAAAAAGTTTGCTATTTAAATAGCTGTCTTGACTAGGGTTGTCAAAATTGGTATTGAAATTTTAGAAATTTTACAATACCAGCATTTCCCACTAGCATTTTGAGTGCTGTTGAGCGGATTCTTGATCACCTCTGATTGGCCATTGTGTTCACATGCTCAACAGATATGTCTGTGATTGGCCACAATGATCAACGTTTCAAAAACATGTTGGACAAACACGGGAGCATTTGAAAGCAGGTATCTATCAGCGGATCCCCAATATATTCACTGTTAGATGGATCCGCTGATAGATGCTTGCTTTCAAGCATTCACGTGTGTATCTGTGTAAGCGCCCTGTGAAGAGCGTCAAAGATGTCTATTTACAACATGTTTTTTGAAGCGTTGATCATTGTAGACAATCACAGACATATCTGTTGAGCACGCTAGGGGGAAATTCTGGTATCATCAAATTTTTTAAATTTCAGTACCGAAGTCGGTACTTTTGACAACCCTAGTCTTGATGTGACAAGCAATAGTTTTCGAGCATGAAACTGGTAGTAAAAGTATCCCCAAACCATGTTGATAGAACTGCATCGTTATGTCACTGTTACATGACTGTGAATCACTGATTATGCATCTTAACCAAACATCCTCCAGGTATTACCCAGATGAGTCGTCTTTTTTGCAAACAGGAAGGTGAGATCTATTTTGCCTCAAGAGAATGTAAGACACAAACATGCAGTTTGCAGGGTTTTATTGTATTTTTCATCCGGGGCGCTCTCATTAGTGCAAAACAACACTGACTCATTCTACACAGTTCGGATCAATGCGAACAACTGCTGAACATGTGCAGATGGACGCCGAAGTGCCCCGTATCATTCAGCCGTCAGTATTTTTAAGCTCTGTGCAAGGCAGAGTGACATTACCGATTGTAAGACAAACATTTAGGCAGCAGAGCTGCTCGTGGTTCTTTTGTATTGCTCATCCTGCACACATTCAAGCTGGCACACACTCATACCATTTTTTTTCCCTGTCGCCACCATCATTAGTAGATGGAGAACGACCTTTTCCTCTGCCTAAATATAGAGCCCACAAAGAATAGGAGGAAGGGAGGGAAGTGGGGGAGAGATGGAGAGAAACAGAACGAATGAGTGCGGGGGCCCTAAACATTTCTGAGGCTTTAAATACAGACCAGAGATGCAGAGGACGGCGTTTTTGTTTTCTTTTTCGTACTTGCGTCACGGCTTCACCATAAAAAAAGAGCTGTTGCAGCTGAGCACTAATCGCAAACAGAGACGACTGCAATAGGTGCTGTTTTTAGAGACTTTGCGTACAGAAACGACAAAAGAACCAGGCCAAGATGGATGTTAGTGTCTAATTTCCTCTACCTTGCGTGTAATGTTCACTCAGATGTTCGTCAGCCGGTTTGTTTGTTCGTGCCGGTACAGTTTGTACAGGTGCTATCATGTAAGGCTTATGTCATATTGTTTTTCTAAGTGTGTGTACAGGGCCCTGTCAAGCGAGGGTTTTGTCTGGCAGTCTCCTGACTCCATACCCATTAGTGACAGTAACCGTCAGAGAAACAGCAGTCCCAGCAGAACCCACAGACACCAGGGGACGTGCCTGTTTTAGCTGTTATTGCGCTTTGATTGAGTGTGTTTGTGTGTACGCGCTAAGTTGTCTTGTGGGCTTGTGGTCTTGTGTGAAAAAAAAAAAAAAAAAAAAAAAAAGTGTGTTATGGCACACTGGTTTGTTTGAAAGTACCTCAAAGTGGTTTCTTATAAAGTCATTCCTCAGCCCTCCCTAGAGTCTGCCGTTTAGCCCGTGCCTGGGGTTTATTTTATGTCCCTATTTATTAAAGAACGTCAACCTGTTGATCGTCACCGTATTGCCAGTGGCTTTCTCATTCACTCTTTGTAAGGCAAACATCACTATGTTGCTGGTTAGAGAAGTGGAAAAAAAATCCCCTGAGCTTACGTATTAAAATTTGGCATGTAACTTGTCCTGGTACACTAATTGTGTGGCTTAAGTAGTTTTTTGCAATTTGATATGACTTATTTTAAAGAACCACCTATCAATGCCACTAGCAAATAAAATTAAATATCAGATTCACCCAAAAATGAAAAATCTGTCATTTACACTCTTTCATAGGTTGTTTCAAACTGCGAAACACAAAAGAAGATATTTTGAAGAACTGTTTTTGTTCATACAATGAAAGCCAATGGGGTACAAAACAACATTGAAGCCCACTGACTTTCATTGTATGGACAAAGACTCTAAGGCATTTTTCAAAATATCATCTTTTTTTGTGTTTCAATGAAAAAAAAAAAAAAAGTTACAGGTTTTAAACGGTATATGAAAGTGAGTAAATGAATTTTCATTTTTTGGGGGGGTGAACTGTCCTTTTAATCTGCCTTTTGTTTATTAGAATCAAATGTAGCTTGTGCATTTTCATTAATTGATTAATTGAGTTAAATTTTTTTGTCCTCTGCGCTATACGTGTATTTATAGCATTAAAGTGTCTTGTTGCTAGGAGATGGTATGGGAGCCAGGGACCCAACGCACGAGAGCGAGAAAAAGGTATGAGAGCAGAGGGAAAAGGCGCACTTCTTGTGAAAGCTGAATGACAAATACACTCACGCATACGCTGTGAGTCAGTGCTGACGCGCACCCACTGTGGGAAGCTTTGTGTTGCTGTGTGCCCACTCGCTCGGTGGAGGTCTGATCCCACAAACACAACTAATCATGTATGATCTATTTAGTGTGACATGTCTTGGTAAAATTGGAATGAACATTGGGAAATGCATTTAACTGGAGGATCTGGAGACTTTTTGAAGTCACGTTCTTACAAACCTCTTTGTGAAAGAGGCTGAAATGACCGGCCCATTTGGTGGGGTGTTTTTTTTTAATTTATTTTATTGTTTGTCAACCAGTACACATTTTCATTTATTTTTTCTATTTTGTTTATGCCAGTGTGTCCTGCATTGCTGAAACTTCAATAGCCAGAAAAAGGAATCATATTTTACTTATGTGTGGTAATAAGTGTTTGCAGTCTGAATTGAATATCGAGAAGACATTCAAAGTTTTCGCAAAATGCCGAGAACGCATTTTTCTGTTGAGTTGATTCATGAGTTAATGATTCTTATGAGCTGGGTATTTTTAGTGAATCAAAAACATACAGCTCAACCAGTGCAGTCCGATTCATGATCAAATCCTTCACTGAATGAACTTGCTGAATCCACCAGAGTGGTTAATGAATCAGCATCTCACTACTGAACTGTTGCTTACTAAAGAAATCATTACTTTATACATTAACCAAATTTTGTGTATTTAAAGTTTGTAAAACTTAAAGGTGCAGTAGGAGATGCTAACGTTAGCCTGCTAGCATTGAAAGCATACAATCCCACCCACCCTGCAAATAGCCGTCCAAAGCCACGCCTCCTCCAAAACGCATGCGTGCACACACACACAGCTGCTCTCGGCATAAGAGATGATGTTAAACTACCTCATGTCTCAAAGCACATAATATTACAATAATATTGACTGTAAACAACTTGGAGAGCTTGTACCTGACTGTTGCAGATTAATTTCGTTGTTGATACTGTTGACATGGAAATGCATAATTCAGAGTCTGACGTAGAACGTCACGGGTTGCAATCTCTGAATAACGCTAGTTATGGCATGAATGCAGCATAAGCTCATTGTTTTGATTTGGTAGGAACTGCAAAAGGTGGCTGCTGTTTGTTTGCTGTGCTCGGCGACTGAGGTCTGTCTGTAATTTGTATAAACTGCATAACATGAAACGCGCTGGTGACGTATGATGTCTGCGCTAACGTAAAAACATACACTGACAGGCAGGTAGGACATGGTATTATTTCATTTGGACTGAATATAATAATTGGATTAACATTTTATGGTCCTACGCCTTCTATAGACGATATATATTTATAAAAAACATTTAGCCCGTTTAACATAGTGATTGGAGACTTTCAACTAGTATAACAAAAAATGTTTCTGTAGAGTCACCTATTGCACCTTTGAATTCAGTATAATTACTGACTTGTTGACCATATGATGGTATTAATTATCTCTGGGTTAATCATGCATCTATATCAAGTAGTCTAACTGATCTGCTTCTTTTCCAGTAGGTCAAGTCAGTTTTACATCTCTAAACTCTGCTATCATCTCTCATCCAAACATCTCGATCATGAGTCAAGCCACATTGCCGACTGTTTAGCAGTTGCCACGGACAGTTAGTACCAGCCCACGATGTCCAAGTCATCCTACCGCCCCCCTGCACAGCGTGCGTCCCCACAGCACATGTGTGCAGTTGGCGGTACTGCTGAGCTGTTCTGCATTCGCTGCTTAACACGGTGATAGGCTTTATAAGCAGCCAAGCTCTAAACCATCTGAAAGGGGCATTCCACTGAGCACAACAACGCGTTGTGCGCCAAAACCCTCTTTCTCTTTTGTGTGCGAGTGTGGGAATTATGCTGTTATTTTCGGTCGTTCCCACCTGACATGGTGCGCCTTCGAGATAGAATCTTGGTTCATTGTTTTTTGCTCTGATTTTGTTTTTTCTTTCCTAATAGGACATTGTGTCTAATTTAGAGCCAGCAGAAATACTGCACCTCATTCTGGTTGAGTCTGCAGACTTTGCTTTTTTCATACTTGACCAAGTATGCCAACGGCAAACTCTCTCAGGTGTTTCTCCAATGTGTTTGACATGCTTGCTTCAAAGAGCTTTCCCGCTGTCTCATACTGTCACGTTGACTCAGCGTTGTGCATGAATTCATAATAGGTCTGTCACTTAGCATGTTGTGTAACCGTCTGTCCATGTTAACGTCCCAAAGCACAAACAGTTTCTGTAATGAGACACAAGACCCTCAAAGTCACGGCCATGTTTTTGTCTCGCCTCCAGCGACCTCCTGCTTATTTTCTTCTTTTTCTGCAAGTATTGAGTCTAAAAGTAGAGACTGTGTACAATCTCTCCCCCTCTCTCTCTCTTTGTGTGTGTGTATTAGCATTTGTTTTGACTACTGCCTCAAGGATTTTGTATCGAAGGGCTTGTTAACTAGACACTATGGCTTTCTGACGACTTATTCAGACTCAGAGATAATTGAGAGATAGGAATTGCATACAATCTTCTACCAGACTAAAATTCAGGAGAGTTGGTCTGCATGAAGACCTACAACCTTGGAAACACATTGTTCCCTTATTAATCGAGATAAGATGTGGTGAAACATGCCCTCACCTTATGAAGAGTAGTGAAGTGGCAAGGCTCTCAAGTGTTTTTGTGTCTGACCTCTAGGGTTTGCCTTCCCAGACTGGGCCTACAAGCCGGAGTCGAGTCCTGGTTCCAGACAGATCCAGTTGTGGCACTTCATCCTGGAGCTGCTGCGGAAGGAGGAGTACCATGATGTCATCGCCTGGCAGGGGGATTACGGCGAGTTCGTCATCAAAGACCCGGATGAGGTGGCACGACTATGGGGTGCCCGCAAGTGCAAGCCCCAGATGAATTATGACAAGCTCAGCCGGGCGCTCAGGTAACGACTAAATTGTAAATCGTACCCATTGTAGTTGCAGTTGTGTTTGTACTCTGTTGTTTTCATCCACTGTATCTTTGCTCATGAAAAATTCTACGTTAGAGCAGCTGTATGAACTCAGGTAATCACTCCGTTCCACAACCAAGTGAGCTTCCTAGCTAGGCAACATTTGTAGGCATCATTAGTACTCTACTGATGCAGTGGCTGCTCTAAACGGTTAGCAACTAAAAGATTGGATATCTTTTTGAATAAAATCTTGGTTAAGGCATTCCCATAATGCACTGCAACAAGTTAAAATTTCATCCTAGGTAGGGTAAAAAACAAATGTAGATTATAAATTTTTGATTATTTAGAGTATAAGCCTGTTCTCACCAAGAACGATAACTAAATTAGCATCCACACTATTGGACAGTGTTCTGTATATTATAAGCACATTGCATGTCGCCTGCCACTTTAAAAGTTCAAGCTCTCTGAAGTTGAGTGGATTCAGATTGGAAGTCAATGTTTTATCATTCATCAGCTGGAAAAAAAAATTCTGAAAATTATTCCAATTTTATTGTTTTTCTGTTTTGTTATCGCTATAGCGATGATGTAAATGCCTCTGTTCTAATAGAATTAGAACAATTAATGAAACTTATCAGTTATAAGCTTATCAGTTACTTATCCTTATAACTTGTTGCAACATGATCACTTGAGATAACTTGTTAGCTTAGCAACATGCAGACACGCTCTACGCCAGGGATGGGCAACTTCGATAGTGATGAGGGCCAACATTTTTTCTCCTTCATACCAAGGGGCCAGATTACTAATCCACACTCATACCTTTTACACCGTCTTACTCAATTTACTTTTAATTAAGGAAAATCAGTGTATAATTAATGCAATTTGATTTTAAAGATTTTATTAACTATAAAACTTTTGCAATTATGCTAATACAAATGGGAAACTTTGTTTTCAGTTGACAAGCAATATTACCCCAACAAGCAAATGTAAACATCTCAATTGCATTGTCTGTAAATTTGCAACAAACAAATATACAGATGTCCTATTTTTGATTATAAGCCTAGAGAACATTCTCAACTCATCATCAGAGAACAGTTAAAAGTGCTTATTCAAAAAATAGTTGTTCTATATGGTATTACCATAATCCACATCCACATATTACCATGAATAATAAAAATACTATTTTTAAAAATGTTTAAGAACATAATTATGTGCATACATGTCATTTATTTGTCAAAAAGGTTTTGTAGACTATGCATTTTACCCTTGAAATCTAAGACAAGTGCAACTCTGGCGTTGCAGGTTTATCTTTCATACTTCTCGTTGGCCGCTTTTTTACCATCGGGCCAAACCATTCTCTTTGCTTTACCTTTCCATTCCATACCAATCCGAGCTGGCTGGTACGGATATGGTTTCGTTTTCCACTGTGGGGCTGAGAACGGAGCTCTTCAGTCGTTACCTTAGAAACGCAAGAACTTACACACAATATGCGATGTAAATAGCAACCACATTATGGAGGATGATCAGTTATTTCTTTTTATTGTATGATTAATTTGTGTTCACGTTGCTCAAATAGCATGTTTAGCAAGCTACGGAGAACCTGGCAGCCAGGCAACAGAGAAGTGACCGATCCTGATTGGTGACGTCACTACTCGCATTCTTGCTGCACGGTCTGGCCGTGCCGTACCAGGCTCAAGTGGACAAATACAACTGCATTTTGTGAGCAGTGCAGTGGTGTAATGGCAATTTACATTAAAATCTTTCATTACATATTTCATTTCCAAACAAACATATGGATGACCCTTTGAACTTGGTAAAAAGATAATCCATTCACCATCCTGACTGGATTTTTGCTAATTTTATTAAACTTTCACATTAGCGTGCACATCCTACACTGTAATTAATATGGGTATCGGCTGGAAATAGCGACCTCTCCTGGTTAGATTTAGTATTAACATCATAATCTAAACGCAATCTTTCTATTATTTCAAATGTACAAACTATTTCAAATGTTTTAAAACTGATCATCCAAGTGGTCCAGCGACCATATTTAAAGACAATGCTCTACGCGAATAGATATCAGATATATACTGCAGTTGTGGCCTAATGGTTTGAGAGTCAGACTTGTAACCTGAAGGTTGCGGGTTCGAGTCTCAGTACCGGCAGGAAATGTAGGTGGGGGGAGTGAATGAACAGTGCTCTCTTCCACTCTCATTACCCACAACTGAGTTGCCCTTGAGCAATGCACCTAACCCCCCAATCACTCCCCGGGAGCTGCAGCAAAAATGGCTGCTGACTGTTCTGGGTGTGTATGTGTTCAGTGCTCACTACTGTGTGTGTGCACTTGGATGGGTGAAATGCAGAGCACAAACTCAGAGTATGGGACACCATACTTGGCTACATGTCACTTCACTTTAATTTCATATTAGATTGTGATAATTTCCTGTGCTCATTAGTAATTTTGAGCATAATTGAGGACTAGCTTACAGTAAAATGTTAACACCAGAATCTATTATGCATATTTTTTTGTTCTTATGTGTATCGACTGACTGTTATGCTAACATAAAATAGCATGATAGACTATGAACTTCAGATTATCAACTGTGAACGTTAGTCAAGTCTCTCTTATGGTTCATTTTAGTGTTATTGTATGTGGTATGCCTAAGTGACCATTAACGGAGTTGCTTAACATGAAGAGCATTTCAGATCATTCACTTACGAGGTCCATTTCAGTTAGGATGCTGCCTATGTAGGCAGTAAAAGGCAAGACAGTTACATTTTGTAGCTGTAAAGTGAAGCTTGTAGCTCAAAGTGGGCTTATATTGCCAGTTTGATCATTTCTCAGTCTAGAGCGCTTTGTTTCTCTGGTGATTTTATGTGCACTTGTTCTTATGTCAACTGACTTTGTGTTCAACAACAATACTCCTGCGCTGTTTGTCTGTCTGTGTTAACGTTACTTCCCGTACATAATTTTTCCGCCTTTGCCTTTTTCTGTCCTTGTCTGTCAATTGCAATCCGTCCAGTTGCCTGTTTGTCTCTTCGTGTTATTCAACGCTTTGGACCGGTCGCCATGGCAACCTGCGGATGCCCACTCAAACCTGCTGAACCTGCCTTCGCCATCCTAGAATAATCAAGCCCACTTAGCACTCATCAACCATCACTTACAGGATGAGTTTGCGTCCTCCACTTCCGAGAACTCTTTCATTTCTCAAAGAGATATGGACATATGAATGGAAAAGGAAGGGAGGGGGAAGAATAAAGGCAACAAAAAGCTGCTTACAGTTCAGATGTGAAGCAGAAAGTTCTTCGATGTCAGCAGAGAGCGTGAAGACTACTGAGAAATGGAGAGAACTCGCCTCTGTTCAGCACATGTGAAGGACACAAAACACGTCCTCTCAGTTCACTCCAAAAAACGCAAAGCACATAGGCGCGCACACTCTCTTGTGACCTCATATTGACTTTTTCAGGCTATGTTGAAGCTGGTTTTCCTCATTTGCGTAATTGTGAAGTTTAAGGTATCTGCACTTGCAATCTTTTCTAGGCCCACACAGAATCCGTTTCTTTCCCATAATTTCTAAAATTCTACAAATCTTTCATCCTTTTCATGTTCATTCAAACATCACTATTACTTATACTTAAGTTTAAGGGTTTGCTCAAATGCCTAAACTTAAGTTCTAAATTTTGGTGTTCAACCCTCAATGTTGGTGCAACCTCTTTTGACTCGGGCCAGTAAGCAACAGCCTAGCAACCAACCAGAATACACTAGCAACTGCTTAGCAACACCCTGGCAACCATGGTACTTTGGAATATACCATGATACTGAACGAGTACCATGTTTATATGGTCTTTCAAGGTCCATCAACAAATCATGTGATATTATCATGGTGTGTTTCCAAAAACCATAGTAATACTTTTTTGTAAGTGTATAATTGCATTTTGAAAAAGTTTAAAATAAATGTTAATTTAAGATATGGTAAAATCTGAACACTTTTGGCTAATTTCATCATGTTTTCAGCTACCAATAACAGTATTTTCAATACAAGTAAATCTATTCTGCAGATCTTTTTTAAAAATGTGTGAAAAGTGTGCTCATTCAGCGTGAATCTATTCATTTGGGAAAGAAATGGCTGAAGGCATTCTCTCTCTGCTCACTCTTTTCATCCATACCTAAGAGGTTGCACGTGTTCCTTAAAACTCAAACACCATTCAGACAGACTCCAGGCTGCACAGGCATCCCATTGTTGAGCTGTTGAAAATGAACAGACTTCAGACCAACAGACAATTCAAAACAACATGTACACACTTGTTGTATTTACCTGTTAACCTGATGCCGCTTGTAGACAACGATATAGCCAGAAAGCTGCTTTCATGATGAATGTCATCTGTTATGCTTGGTGAAAGTAAACAGAAGGCCATTTGGATCAGCAGTTTACTCAACAGCATGTGTACTCCATGTATGTGATTGTCTGCACAACACACGTGCACAAACAGGCACACTTGAGAGTTTTTGTGTTCTTTTGAAGCAAGTTCAAATGCACTTCAAAGAGTGGTGTTGTGCACGTGTAAGTGTTATTCATGCGCATGTGCCCCTTTCTTTGTCGAGTATGTGCCTGTGAACTCTTCAGTGCCCCAATTCACACATCATTGTATATCACAATCATGTCTTTTTACACATGCACTCTCAGTACCCTCAGTGACGTCTTAATTAAACACATTGAACCCATAAATCATCTTAACATCTGAAGCTTCAGATGGCCATGAAGTCACGTATCTGCTCTGCACATATCTGATTCTGGTTGGCTGAATCCTTTCATGTATGTAAGAATTTAACATGTGTATGTTATATACAGTAACCTTCAGCACTCCTTTAATGATGCAGATAATTACGTCAGGCTTTAACTGAAAAGGGTTAGGTTTTTCTCTCTTTGGAAAAGCTGGTCTAAAATACTGCTTCCTGACAGCTCCAGTATGTGATCATTTCACCTAAACATCTTGTGTACACCACTTTTGCATGTTACTTAATTTAGAATATCTCACACAGTGATATATCTATCTTGGTCAGATAGTAAAGGTGAAAACATTGTAAGTTCACCATGACCTATAATTTACATTATAGAAAGATCATGCAATCAACAGACACAGATTCATTAAATCACTATTCAGTCTTGTAACATGAATATACAGTACAGTGTTCAATGTTATATTGATTTTACTAAAATTTTGGCTACAGACAGATTTTTGTGCCTATTACCATATTTTAACAGATCTATTTAACATTAAGAATTTGTCAAGCATAAAAAGTGCATGTGAACTGATTGTTTAATTTATTTTTTTTATATATATATAATTGGCTGTTTGTTTTGTAAAGTTTGTTTTGTAAAGAAATATAGTGTAATCACAAAATATATTAATAGAATTTAGTGGTGTTCAGAAGTTAATTTAAAATAAACAGTTTGGGTTTTCGGTCCTGAGTTTTCAGAGTCAGCCAAGAATTTTCATTTTCGATGCATCACTTATTGGAAGAGAACTAGAAGTTGATGTATTCTGTGTTTGAAAACTGATCACAAATTCAAAATTCAAAAATTTCAAATTCAATGTTGTAGAACTTTTTCATCTCTAAACTAGTCATTGCCTGTGCAAAGTTTGGCAAGTGTGAGAATGTCAAATACATAAAAATAGGCAGCCTTCAACATATTGTGACTCCTAATAATGGCCTTAACAAGTGTGTAACCATGCCAACACTGTCTCCGCAGATACTACTACAACAAAAGGATCTTGCACAAGACTAAAGGGAAAAGATTCACCTACAAGTTCAACTTCAACAAGCTGGTGCTGGTCAACTATCCGTTCATTGACATGGGCTCAGCAGGTGAAGATCCCTGCTTCTAAATCTCAATCTTTCTGAGACCCGTTTAGTTTCATATGCAAAGTAAAATAAGACTTCAGCTATTAAAATTTCTAAACCTTTCCCTTAGGTTCTGGTGTTCCACAAAGTGCTCCACCTGTCCCATCTGGCGTTAGCACCCACTTCCGCTTCCCTCCATCCACGCCTTCGGATGTCCTCTCTCCTAGCGAGGAACTGCGCAGTCCAGGTGTCTTCAGTGCTGTGCCTCGGCGCATAGCTCGTGGCTCTGTCTCCGACTGCAGTGATGGCACCTCCACCAACTCGGAGCTTGAAGAAACTGGCATAGCTCCTGGCGACGACCGCCCGGCCGACCGTGCCTTCAGAAACCTGCTCCATCCACGCTTGTCCCACGACTCCTTGTTCCGTGTCTACGGAGCACCGCCCAACCCAACTGGGCTATCCAGAAGCGGGCCCCATGTGCCCCCACACAGGGTCCACCCTGAACCCTTGTCCCCATTCCCAGTGTCCCCTCTCCCAGGCCCTGGAGGCTTGCTGGCTCCTGCTCTTTCACCAGCTCTCTCCATGACCCCTACATCTCACATGCCCTACACACCTTCTCCATCCCTGTCACCCATGCTGGGCTCCCACTTCTCGTTCAATCCCGAAGACATGAAGCGCTATCTGCAAGCTCACACTCAGAGTGTCTACAACTATCATCTGAGCCCCCGTGCTTTCTTGCACTACCCCAACATTGTCATCCCCCAGCCCCAACGCCCAGACAAGGGACTGGGAGGCCCAGTGGGTGTAGGTCCACACCTGTCAAGTCACCCTCTGCACCACCAGGCTGAGGAGCCTCATCTATCTCCTTTCAAGTTTAAGTTACAACCACCCCCACTGGGCCGCAAACAGAGAGAAGGGCCAGCTGGAGCAGGACATGCTCCAAACTCTGGAAGTGCTGCTGCTTCTTTCTCGTACAGTGGGGAGTCTGGTTCATCTTCAAACTCTGCCTCATCTGGAATGATGACCAACCACTCAACCCCAGCTGGTCCACCAAAGATCAAGGTATGTTCACCTTAAAGTCAATTCTGAAGAACTGTAGCTCCTTTGTGGATGAAAATGGTTTTCTGTAACTCTCCTTCTGTTTCCTCCTTTAGGTTGAGCCCATCTCAGACATGGAGTCGGAGGAAGAAGTCGAGGTCACCGACATCAGTGAGGAGGAGCATGAAGATGATGAATGTGATGTCTTTTCACCTCCCCACCCCAATGGTGGCCCTGCCCCTCCACCCAACCATGATCGTATGACAGATGATGATGATCTTGAGGAAGATGTCTTCAAGACCCCAGCTGCCCCTACCTCAGGGGTTGGGATGAATCTTTTAGGTCTAAAAGCAGAACCCAGGGAGCTAAACCTAAACCAGGGTGCTCCCATCAGCCCTGGGGGTACACGCTGCATCCCCCTGAAGCTGCGTTTTAAACGCCGCTGGAGTGAGGATCAGCGGATGGAGGCCGGAACCGAAGAGGCTGAGGACAAGAAGAGCAGGGCAGAGAGGGAGGAGCTTAACCAGGAGGTGGAGCCCAAACTGGGGGAGGAAAACGGAGACCGGAAGAGTCCGGAGACTTTGGTTGCACCCCTGGGGACAGGCCAGAGGAGGGTGAGCTCTGAGCTGCAGCGAGCAACGGCACAGCTGTCTTTAGAAAACAACGTTTGTTGAAGAGGACGTGGTCAAACACATAAACTTAGCAAAACAAAGCTGTCCTCCTTACGGGCTGAAGGCAACTGTTACGTCAAGACCATCCATTCAACAAGTTCAGATGCCCAAATCATCTTTCAAATTTCTGTACACACAGGTTCACTCACCTCAAAATGTTGCAACACTAAAAAAAATAATACTGACATCTTTTTTTGCAGTTTAATTAACCAGGCCCTTTCCACAAGTTTAGCCAGAGCCCCTTGCTTACTGAACCCATTCCTTTCTGTTTGCTGTGTTACACAAACACCACCCCACTAGTCTCATTGAAGCCTTGGACAGGATCTACTCAAGTCTAGGATCAGCTCAGTACCTTTTAAAACAAAATCAAGAGATTACAGAAGTGCCTAAACTGGATGTTGATGCACCCCTGTAAAATATGGGTAGAGATGGTAATAATGAATAATTAGATGGTGATAATGAGTCTTTTTTTTTTTTTTTTTGTCTTGTCATACATGCCTATGGAATTTAGGGTCACGGGCCAGTGGACATTTTTTCTATTAAACAGACACTCTTGGATGAAATGCAGGAAAGATGCTGCCCCCACCCCCCAAACTCAATCATTGTTCTCATAATTTGCGGATATGGACGCTTTTTCTTTTTTTTTTTTTTGCGTACCAAGATTCAAGTCCCAGACGTTTGCGGAACCAACTTGCCTTTCGCTCTCAAACCAGGACCTTAATGTCACTGCCTTCAGAGCCATAAATGCTAGTGTACTACCAGCCTTCACTACCAATTCTGGACATTTTCCTAGCTGTTCAGCGAGCTCAGCCGACTAACGGGACCACTCAACAACCTCTTAACGTAATCTTAACACGTGTATATACATTGGGGGATTCATTTTATATATGTGTTAGTCCATCTTCATGACCACCTGCTGGATGACAATTTATAGATCACATATGATTATTCCTTCTCCAACTTATTTATTTATTTTTTTCTATAATACCGTAATAGGAATCCTGGGGCAACATATCAGAGGGCGCTTTATGGTTTTAGCTTTGTAATCATCCCTAAAACCATTTATACAATGCTCCACACCCTTCTGTTTTGTTAAGAACACAAGCCTTCTTGGTTTGTTAGGCGTAAATCTCAGGCATACCTCCCCACATCCCTTTCCTTTATCCAATAGGTTGTCTTTGAATATAAAGCCTTCAAATGATCAAACATTTGTGCCTTTTTCACGGAAGACTGACCGCCCAATGCTTTTAAATGGGTTGCTTTATCGACACGTACAAGCTCACATACAGGAGAGGCCTTAGAAACATGACCTCAAACACTGCTTTTATGCCTTATTTAGTTTTGTACCTTAAAAGAAACTATCCTAAATAAGATTTGCATTTAGAGTCCATATATTCTCACTTTATTGCTCGATAGTCATATATATTTGATAAAAGAACAAACGCTGGTTTTGATACAAATTATATTTCAGAAGGTAAATCTATATGGAAAATCTATGTAAGGAAGATGTTTAGTTTCAGGGCCCTACAGTGCTTTACTGTGAAAGAGAAGTGTTGTTCTATCTAGACAAAGCTAAACATAACTGACCAATTGTTAAGAACCCTGAATGGCACAGTTGTCCTTGGCCTTATAAGGTATAAGTATAGTTTTAACTCGACCCGTCGCATTTGCGTTCTCCCTCTCAGTCTCTCTGCAGTGTTTTAGTTGTAGGAGGCTGTGTTTTATCCACGATGATCAAGATTGAACAGGTATCACATCCTATTTGGCTTAGCGTTTGGCTACGGCCAGCTCTATTTGTAGCAAAATGACTTTGTAGTAAATGACGTCACGACCATATCCTTGAGAAAGGGACCTCAATTCTGCAAACTGACAAATAGAAAGTGGACATGCAGCCTCTTAGCCCTCATCTAAGGAGGAAGTATAGGACCTGACACACTTAACACTTTTTTTTTTTTTTTCTTTTTTTTTTTTAAATACTTTTTTGGAGTTTGTTTGGCGGCCTTACACCGGTTCAGTGTCTGTATTTCAACTGACTGCTGCCTTATTTGTTAGAAAATACTTTTTCTTCTCGCTCTCTTTTCAATATAAACAGTGCTGTTTTATTATACCTTTTTTGTTTATATTACCATTTATCATTTTTAATGTTGATATTATTGCTGGTATTTCGTTTGTACCCCTTACCTGAATTTTAACCTCTCAAGATGAACATTTTAATAAATCGTACTCCTCTACCCTCTTTGATACCTTGATATAAAATTGCTCTGGCTTTGTATTAATGCTGGTTTTTTAGTTGTAATTAAGAAAACCAGTTGAAGAGGGAAGAGTGACATAATGCTATCACATTATTTTTATTTTAATGTCTCTTTTTTTGGTTGTGTACATATATAAATATATATTTTCCATTTTGAGGGGATGATGTAAGAAAAAGACAAATATTTCTTTGTGTTCAAGGTCTTTTTTTGCTTCTTTCTTAAAGCTTTCCATCTGTCTCTCAACGGTTATGTAATACTTTGTAAAGAGAGACAAAACTTGACGTTACAAGGAACCATGTATACTTTAGTTTCTCATGTGGTTTCTTTTGCTCTTGTAATTAAAAGTGTAATCAGGGTTCATTAAAACAGGTAAAAAAGGATCTGGCTTTCTCGTCCTTTACTTCATTTGCATTTCAGTTTCCTGTTTTTTCCTGTTGATGGTGTCTTGTATCTGTAAACACTTCAAGATAAAACTAATATTTCAACATTTTCACTATGCTTTCTATGAAACTTCAAAAAATTTGGTATATTATCTTATTAAATCAAATGTAACTTTTTAATTTAAAAACTAATTCAATTAGTACCCGTAATGAGAATGGTAGATTTTTACTAAACCTAAAAATGCCATTATATTATTTAATTTGGCATAGTACTACAGTATTGTACCATAGTAATACCATGGTGTTTTTGGAACAAGAGCTGCTGAACATGAATCCAGGCCTGTACAAGCGCACACAGAGATATATTTATGGGGGTTTTCCAGTTGTTTTGCTTCTGTAGGTTCGATTTGAAATACAAAAGAACAAGGGCTGCTATTTTAGATTCTGTTTGAACTGAAGCAAGATGCAAAATGAACTAGGATTTGCTTTCCTAATGAACTGGAAATTCACGCCACAGGGAGACCGTTTCTGCACGAACCAGATAGCGTGGGTTGAACACAAAACAACAATTGGTTTTAGAGACAAACCTGGAATCAAACGTGTCCTTCGATAATTTCATCAGGCTGCACAATGCACATAGTATCCGTGAGGAAGAACTTTAGACTTAAATTCACTTGTAATTATTTGTGAAACAGCGCCCTCTGCTGCTAAAACATCGCCATCGTTCACACTTGCTTAGAAGTGACACACTCGAGGCTATTAAAGGCGAAGTGTGGTTTTTGAGGTTTAAATACTTTATTTAATTCTGTACGTCAGCCACTCGTCATGATTAATCGCTATTTTTGCAATTCGTTTTGGTGTTGCTAGTGGTGCAGAAACAAGCAACCTTAAAGCTAATCTACAAAGCCTCATCTTTTTTGACTAAGTGAGTAAAAATTAAGCTCCTTATCTTTCAGAGCAGTTCAGTCATCATGATGTCAATATCTATGCCACCGCGGAAGGCTAATTTACCATAGTTTTACTCTAAAGGGTTTTTAAAGTTAAACTAAATATAGTTTGTAGTTTGAAATGTATGTTGTCACAAATAGGCTCTTGACATTATAATGCTAACTGATGATAATACGTTTATTAAAGATATTCAAGAAATGAACAAACTCAAAGTGTTACTTTTATTATTAAACAGCTTATAATTTCTGATCCTTTTAGTGTTTCAAAAGCAAAAGTTCTATCATTTTTATTATGGTTTTAGCATAATTAGTAGTAGCAGCATTGTGTATTGTATCTTTCAGTTTTTAATCACTTTTTTACACCATAGAATTCTATAAATGTTCTTTCTTCACCCTAAAATAATCAAATATTTTACAAAAGCTCATAATTGGGTGGAGGAGTTGGGGTCACACATTGCTTGATTGACAGGGAAGCCTGGACGCTTGCTGTGAGGGCTCGTTGACCTGTTAAGAGTAGGTCAAAGGTTAAGTTTTGCTGGAAAGTAAGGCACTACGGTTGTAACAAGGAGGCCTAATTTGTCTCTGATTGTGTTTGTTTGTTTGTGTTTTGAAGAGGCAGTGCGGAACTGTGGGATTTGACTTGATTGATTGACACTGACTGGCTTTTGGCTTTCTCTTTAAATGTATCCAAATGAAAGAAATAGAGAATACAAAGGAGATAATGCAGGTATAAAGAAGATTAAAATAAATAAATACTTATTCCTCAAGCACAAAATCAAGGAAGTTTACTGTATGTCAGTTCGCTTTGCTATATCCGATATTTTTAGACTATGTGCTTCTTGTCTTTGAGGGTTTGTTTGTCAGCCCAGAGTAGAAGTTTGTTTCCTCGTTGTTTGAGTCAAAAGCTCAAATAGGCCCCTTCTAAAGCAGAGCCCTTTTATTCTCATACGCTTTCTTTGTACTTCATAATATATCCCCATCAAAGTGTTTATCTAGTCAACCTGAAAGTCTCATTATGACTGAATATGCTACATTTTGGCCTCCCTTTCGTTTTCACTTTGTTTTATAGGTCAGGGTGAAACTAGCCTTTGAGCATTGACATAACTCTAGTTATTCCTTCTCGTAGTTAAATGTTAACATTACTCAAGACACACAACCGTTCACATATCTGTACTGAACATCAACCCCTGGCAGGACTTCTCTGGAGCTTTAACAGAACAACAGAACAGGGTGTGGCGTGTATTCGGAGATTACCGTCTCGGTGTGGATGAGTGAGTGTGTGTGTGTGTGTACGTGTTATGCAATTTTCCATTGCATGTCATAATTGCATGCAGAGTGCGTGACAGTCCAGCTGAGCTGTAATGCATAAACTGATCATCTCCATAGTATGCAGTTCCACACTCACAACCATTTGCATGCGTTGAAGCCACACATTTATTCAAACATGGCTCAGAAGAGGCCACCCACAATGATTTAATCACATTAAAATGAATTTGCAATGCAGAACTCTATATCTGCTACACTGTGGCTTTGCATTCTAAACCCTCATTTAGACTAATTTACTCACGACCCTTCCTGTTTGGTTGCAGTGATGGCAACAGGCATAATGAGCTCATCACATGGCTTGGTCATTGGTCTGAAGACCCCTGCAGCTTGACCAATCACAAGTTGATTTGATGACGTTGGCTGTGGAAGGCGGGCTCAAGACTCTAGGTGACGTCATAAGTAGTCTGAAGGAGCTCAGCAATTGGCTGGATTCATGAAGGTATAGAAAGTGTAAAATGAAACAGCAGTTGTTGAAGTTGTTGTGTCTGTTTCTCTTTTTATATTTATTTTTTTTATGCTAAAATAACTGAGAATTCTTCAGACTAGGAAATTAGTTTTCTTCCTGTTTTTTTATTTATTTACATAATGTCATCCCTTATGAAAAAAAAAAACCCACTTAAAAAACCCAGCTACTAGTTTAAGTGGGATTTCCCAATGAGGATGATATTATGTAAATAAAAAACATAAATAATAAACAGAAAGGAATCTCATTTCCAAATCTAAGTAAGTTTGTGATTTCAATATAAATACACGTAAGATAAAAAAATATTTTTTTTTGCATCACTTAAAGGTTTTTAAGCATTTTAAGACATTTATTAAAATGTATACTTTCATCTAATCAACAACTAGAAATTCATTAATGTCTGAAAAATATGTATTCATTATTTTGTTGATATTACTGGTACATTATATATATTTAGCAGACACTTTTATCCAAAGCAATCAAACCAACTATAGGGCAACAGTAAGTGCTGTGACTAGTCCAGTTAGTCTAGCACAGTACACGTAGCAAGTTTTTTTTTTAAACTAAATAAATAGAATAAGAATTATAATAATGAATAGATGGAATAGAAATAGACTAGAATAGTATAGTATGGGTTAATAATAATGGGACAAGTGTTGACGAAAAATATGCGTTTTTAGCCGTTTCTTGAAAATGACTGTTCCATCATCAGGGCACATCCAGGTAACGTTATGTCCGTGAAAGTGATTTTATTTTATTTATTTTACAATGATGCTTTAGTCAAATTGATTACAAAAGTATTTTGAAATTGCAAATTGTTATTAATATTCTCGATTTCGCCCACCTACTCGCTTAGGCTGCCCCTCCCTTTAATTCCCATTGGCTGATACAATTTCAGGATCGACCAGCTGTTTCTTGTTTTCCCATAACGCGATTGGTCCGAACGACCTGTCGATCAACGGGACTTTGACAGATGGCTCCGCCTTCATCACCGCTACCCTAACACTGACAGGCTACTGTACCCTTTTGTGAACGCTGATTGGCTGATGGCGCTGGTTGTCAAGGCTTAGTGCTTCATTCACCATTTTGCGACTGTAGAGTACCCTGGAACCTCAACGGCTGGACTTTTTCTCATTTGCGGAAGAAAAACATTCTTTGCAAACCCCTTCTCGGGGATTCCATGGTTTTAAAGGCTTGGTTTTCGCATCGACACCATTTCAGCGGCACTGTAAATATTCACGGGGTGAGTTGAAACCTTTCATCTGCAGTACTGCAGAGATCTGCCTATATATTTAATGCTGTGTTTTGCCTTTACGTCGCGGATCTATCTACAATGTTTCGCTGTCAGTTTATTTTTCCTTAGTGGATTGTATAAAATGGCGGAGTAAGCATTTTAACATACACACACACACACACACATTAAAAGGGAGGGGTGGAGGTGCACAGTCAGCCTAAAAACTTTTTTTCCTGAAAATATTTGTGTGACACTACAGTTATAGCTTCAACAAACTGCTTTTGTGTATTCGTTTACCTTTCAGGGACTGTCACTTCTTATTTCCATAGTTCTTTACATAAATATAAGGCGATTGTTTTGTTATTTAAACTTGACTATATTATATTAACATTTTCAGTTGCATTCAGTAAATTTAATCCGGATGTTTTCATATTTATAGCCTATAGGCACACATATGAGAAAGATTCTTTGTTTTTTCCTCATATTTAATATTATGGCCACCGTCGCCCTCGATTCAGAAGCCTGAGGGAGACGGGAAACTGCTCTGCGGCCTTGTGTTATGGAGGAGGCCTACGCCACTCGACTGTGTCGTAGGTGGTTGTAAGCGTAGAGTAGGGCACTACGACCAATAAAAGCGCTTGACACAGATACGGCGGTGTACTACTCAGCAAAACTTTCGCAAGTCGACGACAGCAGCACCACTGTTGATGGGAAACAGGGCCTTTACTTTGTTTCATGGCATTTGTATTTATTTGGACTCTTGCTGTTGCATGGGAACATTTATTATTGTGCATTGGGCTAGTCAATATAATATTGAGTTATTGTAGTTATTTGAAGGGTCAGTGAGTGCAGTGAGCAAGCCAAAAAAGTTAAATGATTGTTTAGTGAATTGCAAATGAACTTTTTTTGCCAATTCTAAACGCTTTACACAGAGAAAATATTTAAATTTAATTTATTTGCAGATATTTCCCTCAAAGTGACTAATATACTATGGTTTGAGTTATAAAATCATTAAAGTTATACATGAGATTTCCTACATGAAGCGGGTCGCCACCAGTGTTGCCAGTTTGGGTCGACGATTTCCAGCCCAAAACCCTCCCAAAACATTCACTGCGAAAAGAATGTGATGGAATTCTATTGTCATGACAACCAAGGTTCATAAGGACCATTTACCTCCTTAAAACTAAATAATGATGACAAAATAAAATTATAAAAATGAATGAATTTCCCTGCCAGGTGAACAATACAATAGGAAAAAGGATCAAAATATGGCTATTACAGTAAAAGAAAATGAGCAAATATGATAAAAATGTTAACAGACTTTTGTGTTGCACTTTAAATTCAAACCGAACTACAGTACATCTTTCTTGAAGTACACATTGTAAAACATAATGCAGAACTTTGCAGTCAAAACTGATTAACCATTGATTCAAACCTCTTTTAGCAGCTGTTGGGGACGAGTATACCAGTGTGCAGTCTGAACGGTTTAAAAGTTGCAGATTTCCTGGTCAGGCCAGTGTGCACATGACAATGGACAAGAGTAGTCCCATATCCAATTTCAATTAAGTCATTTAACTGCGCTTATATTTTACGGTTATGTTAACACCACAGGTTGTAGTCCAAGATTTTGGGTCACTCTCCAACTCTTCATTGTAGCTACAACTTATATTTTTGCCACTTTGGCATAGCGGTCACTTAAATATACAGCTACAAGTTCAGAATCTGATCCCTTATCGGGTTAAATACCCGTCACTCGTGAATCATCATGTCTGCCTGCTATCGCACTTGATTGGCTAAAAGGGTGGGCTCATCGGCAACGTCAACACTAGGCCGACTTTGCAGTGGGCGTGTGTTTAGTAATGTCATGATGACTAATTGGATGGAGTATTTGCACACTTGGGTTTTGTTTGTTAACCAATTAGCCTATAAAATTTAAATGTTTGAAAACCGCAAATCTGACCCCAAACCATCCCAAATTTTGTCCCCACCCAAACCTTTTGACAATTTGGAGAAATTGGCCAATTGTGCAGAAATCTGCCCAATCTGGCAACAGGTGTCGCCATGCTAACATCGCGTGACACACTGTCATGCAGAGCTGGCAGTTATAATATCATAAAACATTTAAAAATGCTAAATAAAATATGTTTGTAAAATGCGATATATAAATATTCAAAACATGTTTGATATTACAAACGTAATATAGTACAAACGTAACCATAGTGATGGTATGGATAAACATGCGATACGCCAGTCCAAACAGAATAACAATGAGTTGTAGAGGACTTCAAGTGTCAACTTTGATCCGAAAACCCAAGGTCCAACCCAAGACCTGGGGCCAGTTGCATAAACTTAAGGTTTGTTTACACGACAACGATGTACTAAAAATGGAAAAGTTTTTCATTAGCTTTTTTCGTGTACAGACAACATCGTTGTCAAAACAATCCCCGTTCACATGGATCCCCGAAAACGAATGCATTATTCTGCCAGGCCAGTAGTTCGCAATGTCACTTTGTAAAGAAACTACGCGGCTATAGACTGAACACATAATACGCATGCGTACAACGTCACAGTTTTCACAAATTCTATAACGATATAATTTTCAAAAACGCTTGTGTTTTCAGGCCGCTAAAACGCTGTTGTCGAGTAAATTAATTGCCAAAACGTTTTTAGCTTAAAATGGTGTCGTGTAAACAGCTCCTTAGACATTATGTGAAGACTGTGTCTTAAGAACTAGTTTGACCAACTTACAGTTAACAAAGGGTGATCAGTCTAGACCAGTGCACCTTTTTATGTGACTGAAATTAGGACCAGTCTTGTGAAAAAAATGAGATGACTAACTTTTAGGACTAGTCTAAGAAGTTTATGTAACCACCCACTGAGCTGGTTTGGGTCCAAAACTTTGACGAGTGCTACGGACATGGGTCGGGTCTGATATTGGTAGCCTTGGGTCACGGTTAGTTTAAAATAAATGTGCTTTTACAGAATGGACCTAAGAAGACTCTTTCCATTTCCACATTATTTGTTTTTTGATTAACAATATTTTATTATTTAAAACAAATACATATTAAATAATTCTGACAACATTCTTATCCCCGTTCTTTGTTTCGGTCAGTTTGCACTTCTGTGTGTAAATGACCAGTCTCTTCAATGTGCATGCAGTAGCGGCGTGTGGTGAGTTGCAACAAAAAGCTTGTGAGCGGCTTATCTACTTGGAATTGCTCATCCAAGCAGAAAAGCGACGTATTGTTGCCAGATATTGATTACAGAAAACCATCTAAATGCAGCTAATGCCAAACTAATCAACTAAATCAAACTAGCAAAATTAAACCATAACTGTATATTTTGATGTTTTTGCTCAGATAAAACCATTTGTGAAAATTCACGGAAAACATTTTCTCCCACATTTTGACAAATTATAGACTACATTGTCTGGCAACATGGCTTGGGTCTCGGGGCTAATTTTCTTGGGACTGTCTCAGGTCTATTTTTCTTTTTTAAAAAGTAATTTTTGCCAGTTGGGTTCAGATAAGACAATTCAGTCAGGTACAGATCTCATGACCCGAAAAGACCTCTAATGAATTGAGTAAAAATCAATAAACAAACAAATAGGCTAAATATGGAGTGATGTCAGTATAAAACCCAGTGGTACTATTGAGACAGAAACTGAGTGCACCTTTAAATAGAATCTTTCATTATTTACACTTTGTGTTATCTTATATGCATTGGAATAGTTTAGTGACCGAAAACTATACTCACCTACATGCTCAGGCAATAAAAGTCCTAGCAGGTCTTAGTAAAGTGTTTTATGATATAATTTTCTTACTGTAGGTAATATACTGCATATCATATTTGCATGTTGCCTGCAAACTTGTCTTACAGTGCAAATGGCATTGTGGTTACTGTGGTTTATGCTCACAAGAATGGGACAGTTTTGCACTGCGGACCTATAATGATGCTACATCTTCGTCAATTCGAGCATGCATTGGTTCATCAAAAGAGGTCATTCATGTCCTGACCTTTAACCATAATATAAATTAGATACACGTCCTTAATTTAATTAAAACCAGTCAGTCATATTTTATAGTCATAAACCCTACATTTGGTTTTCGAGATATTCAAAGCTTAAATTTATTCTCATTTGACTACACTGGATTATTTGTAATCTGTAGAGTGTATTTAAACTGGGTTGTAGCTCTATTCAAGTGTCTAAATATATTTATGCAAACATTAATGTTGATAAAATATTTTGTTCGGGTTTAAAACACAATCCACACTGTAAGTTTGGATAGTGAAGAAAAGGGTGTTTTGGTAGGACAAAAAAATGTGTAAGTAGTAATGTGTAAGGGTGGTATTGTACATTGAGATGTTGTAGTGCTGTGACAGGAAGTGAGGACTGTAGGGGTGGATTGCCTTTGTAACGAATGTAAAAAGGTCATTTGAAAGAGCGAGCGAGAGAGAGAGCCTTAGAGTCACAGAAATACCACTGAACAAGGAATTCCCCCGCCTCCTCCGATCCAGCCAAAAAACCAAAGTGTGTGTGTGTGACTTGTCTGGGCAAGCATTTTTCTTTGTATTCTGTTTTTGTCAAAGTTTTAGCATTAAGTTGTTTTATATCCACTTTGTAAGGCTATGGCATATCACACGTATGATGTTAGATTAGGCACTAAACTTAAAACATTATCTCCTGTGCTATCTTGCTTTTTAATTATGCTGTATTCTGTACTCCCTATTCTCTAGATGGGGATTGCAGTTCTGTATAATGAACTGATCCATCACATGTGCTGTGTTTCATTACAGGGTTTAATTAAAGAAGGAAAGGATAGTGCAAACAGGAAGTGGCTTGTACAAGAACAGAAGAAAAAGACAGAGAAGGGGCGGGATGCAAGAAGGAAACAGAGTGGAAGATATCGATAGGCTGGGACTTGCAGGAAATCAGGAGGATTAGAGACTATCTTAGAGCAAAAAAAGATGAAGCCCATTAAAAAGCAAGACAGGCGGTCGCCTCCCTCCACTCGTGCCAAGGGAGTTAAGAGGAGGATGGTGGATAGTAGCCCACAGGAAGAGAAGAGAGAAACAGAGGAAATACCCCAAATTTCACCTACCTCTCCCAAGAGACATATCTCCTCAAATTCTGACTCATCACAGGAAGGGCCTCTGAGAAGAAATGGGTCTCCAGAAAAGGAGGGGATCCACAGTGATGGGGTCCTCAGTATAGCGGTGGATTTCGGGAAGACGGATGAACCCCCCGGGAGCTCCAAGTCTGGCGGAACACAGAGTGACAGTAACAGTAGCACGACCAGCGCCAGCAATAGCCCCAACCCTTCGTCTAGTCGTAAGACGGCCACTTTTAAGGCCCGTGTGCCCAAGAAGAAGTACACCTCTGAGCACTATGCCGGAAACCATGGCAATGCCAGCACTCCCAGCACACCCCCACAGAGCAGCAGCAGCTCTTACAATATTACTGGTGCTAACCAGATCCCAGCTGCCTCTGCTGCATACACAGACCCACACAGTCAAACCCAGCAGGTTGTAGACAGCATCGCTGAGTATGGACACAACAGTGTAATGGGGCCCACAGGTAGAACTGCAGGTGAGGGCGGAGAGAAGGATGGGACGAGCGTATCCAGCCCACAGCGTTGCTCCTCAACCGATACGGCCAGCGAAAACTCGACTGACCTAGAAGTGACAGCTTCAGGACGTGATTCTCACTCCAACTCCCAAAAGCCACAAGCACATAGCACTTCAACACCCTCACAAGAGAGCCTGTCATCTGGGTTAGCTGGAGTTCTCGCCAAAGGTCTTAAGAATCAGAGAGTTCTGGCCCGACAGGGTCCCAGATTAGGGGAAGGCTGGCCTCACGATCGGGGTCGAGATATGTCAGGAGTGTTTCGCGCTGGCGTCGTACGGAGAGTTAGTGAGTCGCATGGGAGTGTGGAGGTGCAGCTAAATGGAGAAAAGACCATATGCAAGTACCCTTTTCGAGTGACTACTGATTCTGTTGACCTCATTCTAGATGCGTCACCTCCTGGTGTGGCCCCGGTGGCTATAGGCACACAAGTCTGCGTCCCCTTTAGAGGAGGTGATGAGGGCAGTGAGGGAGCGCAACAGTGGTACAGAGAAGGTGTAATCACTCAAGTAGATCAACATCCAGCTGTATCTTTCCCATACCGTGTCCAGCTACGGGAGGATCTATCTGATGAGAGAAAGGAGATGAGACATGGAGAGGATGACAGAAGGGCCATCAGTGCTCAGGCCGTTTGGGTATCACGACAAAATCTTCGCCTCCTGGTTCCTCCTTGGGACCTAGAGCCACCTCAGCCTGCAGAGCCAGGGATTGATGGTAGGAGGGTAAGAGAACGAGAGTGGGAGGAAAGAGAGGACATGGAGGTGTTTCGACTGACAGCGTTTAAAGTTCAGAGTTTGTTGCACCCTGTGACTGTCCCTTTCACCTCATCCCATTCTTCGTCTTCTGCCATTAACACTGCCATCACGTCTGTACTCAGTGTAGCCCCAAACAGAGACTATGATCATCACAGAGAGAAGGATCAGGAAAGAGACCTGCATAGGCACTTAGAGAGAGAAAGGGAACAAGATCGAGAAAGGGAGAGGCACAAGCATCATCCTCTTCATCCATCCACCCCAGAGGAGGACATGGAGGTCAGCCGTCTCAGTCAGCTAAGGGATGGCGGCATCACTGCTGCCATGAGTAGCAAAGCTCTTGGGGTTTCTTCTCAGCATCGGCACATTCTTTCTAAACCAAACTACCTCAGCCCTGGGAGAGGGCTTAGCACCCCAATTGCACCCCATTTGCCTCTTGCTCCTCACCCAAATCACCCCACTATGCTCCTGGGCCTAGATTCAGCTACAGGTGCTGCAGTCATCTCCTCCACACCCCAGCTTCCTCCCTTGCCCCCAAGCTCTTCTCGAGGCTCCCTGGACAAGACCCCCAGCTCCAACTCACATGGTGCATCAGGGGGCGGCTCTGGATCCTCGTCCTCTTCATCACGTTCCCGCACACCCCTCACAGCCGCTCAACAGAAGTACAAGAAGGGCGACGTAGTATGCACCCCTACAGGCATCCGCAAGAAGTTCAACGGCAAGCAGTGGCGCAGACTGTGTTCACGTGAAGGCTGTTCGAAGGAGTCACAGCGCCGCGGCTACTGCTCACGGCATCTCTCCATGCGCACCAAGGAGATGGAAGCCGGAGGCGGGGTGGGCAGAGAAAGAAGTGGCGCCAGTAGCACAGGCACTCTCACACCTGACCTTCGTTTAGGTGGACGCACCAGCAGCGAGTATGACTGGGACGACAACTCACGAGACAGCAGTGAAGCAAGCAGTCGTGGCGGGGACTCTCGACCACGTCTGGTGATGACCTCTCTCATACCGCAAGAACTGCCACGTGAACTGTCCCGCTTTGACTTTGATGAGTGCGAGGCTGCAAATATGCTGGTCTCACTTGGCAGCTCTCGCTCATGCACACCCTCATGCACACCCTCATACTCACCTGTGTCCAATCAGTCACCATTCTCGCCTGCGCCTTCCCCCTCACCCACACTATTTGGCTTCCGCCCAGCTAATTTCAGCCCCATCACAGCACCTTCACCTCTGACCCCTCGCCGCCCTCGCCACCTCAGTGGCACAAAGATCCCGGGCACCCCCAGCACAGAACGTGAGCGCCACATCTCTGGCATTGTGCCCACTTTTCAGACCAATCTGACGTTTACTGTACCCATGAGCCCTAGTAAACGTAAGCTGGATGCCCCACCACCCCCATTGCCTATTGCATCAGACTATGCGAAATCTGATCCCCAACTCAATGACCCCAGCCTCAGCCTCAACGCAGCAGCATTCAGGGTTCTATCGCCTCAAAGCCAGCCTACAACCCCCTCTTCTCTCTCATTCCCTCGACAGAGGAGTGTCACAAGTCGACCCTCATCCTCTGCCGCCTCCACTCCACCCCCTATGCTGGTTTCTCCCACACCACCCTCACCCCTGCCTCAAGATCCCAGCTCACGTCGCATCGTTCCCCTACGCGATTCGCCTGTCATTGTTCGTAACCCAGATGTGCCATTGGCAAAATTCAGTGATAGTCCCCTGAGCCGTAGAGCAAGCTCACGCTCGAGGGAGCACAGCCAGCCTCCTCACCATGCTGCGGGTCTCCAGGCCCCTGTTCCCATTAATGGAGCTGCCACCAACGGAGCCGTTCTCCTCCGCAATCCTGCTCCCACCTTAGTCCTGGTGACCTCCTCTCAGTCATTGACACCTGTGGCTCCTGGACATCCCGCCCATTCAAACTCTTCCGCTTTAAATGTGTCCACCTCTAATGCAACCACTGGACCTGTCCTTGCGATATCTGGCTCAGGAAGTAAAGAGCAAGAGAGGAAGTCAGGTGGCCATGCAGATGCAGGTGGTGCTCTCCCACAGCCTGTGGCTTGCCATCCTTCACCCACCGCCCTGTTGCCCCTCATCCTGCCAGCCGAGTCCCCTCACCCTGCTCCTCGCAAAGATATCATCATGGGACGACCTGGCACTGGTAAGAATCATGAAAGATAAATAAACACCAATTAGAACACTACTTAGTATTGATTATTACTAATTATTATTGATTACCATAGTCATCCACAAACTTATGGTATGTAAAATAATAAAAAAAAAACTTTTTATTATTTGTACACTACCGTTCAAAAGTTTAGGGTATAATAAGGTGTGATATATATATATTATTATTATTATTATTATTATTTTTTAAAGTAAATTAAAGGGGTCATGAACTGCTTTTTTTTTTTTTTTTATAATGTTCTCTGAGGTCCACTTATAATGTTATCAAGATTTTTACATCAAAAAACATCCTAATTTAGAATTAATAAGCTATTTTCTATCCTGTTTTTGACCCTCTCTTTCGAACACTCCGTTTTGATGGGCGTGCTGCATTCAAGACTTGGAAGTAAATGCCCACTGCTATGATTGGGTAACAGTTTTGCATATTAAAATAAGTAAGTACTTGGAGTTACCACAGTTATAATTGACAAAGGATGACTTACGGTGTTTCGTTTAAACGGAATAATGAATGAATGTCGTTTTTATTGGCTATTTATAGTTCATCCTTATCGATAAAGTGAAAAACGTATACGTTGTTATTTGCAGTGTCGTGTTTTACATAAAATGAAACGTGTTGTAATATCTTACTGATGACAAAACAGAAGAACTTGCTCACTGAAGCTTTTATTCAGGATTACATTGAATAGCTTAGATAAAAAAAAATAAGCAAAGCAGCGTTCCCTATGTGTTTTCTTCCGTATTCGGATATCCCCCGCATTAACCCCTATAAATGCCGAAGCAAAGGAAAGAGTTGCAAATCACAGCTGTCACAACTATTCACGGTTTGACTGTGGTGCTACATTATAAATACTCAGTACATATCAAGCGTTCTGTAACAGACAAAGCAATAGTGACACATGGTAAAATGATGTAGAAGTAGGCATTGATCTGGTGGTCTTTCGTCGCACTATGATGTAATAATGTAACAAAATCTGAAACGAGTCATTCCCTGTTGAAAAATATAAGCATAAGGTATGTTTTGCATGCTGGTCCCCAGCATGGGAAGTGGGAGTGCTGGTTTCGCTTGTGAACAGCATGACTATGGAGGTCCACCAGCTAGACCAGCACTATACTAGCTCTAACCAGCATTAAACCATCCTAGACCAACATAGAATTCATGTTGGTAGATGCTGGATTTCTCATCAGGGTTTTCTGAGCTTGGTTTCAATAAAAGCTGTTTTTGGACTAACAAGGAAGATTTGAGTTCTTAAACTTACAGGATATTTTTATAGTACAATGACCTCTTATATGTCAAAAGATCAAGGAAAATTTGATTTCTCAATTCATGACCCCTTTAATACTTTTATTCAGCAATGCATTTGATGAATGCATTAAATTAATCAAAAGTGACAAAGATATTTATAATGTTACAAAAGATTTCTATTTCAAATAAATGCTGTTTTTTGAACTTTCTAAATCCTGAAAAAAAATGTATCAGTCAAAGTTCTTTCTTTTTGCTTAATTTTTTTTCTCCTGAAAAAGATGTCTAGTTTTGTGAGATGGACGACACAAACACTTTCTATTTCCTATTAGACTGACAAACTGTAAAAATAAAGGGGACTTTGGTATGCTGGTCAGCAGCAGGTGTGTTTGGGTGTGTGTAGTGAAGAATGCCCCTGTGCTTTCAGGGTCAGTGTTTCTTTAGACAGTTGCAGCATGTCTGAAATGATACGCAGGAACTTGCCCAGACATGCATGGCTAGAGGGTGATTGGACCGCCCTGATACTCATGAGTACTTAAATTGAGATACATAGTTAACTGCGATGACAGATGCCTAGGACATGATACACACTTTCTTAGTTTTCACCCATCATTGATATGCAGACATATGTATATGAATGGCTTTCATTCAAGTTCAATCTGACACAGAGAGGTGCTGTTTCAACAGTTTCCTCTTAAGAGAACAGAGAGGCTGTAGGTTTTCCAAAACAATCATGTGTATATATAAAAGGTTTGTCTGTTTCTGCATTTAGTTTGGACCAACGTGGAGCCTCGCTCTGTGCCAGTGTTTGCGTGGCATTCATTGGTTCCTTTTCTGGAGACCAGCCAAACAAAAATGTCCACGCAGCCTGCAGATGGCCAAACACTAGTAAATCAGAGCAAAGGTAACGTTTGATAGAAAAATGGAACGCTATCATTTGACATTGCAACATTTTCTTGTATGACACTGCATTGAATATCCACAAAATCACATTCTGAATATACATTGATGTTTTCAGTTGATGTTTTGAAACTGAATAAACTTGCAGAACCTCGCTGTGGAGTTGCCCTTGTTACTGAAGGACTTGTTGACCATCCAGCACCAGATAGAGGTTCTCCATCTTGCCCCCCTCCTTCTGCTGAAGACCCACCTGTGGAGAGAGAAGGAGGCGACAGTGAGACAGAGAGTGATGCTGATGACCTGTAAATATCTGTTTGCATCTCATCTCAATTTATTAATGGGGGGGGGGGTATTTTATTTTATTTTATTTTTTTTCAAATTAAATGTTTTCCCCATAAAATATGTATGTGATGATATATTTAATTATGAACTAATTAAAAAAAAAATTAATCTGCTTTTATCACTAACACCCATCAGCCTCAGCCAAAAGTATTGGCAGTAACATTAATTTTGTGTTCCGCGAAGTTTGCTGCTTCAGTATTTGTTTTAAGTTTTAAAGGCATTTATTGGCAAAAACATTGAATATATGCAAAGAGTCAGTATTTACAGTGTTGACCCTTCTTCTTCATAACCTCTGCAATTCGCAGATATCAGCTTCTAGGCCAAATCCTGACTGATGGCGATCCATTCTTTCCTTATTAGTGCTCGGAGTTGATCACAATATGTGGACTTCTGCTCGTCCTCTGGCCTTTTGAGGACTGACCACAGGTTCTTTATGGGATTGAGATCTGGGGAGTTGCCTGGCCACGGATCCAAAATTTCAATATAATGGTCTCTGAGCCACTTCATTATCTCTCTTGCCTTGTGTCATGGTGCTCCATCATGCTGGAAAATGTACACGGATCATCACCAAATTGCTCCTGGGTCGTTAAGAGAAGTTGTTCTTGCAGGATGTTTTGATACCATTCTTTATTCATGATAGTGTTTTTGGGCAGAATTGTGAGAGAGCCCACTCCTTAGGGGGAAAAGCAACCCCCCACACATGGATGGTCTTCACTGTTGGGATGACACAGGACTCATGGTAGAGTTCACCTTTTCTTCTCCAGACAATCGATTTTTCAGATGTCCCAAACAGTCGGAAGTGGGCTTCATCAGAGAAAATAACTTTGCACCAGTCTTCAGCTGTACAATCCTTGTACTTCAGAATTTCAGTCTGTCCTTGTTTTTCTTGGAGAGAAGTGGCTTCTTTGCTTCCCTTCTTGACACCATGCTATTGTCCAAAAGTCTTGGCCTCACTGTGCGTGCAGATTCATCACACCCATGATGATAGCTGCATATCTTTCTTTGGAGGCAACCATTGCTAACACTAGAACACAATCAAAGGAAGTGCTTCTCCCCTCCTTTTATAGCAATCAGTCTGCTTTTATAATCCAATCAAAATGATAGAGTGAAGTCACCTGACTAGTACTTATTCACACTTTCCCATGTGCTGATGACGTGATTAGTGAAAGGATTTTAGCTGGGCCAAAAAAAATTAAAAATCAGTTTTTTTTGCGATAAAGTTCATTTTCTTGGCCAATGAAGCTTTTTCTGATCACTCTGCACAACAATATAGAAACAAAGTGAATCAACACGAAAACAACAGAAGCAGCAAAAAACAAAATTGCTAACACTTTTGGCCATGGCTATATTATATATATATATATATATATATATAATATTTACAACATTTACAACATATATATTTTGAGACAAAGTTAAATCTGATTCTTTTTTGGACACTTTTTTTTTCTCTTAAATTACATTTTTAGTTACTTTTTTTAATATAATGTTTTTTAAATTGTTTTTCAGGTTTTTTCCAGGTGTAGCTCAAGATCCTGCTCCATCCACCAGCCCAGCAAAAAGGCGTACACAATCTCTCAGTGCACTCCCAAAAGATGGTGACAAGAAGGTAAGTTTCAGCCTTCTATTCCTGTTAGTGTCTTCATTCTGAGGTTTTGTCCAAGTCAGCTACAATAGTGACATGCAATAAGAAATTTTGTCAGTTGCTTGGTTTCCTTTGAGTAGTACTGGGCAGCCTCACCACTTTGGTTTTAGTGAGGACAGAAAAGTAACCCCAGACACTTGTCAGGGGGTACAGGCTACAATTAAGCATTGTAACCATTAATTTCCATTATTATCTTCTGTGCTATACAAATGTACACTTATCATTTCTCCTCTCTTTCTGTCTCTCTCTTTCAAACCTACACAAAGAGGGAGAAGGACCACATCAGACGGCCAATGAACGCTTTTATGATCTTTAGTAAGAGGCACCGTGCACTGGTCCATCAGCGGCACCCCAACCAAGACAACCGCACTGTCAGTAAAATACTGGGCGAGTGGTGGTACGCGTTGGGACCCAAAGAGAAGCAGAAGTATCATGATCTTGCCTTCCAGGTACAGTCAGACTCCTGAAATATTGCACAAGAGGAAAATGTAATGCCAATCTGTCATCACATTTTTTTATAACATGGACTTTTTGCATTTGAATTAGTGGTAGACCGATAACAGTTTTACAGCAGTCAATATACATTACGTACTGTAGATGCAAATATTTGGAAGGCACTATAGTTGATGACCAGTTTAATGCCAATATGCACTACCATTCAAAAGTTTGACTTGGTAAGATTTTTTAAATGTTTTTGAGACATCTCGCTTTTGTTTTCTTATGCTTATCAAGGCATCTTGTATCTATAATACAGTAAAACAGGAATGCTAGGAAATATTATTACAATTTAAAAACTGTTTTCTGTTTTAATATATTTTCCAAATGTAATTTATTTCTGTGATGGCAAAGTTGAATTTTCAACATACATTTTTTTTCAGGATTCTTTGAGGAATAGAAAGTACAAAAGAACAGCATTTTTGTAACAATGTAAAAGTCTTTATCATCGATTCTGAGCAATTTAATGCATCTTTTGCTAAATATGTTTGCTTTTAAAAAAAAAAATTAAAAAACAAACAAAAAAATCTTACAAACCACAAACGTTTGAACAGTAGTTCATAATTTAATAATACTGTTTAATAATAATAAATGTATGAAATTAAATGATTATAGATTTTAAAAATTGTGCATTTACATTACATTCATGTAAAAATAATAGAAATCAGATAATGTGCATGATCCAAGTGTTGTAAAAGTCTTTATTTAGCCTGTTACTTTATTTGTAACTCTTGAGTTTCATACTCATGTTCTCTTTTAGGTGAAGGAGGCTCATTTCCGGGCTCACCCTGATTGGAAATGGTGTAACAAGGACAGGAGGAAGTCCCTGTCTGAGGGCAGGGGAACTCCAGGGGCCAAAGAAGCTCGCGAGCGCAGCGTGTCTGAAAGCACAGGTCCGTGTGGGTGTTTGTTTATATGCGTAGGCGTTTATTGGTCTTGTGAAACTATGAGTGCATAGTAGTGTGAAACACAACTGATGTAGAGTTAACCTTCTTTGTCTCCTCAGAGGCCCATTCCACCTCTCAGGGGGCAGACCACAAAGGAGCAGGGCCCAGCTGGACTTCCCCTCGATCTGACAGTCATGGAGGATCAGTGGGTGAGCAGCTTCAACGACCTCGCGCCTTTTCCCAGAGCGCTGTGCATACTCTGGAGAGGAGGGAGCAGGAAAGAGAGCTGGACAGTGCGGGTCTGTTTCAGCCACACCCCTCTGCTCACCCTCAACGCCCGAGTGAGGATGTGACCAGTGATGAAGAGCATATGGTGATCTGTGAAGAGGGGGATGATGATGTCATAGGTAAAGTACATGCATTATATACATCTTTGTCAATATGATATCTAGCAACAACCCAGAACACCTTCTGCAATGTCCTAGCAGAACTCCCTAGTATCATTGTGGCATGTTTTGCATATGCAAACACCACTAATAGTTTCTTCAGAAAAGTAAAAACTTTCCAACTAATGATCTGTCAAGCATCATATATTGTATTTATTTCATAAACCTCACTTTTTACACTAGAGGGTCTGGATCTGTGGAAAACTCCTGATCTGTAGATAATGCTGTTATTTGTGGAATGTGCCCACCATCAGGAAATTTTGTTTTGATGTTACAAGCGTTTTGCGTTCCATTATCATTGTCTCATTATTAGTCAGTCCTGTGACTGATTCTTGAGTCTGTGTCTCCCTTGAGCTCTGTGCTCTCTGATGCACCACCACCATCCAAACATCATGAATTGATTTTTGGAAAGGCAAAATCTCCTCACTGCTCAGATTTCTCAGTCCCGTGAGTGTGAGATATGCAAGCCCTGGTCTCACAGCTAACATGTGATTCCTTCGCAGAAGACTCGTTTGCAGACGGCTCCATTGACCTGAAGTGTAAAGAGAGAGTGACAGACAGCGATGACGAAAACGAACATGCAGATGAGGCTGACAGCAAGGTAACACTTATTACATCACATGGGTAGTTGGCATAATGACAATCCCACAGTGTTCATAGCTGAACTAAAACTATTAAAATAGGTTCTGTTTAATCGTTATACATACCGTTTTTTTGACATTTTTTAATTAAAGGATTAGTTCACTTCAGAATTAAAATGTCATCCAAGATGATTGTTTTTCTTTCCTCAGTTGAAAAGAAATTACGTTTTTTGAGGAAAACATTCCAGGATTTTTCTCCATATAGTGGACTTCACTGGGGTACAACAGGTTGAAGGTCCAAATTGCACTTTTAATGCAGCTTCAAAGGGCTCTACATGATCCCAACCGAGGAATAAGGGTCTTATCTAGCGAAACGATCGGTCATTTTCTAAAAAAAAAAAAAAAATTACATACTTTTTAACCAGAAATGCTCCTCTTGCACTGCTCTGCGATGCGCCACTCATTACGTAATCGCGTTGGAAAGGTCACGCGTGACGTAGGTGGAAATACCGTGGTTGTGCGAAAAACTCCATATCATTTTCTCCTCCAACTTCAAAATTGTCTGACATCGTTGTTTTTACCTTTTTTCTTTGGAAATCTGATTAAATATACACTTTCCCCGTTATAAATTTGTGTAAGTTATAAAGCTAAAATCTTGATGTTTGAAAAATGTCATTGTTATTCGCCTAATAACCTCATCCAGCTGTGATATGTTGTCTAGAACAAAATTAATGTTTGTATTTCATTGGTAAAAGGACTTTAGATCGTTTGTTAAGGAATATGCTTTAAATTAGATAAGCCTCATTACCATAGCAACAGAATGATATTTGTTCTCATCTAATTATTATTTATAAAACCAGATTATTTCAGCATCTCTGTATTTGTAAACTACTATTTCTTCAGGGTTTACTCTTGAGGTTTTCCACGCCAATGGATATTTCCACAAGGCAGCAGATGTTGTTCCTTTTCTAAGATGGTTCACTGACCAAAATGTTTGCCTTAAAGGGATCGTTCACTAAAAAATTAAAATTCTTTTACTCCCCCTCAAATTGCTCCAAACCTGTATAAATTTCTTTGTTCTGTTGTACACAAAGGAAAATATTTGGAAGAATGTTTGTAACCAAGCAGATTTCCCCCCCGCCCCCATTGACTACCATAGTAGAGAAAAAAATACTATGGTAGTCAATGGGGGCGAGATCTGCTTGGTTACAAACATTCTTCCAAATATCTTCCTTTGTGTACAGCACAACAAAGAAATGTATGCCTTTTTGGAACAACTTGAGGGTGAGTAAATGACATAATATTACATAATATTCAACATGGGTTCAATTACCAGGGAATGCACTAATTGATAAAAAATAATTATAGATCAGAATGCAATGCAAGTTGCTTTGCATAAAAGTGTCTGCCAAATGCATAAATGTAATGTCAATGTAAATTCCAAGTCCTCTGAAGCCATACATTCACACTGCGAGCTTTAGTACTCAATTCCGATTTATTGCTCAGATCCAATTTTTTTAGTATAGCTGTTGTTGTTTTAAATGTGGCCAAGTTATTATGCGTTTATATTCATAGTGTGATCTGCCATAGAAGCCAGCGAATTTATGTGCATGCAAAAACAAACAAAAGCAAAGCGAAAATGTGAAAAGTTTTTAAACATTTATGATATGAGCCCTCATGTTTTGCTTGTATATAGAGCTCTCACTGTGATAATTATGAGCTCTGACACATCACTGTCCTTCACTGACTACCTTTCACAACTGTCTTGATAATTGCGGTTAAGTAAAATCTTTGAAGTGACTCCCATGAGCTCAGAATTGTTATGAATATTGCTCTCTAGAGTGACGTAAAAGTCACATGAATTCCGATATGACTGTTCAGACTGCGGTCCCATTGACCTGTATCAGATTTAGTACCACATATGGAAGTGGCACAAATTGGAATTGAAAAGATCAGATTCCATGTGGTTTGTGCCGTTCAGACTGTCATGACAAAAACAGATCTGAGTCACATGTGATTTGGGCCACATTTGCTTGCAGTCTGAATGTAGCCTATTCTCTATTACCCGTATTTCATTTGTCACAACTCTTACAGTTATAACACACAGAGTCATAAACGTCAAATCCAGCACAAACCTCAGTTTTAATCAATTAAATTATCATTGTAATCCGATGTCACAAATGATCTTCTTCTTTCAGCGCACCTTCCAGCCGGCAGTTCATTCCTCTTTGCCGTTCTCTCTGGCTTGCACAACTGGCAACAAAGATGAAGAAGGGCATGAAGAGAACCTGGAGAAGAAGAAAAAGAGAGGGATGGGTGGTGCAGAGATGAATAATGAGGGGCCCAAAGAAGGGAAAGGAGGTGGTGGAGGAGGGCAGGTTCCGTTCCATGTTAATTCAGCCTCCGTTACTAGTATAAATACCACTTTGCCACATGATGCGGGGATGTACTATTCACAAGGCACTGTCAGGATGGCCCCCACCATAGTGACCAATGTTGTTCGACCCATCACTAGCACCCCTATCCCCATCGCCAGCAAGCCAGTTGATGGGGGTGTGGCTGTTGGGACCCTACCTCCAGACGGGAAGCCCAAGCTACTGATAGGTGCCGGTGGAGCAGGAGGAGGTGGGTACTTTTCCTCCTCTTCTCCCAAACCTAATGGGCAAGGAAGCTTAGTTACTGGTCTAGTCTTGGGAGGAGCCTTCCCAAACCAACCCACCGTTCAGCTCATCACCCCACCCCATCCTACTCCATGCAATGGAGCCCCTAATAACAGTGCAGTACCTCTTCCCCTACTTCATCACCAGTTCCTCCCTTCTGCCTCTATTACGCCCCCTAGTGGTGGGAAACCTGTAACACAGGTGCAGTACATCCTTCCAACTCTACCTGCAACTGCCAATCCCAACAGTCCCAACTCCCAGCAGACCTCCAGCATCCTTGCCTTGCCCAGTGCCGCACCTACCCATGTGACCCTGGCCAATGGTATACATTCAGGGGCGGGGCAAGGAATAAGATATGCTTCAGTCCCAGCAGTGGGAGGAGTCAGCCCAGGAGGTGGAGGTGAGATTTGAGACAGTTAAATTCAGGGTTCACACAGTTTGGGGTTTTCGGCCTGGAAAATTCATGAAAATGAATCAAATCTTACAAATTTTTCACCTAATTTTGCTCAGTTTAGACTAGAGGCTTGATTAGTGTACACTAACGTTTAAACGTTTGGGTCAGCAAGATTTTTTAATGTTTTTGAAGGAAGCCTTTTATATGCTCACCAAAGCTGCATTTATCTGATCAGAAAATACTGATATTCTGAAAGAAATATTTTGAAATATTATTACAATTTTAAATCATTGTTTTCTATTTGAATATCTATTAAAATTTAATTTATTTCTGTGATGCAAAGCTGAATTTTCAGCATCATTACTCCAGTCCTCAGTGTCACATGATATTTCAGAAATCATTCGAATATGATTGTTGAAAACAGTTAATGTTTAAACTTAGTTAAACTTAATGTTTTTGTGGAAATTTTTTTTCAGGATTCTTTAAATAAATAGAAAGTTAAAAAAAAAAACAGCATTTATTTGAAATAGAAATATTTTATAACAATACAAATGTCTTTTACTGTCATTGCATCCTTGCTGAATAAAAGTATTAGTTTCTTTAAAAAAATTTAATTGTCCCAAAATTTTAGAATGGTAGTATATATCCACAGCCATTTTCAATCAATCTGTCAAGTTTCTGTTGACATCCAACCTGAAATTAATCCCTTTTAGCTTGTGTTATATTTAATTTCATAAAAATGACAAAATATAATGAAAAGATTTTTTTTTTTTTTTTTTTTTAAATCTTTTGACAACCCTAATATTTTTAAGTTTCTGCTTTAAAGGTTTAACAAAACAAAACCTCTGGTTTCAAATCCCTGGACTAGATATTGCTTTTGGTGTAAACCAAGCCAAATATTTGATGTGTGAGTGAATTGGTTCTTTTCATTAAATCAGTTGAACCTGTTCACAAATGACTCTTTCATGAAAAATCATTGAAATTCATTTCAAAACATGTGGGAACCCTGTAAATTATCTGATGTGTCCACATCCAAGTCAAAGTGAGTTTTAGCATGTTTTTATTCATGATTTTGAGCAGATATAATGAGGTTTCTCAAGCTTACAGGGATCAGGATTATGCACAGTGTTTGGGAAATTAGGCACTTCATCAAATCTATTCTCGGTCTCTACTATATCAGTCCTTTTCATCTCTCCACACAGTTCAAGCGCAGTCCCCAGTCTTGCAGAGCAAGATGCTTGTTCCCATGGCAACTGTTGGAACAGGATCTACACCTCCGCAGCCAATTTCCCTGGTGGGCCCACCCCTTCCTGTTCAAAATGGGGCTCAACCAGGAAGTAAGGTAGATTGACTTGAGTTACTACCCTGCTACATGAACAAGAAGTATTTATTGTATTACCAATAGATGCGTCAGATTCATGCGCTTCTTTGCTTTTCAGATCATTCAAATTGCACCAATGCCTGTGGTCCAAACAAATGTGCATCCTGGTGGATCAGTGCATACTGGCAGCTCATTTCCTGTCTCTATGCCAACCGCGACTGTCATGGCCCCTGGGTCCACCCCTCCTCAGACGGTGCTCTTGACGCCACCACCTACAAGGTACTCTACCGCCCACTGTCTCTTTAAAACTGCTGCCAGACATCTGAGCATTGAAACATAACCTAATCTAACCTTCTAGTGACTGTGCCAAGTAGGACATGTTCCTGGATCAACATCCTTGTTGGTCCTGGGACAACATCCTATAAAGTTTCAGAAAGGCTAGGCTTTGAGCTGGGGTTAGGGGCACCAAACAAGATCAAAATTACTGACAAATATGTTAGTTGACAAAAGTTTTTTTTTTTCTTCAGTGATAATGAAGATGAGACAAATAAGATGTATAATTGTGACAATAATTAAAGAGTTTTAATGAAAACATACTGTAAAAAAAAAAAAAATAACATTGCAAGATTTAACAGTGCACTGTTTTTTTGAAGGCAAAAAATCTTCTATATTCTTGTATAATTTATTTGTATATATACTGTATATATGTTCAATCATGGGCATAAAACTGCAGGATTTAACAATGTTCAATTTATTAAATGCACACTTTATTAAATATATATATATAGATAGATAGATAGATAGATACACACACACATTATATATTAATTATAATTTAATATAAATTAGCCAAAAAAACCCAGTAACGGTCGTTGCTGATTACGTTGTTCGGAGCCCGAGTCTGCGCAGTAGTGATCCCGAGGGACCTTGCGCCACAGCATCAAGGTCCCGCCCACACTCCCACTTTTGCAGACTCAACTGCAAGCACAGCTGTCAATCATAACGTTACACCCCGTTTTTATAGCATCACATAACTAATTAAAAGTCAAGTCATCTTCATTTATATAGCACTTTTTACAATACACATAGTTTCAAAGCAGCTTCACAGTGATAACAGGAAAATTAAGGGACAGAGATTGTTTTGGCTTCACAGCAGCTCTAGGAAAAAGTCATTATCGAGCTAAAGCAAGTTTTTGATTGAATCACTTCCATTGTAAAAAATACCTAATTATTAACTTAGGGGCCGCTTAAATGACACCTTTTTTAACTGAAAACAGAAGACTTTTAATGTGTTCTTGCCGTTCATTTACGTGTTTAGTCTATAGGTATAAGCGTTTGAATGTGTATGTGTGCTGACGCTTAGTCTTTCTTTACAAAGTGGCATCGCCAAATTACTTGCCTGGAATCATTTCGATAACGTTTTATCTATACATAGGGAAAGGAGAGGGAAGGAGGCCTTCACAGTTGATAGTTTAGTTGACACTTCAGGTCTGCATTGTCTTCGTGTCTAGGCGTGAAACAAAACTTACTGGGAAAACGAGCACTTGAACATACATCTGCATTATAAGAGCTACCAAAAATGAATTAAAAATTAATACTTTTATTCCATTTTATCAATCATTCATCCTCTGATTTTAGGGTAAGCAGTTTGCTCCTTTGACAGGAGTGTTACTTGGGAAAATCACAGTGACTCAAAGCTAACTTTCCGCTCTGCTTTTGTTGTTCAGGATCACATATGTCCAGTCCACTGGAGTTGCGGCTCCTTTGCCATTGGGTTCTACACCTGCAATCTCTTCCACCCAGCAGGCCTCATCACCTGGGGGTCCATCTTATTTGCAATCTCCAGTGGCGACCCTTGGCTTTACTGCAATTGCCCCAGCTGGTCAGGCCTTGGTTCAGCCTATTGTTGCAAGTGAGTATAATGGCTGACAGTTCTTTAAACCACCAACACATATATAAGACTGTATGACAAACATTATCTCAAATTTCTACCACAGGTCAGCCACCCCTCCTGGCTCCATGCCCGCCCCCAAGTGGATTGTCACAACCTGCACAAGCCTCGACAGCCACTCGTCAACTTGTGACCGCCATTTACCCCAGCGTCAGCTTAGCTGGAGGAGTTGTGTCAGTGACAGCCTTGCCACAAAGCACATCAAGTTCCACATCAGTTCCGACATCATCCTCAACGCCTCAAGCAAAGACCTCCTCTGCCGTGGCTGCGCAACCACACATACAGGCAGATGCGCAGCTGCAGTCTCAGGTAAACATGCAAATGGAAAATGAGAGAGGACCAGAATCTAGGAAAGAGATGGAGAAACAGAGAGACCTGGTGTTAAAGGATGGATATCAGACGCCTCCTAGTGGTTTGGAGGAGTCGGTGCAACCCAGCTGTACATCACACACACAAAAAGGTAAAAGTAACCTCATAAACTTCAGTTGTACAGTAGTAAATTCTTTTTTTGTGCCAAATTTCAAAATACTCTTTTGTTTTAACATTAATTTCAGTAGATTAATAATACTGTGTGGTTATGAATAAAGACTGCTGTTCAAAAGTTTGGGGTCAGTTTTCTAATAAATAAAACTTTGAATACTTTTATATACTTTTAATAATACTTTTATTCAGCAAGGGCACATTAAATTGATCAAAAGTGACTTTTGAAGAAAAAAAAAAGATTTCACCATAATATAAAAATTATATTTTGGCCATTTCGACTTCTTTAACAGCAGTTATTAAAAATTGATCAAGCATTTGTTACATACAGAATGGGCTTGCAGTCCCTTGAAAGTCACATTCAAAATGTTCAACAGGTCAGCATTGCGAAGGGAAGGAAGATGGAAAGAAAGGGAGCAAAATGGAACGAGAGTACGCGAGAGATATAGGAGGGGGCCCGTCTCAAACAGAGAGAATTGAAACAGCAAGAGCGATGGAAGGGGAGACAGAGTCTCAAGCTGAGACCAACAGCAAAGACGAACAGAGTCGAGAAGTAAGATGCTTTTTTCAGCTGTATAATCCAACTTTACTAAATTCAAATAGTTCTTATACAAAACTTCATTGTACAAGTTCGAATCCCCATGTTCTCCAATAACAAATTTTTTTGTTTTTGTCTTGTTTTTTTCAGTCAGGGCGCAGGGAATCTTCTGTTTTGGACCCCCCGCCACCCCCTTTGCAGACTGACACTCCTTCAGCTAAAAAGACCAAGTTCCGCCCACCTCCACTGAAAAGCACTCCTGATGCTAGTGACAAGTGAGTGGCATTGCCCTAGATTACACGTTGACTAGACTACTAGTGTTATTTTATTATTTATATATTATTATAGTATTTATTAATATTTTAAATTGGCTTTTATGTTTTAAGTTTTTAATCTATTATTTAGGTTTTATTTGATTTTAGCTTTTTTCAGTTTTAATTAGTTTTAATTTACTTAACGATTAAAACACTGGTCAAAGCCAGTGACCTTAACATTATAACTGTATCACCAGGTGGCCAAAAAACATAATATGCATTAAATTCTTGGCCAGTGCATTGCAAACGTGGTCCAGGATACATACTTAAAGGGTTAGTTCACCCAAAAATGAAAATAATGTAATTTATTACTCACCCTCATGCCGTTCCACACCCGTAAGACCTTCGTTAATCTTCGGAACGCAAATTAAGATATTTTTGTTTAAATCCAATGGCTCTGTGAGGCCTGCATAGGGAGCACTGACATTTCCTCTCTCAAGATCCATTAATGTACTAAAAACATATTTAAATCAGTTCATGTGAGTACAGTGGTTCAATATTAATATTATAAAGCGACGAGAATATTTTTGGTGTGCCAAAAAAAACAAAATAACGACTTATTTAGTGATGGCCGATTTCAAAACACTGCTTCAGGAAGCTTCAGAGTGTTATGAGCCATCGGATTTAAACAAAAATATCTTAATTTGTGTTCCGAAGATGAACGAAGGTCTTACGGGTGTGGAATGGCATGAGGCTGAGTAAAAAATGACATAATTTTCATTTTTGGGTGAACTAACCCTTTCATGTACATCCTTGCGATACTGTACTATTAACTAAATAACCTTAGTACTCAAGGGTTCAATAGACCTTCATATATTTGTGCCATTGCCATGTTGGCAGTTTACTAACTTCACTTCAAGATTCTTTTCAAACGTTTGCTAAGCCATGACGATATTTAACCTGACTGTAGTAGACCATTTAAGCCTTTGAATTGTGACACATTTGTTTGCACTTTTTTATCAAAAAAGTCTTATTCTTTTCATTTGTGCCAAATTGATAGTCGTTGGTAGTCACGTCCCTCCATTTCTGCTCACCTCATTCATGAACTATTAGGAATGTGACAAGATCTTGTGCCACGAGATCTTGCGAGATTAAAATGTGACAAGATTTCTCGTCGAGATGAAAAGCTGTCTTGTGAAAGCGAAAGTAAAATGCGAGCGTGCATTCAAACGCGATTTTAATACCCCGCATTTTGAAGGCGGCTTCCTGATGCATGCACATATCTTCCAATATGAAAGCTATCTTAGGCTGGGCTGTGTAGTTGTAACCATCTCTTAGCTCTGTATCATGCTTGAAGAAAAGTTTGGTCTCTATTTGCACTTTGAATATTGAGAGAGTACTTTGATTATGGTTGCACTTATTGTTTGCACTTAAGAACATTAAGAAAAAACTGTTGTCATTTTCATTTATACTGTTTTTATTTCTATGATCAATTTGTGGAAAGGAGTTCAGTTAGGAGGCCAACAGTTGTAGATGCTCATAAATCATGTACAGTAATGTCTGAAGAGACTGAAATCATACAGGAGAGAAGTCAGTTGAGTTTGTTGCAAAACCTTTTACAGTGCTTGAGTATTGTTGTCTTTTACTGCATATGATAATTCATACTCAGAAAGTAGAACTGAAATGACATTCATTACAAGATGATTAGTTAAAGTATTTCAAATGCACCTGCAGACTATTTTTCTAGTCATGTATTTTGTCATTGAGGATTTCTTAAAAATGCTCTGAGTAAAAATTTTGTCTCGTTCTTGTGAACCCAGTCTTGTGTCTCATGAGCTAACAGCCTTGTATATGTAACTGTATATGTGATGTACATTATTTCTCTGCTGATATATGTCAGTTTCATTGTTACATTTAATTTTCTAAAAATTACATTTGCTCTTTCTCAGGGCACTGTTTGGCTCCTCTTTTGAAGAGCGTCTTAAAGAGCTGCCGGAGTTCAAGCCTGAAGAGGTGCTGCCCTCTCCCAATCTACAAAGTCTAGCAACTTCCCCTAGAGCCATACTGGGCAGCTACCGCAAGAAGAGGAGGAACTCTACAGGTGAGAGCAAATGCTAAATGTAATGAGCATTTGTAAAGTCATTATATTAATTGCATTGTTTTCCTCACTTTTGCTTTTTTTTTGTGAATTTGATCTTTCCTTTCATTCTCTTTCCTTCCCTTCCCTAGATCTAGACTCCGCCGATGACCCCAGTTCACCAAGGAGGAAGAGTCGTCGCCTGTCCAGCTGCAGCTCAGAGCCCAACACGCCCAAGAGTGCTGCCAAGTGTGAAGGGGACATCTTCACCTTCGATAGGGCTGGTGGGCTCATTTTTATGTATAAACTTACTCTCATTAACACATCTATAAAGATATTTATATGTTTTCTTGTCTTCTGTGTTTATCAGTTGGAGAGACAGAGCATATTTTGGAGGAGTTGGACCGCGTGCCGCCATCCTCTTTGCGTCGGATGCTGGACCAGCGGCGTGCACTCGTCATGCAGCTCTTCCAGGAGCATGGCTTCTTCCCCTCAGGTAACATCAAGTTAGCATCTCTTGGGGTAATAGAGCCAGACTTTTGACTTGCATTGTTGATTAAAATTGACAGTAAAGTCATTTATAATTATGTTACAAAACATTTCTATTTCAAATGAATGCTGTTCTTTTGAGCTTTTTATTTACCAAATAATCCCGAAAAATATGTATCTCTGTTTCCACAAAAATATTAAGCAACACAACTGTTTTCAACATTGATAATAATAAAAAATATTTCTTGAGCACCAAATCAGCATATTAGAATGATTTCTGAAGGATCATTTGAAGACTGGAGTAATGATGCTGAAAATTCAGCTTTACCATCACAGAAATAAAATACATTTTGAAATATATTAAAATAGAAAACCTTTATTTAAAATTGTACAAACATTTCATAATATTACTGTTTTTACTAGGGCTGGGTTAAAAATATTGATTTCTCAATTGTTATCAGTTCTCATTTTGAAGAACTGTTATTGATTCTTAATTCCCAACAATCGATCTCTTAGTCTATGCTATTTTCAGTTGATGAATGGACAAAACATTGTTACAAACATCCCATCCAATAAATCGCAATTAACTTTGTGCTTTGTTACTTCTGATAAGAAACAAAGTTTCAGCTTTCAAATTCTGTCAATTTTATTACTTTAATGTGACGTGACAGATTGCTGTAGCGCCTCAGTTCAAGCGGCACATGAACTGAACATATCTTCCTCTTTACTACTAGAGCATGAAATAAACATGAATGAACATCAGAAGGTATGTTGAAAGATATAGTACAACTTACCAAAATCCGTATCATGTCTCATGTAATCAATCAGTGTTTTAACCTCGGAAAGATGTCAGTAAAACAGCTTTTAAACAATATCATGTAATATTACATTTACCTCAGAAAAGCCATTCGGTGTCCATAAACTCATTAATCAGCTAGAGAGTAACTCTAGAGAGGAGCATTTTGCTAATGTATGCACAATGTTGCATATTCATTGTAAATTTAGACCTATTATTATAATGTTATTATTATAAAAACTTCCTTATGTGTATTTTAAATGTAAAAAGACTAAAAATCAGTTTATTTTAACCTTTAATATTATAGTGATGTACCAACTGGGGTTCCCTGTATTAGTTTACAGCATTAGTTGAGAGATGTTTTTTCCTTGAGGCAATTTGCCATGTACTGTACCTGATAGGCCCCAATAAATCGATATTGTATTAAATCGCAAGCTTGTGAATCATAATCGAATTGAGGAATTTGTGTCATTGCCCAGCCCTGGTTTTTACTGTATTTTTCGTCAAATATACAGGTGCTGGTCATATAATTAGAATATCATCAAAAGTTGATTTATTTCACTAATTCCATTCAAAATGTGAAACTTGTATATTATATGCATTCATTACACACAGACTTACATATTTTAAATGTTTATTTCTTTTAATTTTGATGATTATAACTGACAACTAAGGAAAACCCCAAATTCAGTATCTCAGAAAATTAGAATATTGTGAAAAGGTTCAATATTGAAGACACCTGGTGCCACACTCTGATCAGCTAATTAACTCAAAACACCTGCAAAGGCCTTTAAATGGTCTCTCAGTCTAGTTCTGTAGGCTACACAATCATGGGGAAGACTGCTGACAAAAGATGACCATTGACACATTGCACAAGGAGAGCAAGACACAAAGGTCATTGCAAAGAGGCTGGCTGTTCACAGAGCTCTGTGTCCAAGCACATTAATAGATAGGCGAAGGGAAGGAAAAGATGTGGTAGAAAAAGTATACAAGCAATAGGGATAACCGCACCCTGGAGAGGATTGTGAAACAAAACCCATTCAAAAATGTGGGGAGATTCACAAAGAGTGGACTGCAGCTGGAGTCAGTGCTTCAAGAACCACTACGCACAGACGTATGCAAGACATGGGTTTCAGCTGTCGCATTCCTTGTGTCAAGCCACTCTTGAACAACAGACAGCGTCAGAAGCGTCTCGCCTGGGCTAAAGACAAAAAGGACTGGACTGCTGCTGAGAGGTCCAAAGTTATGTTCTCTGATAAAAGTAAATTTTGCATTTCCTTTGGAAATCAGGGTCCCAGAGTCTGGAGGAAGAGAGGAGTGGCACACAATCCACGTTGCTTGAGGTCCAGTGTAAAGTTTCCACAGTCAGTGATGGTTTGGGGTGCCATGTCATCTGCTGGTGTTGGTCCACTGTGTTTTCTGAGGTCCAAGGTCAACGCAGCCGTATACCAGGAAGTTTTAGAGCACTTCATGCTTCCTGCTGCTGACCAACTTTATGGAGATGCAGATTTCATTTTCCAACAGGACTTGGCACCTGCACACAGTGCCAAAGCTACCAGTACCTGGTTTAAGGACCATGGTATCCCTGTTCTTAATTGGCCAGCAAACTCGCTTGACCTTAACCCCATAGAAAATCTATGGGGTATTGTGAAGAGGAAGAGGAAGATGCGATATGCCAGATCCAACAATGCAGAAGAGCTGAAGGCCACTATCAGAGCAACCTGGGCTCTTATAACACCTGAGCAGTGCCACAGACTGATCGATTCCATGCCACGCCGCATTGCTGCAGTAATTCAGTCAAAAGGAGCCCCAACTAAGTATTGAGTGCTGTACATGCTCATACTTTTCATGTTCATACTTTTCAGTTGGCCAAGATTTCTAAAAATCCTTTCTTTGTATTGGTCTTAAGTAATATTCTAATTTTCTGAGATACTGAATTTGGGATTTTCCTTAGTTGTCAGTTATAATCATCAAAATTAAAAGAAATAAACATTTGAAATATATCAGTCTGTGTGTAATGAATGAATATAATATACAAGTTTCACTTTTTGAATGGAATTAGTGAAATAAATCAACTTTTTGATGATATTCTAATTATATGACCAGCACCTGTATGTAGCCTAGGTGAGCATAAGAGACTGTGTACTTTGTTTGTTGAAAAATAATCACTCAAACCACTCAATAAAAAATGACTGTGTACGATTTATAATCGTAATATAATGAACAAATTATTTACATTTCAGTTTTGACTTTTTCTCTCTTTTTTAGACTATTTCTCTATCCGTAATTTTTCTTTTTGTTTCACAGATATCATTTATTTTTTTGTGTCAAAAACTGAAAAAAAATGGAACTTAGCGTGCATATTTCATTTTTCTGTTACAGCGCAAGCCACAGCTGCCTTCCAAGCTCGCTACTCTGACACGTTTCCCAACAAGTTGTGCCTGCAGCTGAAGATTCGTGAGGTAAGGCAGAAGATCATGCAGACCGCCGGCAGTTCTGAAATTGTGGGAGGCGTGGCTCTTGGAGGCTCTGACTCCGCCTCCACTTCTGGACCATCCAATCCTGCGCCCAGGGAGAATTCCGAGCCAGATGAGAGGGGCAGGGCCACGGAAGAGCCAAAGAAAGGCGCGGACGATCCGCAGGAATCGAGATGAAGAACGATTGAGGAGACGAGCAGAACGAAAGGATGAAAGACGAATGTAGGGAAGGATTATAGAAATGTGTAAAACCATTTCCGCTGACAGTACAGCACTTATGCGGATTTTGCTTCATTTCTAATCTAACTGATTTCGTTGCCATTGCGTTCACTTCGTTGATGTTCTGTTGTTATGCACAGTTACACACATGCACATGTTCACACACGTTATGCAATTACATAACAATATCACTTTCTCACATTAATGACTTGCACAAGGAACTATTACATATAGCGCATGAGGTCGCACTCATTTGCATATGCCACTTGTGTCAGGCAGCCATTGGTCCACCTCTGCATTAGGGCGGGCATCACTTTCTGTCCGAATTTTAGAGCCCTTCAATGCTGCACCACAGGCAGCACCAAACCAGCCTGTCTGCACATGCTCAGTAAAGCCCCCGCATGGGGCTAGCACAGATTTTTATCGAATGGACTGAATGTTTTAGAAGAGAAATTAGACTGTTTGAGGTACCGGTAACTTTCAATTCAAAACAGGGATGGGGTGGGGGGGCGGGTTGTGGGGGACAAATGCGCTTGCACTTTCATTTTTAGAGACCGAGAGACAGAGGAAAGCAATAGCCGGGGAGGAGAAGGGTCTTCGTGCAAATGTTACACCCCCTTGGCGGGGTACATGCATCGGCTGTTACTGTTCTTCAGCACGGGCTGTAAATTCACGACAGGTTTTTTTGTCCCAGAAGCAACAAACTCAAGACTCGTAATCACGTAGACCAGCGGAGCAGAAAACAGAGGCTACGGCGACCGCCACAATCGCATAACAACAACAACAACACAGCACACTCAAAGCCAGAGAGGAAAACATTGTCCTAACCTCGGAAGAATCATACAAAAGAAGACGAAAACGAATAGAGACACTACCCCTCTTTGAATCAACATGTAGATATGCTTTGTCGTTTTGTTGTTGTGTCGTAACGGTGGAACTGACTGATATCTTTTTTTGTATTAGCTTGCGCCTCTCTTCTTCTTACTCTAGTAATATTTTCAGCATGGACTAATCCAGCTATCTAAGTGTTGGAGCAATTGCGTCGAAAACAAAAAAAGACTGTGTTTTAGCCTCTTAGCTGAAGCTCCTCTTCTCTGGCCGCCGACTTAGGCTTTTCCCCGTACACTGTATATATATATATAACCGTGATGGCTGGGGAGGGGGGCAGAGGGTGGGCACGAGGCTCTCTCTGTGTTCTTTTCCTCGTTTCTTTCTTTCTTTTTTATATTTCAATCAGGTGTTTGCACAATATATGGTCCTAGACCATGGTTTAAATCAGGAAAGTATTTGTTTTTAGATATTTAAAACTAACCAACGACTTTGTTCCATTGCGTTCGATTCTCCCTTTCCGCATCCCGTAAGGAAAGCCCTTATTTTTTCATCTCCTTAAGACTTTTAACTGAAGTGTTGATGGAAAGCGCCACTTCAAGCACTGGTCTGGAGTCAGAGCAAGCTTTGTAGTCTGCGACGACTTCGATTCAGGATTACGCAAGGGAAAGCTGACCCGAGACCAGCGCTGGGGCGGCATTTCTCAGGATCTCCTCTTTCTTACTCTGCCTCTTCTTTCATTGGTGCAATAGGACGTGGGTGGGAATTTTTTTGAAGTAGACGAGTGACCTGTTAGTGCCATAGATTTTCACTGTACAAGCTGTAATAAAATGATATATATGTCAAAAAGAGAGTGGGAAAAAATGTCAGAATTCAGAAGCAAGTATCAAGAGAGAAATCCAAACTGAACAAACTAAAATCTGAAAAAAAAGAAAAATGAAAAAAAAAAAGTAACCTAGCACTTTCTTGCGTCTGGTTTTGCTGAAAGAGAAGGAGTGTTGAGTATAAAAATGCTACTCAGTCTTCACTTGAATGTGTGACAATATAAATGTATAAATATACCTATATATTTCTATATGTCCCATGATATACAGATGTCTGTGTGTGTGCGAGCGTATGTGCATATACATTACATGCACCTTGACAAATCAAATTTACTCCCAAGCAAATGCTATTTTCCCTGCCAGAAAAGCAGTGGCACTACATCAAAAGACTGTTAGCATATGCTGGCTACTGACGTGCGTGAGGAGAAATCGGCATATGTAACCATTCAACTCAATTCTTAACTTGACTTATCTGCCCTTTCTTTCCCTCCCCCAGCAACAGACAAATGCTTGCACACACACATACACACACACACACACACATACACATACCTGCACATGTATGCGTGTACACCTTATGATTGTGTATCCAATAAACTGTCTTTACTTGGAGAAGGAGTTTTAGAATGAGAAAGGTGAGTGTTAACTCATCAACAGGCATGTTGACCATGTGCAATATTTCTAAACAAGAGATTATTGAAAAAATTAAAGACCTAACACAACGCTTGGTTTTTGTGCAGTTCTTTTGTGATTGATTTTTACAAGCAAAGTGGTGTACGATATAGTTTTTGAAATTTTAGATGCTCATGTTGTCAATATGTTGAAAATGATGTATTTTTTATTACATACTTTTTTTTAATGCAGAATCTGGTCTTGTTTGTAAATTAGAATGTAAAACAGCACTAAATATCTATAATTGAATAGAGAATCAATATGCTTCATCAAGTTTTATTTAAAATTAGAATATAGACAGATAGATAGACTGCACATGAATCCACTGAATAATATTGGTTATTTTTATAATCTGTTTTAATATTTATTATCTTTATCAGACCTTACGTTTTATTAATAAGGAATAGCTTTTTTCCTCTTTTTATTTAACCTGTTAACTGTCACTGGCCCACCGGTGGGCCCACAGCCATTACATATTTAAAACCGTAATATCCTATACTTAACCTAAACTAATCTTGACAATTTATATATCATTTGAAAGCTTAGAATCTCTAGTTTTCATATATGGTGATATGATTTTCAAAATAAATTACAGAGGAGCAGTAATTTGTCAATTTGCAACAAGCATATTTTCATACTCATAAGGCATGTTCAGACCTTTATTTTGAAATAGCGATGAACATGAAAAATCATTAAAGATTGGTTAAAACATGTTTGTTTTCATGCCAAGAGTACAAAAGATAACATCCATTCAATTTTTTGAGAAAAAAAGGTCTGAAAATGTTTTTAATAGAAAAAAATGTATATATTTATGATTGTGGCGGCGATCTATAACCCACATACATGTTGTTTTTATGTTTATTAGAGGCTGAATTCATATCAAATTCTGCCAAACTTCCCATACTACTTCTATATAGGATGTCTACTTAATAAATTGTATGAAAATAATGGAAATATATGGTTCAGATCACTCAAACCATATATGGAAATGGAGGCGCCCTTATATGGTCAGTAATGGAGCTTGGTTGTCATCTAGTGAAAAAGTGTGGTACTGCGCCCAAACAAAATCTTACTGAAAGCTCATTTTTTGAGATATCAACCTGAAATTTAGAACACAACTTGTTCAGATTTTTGGCTTTGATTTCCTTGCAGCTTTAGAGTAAAACTTGTTTTGTAAAATATATATTTTATATAAAATATTATATTTTTACATTTTACATTTTCATAAACTTAAATTTCCATAACTTTTTTTCTGTTTCACTTACATTATTTCACTTCTACAATAATCTGCCAAATTTCTTCTTTAAAACAAGACCAGCCTTATGTCTATATTCCAAAGTATTCTTGCATTACAACCATTTAAGTTTGGATAGTGCATTTTCATGTCTATTAAAAAAAGTGGGGGTGACAGTTAACAGGTTAATTCTATCTATCTATCTATCTATCTAGGCATTATCAGTTTTATTTATTAGTGAATGTTTTATTTTAGTTCTTTCATATTATTATTTTATATGTATAATACACAAATAACTAATTGTACAAACAGGTAGTTTGCTCAGGTGTATGACACCTGCTCCTGGAGTTTTTTTTTTTTTATTTTAGTCATAGTGAACCTACAGTGCGCTCGAACTGCATTCCCCATGAGGCTGCGCGTATTCTCAGCTCGTGAGAGAGTGGGTGAACGCTGAGGGTCTCGGCAAAACGTTTGTCATCTTTTCGTTTTTAATCCAATGTTTCACCCAGGACCAGGCCAAGTCGTCGAGGGAACAGCTGATCATCGCCACCCAGCCTCGGCACACTTTCAGCCAGATATGAGCGGCAGCGGGCGGCCCAGGACGAGCTCGTTCGCTGAGCCTCAGGGGGCGTCTGGAGCCGCTGCTGCATCCGCCGGATCCGCCGCTGTCGTGGGGAGCAACGCAGGAAAGCCCGGGGTCTCCCAGGCCTCGGCGGATAGTTCATCTGCTTGCTCAAATTTAAAACTAGCTAGTGAGTATATACGCGAAGTTATCTCAGTTATGAGTGTATAATGAACATATCGTGTGTATAATTAAATAACACACCTATGCTTTCTTGATATTGACAGTTATGTCATCTCCACGAAACTAGCCCGTGCTAACCAATAAAAATTGTCAAAATTCTGAGTTAAACGATTATAAACGAGAGATATTGACTTGGCTTCAAAACCTATTGAGCTGTGTAGACAGCCTTTTGGGACATTACCAAAAAATCCTGTTGCGTTACCATGGTACAGTGATGCTAATACCATGGTACTTTTTTATAACATGGTACTGATTTCACATTCATGTGCATTGATATTTACATGGTACTTAAAGAAAACCATGGTGCTACCAGAGAAAACAATTTTACCATGGCAATACTATGCCCAAAAATAACGTGACATTAAAATGTTCAAAAACATGGTAGTACCCTAGTCAGTGTTTTGTAGTGTATACACATTTATTGCAACATGTGAATAATGTTCTCTAGGTAGGCAGCACACTAGGGTTTGAGACACTATAATAAACTTGAGAATAACTGGTTGACCTCTGTCATTAAAGTGATTGTTTGGATGTTTTACTAGGCAACTCACTAGGTTTTAGAGCATGTTGAATAGGTGGTAACTACCTGTCCTGACACGCCCACTGTCATAATGTCCTATGTGAAGGACACGTCAGGACAGACACGTATTTAGTGATATATGTGCCATGTTTTCTTTAGAATGACAAATACACTTTTTACTAAGTACACTTGCACAAGGTTTGTTTATGTTTGGTCTACAGCTTTTATACCACTAGACATTTAGTAGTGACAGCTATGCTTTCAGTTTTAATCAAAATATTTCCTGTATGTGTAACAATACGTCATGAACCAATACACCTTGTATTTGTCAAGTATGTAGGAATATATGTATATTTAGAGAATAGCATTGCTTTTTGAGTGAATGTAGTTGCTGGCTTTCTGCAAACATTTATTGGCTAATATTTGCTCATTTATGCCTTTGTGTAATCAGATCTAATGTCTGAAATGTTTTTTAGGAGATAGTGGGAAGGTGACCACAGTGGTTGCCACCCCAGGCCAGGGCCCAGATCGCCCGCAGGAAGTGTCCTACACTGATATCAAGGTGATCGGTAATGGCTCCTTTGGCGTGGTGTATCAGGCACGCCTCATTGACAGTCAGGAGTGGGTGGCCATCAAGAAGGTACTTCAGGATAAGCGATTTAAGGTACGACACACCCTTTCACACATGTAAGCGCACAAGTACTTGTTGACCCACTCGGATTAATAACATTTTTTTAAGTGTTAATATTTTTAAGGGTTGCTTTGTGCTAAATTACAGATCAATTTGCAGCAAAATATTATAACATTATTAGTCTTTGACATTAACAACAAAAGATATGGAATTTGCTTTTAAAAGTAAATATGCCTAACCAAGCAGGGGTTTTATGATTAGTTGCATTACAGAACAGACCTGTGAACCGTTTATGGGTTGTGTTAATGGGTTGATTTTTATTTCTAATATATATATGAAGAGTTTGGTTCCAAAATGCTATAACTCCATTTTGATTAATTTGAGTAAAAAGGTGTTTTCTTTACCAAGAAAGTGGCAAGATGAAAACCACTATTTTCTGTTTCAAACTTTCACATAGCATCTTTTGCTTATAAAAACATTAAAAATTCAAATCTACATTTTGATTTTAAAAGGTTTATTATAAAAACTGATTATTTTTTTCCCAAAATGCAATAAATCCATGACACGTTTTTTTTTCAAAATGCAAATAATCCATCAATATAAAAGTTATTTTTCATATTGAAAATACACAACAAAGTAAGTTGATTCACATATATGACAGCCTCTGAACTTTGTCAATACTAATCTTATATACAGGCATTTTACTAAAAATACATTCAGCCGTCGCTCCCAAAATGAATTCAGCGAGTCATCTTGTTAATGTTATAAATGAATTATGTCTCCGTTTGTCATTACCGATTAAACAGTATCTGGCGCCACCACATGGTTAAAATAAACACATTTACAGAGTACATTGGTATTAAAAACGGCTTTTAAAAACTGTTCATGATTCAGTTTTGGGGACCGTGACAGAAGTTGGATGCTGTTGTGGAACAAGCAACAGGCGGCATTTTTCCTCCTCTCGACTCGAGTGCCTCATCTTCTTAATCTCCTCATGTAAATGATTACATTTCGATGACTTACGTTTCTTCCCCACCGCAGAAACCACCACAGGTTCATCAATGCTGTCAAAATTATTCATTTTTCTGTTTTTGTTGATCACAAGGTACAAAGTAGATAAGGAAAACTAGGATGCCGGGTGTATTCAGAGCGCCGCCATTACTGTTTACAGTGCGTGGAATGGTGCGCTGTGATTGGTTGAGCGGATATATCGCATTCTGCAGAGAAAGAACACTGGCGTTTGTCGCGTTTTGGAAAGAAAGGGAGAAAACATGACAGAATAACACGACAGAAATCGCATTTTGCGCAAAATTAATAAATGACTTTTCAATACCGACCAGATACAATACTGTTTTTGGCGAAAACTCAATTTTTTTGAAAATGCCGTTTATCGCGCTTTTGGAACCAAACTCTTCATTTATATATATATATATATATATATATATATATATATATATATATATTAGATTTTCATATCACGATTATAGTGACCAAAATAATCATGGTTATCAGTATTATCACAGTATTGTTAAAATGTGCTGGAAATGTACTGATACACACACTGCAACAGCACAATGGACACACAACGGCATTTTACCAAGTTTTATAACAAAGCTTAACAAACAACAAATAAAATTAGCAGCACTATGAAGTTTTTTTTGTTTGCCAAACTAATATAAAGTTCAGACATTATTAATTGATCATCGAATATTATTGAACATTGAGTAATAAAATAAGAACAAATAAACAAACTACAATCAATAGCACACATAAATGCAATAGCACAAAGATACAAATTAAATAACAGTGCTGTAAGCTTTTTGGACCAATATAATGATACACATCCATTTCTTTCTCAACTGTTTACATTCACTTACGACATAACCGACAGTGTTTACAAGGATACTCGCCAAGACAGGCATTTTGACTTAATTGTGTGTGTATTTGTCTTTTGAAGAGCAAGAAGACACGAAAGAGAACTCAATTCTGTAGTTGCACATTGTTTGAGACGCAGCTCTCTGTTTGCGTGCACAAAAAAACAGCGTGCAAGTACTGAACTGAGTTTTAGTTCATGTGTTCTTGCGGCTAAATGGTTTAAGATTGTTTGAATGCTTAAACTGGCAAGGCACGTGCAAACAAACTGGCCCGATCAATTCTGTCAACTGTCCCAAGTGTCTTTAATGCTGGCTGTAAACATTACTTTATTAGGCATTACACAGAGGTAAAAATGCCATTGAAACAGTTCCTTTCAGATATACATTCATGTAATTCATTCATACATTCATTCATATATAATTTTCGTCAGCACTCTTGTAAAAACGGCTCACTGTTTTTAATAGACTGTTGTTTATTTGCTTAATGCTGGACAGTATTTAGTTTTTCAAATCGCGGTAATCAAATATGGTTTTAATGATAATTAAAATATGAAGTGTAATACTAACCATCTGAAATTTTATCATGATTTATCGTCAAACCCGTAACCATTTCATCCCTAATATATGTACATACACTGATGAGCCAAAACTTTGGCCACTCATAGGTGAAGCAAATTTCATTGATTATCTCCTAACAAGGCCACATGTCAAGGTCTGGGTAAATTAGATGGTAAGCAAACACTTTTTTATGGTCCTGTGACTGGGTCATAGCATCTCTGAAATGGCAAGCCTTGTGGGTTGCAGTGGTGAGAACCTACTGACAATGGTCTGAGGAGGGACAAATCATAAACTTGCGACATGGTGTTTGGCTCCCAAGGCTTCTTGATGTGCAAGGGCAATAAAGGCTATCCTTTCTGGACCAGATTGACAGAAGGCCTTCTGTGGCATAAGTCACACAAAAGTTTAATGATGGCTATGGGAGGAATGTGTCACAACACACAGTGCATGACACTTTGCTGCGTATGGGGCTGCATAGCCCCAGACCAATCAGAGTGCCCTTGATGACCCCTGTCCACAGCCGAAAGTGCTGGCCACGCGAGCGTAGGAACTGACTTTGGAATAATGGAAGAAGTTTGCCTAGTTCGATGAGTCCCATTTTCTTTTACGTGACATGGATAGTCGTGTACATGTGCGTCATTTACCTGGGGAAGGATGGCACCTGGATGCACTGTGGGATGACGACAAGCCAGTGGAGGGAGTGTGATGCTCTGGGCAATGTTCTGCTGGGAAACCCTGAGTCCGGCCATTCATGTGAATGTAAATTTGACACTCCGCTACCTACCTAAACGTTGCAGACCAGATACGTCCCTTCATGACAATGTTATTGCCTGGTGGAAGTGTCCTCTTTCAGCAGGATGTTGCACCCTGCCACACTGCACACATTGTTGTGGAATGATTTTTAGGAGCATGATGAAGAGTTCAAGGTGTTTCCATGGCCTCCAAATTTCTTAGATCCCAATCTGATTGAACGTGTGGGATGTACTGGACGAACAATTCTAATCCATTGTGGCTTCACCTCGGACATGAATGATCTGCTACTAATGTCTTGGTGCCAGAGAGGTGAGTCGGCACTGTTTGGCAGGACGCAGAGGACCAACGGCATATTTGGCAGGTGGTCAAAATGTTTTGGCTCATCTGTGTATATAAATATTAGATGAAAACAAAATGTAAATTTTAGAAACTTAAATGCTAATTAGAAATTAGCCTTGGCAACTAACTGTAGTAAATAATTTGAAGTACTAAAAATATTAAAACTGTGCGTACACAAAAAGCCACACCTCAAGCAGCTCGCGAGTACCAAACTGAGTGCCTTTTTGTGGCTTATTGTGCTTAAATGGTCAGAAATGCACAAAAGTATGTCAGGATGCCCGTCTTGGCGAGTATTTACTTTAACACAGTCTGTGATGTCTTAAGTGAACGCAAACTGTTGAGAAAGAAAATGAATGTGTATCAGTATATTGGATCTGTGCATTAGCTCTTAAAGTGACAGCAGCCTAATATACCTGCCGGTGTCTGTCATTAATTTTAATCAAACAACAAAAGAAAGTGATAAGAATTAATCTGTATTTAATTTATGCAATTAAACATTAAATTCATTCAGTTTCTATAGCATTCATGTACCTGAATACTGTTAGACCTACCTGAAAACTGTAAAGCACTCTTTATTTCATTTTTGTATTTCTATTTTATTATATTTATTTGTGCTTCTGCTTGTAATTTGTTTATTTGTTCTTGTTTATTTTGTAAATTCAACTCAAGGTTAGGGAGCTGATACTCAGATCGGTATGCTATTTTTTGCCGGATCGGGTATCGGCCGGATATGGGACCGATCCAGGTCCGATATTGTGTGTGTACTATTCTGTGTTATTGTTAAGCTCCACAAAAGGCACAAAAACATTAAAAAGCACCATAAAGTTTCCGTGCACTATATTCCAAGTGTTCTGAAGCCATTCCATAGTTTAATTTGAGGTACAGATAAATATTTAAGTCGTTAAATTAAAGTTCACGTAAATGCCTCCCTCCGCTGCGACTGTCAGTCATTCTCCATTCAGCATTCAAACTGCGTGTCGCATTTGGTTATGACAGTCAACACAATGAAACTCTCTCCAAGATGAATCAATGTTTCTATTATTATACTTCATTTGTCGACAACGATACTGGTAATACAATACGCATCAATATATCTTCACTTTGTGCTTTGAACTTTTCAATGCGGAGCGCTACCGCTGCGCGCTGTGACTCCATGATGCTTCAAGCGCATCATTCTGCACACGGGATGCGCATAAGCGCTTTGTGCCGCTCTGTATGGGAGCCGTTCATATTATACTACTTTTGCGCATTGAATGATTGTTAATAGCATTTTTTTTGTTCTGTCCTATCTATCATATGTTGCTGCCTCATTAAAAAAAACTCCGTTATAAATTTAAAAGAAATGTCTTTTAATTTTATAGTATAGCCTATATTTATATATAAATATATTTAGTTTTATGTCATGTATGACTCAAACATTCATGAAAAACAAGCCATGAGTCATGGATGAAGAAATCAGCTGGACTCCTGTTTATTTTGTATGTCTACCAAGCTAGTGAAGCTATTGGTTTATTTACAGTTGTTGCACTGATCCACAATTATTTAATAAATAATTCACTACATTTGTGTCTGTTTGTTATTTTGTTTTACAAAGTTAGGAAAGTAATGTTTAAGTCAAGCCTGATACCTTACACTACAGAATGATCCCAGTTTCTTCCACACAGTGAGGCATACAGTTTATTAGGTAATTTAGCACTTTTTTTTATTATTACTTGAATATCGGATCCGTATCGGCCGATACTGAATCCCAGGTATCGGAATCGGTATCGGAAGCGAAAAAGGCGGATTGGTGCATCCCTACTCAAGGTTGAAATCAGGCTTCCTTGTGCTGTGTATGAACTTGTGTGCAACAATATTACTCCATTGTAAAAACATAAATACATAGAGTGAGCATACATTTAGGTGAGATAAATGTAATAAAAAAGCCCCCTAAAATTAAAAAAAATCCCCCTTATAAGAGTCACCTAAGGGGGGGAATTCCCCCCATTTTCCAAAATGAAATTCAGGCCCTGAAAATTAAAATGAAAACAGCTCATTTAAATTTTTTATAAATTCTCTAACCACTATAACATTAAAATAACACTGGTTGTGCCTCGCAAGTTAAGAATCACTGGTTTAAAATGTGAGGATTACTTAAAAAAAAAAAAAGTATTAAGCAAACTTTTTTTGTATGTTACTTGACAATCAACAGATGCTTTTAATTCAGAGATTGGCAGTAGACTAATTTTTTGGAAAGCAGTTTTAGGTTAAGAGACCTTCTCAGTTGCACAGCAATATTCTGATTTGAATATATCACCAGTATGTTGTCATACACCACCCTGTCTTTCATCTTGAAACAGCTAACCATTTACATGACCCACTTGTGCTGTCCACTCCCAAAGCAAACACTGTGCCCTTGAACGAGGCACTTAAACCCAGGCTGCTCTAGGGGGATTGTACTGTCGTGATTACTCTCTTGTAAATATTGTGACGTCTCTTACCCCTGGGAGATGCTAACAGTCTTTCTTCTGTCTTTATGAAGAATCGAGAACTTCAGATCATGAGAAAACTGGACCACTGCAATATAGTGAGGCTGCGCTATTTCTTCTATTGCAGTGGAGAGAAGGTAAAAACCTGTGACATTTGTTGCAAAGCTCTATATATTATGACATCAAATGGAAATAAATATGAACTACTTTTGAATGGGAGTGTATTTCTTGAGAATATCTGTTGAATTGGGTTCAAATTGTAAAAAAAAAAAAAAAAAAAGTGATTCTTTCCATTATGATGGCCTGTTCTATGGTTGTGGTCTAATTGTAGTCTAATGATCTTGTTGTGATTTAAAGGGTTTATATCCTGTCCATAACTACACTACATGGACAAAAGTATTGCTTGTTGAACATACGGGCAGTGATAATGAGTTGGTCCTGCTATGACAGTTTCCACACTTCTGGGAAGTCTTTCTGCTAAATGTTGGAATATAGACACAAGGAGTTTCCCAAATAGTTTTGGCCATGTAGTGTATTTTTTTTTTGGCAGGTTATTGTTTTTTATAATCTACAGTTTATGTGTCTTTATTCCACAGAAGGATGAGGTATACCTCAATCTGGTGCTGGACTATGTGCCTGAGACTGTCTACCGGGTGGCACGACACTTTAGTAAAGCTAAAACCATTATTCCCATCTTTTATGTGAAGGTAAAGTTGATTGAACAAACATACTCCAATACTGAGTCAATTCTTGACTACTTAAAGGCAACACAATATCAAAATTCACCTTATTTATTCTTTTAATAAATGTCTTTGGTCTTATTGTGCACAATTCATCGGATTGAAAGCTGTGGTAATATGTGGATATGCATGTACATGTGAGTTGATACCAGCTTTCAGTTAGACTAATATTACTGCAGTTAGAACTATATTACTTGGCAGATTAAATTTAACTGTTATTGTTTACTGTTTTATTGAATTTCTGTTCATTTTTGCTGTTGCCACTGTGGGAAAATCACTGACACACAGCCTCTCAAGGCTTATTGCTTTAATAATTACTTTTCACTGCCTCTGACATAACCAATTTCTCATTAATCAGTCTTCATTAATGGAAAGATAGGAAAGATATATATTTTTTTTCTTTAACATAAAGATATTTTTGCTTACTGCCTTTATTTTCTCTTAGGTGTATATGTATCAGCTTTTCCGCAGTTTGGCCTACATCCATTCCCAAGGTGTGTGTCACAGAGATATCAAACCACAGAACCTTCTGGTGGACCCAGAAACAGCTGTTCTCAAGCTCTGTGACTTTGGCAGGTCAGTGCTGTGTGTGTGTGAGAGAGAGAGAGAGAGAGAGAGAGAGAGAGTAGATTTGATGGGTTCTCAGATGTGTCCTTCTGCCCGCCAGTGAACATTATGTTCTGTTTTAATGGGTGTTACTATATTATAGTCATTGTATTTTGAGAGGGCACCTCTTTTTATAAGTGCGGGCCTTAGTTGGTATCTAGATTTGATGTATATTGTCAGTGCAGTATCTCGCCCTCCTTGCGGACTTAAGGTGTATTTGTTTCTGATTGTGTTGTTAAATGCGTAAGCAAATGCTGTTGTTCATGTTCTCTGTTCAATGACAAAAGCAATATGCATCCAGATATTGATGGTGATGGTCAAATTGTCTTTCTGCTGTGTTGCTTTGTCCTGCAGGCCAAACTTTGGCCCCCTTTTCGATGGGTTCACATTAAAAACAGTCTGTTTTTCTGAGCTGTTTTTCTGAGAAACACTTGAACTATTGGATGATTGGCAGAAATGTTGACCACTGTAATCCAGACCACATTTGTTTAATCTATTGCAATTTCAAGTATTTAATTTGTGATTGTGTAAGGCACTTGTTGGCATTTAGGTCGATTTCTTTTGAGGGAACATAAACACTGGCTTTTGTGTCTGGAAAAAAGTGGACAATTTGGCAACTGAAAAAGCTTGAAAATATTTATTTGGCCGAGTGGAAATGCACATCAGACTGGAATAATTGCTTTGTTTGAAAGTGCATCTGTATTGAATTGAGCATTATTCTGGATCTGTTTTCCCAGCTGTTCTGTCATGCCTTATTTAAAAAAATTACAAAGTGTTTAATACAGAAATATTTAAACAACAGTGCACTTTTTTGCATCCTTTACCGGGATGGAGGAAGATTTTTGGCTATTTTGTGGTGTTGAGCTTGATTCAGTGTTTGTTTTATTGAAGAATAATAAATCTGTTGTTTTCCATACTGACTGCCTGATTAAAGTTTTTCTCATAATTCAACTCTGTCTCAGTGCAAAGCAGCTGGTGAGGGGTGAGCCTAATGTCTCTTATATCTGCTCACGATACTATCGCGCTCCTGAGCTCATCTTTGGTGCGACAGACTACACCTCCAACATTGACGTCTGGTCAGCTGGATGTGTGCTGGCCGAACTGCTGCTGGGGCAGCCCATCTTTCCTGGAGACAGTGGTGTGGACCAGCTAGTGGAGATCATAAAGGTAAAACTAACCCCTTCCTTTTGATCAGTACTTTTAGATTCAGTTCTGTTATACATCATTAAGGGATATGTCTGGCCTTAGGAGCTTTTAGGACCTCTCCTGTTCAAAGTCTTTATACAGAACCCAGAGAACCTTTACTCCAGAACAGACGTCTGAAACTGCAAACAAAAGTAATTCTAAATAACCAGTCTTTATCCTGGAATATCTTTATTTATATGAAGCCAGACCTGGGTATATTAGACCTTTTGGAATGAGGATAAAACCTTACATGGAGAACCTGGATATTAATTTGGATATCTTAACTCAAACTTGTTTTTGCAGTATTGCTCCCTGGGATCTGAAAAGGCCAAATGTTATATTAACCCTGAATCAACACAAAAAAACACGCCCTCATGAATATCGGCAGAAATGTTTGGAGTTAAGATGCAGTTTTCCTCTCTATAGACCTGTATTCACAGATCCAAAGCAGATAATCTTGTATCGGCAGTAGCATTAAATGGAGATCAATGTCATGGCATGCGAATCCCAGGACAAAGTTCTGTCTTTACAGCTGATGCTCGTGCTTTACTCGTGGCTGTGGAAAATATAGTAGAATATATATAGTAAATATAAGAATATATAGTAGTATATAGTAAAATATATAGATAATCTTCACCGGCTGCCTTTAGGCATTTGGATCTGTAAAGGCTGATCATCCCATAATTATGAGTATATTAGCTAAAGTAGATCATTTATGGAAGGAAAAAATCAGTATCTTTTTCTGCTGGGTTAGAGGTCATATTTGTTTATATGGTAACTAGAAAGCAGGCATCGCTGCAAAGGAGGCTCTCAACTTGAATATTTCAGAGTGTCAAATTCCACCCTCTGATTTCAGACCAGTAATAAACTCTTATATTATTAACATGTGGCAGATGGAATGGGATGAATGCCATGGAAATAAGTTACATGAAATAAATCCTAGTACAAGAAGAATTTTTTACTCCTTTCTAAGCTAGGTATGATCAAGTTGTTTTTACTAGATGCTGTTTAGGTCATATAAGACTTACATACACTCTTAAAAAAATCTGTAAAAATAGGGCAAAATGTACTGTATTAATTTAACAGAAGTTTCTGTATTTATTTTTTACAGGTGTTTAACCTGTATTTTGAATTTTGCACTTCATTGAGTTGTCTTAGGGTTAACATAAATGCCGTAAAATTACTGGATAATGTCCGTAATAAGCTGCCAGTACTTTTTCTGTTATTTTACAGATTTATTTTTTACAGTGTATGGCTATTTATTAAAATATGAAGAACCACCATAATGCCTTCCTTATCAAACTACAATGAGTCTTAAACATAATTTTACTGGACTGTACTGTTTTTAATGTAAATTGACAACGGTTTTATTCAGAGATGTTTAACTGATGTATTTTAAAAAAAGTATCACCAAAATGTATTTTAGAGTTTCTGTCTAGTATTAATCTTAAATATAGATTTTTGTTAATTGTATGACTGTTGTCTTATTCTGTTTTCACCATGAAGATAACCTTGCTACTGACATGGATTTAAAAATAAATAAATAAATTTGGATTCAGTTCAACACTGTTAGGCAAGATGATTTTATAATGTCCATCTAATTTCTGTAGTAATCAACATATAACTTGCATTGAGCTTCTATATTGAGTATTTACTCTACCGTTCATCTGGGGTCATTACGATTTTTTTTTTTTTTTTAAAGAAATGATTAGTTTTATTTAGCAATGATGCATTAAATTGACCAAAAGTGACAGTAAAGACATTTATAATGTTACAAAAGATTTCTATTTCAAATAAATACTGTTATTTTATTCATCAAAGAATCTTGAAAAAAAGTATCAAGGTTTCCACAAAAATTAAGCAGTACAACTGTTTTCAACATTGATAATAATAATATTTTTTGAGCAACAAATCAGCATATTAGAATGATTTCTGAAGGATCATGTGACACTGAAGACTGGAGTAATGATGCTGAAAATGTAGCTTTGCCATCACATCAATAAATTACTTTTTAAAATAGAAAAGTTATTTTAAGATGCAACTGTATTTCACAATACTACTGTTTTTACTGTATTTTTGATCAAATAAATGCAGCCTTGGTAAGCATACGAGATTTTTTTCAAAAACATTTATCGACCCCAATTTTTATGAATGATTGCGTTTGTGTGTGTCTTGTGTTTGTGTCTACACACACACACCTGATTTTGAATCGCATATAATGTTGCATTACAATAAATTCTGTAAAGTTTGCTTAACAAACTTTGTTTTTTTCAGCCCAGCATTCTTCACAGTTGTTTCTGTCTGTCTGCTCAGGTACTTGGAACACCCACAAGAGATCAGATCCGTGAAATGAACCCGAACTACACAGAGTTCAAATTCCCACAGATCAAAGCACATCCATGGACCAAGGTAAAATCTCGCACCCAAATCTGGCTCATATTTACGACCAAAGCCATAAGGTATCTGTTAGCAATGTTATAAGATTGGCTCAAGTAACAACTTTGGACATTTGGCAAGTTTACTGCTTGTTCTGGTCAAGAACTGTTCACTTAGACAGGAAGAGGCCATCTGACTGACATGTGAGGTATAAGACTGTTCTTGCATATCTTACAAAGATTTTAGCATTGTTGAACGGATTCCTAAACACCTCTGATTGACTATTGTGTTTACACACTAAACAGATATGTCTGTGATAGAGACAGAGCGCATTTAGGCCACGCCCTCACCGGTGGGGGAAAACAATCCAACCGTCTCCATTTACTTTGTATAGCGTGATGCTGCCTCCTTGTCATTTCTGGCTTATAACAAAAAACAGAGCAATGTCTAAAAGCTGCTGTGTGACAAGGTGTACAGCAAACAAGCTAAAAAAACCCAGAACTAAGTTTTTGTAAGCTGTCGACCCCAAAAAAACAAATGTTTAAGGACACAAAAGTGGATACAGGCAGCGAGACAGCGCAACGGGTCATATTACTATAAGAACTACATTGGAGGGGAACATAATCGTCAACAGCATATGCTAAACAAACAAACAAAAAAAACCCATTCATTATTTTTAACCATGTCAAAGAATTATTTCACCTGTCGCCGAATACGTTTCCCTCCAGTGTAGTTCTTATAGTAATATGACCAATTGCGCTCGGTCTCACTGCCTGTATCCACTTTTGTGTCCTTAAACATTAGTTTTTTGGGGTCGACAGCTTAGTTCTGGGTTTTTTTAGCTTGTTTGCTGTACACCATGTCATATAGCATTTTTTAGACATTGTTCTGTTTTTTGTTATTAGCCAGAAATGACAAAGAGACAGCCTCACACTATATAAAGTCAATGGGGACTGTTGGATTGTTTTCCCCCCCGGTGGGCAAAAACATGTTGTAAATGGACATCAGTGATGCTCTTCACCAAACACTTACATAGATACACACAGTAGCGTTTGAAAGCAGGCCTGCTGATAGACTTTAATGCCAAGTCGGTACTGAAATTTTTAAAATGTTTATCTTTTTGACAACACTAGCTGTCTTATAACTCTCGTGTTGTTTCCTCTCATTTATTTTTTATGTCATTCCTCCACAGGTGTTTAAACCAAGAACTCCTCCTGAGGCAATAGCCCTGTGCTCTCGGCTCTTAGAGTACACACCAGTGACACGACTGTCCCCGCTTCAGGCTTGCGCTCACGGCTTCTTTGACGAGCTGCGCCAACCTGGCACCCGTCTGCCCAGCGGTCGAGAGCTGCCTCCGCTTTTCAACTTCACCATGACAGGTGTGTCACATGAGCCTTTCATGCGTACACTTTGGAAAATACTTCTCACAGATTGCGTACAGATGTCATTCAAGTAATGCATCTCAAAACAGATTTCCGTAGGATTAGTATTAGTTTTGGCCTGAGGCTATTTAGTCTTAGAACAAGGATCCGGATCAGTGTATTTAATCCGCCTTTTCTGTAATTTCAGCTATGAGAATCAATTCAGACATCAGAAATCCTCCCAGAGCATTAATTAAAATTAGCCTGCAGTAACAGCTTGTTCAGAGCTGAACCAGTCACATAACCACCCCTTTTTACCATAAGTTCACCTCAAAATGAAAATTTTGGTCATGAATTAATCACCTTTCTTAAAAAAGATCTTCATTTGTGTTCCAAAGATGACCGAAAGTCTTACAAGTTTGGAACGAAATGAGGGGGAGTAATTAATGACAGAATTTTCATTTTGGGGTGAACTAACCCTTTAAGCACTTTGATCCTCTCTGATAAAAGGCAGTATAGATCAGTTTGCAGTGCTCAGCCAATCATAACAAAGTTTATATCCATACACTACTGTGTGGGTTCAGGAAGAGATTTTTTTATTATTATAAAAAAAAATATTTATTAAATTATTATTTTTTATTATTATCATTTAAAAGAAATGAATGCTTTTATTCAGCAAGGATAAATTAAAATAGATAAAAAGTGACAGTAAAGACATTTGAAATGTTAGAAAAGATTTTTATTCAAATGTTCTCTTGAACTTTCTTTTCATCAGAGAATCTTGAAAAAAAGTATTGCTGTTTCTACAAAATTTTAAGTAGCACAGCTGTTTTCAACATTACTTATTATCAATGTCTCTTGAGCACCAAATCAGCATATTAGAATGATTTCTGAAGGATCATATGATCCATTTGTCATGTTGACAATTTTACTTTTTTAGTTTTTACTTTTGATCAAACTAATGCAGCTTTTGATGAGCATTAGAGAATTCTTTCAAAAACATTATAAAATTCTACTGACCCCAAACTTTTGAATGGTAGTGTATTAAAATACAAAGGATAAGTTCTCTGTCATTGTTTACTCACCATCATGTTTGTGTCCATGATGACATGTATGACGTGCTTTGTGCAGAACTGGAGAAGCTGGAGAAGTTTATCAGTAAATAATGTTTTAAATTTAAAGTCTGTCCCTCACACAACTATATCATATGACCAGAAAACTTCAGACGGAATCGTTTGAGACTTTCCGTCCTTTTTGAAGCTTAAAAAAGCTTAATTCCCCATGGAAATTAAATGCATGGACAAGAGCGGCCAGTACAAATCTCTTTTTTTGTGATCCACAGAAGAAATAAAGTAATACAGATTTGGAAAGACATGAATGTGCGTAAATTATGACAGAATTTTGATTTATGAGTTTGAACTATTCCTTTCATTTTAATGGTTAGAGAGAGGGCAGCAAATGGTCATGCAAAGCTAAATTACAACTACGTTTGATGCAAGAAACCTTGTCTAACATAATTGGACTTCAGGGGAAAAAATTAAATGCTACAAAAGCGATTAAGAGGAGACTAGCTGCACTTTGCTTAGTCCCTTCAAAATTATCCTGTTGCTTATCTTAAATTTAGTGATTTGGTTTTCTTCGGTATTGCTTAGTGATCCAGTGCTTGCCCATTTTATGGGATAGTATGTGTTAATCTTTTCTGTTCTGAAAAGAGCATTTGATATGTTTGCTGAGTTGTTTGTTCCTCTTAGAGATGTCAACAGAATGTGTTTCTCTTTATTTCAGAGCTGATGATTCAGCCCCAGCTCAATTCCATTCTCATTCCACCTCATGCCTGTGCACAAACCGTAGCATCCTCCAACGGTAATGCTGTTATTCTTCTCAGTGATGGTCTGGTTTAAGACCAAGTTAAATCAAAATTTGATGTTAATAAAGTCTTCCTGTTGTTTTATTGTGCATTATTCATCAGTGCTTTTTTCTGATGAGGAAAATGCTTTCATTCATTATCTTTCATGGACAATAATTTTCTTCTGAAATTTCTTTCCTGATGTAGTAATGCCTTCACAGTGCATTGAAAGGATTAGTTCACTTTAAAATGAAAATTACCCCAAGCTTTACTCACCGTCAAGCCATCCTAGATGTATATGACTTTCTTCTTTCTGATGAACACAATCGGAGTTATATTAATAAATATCCTGAGCCGTGTGGAGTATGTTTATGATGATGATGTTTGCACTTTCTTGAGATTCATACTCGTTCGTTCCGTTCACTGCCATTATAAAGCTTGGATGCTTAAGGATATTTATTAATACAACTCTAATTGTGTTCATCGGAAAGAAGAAAACCATATACACCCAGGATGGCTTGAGGGTGAGTAAAGCTTGGGGTAATTTTCATTTGAAAGTGAACTAATCCTTTAACTCCTGTTACACCAGTGGTTCTCAAAATGGGGGGCCTGGAGTTACAAGATCCCACTGCAAAACTATCTTGCATATTATGTGTCTACTTGCCACATAAGTAAATAATTGAACAAAATATTAATTTGAGATGTTTTATTACCTCAAGATGACTCGCAGTATGCAGTACGAGTATGTGTGAGTTTGTGTGCGAGTATGGAGCTATGTGTTTGCTATGGAAGCTTGTTTCCACCACTAAATAAAAAAATAAAAAAAGGTAATTGCGACTTTTTATCTCACAATTCGGACTTCTTTTCTCAGAATTGCGAGATATAAACTCACAATTATGCGTTATAAACTCAAAATTGCAATCACAAAGAAAAAAGTCAGAATTGTGTGAAGTCGCAATTACCTTTTTTATTTTTTATTGAGTGGCGGAAACAAGCTTCCATAGTTTGCTGATCACACTGACAAATATTATTTTTCAAAGTCCTCTTTTTGTTTTGTCCTCTCTCTCCTCTGTCAGATGGCTCTGAAGGTTCTGTACAGCCTGGATCTACTCTGACCAACAGCACCTGAGGCTGTGACTCAAAAAACAAGCTTACACACCACAGCATCTGAGCCACCACAGAGCACATCCCTCCCTCTTACAAACACACACAGTCTTACACCCTCTTTACCTCATACACGGCTCCTCCTCCCTATAGCTCTAATTCACACATTTACAGCCTGATTCAGGTGTCACGCAGTTTCAGAATTACCAGCGACTGCACGGCGGTCTGGAAAGCCTGATGTTTGTTGACTGTCTACTGAGAAACATACTGTACACACCGACACTCTGCCATGTACATGAAACAAACAACAACAAACAGAGTTATACTGCTAATATTTGCTTCAGATAATAGAAGTAGTCAATATCGAGAGTGCTCCGAACGGCTGCGTAGGCCCGTAGCAAAGTTCATGCACATCCATAACGCAACACCGCACGTGCTTTGGAGGTCAAATGCGATTGGTTCAGTGGCTAGGGGCAGGTCCTCTGTCTAATTTTTATCTTAATTTATTTAAATCGACATTTACAGTGGATGTTTTACCTTGATTTGTTTAGCTAACGCTCACTCATCCCTCTCAGTCTCCCTATCTGAGGTATAATACATTTCGCAGGGAACAAGCAGTCACGGTAAATGATGTATCTTGTTGTAAATGTCAAGGGAAATAGGCGGGACTAAATGTCGTGGTTTTATACAGTTATTTTAATATCTTACTTTTAACTTCCAGTAAATATATTTGTTGTTTTCAAATGGTGAATTGGACGGACTTTTGAGAAAGCATCTGCAGTCTTTTTCCCTGTGGAACAAAGGCACAGCGAAGAAGAGCTGGTTGGGAAACTGTTAAATGTTCTTGTTGACCACAAAGAAGGGAAAAAATGATTACAAGACATATGCAAGACAATAGCATATTAATATTGTTGTACTGAAGTGACTTTATATTTCTGGGCATTATCATTATCTTTTAATGATGCTCTAGGTCTAGGCTTAATTTATTCTTGTGAGATTACAGATTCTTCATCCGTTCAAAGTCATTTTTGAATGACGTCAGGTCTGTAGACTGAACCTTGCATCGTAATTCAGTGTTTCAGTACGTTTTCTATCTGTTATAGCATTTCAATCAACATAATTTTTCTGATAAATTAAGCTACTCTTATTAAAGGCCTTTGTAGTAGAACAGTTCTATAAATTGTTTGTTAAATCTCCACACGAGATCGTAACGTCAAATGGTCTCAGTCAATCGTATCGATCCACAAACTGTCTAAAATGACTGCTATCTTTTCTTTTCTTGAGAACAGATCTGTTAGCTTCTCAGTAAACCCTGTTCTGAGGCCCTCAATGGCCCATCTTCCAACTTTCTGTGATGTTCATGCTATTCTCCTGTTCTGTTTCATTAGTCTTTTTTTTAATGTTCAGTGGGTGTGGTTTGACCAGTTTTTCTCCACCCATCTGTATGTAAATATACTTTGTTTTTTAAGCTCTGTGCAGGATGTAAATATCAACACTGTACCACTTTTGTGTTATCGTTGATGTCTTTCTCTCCCTTTATCTCTCTTGGGCCGTCTTCTCTTATATTTGAAGAAGGCAGCGTTCATTTTGTTTGTCATTTACAGTATTTATTGCTTTGTAATGTAATGTTGGGGCTGAAAGTTTCACTTTTTGTGAAATAGTAACCCTTATCAGAGTACTGTATGTCAGTTCATAAGCTCAGCACTTGATTTGGGAGGGAAATGGAGTAAAACTTAAGCTTCATGTCCAACATGGTCATGCTTTGTTCTCTACTTGGCAATTTGAGCACATTTTTGCAAAGGTGCACTGGAAGTCATGCTCATACTGTCTGTTTTTCATGAAAAAGACAGTCTCTGAAGTAAATCAGCTGCTTGAAATATTGCAGCTATTGGTGGTTTTGCCAATCTGGCTTGAAGCCTCAAAGACAGTGGAATGTGTTTATTCTTTAATCTGACATCTGTGAATCAAGCCCACAGCAACATGTATGTGTGCTCTTAGAAAAATGTGAATCTTTATATATATATATATATATATAATATATATATATATACAAATGTGTATTTGGCTTTGAAGTTTATTTTCCTCCCCTTTAAGGCTTGTTAAATGAATTGAGACCAGCCTGCAAAGTCTCTTCCCTTCATTGCTCCTGTAATCCTGCCCTCCCCCTCGTCTCTGCCTTAAGCCTACTGTACAAACATTAGCCTGTTATTCCCCCACCCCTTTTTTTTTTTTTTTTTTTTTTTTGGGTTAATTGTTGGAACTTTCTGCCTCAATGTTCTGGCCCAGGGGAATTGTGTCCTAAGACAAAGAGAGACGAATGGAGAGAGCTTGTCAGAATAAATTGAACTCATTTAATAAAGTGAGTTTTTAGAGGCAGTGCTGGTGTGTGTGTGTTGTGTGTGAGTTTTAACTCTTTAACATGACATCAAATTACTATCTGTTTGAATGAATATATGGTATTGGACCAAAATTGAACATTTGTGATTTAAATTAAAGTTAAGGTTAATAAAAAAAAAAAAGACATTCGTAATGGAAACCATTTGTATGAAAATAGAAAAATGCCAAACAGAAGTGTATTTAATAGTGGTCTTGAAACTTTGAACCCCACTGAATGTGTAATAATGTGTAATATGCTGTGAATATGTGTGTGTTTCGTACAATATTTGTAATTCTGTATTTGTTTTTATAAAAGTTATTTGTTATTTAGCAGATGCTTTCTTGCCCAAAGCAACCTCTAATACAGGACAGGCAGTCTGGAAGTGACCTGGAGTGAAGAGATATGCTCAATGGAACAGTGAGTACAGTATTATCAAAATCTTTTTGAATCCTTGTACAGTTTATACCAGCTTGTTGTGTAGTGTTACAGGCAGACGAGGCCATAAAATGCTGCAGGGATGATGTCAAAACTCTGAAGACTAATTCGCTGCTGGTTCCCTCGAGATTTTCCTATGGGGTTTTATAATGGGTTCTTTCAATTTATGAGTAAAATAAGGTCTGTGGTAAACATAACTTGATGATATTTTTCTCTACAACAAGTAACTAGATAAGAGTTTGGTGGTGTGAGTGTGTGCAGTTTACACTGTAGAACAAAACGTTCCGAGTCTCGTCAAGTTATGTTTACCATAGACCTTATTTTACTCAAATTGAAAAACCCATAGGAAATTATTGAGGGAATCAGGGCCGAGTTAGTCTTACAGGTTTTGACGTCATCCCTGCAGCACTGTATTACATCCTAGAAAGATCCTTGTTCATAATGCGAGTGTCATTGGAACCTGTAATGATTTATTCACCGTCATGTTGTTCCAAACCTGTATGATTTTCTTTCTTCTGAGAAACACAAAAGGAGATATTTGAATGCTTTCTCAGACAATACAAGCAAACCAGAGCATTCAGACTTATAAAAGAATGAAAGATTCAATACAAGTACTGCATACTATTGTGCGTTGTATTTTATATACAGTGCTCAGCGTAAATGAGTACACCCCCTTTGAAAAGTAACATTTTAAACAATATCTCAGTGAACACAAGAACAATTTCCAAAATGTTGACAAGACTTTTTTTTTAATTTTTTTATAACATCTGTCTAATTGAACAAGAATTCAACCACAGGTGAGTCTAATTATTCATTACACAGGTGTCCAGCAGACAGCTGACTATAAAAGGGTGTTAAAACCCCTTCCCATTTCATACTGTCAGCAATGGCACCACATGGAAGAGAAATGTCACAAGACCTGAGAAAGAAAATAATTTCTTTACACCAGAAAGGTGAAGGCTACAAGAAGATCATCAAAGCTTTACTTATCAGTCAGAATACTGTAGCAAAAGTGGTACAAAAATTTAAAAAAGATGGAAGTGCAACCATCTCACAGAGACGTCCAGGTCGTCCACGGAAGTTAACACCTCGACAGGAGCGTCTTCTGATGAGAAGGGTTGAAGAAAATCGGCATGCAAGTTCACTGCAGTTATCTAAAGAAGTAGAAAGCCAAACTGGGGTGACTATTTCCCGTGACAATACGGCGTACACTGCAGAGGAATGGCATGCATGGGTGCCGTCCACGAAAGAAGCCTCTTCTAAAGCCCAGGCACAAAAAGCCCGCCTAGAGTTTGCCAGGGCCCATGCTGACAAAGATGAAGACTGGGACTGGGACTCTATACTCTGGAGTGATGAGACCAAGATAAATGTTTTTGGAACTGATGGCTTCAAAACTGTATGGCGTCGCAAAGGTGAGGAATACAAAAAAAAAAATGCATGGTGCCTACAGTGAAACGTGGTGGTGGCAGTGTCCTTATGTGGGGCTGCATGAGTGCTGCTGGTGTCGGGGAGCTGCATTTCATTGATGGCATCATGAATTCACTGATGTACTGCTCTATACTGAAAGAGAAGATGCTACCATCACTCCGTGCCCTTGGTCGTCGTGCACTTTTCCAACATTACAATGATCCTAAACACACATCTAAAGCCACTGTTGGATTTCTGAAGAAGAACAGGGTGAAAGTGATTCAGTGGCTCCTGATGTGAACCCAATCGAACACCTATGGGGAATTCTGAAGAGACAAGTTGAGCATCACTCTCCATCTCTAAAAGAGGTCATTCTTGAAGAATGGAAAAAGATAGATGTTGCAAAATGTCGCCAACTTGTTCATTCCATGCCTAGAAGACTTGGTGCTGTCATTAAAAATTATGGAGGCCATACAAACTACTAGATGTAGTAATTTTTGTTGTGGGGTGTACTCATTTTTGCATCACCTTATTTTGAGTAAAACTGAAAAATGTGTAATCTAAGTTATATTATTAAGCTTACTTTCATGTTATAAGTTAAACAGATGCTATATTAAACTTAGTCTTGTCAACATTTTGGAAATTGTTTTCGTTCATCTTCAGAACACAAATGAAGATCTTTTTGATGAAATCTGAGAGATGTCTGTTCCTCCATTGACTGCCTTTGTAACAACAACTTTGTTGCTTCAAAAAGTTCATAAAGAGATCTTAAAACTAATCCATATGAATCAAGCGGTTTAGTCCAAATTTTCTGAAGAGACATTGAGTAAAAGCCTAAATTAAATCTATTCATCATAAAAAGCAAACGATTCTCATGAGAAAATTTGGATTAAACTGCTCTATTCATATGGATTAGTTTTCCGACCTCTTTATGAACTTTTTGAAGCGTCAAAGTGGTTGTTGCAAAGGCAGTCAATAGAGGGACAGACATCTCTCAGATTTAGGGCTGTGAATCTTTGGGTAGGCAGCGAATCGATTCGATTCACGATTCATAGGTGTTTGGTTCAATTCAAGAACGATTTTTGCAAAATCAGAACGATTCGATACGATTCACATTAAAATTCGATGCAATTCAATTAATTTGATTCGATTCTGCATTTTTATATGCATTCATAGGGTTATTGAAATGCTTCCCCCAATGTGTCTTAGTCAGGGTGCGAATTACACAGTGGCCTTCAGGTGGTTAGAGAGTAAGGGCAAAAAAAACCCAACTTTTGTCCAGTGTTAATGTTAGTTCTTAATGATGCTACATAACTTTATTTTAATAGCCTATAAAAATTGGCATTTGTAGAAATTTACATAAGCCAAAATTTTAAAAGGCTTTAAAAGTATTGTTAGTTCATGTTAACTATAGTGCAGGACAGTGTTAATGGCTACACAACCTTTTTAAAGTGTTCCAGGTACATTAAACATACTAATGCTTACATGGAGAGACTACCCTAGAATAATCCCAACTAATCCTAAACTAACTTTTCTTCATGGAATAGTTATAAAAGCCCTCTTTTGTTATCTTTATAGGTAACATTTTCCTTAGGATGATTCTGAAAGAAAACACGCTGGGGTTTCTACTGTTGCTATAGTAACGAACGCAACTTTAAAGCGCATCTGATTGATAGACCGCACGCTCTTATTTCAGTGTTGTTAATGTTGTAGAATCCAGTGAAAGGCGGTAAAGAGTGCAGTGCGTATCTGTGAAGGAGAGCTGTGAGGGCGTGAATGATGGCGCACAACGTCTCCATCAATTCGCACATGTAGTAATTTAATGTTTATATTTTAAAGTACTGAATCGCTATTGAATCGTGATTAATCAGATTCTTAGCATTTTACATTGATTATCGACCGGAATTAACGATTCACAATTCAAAAAACTTGTTTCAAGATCGATGCATATGCATTGTCAGGATTTGTAATCGATGCATCGAGAAAACGAGTGAATCGTTACACCCCTACTCCGATTTCATCAAAAAGATCTTCATTTGTGTTCTGAAAATAAGTCTTACAAGTTTGGAACGACATGAGGGGGAGTAATTAATGACAGAATTTTCATTTTGGGGTGAACTAACCCTTGAAGTCATACAGGTTTGGATCAGTGTGAATTTGAGTACATTTTTACCAATTTTTTTTCATTGAACTATCCCTTTAACAATGCCACCAAAAGCACTAATCTTTAGTCATCTAGTTGAGTCCAATATTGACAAAGCAAGGCCATCTTCTGTTTACAATACAAAAGGAGTTTAAAAATAGTTGTTTTGCTTGTTTTCCCCTTCAAGCCTCAAACGTTTTCAAAATACATTTTAAAATCCCCAGTGCTGTGAATGAGCAATAAAAACAAGTGTGCACCAGAGGGCATCATCACACAAATATACAAAATGATGGGCAATAAACATGCTTCCTCTCAATTCTGTTAATGGAAATGATTTTTGAGGAACCCTGTGAGTCTGATGTGCCGCTGAACCCATCAAATTTATCGGGCTCACGGCATGCATTAGCATGCGACGCTGATTGTGTTATTAATTTCACCCACCTTTGGCCTTTTCAGATTATCACTGTCTGATGGGTGAGAGCCTTAAGAGATGGTTGCCTGGAAACAACCTGCGCATTAATTGCCAACGTTTCCGATAATTGTGTAATCTGTTCAAAAAGATTGACTCGCTGGTGCTCGTCTAGGTGGTGTCAGTTTAAATGAATGGAAACTCAGGGAAACGGCCCAAAAACGTCCCATTTTCGCATTAGTATCGGCTTTTCTGTCCGTGTCCATGGGTCAGTGCACAGCCGTCAGGTCATTACTGCTGGTACTGATGCACTTTGAGTCTCCCATGATTCATCTGATACTCCACAGAACTTGTTGTATTACTTATGCGGGGCAGGGATGTTGACATCCAGGGAATTTTACTAGGTATTTAATGTGTATTCCTTATTATTTATGAGAAAACACCTAGTGGGATATGCACCAATGGTGTTTTTTATTTTTTTATTTTAAGGTTCTTTTAAATGTAAAAGTTGGGAGTATGTCCATATCTTAATGTCACATTGAAATCAAATGGAACAATTCTTGGAATATTGCAGTATTTATTATAAATGATTATCTGTGCACATCATTTTTTTTTTTTTCATGTGCCCTCATTATCTTTAATCAAAATAACTTCCCCTCCCTCTTGCAATGAAATCTCTTCTCTGATGATGCGGGGGCGGGACAACCTGTCACTCACATGAGATCGACCAACAGCAAATCACTCCCATCCAAATAAATCCCCATGGGCAAAATCAAGTATCTCCCTCCATTTTTTTTTTTTTTTTTTTTCTTGTTTGCAAAGCCGTTTCACTCGGATATACATCACAATAGAGAAGAAAAGACTGTCGCAACTTCCGTTTCATGACGACTTTACTACAGGGATAGAACCAGCATTTTGCCTGATTTTTGTCACTGTGCACTATGGAAACTTACCTCATCCATGAACTCACCTTTTATTTACATAGAGCTTTACACAATAAAAATTGTTTCAAAGCAACTTCACAGTAAAACAGGAAAATAAATTTGAATTCTGCTGTAAAGCAGCTCTACAAAGACAATAGTGTCATTATTCAGCTCAAGTCAGTTCAGTGTTGATTCGGTTCAGTTCATATGCAGTGACCTCAGGTCGATTTTTAAGGCCATTCGTTCTGACATTTTTAAAACAAAGTTTCAGAAGTTGCCAAAAAAGTTAAATTATTGCACATATTTTGATACAAAATACTTTTAAACTTTATTCTTTTGATTTTGTTCAAGGTGATTTAAAGGGATAGTTCACCCAAAAATGAAAAAAAAAACTCACCCTCATGTCGTTCCACACCCGTAAGACCTTCGTTCATCTTCGGAACACAAATTAAGATATTTTTGATAAAATCCGATGGCTCAGCGAGGCCTCCATTGCCTGCAAGATAATTAACACTTTCAATGCCCAGAAAGCCAATAAAGACGTATTTAAAACAGTTCATGTGACTACAGTGGTTCAATCTTAATGTTACAAAGTGACGAGAATTCTTTTAGTGCGCCCAAAAAACAAAATAACGACTTTATTCAACAATATCTAGTGATGAGAGATTTCAAAACACTGCTTCATGAAGCTTTACGAATCTTTTGTTTCGAATCAGTGGTTCGGAGCGTGTATCAAACTGTCAAAGTCACACCCCCCAGTGGCGAACCATTGAAATTTCAAAACCCTTATGACGTAACAAAGCCTCATTACGAACCACGGATTTGAAACAAAAGATTCGTAAAGCTTTGAAGATTTCTGAAAGTGTTAATTATTTTGCTGGCAATGCAGGCCTCACTGAACCATCAGATTTTATCAAAAATATCTTAATTTGTGTTCCAAAGATAAACAAAGGTCTGATGGGTGTGGAACGACATGAGGGTGAGTAATGACGGAATTTTCATTTTTGGGTGAACTAACCCTTTAATTAATAGTTTTTATTTATTTATTTTTTTTTTTTTTTTGTTTTTTAAGAATAATATTTGATGTTTGAATACCTGGAGTGCAACTAATTGGATTTAATTTATGTAAGATGTGATATATTTTAAACCCCTATGGCTTTTTACACCGATTAGATTTTTAACCCAAAAATGTCTTTTGCCAGTTCTTTTTATATAAATGTTGTATTGATTTTGAACAACAGCAACAACAACAACAACAAAAAAAACCACTGTATTTTAAGATCATAATATCATATTTTTCTTTAAAACCTGTTGCATCTTACATCTTACATAGTGTATTTAACTGAGACTATTTATAAAGCTTAGTGTTTACTTTTGGCCCTGAATCTCAGTTCAAGGCTAATGCATGACTTTTCCTCCCACTTACAATATTCTGAGCTGTTTGAAAGAAAAGTAGTCAGGTGTCTAGGAAAAAAATGATGGAATTAAACATTTGTGCAAAGGTTTCAGATTCCTAATCCTTTGTTCGGCATGTATGAAGAAATTCTGTAATGCTGAATTTGGAATTAAATTTAGAGTTCGTCAACTCTGTTCAAGGTGCATGAGGAGCCATTTGTTGGAAGTGTAAAGCGTTTTGTGAGAGCATTCATTCATAATGAAGGGGATCCTTTGTATTTGTTATTTAGAGAAGTAAGAAAATGCCTTTTGCGAGCCTTGTAGGAGTGAGTCATTAATTAACTTTCAACAGTCTAATGAAAGACCTCTAAGGAAAGAAACACATTAATGAGATTAACAACGGTGTAAATAAATTAACTTCAGTACAGGCCTATCAGTCACCATTGCAGCGGACACCAATTGCTGTTATTTAGCAAAGTCACGTCAGTCTGGCTCTTCTATTGTCTGTTATCACTGGCCTTTTTTTGGCCTTTTCTGAATTTTAATAAAGATTTCAAATATGAGCAAAAGCACTCGCTTGTAAGGTTTATGATTGCGGAGCTATGTTCACTGAATAGATCTTAAAATAAATAGATGTTAAAATGTACCATCTCTGTCATATCACTATGCCTATTTGTACTTATAAAGCTATCAATAAATGGACAAATGTACGAGTGAGACTTAAATTAAGCAAAATGAACACAGGCTTTGTGTGGATTGTTGAAATGTAGGAAAGGCTATAAAGCAGAAAACTGGATTGAAATGACATCTTTAAATTGTTATACAGCTCCAGCAATTTCAGCTTCATTACCGTATCTTTCACCCCTTAAATTATATTATGGAAATAGGACAGAAAAAGTAAAATAAACAATACAGTTTGTAACATTTTGTAAAATTTGCACATCAAACCTCAAGAAAACTGCAGATATTCAGATGAGCTCAGATTTTAGGCCGTTTACGGTTTACCAATGCTTTTGTTTGTTTCGTCAAAGGGTCAAAGGTGCTTGGATGGCATAATATACAGTATTCAGGTGGATTATTCTGTACTTCCTTTTTGGGCAACGACTGGCTTTCTTCATTCAAACGTACAAAATCAGCACACCATGTACTCTTCATACTTTGTAGAAGTATGCAAATTGGTCTTATCTACATACCTGCAAACTAGTCGCTTTTTTGAATCAAAATATGTCATTTATGTGAATCGTGTAGATCCGAAGAGTTTTTTTTTTTCGGGGGTGGGGGTGTCAGGGTGAGTTTGCAGGCACAATAAATTGAAAATGGGCTACTTTCCCATAGCCTGGAGTGACTCGAGCTATCGTGATGTTTTTTGGCTCTTTTTTGGCGCTCTGTGGTGTGACTGACACATCGCTGTAACGCAAACAGAGGCAGAGTGCACGTGAACCGATCATCTCTTCCGCTTTAGAACACGAAATAAAAATGAATGGATGTAGGATGAATGAATACCGAAGGTATGTTGAAAGATCCAGTACAACTTACTGAAATCCGTATCATGTCATATGTAACGTTAATCGATCAATCATTGTTTCAACTGCGGAAAAGCGCCAATAAAATGGCTTGTAAAAATGTCACATTTACCATAACATTTACCCCAGAAAAGCCGTTCAGTTTCAAAAAACTTGTTAGTCAGCTACAAAAATGAACTTGGAGAGGAGCATTTTGATATATATCCACTGTGACTATAGGCCATTGCATATTCATGTACTTAACATGTGCTTCAATACTGAATGTATAAAACCGTTTTATGACGGTAACCATTTAAATGTTTAGGCCGATATTAAAAACAAGTAGAAACATAATTATGTCATTAAAAAGTTATTATAACGTTATTATAAAAACTTCTTTATGTGTAATTTATATGTAAGTAGCTTACAAATCAATTAATTTTAACCTTTAATATTATAATGATGTATCAGCTGTGGTTCAATGTACAGTTTACAGCATTAGTTGAGAGAGATTTTTTTCTTTGAGGAAATTTGCCACTGTACCTGATAGGCCCCAAATTAATCAATATTGAATTGAAGGTAATCAAATCGAAATCAAATCGCATGCTTCTGAATCAAAATCAAATCCAATTGTGATATGTGTCAATGCCCTGCCCAGCCCTAGTGTCAATAAATGTTTTTTTTTTTTTTTTCTTTTACTTGATGCAAATGTTGTTCTTTCAATTTATTTTCTTGTGGGAGTGCACCAGAATGCTTAGTTTATATGTTAAAATCATGAAAATTTTCTCATGGGGGAGGATGCCCTAAGACCCCCCTACAACTATTTACTTATGTATCTAACAATAGCACTCCTTCATGTTTGAGAAGGCTGCTTAAACTCCAATACATAGTCATTGATTCATGAGTTCAGAGTTGAATGAGTTAACCATCATCACTTCGCCAAGTCATTATTGGTGTAGTTCATGTGGACTCTTGGCTCTTTCTAATAAAAATGCCATGCGTGGTTGTATGTCTTTTTAAACATTTTCATTCAGAGTAACGTTCTGATCGTGACCCCAGATCGCACCTTGACAATCTGTTCTTGATGAATGAATTTATTGTTGCTGATGTAGCTCTCACCCATCAGTATTTTATTCTCAAACCACTCCAGACAGGGAAATGGATATGCATTTGTTATTGTAGTGTGCATCAGAGAATATCTTTCAAACATTTCTTTGAAAAAAAAAAAAAAAAATAGCATGAATATATCTTGAAGATAATGGTGTTTATAACAGTATATTATTTTAGTGAAAATCAGGCAAATTATAAAGGCATTGCAGAGAAAATGTCAGTTTGATGGTTTTTGAGTGAACACCAATTATAGGCTTAAAATGAACCAGCTTAAAATTGTAGGCAAGTCAGAAATGAAGCTTTCAATGATGAATGTTCATCTTATACAGTGCATACGGAAAGTATTCACAGCACTTCACTTTTTCCACATTTTGTTATGTTACAGCCTTATTCCAAAAGGGATTATTTCATTATTTTCCTTAAAATTCTACAAACAATACCCTATAATGACAATGTGAAAGAAGTTTGTTTTAAATCTTTGCAAATTTATTAAAAATAAAAAACGAAAAAAAACATATGTATATAAGTATTCACAGCCTTTACCATGACACTCAAAATTGAGCTCAGGTGCATCCTGTTTCCACCGATCATCCTTGAGATGTTTCAGCAACTTGATTGGAGTCCACCTGTGGTAAATTCTGTTGATTGGACATGATTTGGAAAGGCACACACCTGTCTATATAAGGTCCCACAGTTAACAGTACATGTCAGAGCACAAACCAAGCCATGAAGTCCAAGGAATTGTCTGTAGACCTCCGAGACAGGATTGTATCAAGCACAGATCTGGGGAAGGGTACAGAAAAAATTCTGCAGCATTGAAGGTCCCGATGAGCACAGTTGCCTCCATCATGCTTAAATGGAAGAAGTTTGGAGCCACCAGGACTGAGCAATCGGGGGAGAAGGGTCTTAGTCAGGGAGGTGACCAAGAACCTGATGGTCACTGTGACGAGCAGGGCGGGCGAGAGCCGTGAGGGAACGGCACGAGGCCGGTGACGCGAGTGATAACAGAGGGTCTGCCGGCATTATTTTCGTTTTGTATTTGTTTATTTTATATATTAAAATTGTGTTGAACGTTCGCCGGTTCCCGCCTCCTTCTTCCCGTATATACGAACTGTTACATTGGTGCCGAAACCCGGGAAGAAGGAGGCGGGAACCGGCGAACCCTGCTCGTCACAGTCACTCTGACAGAGCTCCAGCATTTCTCTGTGGAGAGAGGAGAACCTTCCAGAATAGCAACCATCTCTGCAGCACTCCACCAATGAGGCCTGTATGGTAGAGTGGCCAGATGGAAGTCACTCCTCAGTGAAAGGCACATGACAGCCTGCCTGGAGGACTCTCAAACCATGAGAAGCAAAATTCTCTGGTCTGATGAAACAAAGATTGAACTCTTTGGCCTGAATAGCAAGCGTCATGTCTGGAGAAAACCAGACACTGCTCATCACCTGGCCAATACCATCCCTACAGTGAAGCATGGTGGTGGCAGCATCATGCTGTGGGAATGTTTTTCAGCGGCAGGAACTGGGAGACTAGTCAGGATCGAGGGAAAGATGAATGACATGCTTGATGAAAACCTCCTCCAGAGTGCTCTGGACCTCAGACTGGAGCGAGGGTTCATCTTCTAACAGGACATCGACCCTGAGCACACAACCAAGATAACAAAGGAGTGGCTACGGGACAACTCTGTGAATGTCCTTGAGTGGCCCAGTCAGAGCCCAGACTTGAACCCGATTGAACATCTCTGGAGAGATCTGAAAATAGCTGTGCACCGACGCTTCCCATCCAACCGGATGGAGCTTGAGAGGTCCTGCAAAGAAGAATGGGAGAAACTGCCCAAAAATAGGTGTGCCAAGCTTGTAGCATCATACTCAAAAAGACTTGAGGCTGTAATTGGTGCAAAAGGTGCTTGTGAATACTTATGTACATGTGATTTCTTTTTTTTTTTTTATAAATTTGCAAAGATTTCAAAACTTTTCACTTTGTCATTATGGGATATTATGTGTAGAACTGAGGAAAATAATGAATTGAATCCCTTTTGGAATAAGGCTGTAACAGCAATAGTTTGACTGCTGCACCCATGGTATGGCAGCAAAGTTCCTCGATTATTACGCCAGAATGAGAGTATAGTTTCTAGCATATCGGCCTAGAAAATCGCACTCTTCATTTTCCGTCAGTCTTAGTACACGATGTAACTACAGAAGAGTCAAGTTTTAAATAGGAAAAATATCAAAACTCTTTGGTCATTTTTGAGTGAGATGCTAACGGTGTAATCAGTGAACTATGCTAAGCTATGCTAAAAGTGGTACCGCCAGACCCGGAGATCGGCTGAATGGATTCGAAAACGGTAAAACTCAACAGTTTAACTCTAGGGGAGTTGGAAAATGAGCCTATTTTCAAAAAAAGTGGAGTGTTCCTTTAAATATTTGTGCATTTTAATCTATATATTTTGCTGTCAACAATTAGTGCCATTTTTTACACGTGTGTGTATATGTACAAGGGAACTCCAGAGCATGAGGTATGAGGGAACCTCCGATGAATAAAACATCAAATAAAGCAAAAAGCAGTGAAGTAGTCATTAGGTGCATTACAGCAGCATCTCTGAGATCTGGAATAGATTAATTAGCAGATGTTATTACTCCTCCACACTGCGGGTGACGTCAATGAGGACAGTCTTATATTGTTGAACCAACGTGGTTCAAACGACAGAGCTGTGACCATGTTACTACAGTTTTGGGAAACAGTCGTGATTAGTTGGTTCATTTCTTCAAGGATGCATCATATATGGTAGTTAATCAGCAAGTTACATTGTTGAACAGGAAACGCACCCCTGGTTGAGAACCACTGGTCTTATCCATACACAATGCTTAAAATGTTTGGTGTAGCTGGAGTACAAGCTATTGTAAGCCTTCAGTGATAATGAGTGTAAATGGTTGTCTTGTGTTTTTCTGTCTGATAACTGTGTACCAAACAACAACAAACCTTTGGGGTTTATCAAGCATTACAGCTAAAAAAAAAGGTACCATGGTAACTACATTTTCTGCCAAAATTCCACAGTAACTGCATTTATTTTTATTACTAGAACACCAGGGCTACATTTTTACATTACATTTTACTAAGGTAAATTATGAATTCTGGGTATCACTAAGATACTACTACTGATATCCAAAGCCCTCCCTAAAGTCTGTAGATATGGATCAAGTTCATCTTTCAATAAAAGGCCAGAAACATGTTAATTAACTTGCTCAAGATTCTCTTCAAACTATTGCTCTTACAGTAAGATTTCATTATCAGGTCAACTAAATTTGTGTCAAAGACAGGTAAAGACACGAACACCATCTGCTATAACACTGAGACTGCATCATGCACTTGCATTTTGTTATGAAACACATTTTACCTGCACACATTGAGTCCGTGCATTCATTTGCTTGAGTTTGTTTTTAGGCCAAAGTGTTTTAGTGTCACCAGGTGAAAATTTAAATCCCTAACTTTAACCATGAGCAATGGAAGTGGTGATGTTTGCCTTAGTAAATGCCAACACCGTAATATGGGATCTCAGTCAAAGAAAAAGTTTTTCTGTCTTAAAAGAATGTTTAATTTAATTCCTTTTTAGATTTGACAGTGGTGCCTATCATAAAGTTAATAATAACTAGTCACTTGGTTTTTTGGTGGGTGCTATGGTTACAAAGGTAAAAAAAAATGTAATGGTAAAGAGTGTTTACAGTAATAAAAATGTTGTTATGGCAACCCGAGAAAGAGATAATTTAGAAAAAAAATGTGGGATACAAGATTAAATGTTCTCTCTCTCTTTCTCATTCTCTAGAGGCAACAGAGGCTGATGGCAGAAAGAGCAGAAGGTGGGTTATCATAGGTTATCAGTCGATTTGTAAGAACATGCTCCGGTAGTTAAAAATCCATTGTTGTTTAAATCAACAAAGCAGCGTCTCAGATATATTTCACAGATATGGGATTCGAATATGGAGCTGTGGATTATAGTGGAAAAACGTCAACAAAAGCACTCGTATCTAAGATCTCTCATATACCCTGCGGGATGTTTGTCTTTTGTACATCGTTCATTAATTTCATTCACATTGACTGCGGAAATTACACTTGTATCGGCGACCATGAGGCCTTTCATTTTAAGCTGGTGTTTCTGCGGCACGGTCGATGGTACGGGGCGATAGCATCGGCTTAACTTGATCTGTTCATTCAATACGAAAGGATTCACAAAGTGAGACTGACAGAAGAACACACATATTTCTTTGTTTTTATTTTCATTTTCATTGTCGTTGTCTTCGCTGTACATATGCTAGCGGGGGTGGCTAGCGACGTCCACCGCCAAAGCGTTGCAAAATGGCCATCTGTCTGCAGTGTCTGTTAATACACACAATCCAATAAGAAAGAAAATGTTATTCACAGGAGGCCTTTCACACCTCTAGACTCCAAAGGGAGCGCTGACACGCCGCAGGTTTGGATAGTGTCGCTAAGCCGCCATTCATCCTCTCTGAACGTGTGCGCGGCATGATAGCGGGTATTTAACACTCATAAAACCAATCCTATTATGTGGATGTGTGTGTTGTTCTGATTCATTCTCATTATCTCTCTCATGCATTACTTTCATGTTCACTGTACTTGGTTTACTGTTTGTGAGTGTGTGTTTTTCTAGGTCTGTTGGGATAGATGGTAATTCCACCCTGTTCATGTTCCTCACCCTTTTGGCTGCTGTTTGGATCCCTGGAGGAAGTTCACCTGTAACTCCTGTTATACAGCATCGAATGGGGCTCTACAACATCTGCTCAGCCACTGCAACACTTCTGATAATAGTGATTTTAAAGTAGGATTTCAAATGCAACCTGAAGATATAAGAAGCTGCATTAAAATGATTTTATAGCTATGAAGTATTGTTAAAGTGCCCCATTATGCTATTTGAAAGGTTCCTAATTCTGTTTACGAGGTCTACAACAGGTTGACATTCATCAAAGGTCAAAAACATTCATTTTCTCATTTCAAATTACCACATTTTTCAGTGATTCTTAAACAACTCATCGGATCGATCAGTCTCTCCAAACCCCTCCTTTCCGCGAACCTGCTCGGCTCTGATTGGCCAGACGGCCCAGTCTGTTGTGATTGGTCTACCGCTTACAATGCAAGTCAGAAACAAACGACCATTACTATAACTGATTCACCTCTGTAGGCTTCCTAAAGCTCAGCGATTGTACACACTGTAATGCCGTTGATTTTACTATATCAATCTGAGTCCGATGATAAAATATTGGAAGAACTAATTATTCAACCCGAACCTCCATCGCATGGATGACGTGAGCAGGACGTTTCTCAGTGATACATTACTCAGTTTGACGTTCATCATGAGATGTTGCAATTGTAATTCCTCATCATCAGCATTAACAAGTAACACAAAACTATGTATTTTGAACACACGGTATAAAATGTATATGTCAATAATTAATCATACTTACAGGTTGTAATTCTGAGGAGCAAGTTGGTCCAAATAAAGTGGGTACTGTCCCAACTTTAATCACTGATTCATCACAGCCTCATATTTTGGAAGTGAAAAGAAAAAAAAAATTCCTTTAACAGCGCAGAGCACAGCGTCTTGTCGACATGTTATCCACACGAACGAACTACAGTGTTTGAGAGGGGTTCAAGTTTTTCACGGGATGTCCATGCAGAACGTAGGCGGGCATTATGCAAATGTGTTAACTTGTGATGTGTGAACTTCTCGGAAATGGGATTTGAATCATAAATGACTTGTTCTTTTGAGAGACAATAACTTTATTTATGATGCACTTTCAGCTTTACAACTTGTAAGTGGTCCGTTTACATTCACATTCAGCTACATTACACACTGTATGAAAGGTAATTTTTTTTTAAAAATCCATAAAATGAAAACTTTAAGCTTAAAGTCTCTTAGCCGTGATAAAATCACAGTAATGCACAGGCTCAAGAAGCTTATTGCGTTTGCTAAATAGTGGTCAAAGCAATATAAATAACAATTTACATTTACATATTTAAATATTTACATATTTTACAAGAAGTAAAATATGTAAATAGTCATTTAAGTAGTCAAAGTCATTTTTTATCGTGAAGTAATTGTTCATTAGCTGTGTGCAATATTAATGTCAAATAGGAACAAAAATGTTTGTAAGCAACAAACAGTTGGACAAGTATTATTACATCAGTTGAATTTTATTTTTGAAGAATCAAATTTCATTTTCATTGACTAAAATTTTACACAATAGACAAAATATTGACTCAATTTAAAGGACATAAAATATGCCGGAGAACTGTTTTTAACTTTGGCTGTGCACTGTTTAGCAACTTGACATATTAATATTAAATTGAACTGCTGTGCATCACATTTAGGTGTTTAGGTTGGTTCGCTCTTCTTCAGGTAATGCTGACGGCTAACAAACTTGACTACTTTAATACTTTAAAATAACTGGATAATAAGCACGGTATTTTATTTACCAGACTTGCTGTTTATTCATGTGCACTGAATAGCAAAGTGGTTTACTTCATTTAGAAGTAATTCTGACATCGGTTGGTAAAGTTCCTTTTTTTCTCTTATGCCATGATCTGGGCAATAAGTGCATTTTTCCACACTTAAAGAGGATGATTACACATCTCTTCACCCACACGGGCTTTATGTGGAGCATCTAGCTGTCATGTTGTCCTGTCACAATAACCTTCTAAATTTTCCTCTAATTAAGGGCTAGCCTGCATGCTCATAATTTAGCATAAAGTGCAATTTCCAGTGTTTTTTTAGTATGTGTTTATTTATTTTTAAAAAGAGTGCCCTACGAAATGTGCAGACAGTGCTGGTCTCGCTCACTGCCATTATAAAGCTCGGATGCGTCAGGATATTTATTAATATATCTCTGATTGTGTTCATCAGAAAGAAGAAAGTCATATACACATAGGATGGATTGAGGGTGAGTAAAGCTTGGGGTAATTTTCATTTGAAAGTGAACTAATCCTTTAAATCATCTTTGAGAGCAAGGTGCCCCATGCAACTTGTGTACTTTGCATATAGGAAGGACTGGCCCTGGGTGTGGACACAAAAGTGTACATGAAGCACACATTTTTTATGTCTAAGTCATTCATTTGTTTGTTGCAGGTATAGCTCTGACTGTAGTATAAAGATCCATCTCAGGCGATCCAATCAGAAGTGGACAGCACAAAATGCACATAAGAAAAGGGTACAAAACTATCGCTGAAACCACATTTGGAGGTAGTTGAAAACTGTACACAAGTTGCAACAGGAGACGCATTTGAAATTCATGTTACTATCAGGTGTAAACCCGAAATCTGTCTCGCCTGACCACTTGTGATCAAATCAACCGAGACTGATTTTAATCCCAGGTGTAAACAGGGTGCACGACTTATCTCCAACACATCCTCTCATCCGTTACCAGTGTCAGGAGTGCAGGACTCTTTCTGTCCAGGCCTGTCAGAGCAAGCATGCGGCAGTTCTTCACAAAGCCATTGTAGGTTGCAGGAGAAAATGCTGTGACAAAATCACAGCCAATCAGAACATAATTGATGTTTAAGCCGCAATCACGTCATGCCAGAATTACAGACGTGAATAACAGCAGTTAGTCCCTGCTGGTAGATGCCAAAATTACCCCATTATGCAGGCAAAAGGCATGTTTCATTAATGACCGTTCAAACGTAGGTGTGTATTCACAAAATACATAGGAAAATCTCTCATGCTCAACAAGGCTGCATTTATTTGATCAAAAATACAGTAATACTGTAGTATGTGAAATATTATTTAAATATTAATATATTTAAAAATGTGAGCTAAATTTCCAGCATCTTTATTCCAAGTTTTCAATGTCACATGATCCTTCAGAAATCAATTTAATATGCTTACTGACCCCAAACTTTTGAACGGTAGTGCAAATCAGGAACAAAGTTATAACAGAATATATTTCATCAGAGCCTTACTTTAACTGGGTAAAATAGACTTGTATTTTTCACCGTCTGTGGCAAGGAGCCACATTTAGAGTGATCAGTCACATGACATTTATGGCTTTGCAAAAAAAAATAATTGTTCTGGAACACAGTACAGCATCCAGACTGTGCACTTTCAGGGCCAGCCGAACAATTGCTATGAATGTGATAAATGGGAATGCTTAACAGACGATACTTTCCAGGTATATTAGAACTCCTCAGAAGAGAGGCTACCTGTCAGAAGTCCAACCAGAAGCCATGTTTGAGGGTCCCAGAAAAAGACCACAGAAAAGGTCAAGACCTCAATCTTTGTGTTGCTTCAAGCTACCTGTTCCAGCCTACAACCATCTCTTCATCTGGTCAAGCTTCAAGGTCAACATACAGGCAGATTTTCATTCAACGCTATGAGCTGTGCCACATTTGAGATAGGGACCATCACTGCCATACACAACAAGCACACTTCACCCATTTAGGCACAGAGAGATGCAGAGGATTGTGGAGGAAATACAGGAGTAGACAGAAGGAACAACACTGGCCCATAAGTAAGTCTCCTCTCAACATTTCGTTGCTATAGCAATAATAATTAAACTAATGACTAGGAGTGAAGTAAGAGGTTATGATTATGATTAAGGTCACTTCATAGAAATATGACAGCAGCCTTATTCACAGGCCACAGTGAAATTGTTGGCAGAATAGCTTACAGAGAGTGATAGCACTGAGTGTCATTACACATGTATGGGGTCAGTCAGTAATGTCAATGATGGTTTTGTGTCAGTCACATTATAAATTATACTAATGATAATGCCACTGCTGATGATTACAGTTGCTGTGACACAAGCAGTATGCAGTCATTTGAGCAGATGGTTGCAGTATATGCAGTGGAGGACGAATGTACACAAATCATGTACTTGATTTAAAGTTTAGAGATCCTGATTTAAAAAAGCACTGTCCGCATGACGTAATTTTCATCATCAGGAGGGTCCGCGGACGTCCGCACACTCCGTCCGTGTGCAACCCAATTTTTGAGACGGTCCGCGTATAACAGCGCATGCGCGAGTGACTTGAGTGCTTGAAAACAAAATCCACTAGAATGTGTCTTTCCGCGCTCACGGCCAAAGGAGTATGCTTTGAAAGGCAAGCGAGTGAGATGGAGCAGAACGTGGAAAATGAAGTATACCAGGGCCTTTATGCTAATCAAGGTTGCATTTATTTGATCAAAAATTTAAGTAAAAACAGTAATTTTGTGAAATATTATTATCATTTAAAATAACTGCTTTCTATCTGAATATATGTGAAGATGTAATTTATTCCTGTTATGCAAAGCAAAATTTTCAGCATCATTACTCCAGTTTTCAGTGTCACATGATCCTTCGGAAATCATTCTAATAAGCTGATTTGCTGCTCAAGAAGTGTTTCTTATTAGTATCAGTTGAAAATGGTTGTGCTGCTTAAAGGGTTAGTTCACCCAAAAATTTAAATACTGTCATTAATTACTCACCCTCATGTCGTTCCACACCTGTAAGACCTTCGTTCATTATCGGAACACAAATTGAGATATTTTTGATGAAATCCGTGAGCTTTCTGGCCTCTGATAGGCTGCAACGTTATTAACGGTTTCAAGGCCCAGAGTTAGTAAAGACATAGTTAAAATAGTCCATGTGTCTCCTACACTGTTCTTGTCGCTTTATGACATTAAGGTTAAACCACTGCAGTCACGTTGACTATTTTAACGATGTCTTTACTACCTTTCTGGGCCTTGAAAGTGGTAATAATGTTGTAGTCTATCAGAGGCCAGAAAGCTCACGGATTTTATCAAAAATATCGTAATTTGTGTTCTGAAGATGAACAAAGGTCTTACGGGTTTGGAACGACATGAGGGTGGGTAATTAATGACAGAATTTTCATTTTCGGGTAATCTAACCCTTTAATATTTTTGTGGAAACCATGGTACATTTTTTCAGGATTCTTTATTAAATAGAAAGTTCAAAAGAACAGCAACTATTTGAAATAGAAATCTTTTGTAACATTATAAATGTTTTTATTGACACTTTTGATCAATTTAATGCATCCTCGCTAATAAAAGTATTAGTTTCTTTAAAAAAAACCCTTCCTGACCCCAAACATTTGAACAGTAGTGTACTTAAATATCAAAAGTCAAAAGTACCCATTTATAAGGATATTCTTTTTTTCACCACTATAATGTTTCAGAGCAAGCCTTGACAATTGTGCTTTTTATCTATTTTGGAGTATTACAGTCATAAACTCCTTCATGTTCCATGAAAGAAAGAAATTCAAACAGTTTTGGAACAACACAAAGGTGAGTAAACGATGACAAAATGACCATTTTTGGTTAAACTATCCCTTTAAGAGTTTTGCTCAGGACCACATTCATAATAGCTCATAGCTTGCAGGGTTTGCAACCTTTTGGTTACCAACACTGTATACAAATGCAGTTTATCATTCGACCAGCATGACTCCAATCTCCTTTGGCCTAGTTACACGGCACCAATAACCTGCAACAGATTTGAGGTCTAATCGAGTTTAAACTTGCTGCTCACCCCACAATGCATCTCCTTCAGCCACCCACACAAACTTCCGCTCATACACACTCAGTTGGCTGCTGCAGATAAACATTGGCAGGGCTAGCTGAACCAGGCTGGCCATGCAGACAGGACTGCAACAGGCCAGGCAAGCACCCATAAATTAGGGTGTGCAAGCGGAAGTAATAGCGCAAGCAAAACGACTCATTAACTTTGATAGCAGGGGGTTTCTGATTGCACCAGTGCAATACTGCGGCCTGACGCTGGGTGTGCACGTGTCACTGACACTGTGTCCTCTAGCCTAGCGGACGTGTTTTGAAGGGCAATAAGAGATGAAAAAAAGATGAGTGGTGTAATAGAGCCTGTGTCTATGAAATAATGGCAAGCCAGAGGATCGGTCAGGCTGCTCAATGAGAAATAATCCTAACTGGTTTATAGTCAATTTCCTAAGTCACATTAAATGAGAGAGCCTTAATGAACTTGTGATTAGCTATTAAACAAGTCAGACGCATTATTTTCCAAGTCAAAGCCTCTGAATTAGACTGTAAATGTCCTTTTGCAGTTTTTCCCTAAGATGACTGTGCCAGAATAATTGCTATGGCACAAACTACATCTTTGTTGTGCTGATGCAAGAGTTTGCAAAAAGATTTGTTTAATTATTTACTTTAGCTTCAAGCATTACATATAGTGCACTGAAAATGACTACTGACACGCTGTGCTCAGTTCAAATTCAAGCAATGTCCTCTTTGTTGGTATGTTTCTATGCACGCTTTGCTCTAGTTCAGTCGGCCTTAAGGGATTTAAAGAGTTTCTAATGCAATTTTAACATGTCTACTAAAGATGCATTGGTTTGGTGAGTTATGCACCATTGTTCATTCTAGTTCGGTCTGCGATAAATCCTTCCTTTGCTACGAGTATCTACTGCTTCACTCCTTCTTACATCAAGGTCAGAAGGAACATGTTAGTCTGAGGGCGAGATTGAAAGAGAGAGAATTAAAAGATAGTTTGGCCTGATGTCTTGGTAATGGGTCATATTCTTTAAAGTGATAGTTCACCCACAAATAAAAATGGTGTATGATTTTATTTCTTCAGTGGGACCATAAAAGTAAACATTTTCAAGATGAATTTCATGCTCGTTTTCAAGCAATTACAGTGAACAGAAATAATCAGAGCATAAAGATTTTAAAGGGTTAGTTCACCCAAAAATGAAAATGTCATTTATTACTCACCCTCATGTCGTTCTACACCCGTAAGACCTTCGTTCATCTTCAGAACACAAATTAAGATATTTTTGATGAAATCTGATGGCTCAGTGAGGCCTCTCAACCTCTCAAGATCCAGAAAGGTACTCAAAGCATATTTAAAACAGTTCATGTGACTACAGTGGTTCTACCTTAATATTATAAAGCGACGAGAATACTTTTTGTGCTCCAAAAAAACAAAACAAAATAGCGACTTTATTCAACAATATCTAGTGATGGCCGATTTCAAAACACTGCTTCATGAAGCTTCGAAGCTTTAGGAATCTTTTGTTTCAAATCAGTGATTCGGATCTCCTATCAAACCTCTGAAATCACATGACTTTGGCGCTCCGAACAACTTTTTTGAAACAAAAGATTCGTAAAGCTTCGAAGCTTCATGAAGCAGTGTTTTGAAATCGGCCATCACTAGATATTGTTGAAAAGTCGTTATTTTGGGGGGTTTTTGGCGCACAAAAAGTATTCTCGTCGCTTTATAATATTAAGGTAGAACCACTGTAGTCACATGAACTGTTTTAATTATGTTTTAGTACCTTTATGGACCTTGAGAAGTTCAGTCACATTGCTGGCAATTAAGGCCTCACTGAGCCATTGGATTTCATCAAAAATATCTTAATTTGTGTTCCGAAGATGAACGAAGGTCTTACGGCTGTAGAACGACATGTGGGTGAGTAATAAATCACATAATTTTCATTTTTGGGTGAACTAATCCTTTAAAGCTACAGTAAGACTGCAAAAGTCTATTATTTTTTACAAAAATGTTAAGGTGCTTTTGTGATTGGAAAGCTTCAGTGACTATTCATTGTAATTGCATGGAAAACAGTCTTCAATGTATGTCTTCTTTTGTGTGCCACAGAAGGTGAATAAATAATGACAAAAGTTTCAATTTTAGTTGAAATATTCCTTTAACTGTGGATTTAAAAAGCTTCACCTGAAGGCTGAGGAGATGATTCACTTCCTGTCAATGTATTTTTGTTTATTTGTTTTTATTCATGTGGGATACAGTGCAGATGTTTATATCTGATTTTCTCTTGTGTGTGTGCCGGTGAGCCAAACTGAATTAATTTTATCGCTACAGTTGCATCACGTGTATGTCCCTTCTTTCCACCTCCGTGCACATGTTCGTAAAGATTCTCTTTGTCTTCTTCTACCTGTCTTTGTGTATTCATCACATCAACTTTACATTCACACTGAGCTGCTTTTGTACACATTTGCACCTCGCCGCTTTTGGCAGAACTGTGTTAATAAACCCCGATCCCCTCCTCCTGCTCAAACGATGAACACACAGCAGCAGTGGCAGAGGGAGAGATGAAGAAGAGATGTAGCGGAGCGTAACACATCGAGTCGTCCTGTGGCCCGCAGCAACACTCGTCACACTACCCACTGCCAAAGCACATGATGGCTCTCGTCCTGTTAGCTGCTGCTGTACATCATCTCTGTCCTGCTTTGTTATTGTTATTAAGAAACTTTGTGCCGGGTGCAGAGTTGTTGGGTGTCAAGGAAGTTACAGACTATTGTGAGAAATACAATCCTGGAAGTTAGTATTTTGTGGTGAACTTGGCTATAAGTCATTTGGAAGAAATGTTTTTATAATAAAGCCTCAGGAAGGCTATCACAACTATCTCCAGATTGATGAAGAGAGTGTGGACCAATGACAAGCTGACAGAGTACACCAAAGTCCATGGACCCTGCATGCTCAACAAGAAAGTAGACTAAATGTCAGATCCTGGACATTACCTGGCAGGAAAAGATCCTCAACTGCACCTTCCTTGAGAGAGCAGGGATCTCTTCCATGTTTACCCATGTTGTCCGAATGGATGACGGTCGCATTCTGAAGGATCTCCTGTATGGCGAGCTTTCACAAGGAATGTGACCAACAGGCAGACCCCACGTTTGCAAAAGAGATCTCAAATAGGGCTGGGACAATAAATTAATGCATCGTGAATCAAGAAATGATTCTGGATTGATTCTGAGATTTTCCGAATGCATCGCCATTCTCTCTCGAATCGATTCTGAGCTTAGTTTTTAACAGAAGATGGCACTACGTGCTTAGAAACAGGCGTACTCTGCTTGCTTCCAATTCCTTACACACACCACTTGAACCTTATATAAAATAATCATTCATAAAGTTCGAAAATGTTGAAGCGAATTACAAGGGTGTTTGCAGTGGGCTGTTTACATTAATCTCACGAAATAAAAGCATTCTGAGGTGCAATTCTCAGACTCAGCCTAATCTCAAGGTCCTCAGAATTAACCCAGACTCTTAGGAAGCGATTGTCTCAGACAGACCTCAGTGGAGACAGGCTGTGCTGAAAGGCCTCTCCAATTTCGAGGAGATCTTTAATCATCAGTCTGATGGAGGAAGACCAGGAGCCAAACTATCCAACCTGCCTCAGAGTTCACCTGCAGGTTTTGCAGCAGAGACTGCCACTCCCAAATTGGACTTTCAAGTCACAACCGATGCTGCACCGGTGACCCTCTTCCGACGTGATCCATGTTTTCCTGAGACTGGCGGATGCCTTACAAATTACTTTTTATTCATAGTGTTTTTTTAAGGTACTCAAAGACACTTATATATTGGTTACACTTACTATGCCATTTTGAACAACATTTCATCCTGAAGCAAAGAACATGAATGATGCCTCAAATCAAATAACTATATTAGCATTCACACCAATGGGTGATAATGTTTTGTTTATTATAAGCTCGCTACAATTTTGTCTTCTGCTGCTTTAAAGGTTAAAACCTTTTTAAGGTCGTGTGGATTCTGATTGGCTGTCAATGTTTTTATCGTTTATCGTCCAACAATATCGTTCATCTTTGTTAATGTTACAGTTGTGGTTTGGACTTCCCTATTTTCATAAAATTAGAATGATTATTAAATCTTTATAGTGATCGTTCTTGGTGTGAACGGCCCTTTACAATTATTAAAATATTATATAATAGTTTTGGTTATTTTAGTCTTGGTTCTCTGTTTGTGTCTTCTGATACACTTTAAAACTATCTAATTGGTTCCTCACCAGCGTTTTTAAAAAGTTGCCAGCCACCGCCAGCATTATTGATCATTCTCACAAAAATTTAATGGCCCAGAATATTTTGTTGTATAAATATCTGAACATGCAAGATATCAAAAAAAAAAAAAAAAAAAAGAACAGAGCCTCTGCTTTTAAACAACAAAAACATTTTATTCTAGCTTCATGCATTTTTTTTTTTATCAACACTTGAATGTTGGTAAGTTAAAAAAAAAGAGCATTTTTAACAAAAAGCTGAGAAAATTGCATTTTTGTGAAAGACTACAGCGTGTACAAGCAGTGCTTCTATCGCTTGTTTCTTTTTTTTTTCTTTTTTTGCCTGTTTAGATCCAGAGATTCTGTACTCTTTCAGAAGATGTGTAATAGTGCCCCCTACCATTGAAAACACGGAAAGCCGGAAAATTCCGTCAATGGCGGGGAAAGAGTCTGTTACCTAATAAAGTCTTTTATCTGAAACAGAATCTTTTATTTAAAAGCCTTTATTTCTGATTTAAAAGTTTTTATTTCTATTTTCTGAGTATTCAGTGAAGGTCAGCCAGAAAAGGCAGGGCCATAGCAAGATAAAAACGCAACCGACTTGGCAATGGGATGGAGGGCTGGTGGTGCTCGCTGAATAGTAAGGTCGCATTGTGACCTATGTGGTCATCGCTGTGTGACTCAAAAAGAAGCTTGACCTTCATTGGCTCTCTCACTCCAGGCTGAAACCTCTATTCTCTGTGTTGCGTATGCCGTGCACATAACGCTTTGCTTCAAAATCTGCCCTTCAGCAGCACCTACTCACCACGACCCAACATCCTCCACAACCATTGGCATGAACGAATGTGCAAAGCCACATCCATACCACTGCCACTACTGTACAATACTTCCTCACTCAATAGTGCTGAGGACTTAAACTCTGGAATAGCCTTCCTGATAATGTTCGGGGCTCAGACTCGCTCACCCAGTTTAAATCTAGATTAAAGACGCATCTCTTTAGCCAAGCATTCACATAATGCATCTCATATCAGATCAATTGCACATGACTATCTTTGCTTAATGTTATGAACAGCAGCTACGCTAATTATCCTCCATTTGCTTTTCTGTTTTATCTCGGGACACCTGTCCCAAGGTGACTAGAAAGTACATCAGCTTCAGTTTGGATCCAGCCTCTTAAGAAGGCCTCAGATGACAACACCTTTGAAAAGACGACGCCAACTCCTGCTAGGACTACAGATGACGCCACATCTGGATCAACATGCACATTCCCAAATTTCTATATATCCTAATTATTGTTAATATGTAATTCATTATTTCCAGGAGCTCATTGCTTCTACCTTCAATTAAACTGCTAACAGTGATTGTAAATTCAATTGCCTAAATTATTACATTGTTAGCTAACTGCATTCTCTAAATTGTAATGTTGACATGCATTCTCTGTAAAGCTGCTTTGAAACGATATGTATCGTGAAAAGTGCTATACAAATAAATGTGAATTGAATTAACTATATTTTTTAGTAGTGTGACAATAGCTTAGCTTTTAATAAGTAGTGGGTAGCTCTACAAAACACTACATGACTGAAAATGACAAATTAAAGTTTAAGTATATTAAAATAGAAAAGTTATTTTAAAGTATAATAATATTTCACATTATTACTGTATTTTTGATCAAATAAATTGGTGAGAATAAGAAGCTTCTTTCAGAAACATACAAAAATCTTACCGACCCCAAACTTTTGTATGCTAGTGTATTTTGTTATATAATTTGCAAAATACTACTGGTCATTTAGTTAAATGAATAGTGTTATCTTAATTTATTTGAAATGTATATAAATTTTCTATTAAAATGATCTATTTCAGCATCTAATGCTGTCACTCTAATTGTTTACTCATTGTAAAACCCAGAAAACTGATTAAATTATAAATGATATCATCTGATAGTTTTGTATTTAAAACAATATTGCCCTCTTAAGTAGCTTCAAAGTATGTAGTTATTTTCTTTGTTTCATTAAAAAGCTTTGCAGTAGTTTAACTACTACTTCACATATGACTGTAAATCTGCATTGTAAAGTTTGCTTTCCAACATAAATTGTTTCTATGCGAATTTCTATTTGTAATTCTCATTTACAGTAACTTACTGTATTTTGACAGTGTTGCTTTTACTTTCATCTTCCATTTCTTTCTTCTTCTGCTTCAGTGGTTAGTGTGGGAAGCATTTCCAGCAGAACATTCACCTGCGGAAGTGCAAGCCTTCTGGCTTTCTGCATGTAGCATGTGCTGCGGTCACAGGCTGGCAGAACATTCACGCCCACACAATGGAAAGAAAACCCTCCAATTGCACCTGTGCTTGCTGGCCTTCCAGTCAATGTCCAACCTAGGCAAACACAACACAACAGTTGTTGTAATGTCCATTATGCTGGAAATGGAAAGTCTAGAGCAGCCGTTCTCAACTGGTGGGTTTTTTGTGAGTACTGCTATTATTGGTATTGGCAAGAATTTGCATCTTTAATATATTTCATATTCTTACTGTTTAGAAAGTTCTTTGATATTTGAACAATGACAAAATTTTGCACACGCTCCTGTTTCTAAACCATTGCTTAGTGGAACCACTATAGAGACTGATATGTGCGGTGGGATTAGTATTATGGGATGGCCAAGACAATGGATGTGAACAGTTGGCAGCTGCCCGGGAACGCCGGCCAAACTCTAATGGTGTCAGTCTTCCAGCATTGTCCTCTTCCTAATGCCCAGCACACTGACCTCACAGTGTCGTGATACTGGCTCCAGCCTGCCTCCACCACTTAGGCCTGGGTCTGCAATGCAGGGGAAGAAAGGGTGGGAGGGCGAAAGGGGTAGAATAAAAAAGCACACAAGTTTCCGTGCACGCAATGATACTATCATGATGCCCAGAGGATCCTTCGACATTTATTGCTGCCTCCACTTTGCAGGCAAATAGTATTATCCTAACATTAAGGACAACCAGCCAAATTACACTTGCAAAATGATACTCTTAAAACTGATCTGAGATCTGTCCTCAGGGGAGAGAGGCAGGCAGTCACCCTTTGCTACTATCAGCATTTATCAAGAGCAACATTATATTAGGTGCTAACTCCTAAACAGCGCATGTTCTCACGGAAAGCTGATTCTAGCAAATCGCTGACTCAATGTGAGGGTGCGTTTTAATGCCCATTTTCCGATAATTCATCATTCTTTGAGCCTCGTGTGTCTGTTTGCAAATGTCTGAGGTGCCTGGGGCACTGTGATAACCTTTGGTTGGGTGGAGTGGGTGAGGAGCAGGGTCAGAATTGATCTAACATAGGGAACATGCATATCACGTTTGGTTAATTTTTTGTTTTGTTTTCATTGCTGAAGTAAGAGTGTTAAATTTCTCCTATTCTTCTGCAATCCAGAATGTCAGCACAGCTGAAAGGTTTGTTTGAGCTGCGCCCTCTACTGTACAGTCATTAATTTGAACAGTCATTTCCTTTAGCCTGAGGCTTATTTAACTTTGGGTGTGAAAGGGCCTTTACATTTGCCAAAAATAGAACTTTTTTTTTTTTTTTTTTGTTATTAAAAAACAAAACAAGCAAGCCCAGCCAAGGTTAGAAAAAGTAACACAAAAGTAATGTAACACATTACTATAAAAAGTAACTCAATTAGTTGCTTCTTGGGAGTAACGTTATATTGTAATGCATTGCTTTTTCTTTTGTTAAAAAAAGCACTTTATATTAGGTGTCTTTAAGTACTATCTACTAACATTTAAATTAATCATTTGATGCAATGCACTTGTGTACATACATGTTTTTACATTGTACTTATTTTTTTTAAAATACCTGCATGTAATTACAGCTGTAATTACATCTATAATTAAACTATTGACCCTTCCCTTACACTTTAACCTACCCTTAAACTTACCCATACCACCAAACCTGTTCTTAACCTTACCCGTATCCCACCTCAATAGCAGCAAAAGTGTTTTGCAAAACAATATAAACACAATAAGTACATTGTAAAGTAAATAGTAGTTAAAGACCCCTAATATAAAGTGTAACCAAACAAGCAAGCCCAGCCAAGTTGAGAAAATTAACGCAAAAATAATGTAACGCATTACCAGAAAAAATAACTCAATTAGTTACTTCTTAGGGAGTAATGTAATATTGTAACTCATTGTTTTTAAAAGTAACTTTCCCCAAGACTGGTGGTAACTTATGCAGGACTTCATTTAGTCCGCTGAAACCCTGCCATTGCAAGCTCACATTGATCTGCCTTCATTCAACAACTGAAGCATATAAACAAATCCCCAGCCTACATTTTTCCCCCCATAAACTGTTTCACTTAGATGTACTGTACGTCACAATACAGAGGAAAATATGTTGTTACTTCCATTTCAACATGACTTTAAAAGCCAAAAAATGAAAATAAAAGCAGAATAACAATATAATGGTCAGTAAAATGGCTTTGGAATAGACAAATAGTCTTCCAAAGCCATTTTGTATGGGTAACAGACTGAAATTGAAGTCACTGATTATTGAAAGTCTGAAAGATCTGCTAGATCTCCTTGGCACGTTCCTGAGAAAAGTAGAGACGAATTCATGAACAATTCATGATCTAAATGATTTGTTCATGAACTGAACGATTGAAATCTTGAATGACTTGTGTTGTGTTTGAACTCGCCCCCTATACCCTCATTCACTATTACCTACAATACCCCACTAATATAGTCCACTTGAAGGACTGAATGAAAACGAGTGAGTGAATTCAGAAACTGGGTGTGCCAGAAGGGCTGCCGCTTTTACATAGTTTGTGCTTGCTGTTTAATAATCAAGCAAACTGGCAGTTCCAGTAGTAAGATGAAAATATTTATCTTGAACTCTGTCATGGAAACTATGTATAAACCTTAATTAAACAATTTAATAATCACATAAAAATTAATTTATACATGTATATTATGCTGCTGCCACATTGGACCAGCGCGGTTTGGAAAATGGATGGATGAATGACTCAGCTGCGGGCGCCATCTTCTGGCGAGACGCAGGAATTCATTTGGTGCGCGACTCTCAGTGCATTATGGTTATTCTCTAGCCGTTGAGCATGCGTCAGTTGTACACTCGTTATTGCGGTGCATTGTGCGATTGAATGAGTGCACTACAAATGGCTGTCTCCTCAAATAGGGAGCGATTTTGGACACTTGGTGTGGTTGCAGTAGTTGACAGCTCATGAGAAGGGAACATTATCAGCAAGTAAAAATGTTCATGTTTTTTCCAACACAAAGCTGTCATTTGCCTTCAAAATACTTGGAATATAGCTCACAACATATTTTCATGATGTATAAATGGCACATTAAATATATACATTTCAAACTGATTGTAACTGGAAACACTATACAAAAAAAAAAATCCTTTTGTGTTCCACAGATTAAAAAAAAGTCTCATGGGTTTGGAACGACATGAGGGTGAGTAAATGACAGGATTTTATTTTTTGGGTGAACTACTTCTGAAATAAAAAGGTTAATTTGTGACAGTGGTGTGGAGAAGTTGAAGGTTAACTGGAGAGACAGGGCACTTAACCTCCTGTAGCCCTGGAGGGCCCAGGTATCGTTTGCTACATGGACTACAGTTCAAGTGTCAGGTTAGATGTAGTGACCTTCTATGTAGACAGCGCGTGGGAGTCTTGAATGACAGGAGAGCAATTATTTCCAAGTCATTTTTTTCCTTAGAAATGGCTACTTCCTTTGTGCAATACTGCTTCTGGCGGTCACTCTGTCATTTTCAGCTACTTCACCTAAAAGCAAAAATGGGCTATGTACAAAATAAGCCTTCATATGCCATTGAAGGTTAACAGTGGTGGGCTATTCCACCAGTGACAATGAAAAGTGTCAGTGACAGTGAAAAGCATTAAAAATGTGATCACCGTTGACAAATACCAAGAAGCAAAGTGAAGTGAGAAATAAACCAATGGCAAAGCTAATCTAGTCTCTGCCTGGGGCACAAGGCTAACAGACAAACTCATAAAGAGTCCTAAAAGCTCTCGAAATGCACTTCTCCTTAATGGCTTCTATCTTAAATTTTGCCCTTCATGCTGCTAAGCCCTGCATTGAGCGTTTGATTGCTTCTATCTGATGTATTATTCACATTATGCTGAAAGAAGGAATACTATCTAAGTTATGTTGATGTGCACCCTTATTATTTGTGTTGAAACCTCAATTTCACACCGCGTGAGGCAGGCATACTGTTGAACGGATGGATTTTAAATTGACTGGATATTTTGTGACTGTTATTTGAAGACAAAGAAGATTTCAGTTACAGTTTATAATGGTGAAACATTGCATGCTTTGTACAACCCATGTTTTTACATTTGCCGCAATTCAACAGTGGAAATTGCCTATAGTAACCTTGGAGTGTGGCGTTCTTGGTTTAGGGTTATGGTGTAAAGACAGATAGTTTGAAAAAGTAAAATGTTATTTTCATTATTTGTTATAATAACATGTATTATTGTTAATAATAATAATAATAATAATAATGTATAATTATTAATTTATTCCACTAATTACCGAATAAAGTACTGTGACAGTACCATGGAATAGTGATTGTATCAGAGGTTAATACCATGATCATTACCAAAAAAAACATGGTAGTATGATATGTTTTGGTTACATGAAATATCACTGTTGGAACTCTGCTTGTCCAGTCAAATTAGGCTACGTTCACACTGCGAGCCTTAATGCTCAATTCCGGGTTTTTCTCAGATCTGATTTTTTTGTATAGCTGTTCACATTGTTGTTTTAAATGTGGCCAATATCAGATTTCCAGTGTGAACAGATCATGGTTCTGAACTGATATGCACGCACAAAAGAACGACACGAACAGGATTGCCAGCTTCTTACCACAAAATCCACTCAATTGCTTCTTAAAACTAATCCAAAACTAGCCCAATCACGTTCCATGGGGTATCCCTGTAAAAATTACTTTCCAGGGGATAAATATCGCATTAGTGCAGTCGCTTCAACCCATGGTAGGGCTGCACGATTAATAAGCGAGTAATTTCTTTGGGATATGCTTGTGGTTGCCAGATGCAAAGAGCTTAAATCCCCCAAATAGAGCTTTTCCCTTAAAAGGATATACTGTCTTCTCGGTGTTTTACTAAATCTGTGCAATCTGGCAACTCTGTGCACGCGCTCCCTCTAAATGCGGAAGAAGTGCTGATGATCTGAAAACAAACGTGCGCTGGAGTTTAGAGATGTCCACAGCGAAATTCTGCTTCAATGAAAGTGTCATACAGCCAGTCTTCACAAGCCAATTGTACTATTTGTGTGACTAAATCTGCCATGATCAAACCTTCAGCGATGAATTTCAACAAATGCAACACGGATCTCCACCTCACTGTTTGCAGAATGCACTTTTGCAACCTGTGTGACACTTCAATCGGGAAAATTAACATAAATTGGAATTATTGGAAATAATATTAGGAGTTTTGCTTTATCTTTTGAAGTTCCCAAAGGTTTTACCAGTTTTCATAATGTTAATCAGTTGAAAATGATATATAGCCAGGGATATTTTTTTTTTATATCAAAGCGCATAGTTCTTCGCTTTACGAATTTGCAGGGCAGTCTGAATCTGTTTTGTCTCATTTTCAAATGAATTGTGTTGCTTTAAAAATCTAATGTGAATACAAAGCGCTCACCAAAACCATGTGTTTTGTATTGATTTACCATCTAACTAAGTTATCATAGTTGGTTAAATGAAGTCGGTGTGCCACCTACAGGCCTTTTTGGTGAAGTGTAGGTTGGTAAAGAACGTGCAAAATGGCCATAAACACATTACCCTTTTTGATAGAATAATCGTGATTAATAATTGTGATTATAATTCTGAGCAAAATAATCATGATTATCAGTTTAACCATTCTCGTGCAGCCCTAACCCACAGAGTTGCAAAACAACCCGTGGCACTAGGGAAAAAGTAACCCAATTCTGCGGGGAAATCACGGACTTGGCAACACACACAGTGCGCTGTCATACGGAAGTAAACACGGAGGGCATTAAAGTAAGCAATTACGCATTTATTTATAGTGTGATCTTCTGTGGAAGCCAGCGAAATTATGCGCAGATGTAATGTAACCCCTCCTGTTAAAACCACCCGGTCTAAGTGGGACTCAAACCCGGGTCCACCGGTATGGGTGTTGTGCGCTCTAAAATGGAGGCTAAAGACCATCTCTAGAGTCAGTTGCTAGAGTGCCTCTTGAGTTTAGGGGAGTGAGGTTTACATGCACAGCTCTTACTGGCCTACAACAGTTACACTCACCCCGTAAACTTCACACCCATCTGGGTCACGGCACCAATGTAACCCCTCCTGGTCAAACCACCAGGTCTAAGCAGGACTCGAACCTGGGTCCGCCGGCATGGGAGTCGGGCGCTCTAACAAGGAGGCTAAAGACTGCAGTCTCTAGCGTCAGTCGCTAGAGCGCCTCTTGAGATCAGGAAAGTGAGGTTTACATACAAAGCTCTTACTGGCCTACGTCTGTTACACTCACCCCCCTAAACCTCACTCCCGTCTGGGTCACGGCACCAATGTAACCCCTCCTGTTCAAACCGCCCACTCTAAGCGGGACTTGAACCCAGGTCCACCGGCATGGGAGTTGGGCGCTCTAACAAGGAGGCTAAAGACTGCAGTCTCTAGCGTCAGTCGCCAGAGCGCCTCTTGAGATCAGGAAAGTGAGGTTTACATGCAACGCTCTTACCGGCCTACATCTGTTACACTCACCCCACTAAACCTCACTCCCATCTGGGTCACGGCACCAATGTAACCCCTCCTGTTCAAACCGCCCACTCTAAGCGGGACTCGAACTCGGGTCCGCCGGCATGGGAGTCGGGCGCTCTAACAAGGTGGCTAAAGACCACAGTCTCTCCACCTACTTCTGTTACACAGGCAATATGAAAAATAAAGACAATGATGTGACAAAAGAGAGCGGAGGTTTGAAACTTTTATGACACGAGCCCTCACATTTTGCTTGTATTATAGAGCTGTCTCTGTAATACTTACGAGTTCTGACACATCACTGCCCTTCTACTGACTACCTTTCACAACTGCCTTGATAATGTTGGGTATGTAAAATCTTTGAATAGACTCCCATGAGCGCAGAATTGTGACGAATGTTGATCTTAAGTGACGTAAAAATCACATGAATTCCGATATGACTGTTCACACTGCGGTCGCATTACAAAACATTTGACCTGTATCGGATTTAGTACCACTTATGGAAGTGGCACAAATCAGAATTGAAAAGATCAGATTCCATGTGGTTTATACTGTTCACACTGTCATGGGGAAAACAGATATGATATCATACCTTGACAAAGGCTACTAGCCGAAACGGTGAATAAACAAGTCTGTATGCTTCAGTGAGTGTGCAGTTGTTTCCCTTTAACTAGAAAACAGACATGAGTCACATGTGAGCAAAAGAATCAGATTTGGGCCACATTTACCTGCAGTGTGAACGTAGCCTTAGTGAACTTGAGCTAACCATTATCTAATTATATTTTTATAATTTTCATTATGGGTATAATTAAGAATGGAAAAAAGTGTTGGAGAATGAGCTTGAATTTGCTGGGTTAGTCACATCTCATCGACAGATAATGTGAACATGTGGTAGACCATATTGAAGGATGTAATCTCCATTATGCTTGTTGCACATATTCCATATGTCCAAAGAGGTACGACATTAAATTATGTGCTGGAGACTCACCTTCCCCCACACCGTTCCACAAATCACTACGTGCTTTTGAAGTGAAAGACATTACATAATTGCAGATGGTTGTCCAGATGGTGATTATGCTCACCTTGAAGATGACCACATGTTTTGTCAAAGCTCACATTGGGCTGCTCTTGTTTCGGTTCACCCCTTCAGAAGTCATTGAGAAGATTTCGCACACAAGCCCATGTAGATTTCACCATTACATTGAGTCTGAACCGCACTGAACTTTTGTACGGCATCAGTTTTGAGCAACATAGCTACACGCTTCATTAATCGCAGTGAGCCTCTGGTGCTGTTGGACTGCAGTGCTGCTTCAGTGCCGTGTGTTTGGAGGAGCTGCTGTGAGTTCAGTCTCCACTCTCATCATTTTTCCTCTCTCTGATTCGTATCATCACATTGATCACTGCATGTACCACATATACGGCGAATGATGGATCCCCACTGCACACGCCCTCTGTGAAAGATGATTCCCCTTCTCTCATCCCTCTCTTTCTTCCGCTGTCGATTCTTCCTTTTCATCTCATCCCTCTTTCATCATCTTTTTCTGGCTGTTGTCTCTTCATCTCATCCCTCTTTTTCTTTCATCTCTTCTTTTTCATGCCATCTCTTTTCTCTGTTGTATTTGTCACCTCATTCCTTTCTTTTCTTCATCTCATCCTCCTTTTGCTTTAATTTTTGTTCCATCTCTTTCTCTTTTGTCTTTCATCTCATCCTTTTAATTATCTTTTTTATTCCCTCTTTCTCTCTGTGATCTCTTCTTCATCTCATCCCTCTTTATCGTTCATCTTTTCTTTTTGTCATCTTGTCATTCTCTTCTCATTTTTCACTGCATCTTTCTCATTTGTCTCATCTATTATTTTTCATGCTCTCTTTTCTCTTTCATCTCTTCCTTTATCTCATCTCTTTCATTCTCCTCTTGTTCATTCTATCTTTTTCTTGTCTTTTTACCATATTCTCTTCATTTTTTGTTCCTTCTTTCATCTCACCTCTTTCTTTCAGATCTTCTTTTTCATGCCATCTCTTTTACTCTCTGTTATCTTTTTTCCATCTCATTTCTCTTTTTTCTCCTTTTATTTTCCATGTCTTTTATCTTAATCTCATCACTATCTCATTTTCTTTTCCATTCTATTTTTCCTCTGTTGGCTGTCATCCAATCCCCATCTTTCACTTTTTCATTGAACTCTTTTTTTCTCCTCTCTGTGTTTTCTCTTTTTCATCTCATCTCCCTTTTCTCTCTCATTCATTCATCTGACTCATTTTTTTCTCTCGGTTGCCAATACTCACCCTGACCTTCACCTGTTTCAAAATAAACTTGTTTGTTGTTACTATTCCTGTGAGTCTGCGTTCCCTGACTTTCCCTGAGTTTTCTTTCTTTCGCTCTTTCTTTCACCTTTTCTCTTGTCTCATTTTATCCCTCTTTTTGTCTCTAACCACCCATAGGAAATAAAAATGAATCTCTTTAATAATATCTTTTCAACCACACTAGAGAGCAATGGAGAGCAAATGGAAAGATGTTTGCGGCTTCTCAGACTTTTCCTCCTGAGAACAAGACCTCAGTAATCTCTTTATATCATTTTCTTTTCTTTACCTTTCTCCTTTGTGTTCCACCTCTTTCTAGCACACACACACACAGTCCTCCATATCCCAATATCTGTATCTCAGTGGCCTTGCTAAGGTGACTCTACCTGCAGTGGCTCTGCCAGGGAGTGTATGAGAGAGTAATTGCCAGGGTTGCCAGGTCCCAGAAAAATTTCCATCCAAAGCTTACGTAAAACCCACCCAAAAGGAATGAAAACTAGACCAATTTCCTCCTGCCCTATCTAATCATGGCTGATAGCTGCGTCATTTCCATAATGTGCCTTAGACTTAAACTCTTTTTATTTTATACTTATACTTGTTTATATGTAGCATGTGCACATTATTTTATCTGTATTTTATTGCTCTTCATTCACTAAATTTGAATTGTTCTTATACTCTTTCTTTGATTTTAATTTAATCATGATACATGATTCATGATACAAAATATAACAATTCACAACAAAACATTGCATTTTTATTTTTTGTCAAAATAAGATGCTGCACGACAGATTGATATTAAAACATGGATGCAAAAATATCTTGGTTGTATGATATTCCTTCCAGACAATGGTAATATTATTATTACTTTGAGCAGTAGGCTACATTTACTACATCATAGTAATATATTTCTTTTAAAATTTCTTCCAAGTTAAAGCAAACCTTTATTTTGGCAGTTTGATGTGAAGATTTTCCAAATGAAACTGAAAATCTCTGAAGTGCCTCAGAGTAGTTCTGGAGATAAAGTTCTGTTCATGTCCTCACATATTGAGAAGACAGATGTTGAAAACACTGTAAGCGTCACATGTGTTTGAGTTTGTGTAGTAGACTACGCCGTTCATTCACACAGAGACACGCAAAACATACAGACTTATAAGCGATGTGCTTTGTTGTCGCGTTCATTTCTGCTGTGTGAAAGCCTTGAAATCTACAGTTGGTGAAACTCCAACGCTATTTTATGAGGTGGCTAATTTCTACGAATTCGTACGATTTGTCTAAACCCCAGTGATGGGTAGGTTTAGGGGCAGGGTTAAGGATAGATCATTCATATGAATTCATACGAATTTGGCAACTCATAAAATACGTACGATTTAGTAAAAAAACATTGGTATGAGTGAGGTCATATGAATTAGCCACCTCGTAAAATATGTACAAACTGCCATGAGATCGGGTTGGAAACTCATGTAATAGTTTGTGGTGACATCAAACTTCCCCCCCAAACCATCTCTCCTTCGTCCTTGGGTTGCCAGGTATCCATTTCAAGGATACTATACATTAGTAAAAGGATCGAATCTCATTTCCTTTGTCTACAGATTAACATTTTGGCAGCCACGGTACATTCTAAAAGTAGCCCAAAAAAATGCAACCCTGTGTAATTTTTCCAGTGACTGCATTTTCAAAATAGCCCAATTCTGCGGGAAAACCGCGACCCTGGCAACTATGATAACTGCACATTCATCCTGTGTCCACATCTGCACATGCGTGTGAACCTGCCGGTTCATTCCCTGCTCGCCCTCCTGCCTTCTGTGCGTCCATATGAGTCAACACAGTGAATGTGCATGAATTTACATGTGTGAAGCCTCACAGGCGTCCTGCAGCGTGTGGCATTATCTGTGATGGAGTGTGTGCGCGCATGTGCACTCACCATGCATCTTCATCAGTCATGCTTAATGCTTCATCTCCGCATTTGTCAGTACTTTGCATCAACATTCCCGAGCCTCCCCTTCCCCTCTCCTCCTCTTGCTCTTCCCTCCCACTCTCCATCGAACCTGCAGCCCACCCTTTTCCACCTTGTCTCTCGCTCTCTCTCTGCATGGCTCACTATCTCTCGCTCTGTCTCACTCACTCATTGATAGTGGAACTCATGTGACCGGAATGCTGATTGGCTCATCACTATTCCAAGGATGAGGTCGTGTTGTGGGATGGAATGGCAATCTGTCTCTCTTTCTATGAACAGAGGGACCACACAGTCAACTCTGGGAGAACAGAATGAGTCTCTCTCTCTGTCGTCTTCTCTTTCAGTCCAGCTGACATATATAGGAGGCAGATAGTGGTGAGCTTGATTACGTTTAATTTAACCTGGATTACTTTTCTTTTTTGGCATGGAGGAGAGTGTGGTAGCCATGCCACTTTTCAAGTTCTCCTCTAGTCATGCAGAAATGGGACATTAGCTAAAACTAACTCCTATTTAAAAAGTTGTTTAAAAGTGGTCCAAGTGAGACAACTTTCCCAACATTAGGAATATAGCTGAACTCTTGGGAAATATGTGAATGATTTGCATTCCAAATAATTATTTGAACAAAGGAAGATTTGTTAATGCACAATCACATGCCAAAGTCTTCCACATTAATCACATTTTTATAAACCATCCAATTAAAGGTGTAATAATCAGAGTAGGACTGTTGCATTGTCAGATCACTACATTATTATCATGGCCAAAAGAATTCATGATAACAACGTTGCGATAGCTATTGAAATGTAAAACATAAATAGCCTAATGCTATCAGCTATGTAACACAAATTCATTTTTAACTTGCTTTTGTGTTTTGTACTTTTTGGCCAATAATTCACACCGAAAACATAAGTGTAAGGAGATGGATTGAGAGTAACCATAACTGTACTAAAGTGTAAAAAAAAAAAGAACTTACTGTTGATCTGCACTTCCTGCAGTGTTTCCTGGAGTGTTTAACACCCCTTCTTTTTATGAAAACCAAAAAACTCCCATACCGGCGAGCTAACCTTTTTCGGATGCAGGTAAAGTACTTTGCTACGCTGCATTGTCGTCTTATTTTTCTGTTCAATGATGGGTTGCAACCAATGTTAAGGTACTGGAGTGCCCACAGTTACTATTGCTGGATTATTTAGGATATTATCATATATGTCATATTTCTTTTTTTGGGTTATCGTCAATATAGTGACAATAATCAGAATATTTAAATGTATAGACAGCATTTCTGCATTTCCCTATTACTGAAGCAAAAGTGCCTTGGCATAAAATTATTTTTATATGGCATGTAGAAAAATTACTAGCATAAAAGACAAACATAAAACATGATTAAAATATGTTGTGCTGCTTAATTTTTGTTGTGAAAACCAGGATTTTTTTGATGAATAGAAAGTTCAAATGAACAACATTTATTTGAAATAGAAATCTTTGGTTACACTTTATTTTAAGGTGTCCGTGTTACAGTGTAATTATATATTTAAGTACAGAATAATAACAATTAACTACATGTACTTACTATAGGGTTAGGATTAGGGTTTGGTTTAGGGTTAGTTGCATGTAATTATGCATAATTTATAGTTATTACTACAGTAACTACATGTAATTTGTGTAAAATAAAGTGTTACCAAATCTTTTTGCACCTGGTCACTTCATGTGTTTACTCTGACTAGATAGATACCCAATTGTAAAAAGACCAAGTGTAAATGCCCTCCGAAACACTTTTGATGTGGATTTAAATCTGATCACTCAAACCTCTTCAGGAGGTGGTTTGAGACAGATGAAACTGGACTAGTGTAAATGCATCTGTTTTTTGAAACTTTTAAATTTTACTCCTCCCAAAATGGTAAAAAAAAATAAATGTGTGAGAGCGTGTTATAGGCTATATGACATGTTATAGCCAGATATGACAGCACTACTGCAACCAGGGTTGCCAGGTTTTAACAACAAAACCTGCCCAATTGCTACTCAAAACTAGCCCAATCGCATTTCAGGGGGTGTCCTCCTTTAAAAATGACATTCTGGGGGTAAAATCCACATTTTTGGCAGGGTTCCATGTTTGGGGGCGCTTCAACCCGCAGACATGAAAAACAACCCATGGCAACAGTAGTTTCCACGGGAAAACCGCAGACTTGGCAACACTGACTGCAACTTCCATCACAGCAGATGAGTAGCTGAGTATTTTGCACGTCTTAAAAACAAATCATCAGTAGACATTACTAGATCATTTTGGACATTTAAGTGCCTCTAAGTTTGTGTTTTTATAAACACAAACCTAAATCAAGGCTCTTTGTGTAAGTGTTTTCTAAATGACGTTTTATTTACTAATACTTCTTGATGGTAATTTGCAGCTGATCTTGCTTTTATGTATTAACAAGCACAGCTGATGATGGGTGACCAAACTGTCCACATTTATTTACTGTATTGTTGTTTTTGTTGTGATGTTAAAATGAATGAAAATGACAGCACCAATCAAGCAGTCTATCAGAGGCTAGTTTAAGGGGATCACATTCATATCTCTGTGTATATGATACTGCTGGCTTGCTGTTCCAAGGGGCTTTTAGGAGTTTGATTGCTCTCCTTGTTTCTTCTTTCCTTTTCTTTGTATAACTATCAGACCCCCAGATATACATAAACCTGTATGATATTTATGCAAAGCCTACTGTCAGCACATGACCCTATAAATTACTTTATGCTTCAATCTGATTCCTGCATTTCCCAGATCTGCACTAAAGAGAGTGAGGTGTTCATACAACAGCCAGTTGTGCGTGTCTGTGAATTTTAAAATCCTCACTAAGTTTTGAATTATGGTCTTGTTTTTTTAGTCATGTGAATGATTTTGCATTTAATTGAGGAATCATAAATCCTACTTCAATTAACTTAAAACGTGTTATGCGCATCTAAAAGCAGAGCTAACACAAATGTAAAGAAGGGTCAGGAAACTTTTTGTTGTTTACTGGGGATGTTTACTGTTACCGTAGTTTCTAATTGATTTCTGTGGAGAAACCGACAAGGCATTTACAGAAGATTTATAATCAGGCATTATATAATCACGTTGGAAAGGTCACGTGTACCGACCCAGTGTTTACAAAGTGAACGTGCAAAGACTAAGTCAAACGCTCTTCACATAACAAGGTAAAACAACAATGTCGGACGATTTTGAAGTATGAGGATAAAATGAGTTTTTCGCCCTACTGCGGTACTTCCGCCTATCACGTGTGACCTTTCCAACGTGATTACGTAATGCCTGGCGCATCGCAGAATTAGTGCAAGACGAGCATTTGTAGTTAAAAAGTATATACATTTTTTTTTTTTTTTAGAAAATGACAGATCGTTTCGCTAGACAAGACCCTTATTCCTTGGCTGGGATCGTGTAGAGCCCTTTGAAGCTGCATTGAAACTGCAATTTGGAACTTCAACCCGTTGTACCCCAGTGAAGTCCACTATATATAGAAAAATCCTGGAATGTTTCCTCAAAAACCTTCATTTCTTTTCAACTGAAGAAAGACATAAGCATTTTGGATGACATGGGGTGAGTAAATTATCAGGAAATTTGAATTCTGAAGTGAACTAATCCTTTAACTCCTGCTTGTTTTAGGGTATTTTGTTCCATGTTCTTTGCCTGTCATTCTCCCTGATTAATGGTAAGTCTATTGTTGGTTTATATGAGAGATTATTCAATAGACAACACTTGCTCACTTGATACAGGTAGTAAAAATCACCAGAAGGGCACTCGGACCTTTCTAATGTAATATTCTAGGGTCAATAATAGTTTGTGAAGGCAGTTAACCTTTCATCTCAATGGCCCTTTTGGCATTTTCGTTTTTCTGCACTTCCGCGCTCCATGTTCCATCCCTCCTTTCTGCTGCTTAAATCTCAGGTGAAAACACAGCCATGCATTACATACATCAATAAGTTCCTGTTGCGAGATCTCATTTCCTGCTGTCACCCGTGCGGACCAATGTCCCAGAATTCCCCCGGCGAGAGTTGACTCTACCAGAACAGAATGGATAGCTCATGCTAATGATAATAAATCAGGTACGTCGTCCAATCAAAACAGTGTCTTGCATCTGTTCGTAGTGTGTTCGGTGTCTTCTCTGAATGCCATCGAGAGTATGCATGATTGTGTGTGCCATAGGAACTTGTGTGGGTGTGTATGTTACAGAAAGTGAGGGAAAATGAGACAGACAAGGGACTCACAATAACCAATTCCCTACAGGGCATCACTCTGAAGCTGAAGGAAGAGCGAGAGAGAAAACCATGTGAGTAAATGCATGTGATTGAATGAGACAGTGCATAAGAGACTCCTGCAGTGATGAGTTTAAAGCCTCTACCTTATGTTCAAATATGATCGAACGCTTTTCATATACAGTAATCTGTTTTAAAATGAGCCAAAAAATATTAATGGGGCAGCTCACCCAATGTCGACATATATTATGATGTTCTTATTAATTCTACTTTTTATTATTATTTTCTCTCCCTGATGTCATTCCAAACCTCTATGCAGCACAAAACAAGATATTTTGAAATATGTTCACGCTGCTCTTTTTTTGTACAACGAAAGCATCATGTGATGCACTGTTAAGCTCCAAAACTGACCAAAAAAAACACTATAAAGAAATCTATATGACTCTGTGCACTACATTACAAGATAGTTTTGTGTGAGGAACAACATGAGGGTGAGTAAATGATGATGATTTAAAATATTTCTTTAATGTATTTGTGTGCATCTATACAAATAGATATTGAATTAATTAATTTAATGAACTGATTAAATTAATTTATTTTGTTTATTTTAAATAAACAATGTTTTTATTAATATGTATTAATTTTAATGTTTTTATTAAATACTATATACGTGCGAACTGAATGGTAATTGAATTCTATATGAATGTTGCTTCAAACCATAAAAACGTACACATCATGACTGACATACTCCTCAGCCGTGGTAAATTCACTGTAACAAAATTGTCTCATGGCTTATTGCCTTAGTATTTATGTATGTGCATGTGTTTGTGCATACATCAATGAAAAGCTGGTATGCACATTCTTGATGTCTTCCAGTCACTGTGTGTGACTGATGTGATTTTCAGGGTAAAGCCGCGATCACACTAAACTTTGAGCTCCATTGACTTCCATTCATACCTTATGCAGTTGTGTGGATAAGTGGAGTAGATGTTAGATTGTATTATTATTATTTTTTATTTTTTTAAATATATTATGATTTTTACAAACATACAGAAAAAAACATATAGATTGTATTATTATTATTATTATTATTTGTGATTTATTGTTTATTAAAAACAGAAGCCCTAGAGCATGACATCATGTCTGGGTTGTTGTGGTGTGAAGTAATTTTGAAAAGGTCCTCAGATTAAGGCTAAAAATACACAATGTAATTAAGGGATAATGGTCATTATTACATACAGTAATAAACCCCAACAGAGTGATTGAGAATATGTACCTGATAATATAATATCTTCTATCATCCTGAAGAGGTTTATTCAGCAGTAACAGCTGCAGAAAATTCAGCTTTGCATCACAGGAATACATTATATTAAAATAGAAAACCGTTATTTTAAATTGCAATAATATTTCAGATTATTTCTGTTTTTACTGTATTTTTGATCAAATAATCAGCCTTGATGAGAATGAGATTTGAACAGTAAAGTTGACATTATATGAAAGCTTGTTTCTGCCACTAAATAAAAAAATTAAAAAGGTAATTGCGACTTTATCTCATAATTCTGACTCTTTTTTTTTCAGAATTGCAAGATATAAACTTTTCTCAGAATCGGGAGTTTATATCTCACAATTCAGACTTTATAACATGGAATTGCAAGTTATAAAGTCAGAATTATGAGATATAAACTCGCAATTCTGAGAAAAAACGTCAGTCTCTTTTCCCTCAAAATTGGACATTACAAAGCGCAATTGCAAGTTTATCTCACAATTCTGACTTTAAAACTCTCAATTCTGACTTTATAACTCCCAATTCTAACTTTAACTCCCAATTCTGACTTTATAACTCCCAATTCTAACTTTAACTCACAATTCTGACTTTAAATCTCGCAATTCTGACTTTATAACCCGCAATTCTGACTTTATATCACGCAATTCTGACTTTATATCACGCAATTCTGACTTTATAACTCACAATTCTGACTTTATAACTCACAATTCTGACTTTATATCTCGCAATTCTGACTTTATAACTCGCAATTCTGACTTTATAACTCACAATTCTGACTTTAAATCTCGCAATTCTGACTTTATAACCCGCAATTCTGACTTTATATCACGCAATTCTGACTTTATATCACGCAATTCTGACTTTATAACTCACAATTCTGACTTTATATCTCGCAATTCTGACTTTATAACTCCCAATTCTAACTTTAACTCACAATTCTGACTTTAAATCTCGCAATTCTGACTTTATATCACGCAATTCTGACTTTATATCTCGCAATTCTGACTTTATAACTCGCAATTCTGACTTTATAACTCGCAATTTTGAGTTTCTCTCAATTCTGAGAATTGTGAGATAAAAAAAAAAAAGTTGGAACTGTGATATAAAAATTACCTTTTTTTTTATTTCATGTCAGAAACAAGCTTCCATAACATTATTATGTGAGTAAAAAGTGATAGACATGAATCCTGAGAGACACTGTTTGCCTGGTGTCCTTTTATTTTTATTGCAATATGAGCTGTAAATATTCAAAGGGAGTTTAACAAATTTACCAGCTTCCTGTAATGTTATTATATAGTCTGTACACAAGTGTGCTAATTTATCATTTTTAGCAAGAATTGTATAGTACTATATGTGGGAATTATCCTTGTCATAAAGTGTGTGTGTGTGTGTTTTGATGGAGGATAAAGCTCAGGAGACTAGTGTGACTGTGATAAATGTACATTTTGATGTTTATTTTACAGTATTTGTGGGAGTGAGAGTAGAAAAATATGAGTTAGAGAGACGAGGAGAGAGAGAAAGATGTGCTTCTGATTGGATTGGGGGCAGCGCTGAAGAGGCACTGAGACACGAGAGAGAGAGAGAACGAGAGAACGGGAGGGCACGAATGCAGTTTACACATTAGCCCAGCTGCCAGAAATTACAGCAAGCTCAATTCTGCCGGACTGGAACAGGGGGGCGTGAAACGGGAGGATGGCAAGGACGCAGAAAATGAAGAGAACCCACCATTGCATTCTCTTGGGAAATGATCTGTGGTGAATAAACAGAAACCGCAGAAGAGGCTGAGGAAGAGAGAGACAGAACAGGGGAACAGAGGAGGAGGGGGGGAGCCTATAGCGTCCTCTGAGGTAGCGCCTGTGGAGCCTGCTCATGCCGCTGCGTGCATGTGTGTGTGTGAGTGCATTCATGCTGACATGTTGATTTATAGCTGCATGTGTAATTCTCTAAGACTCCGATTAGTGAGTCATTTTTGCATGTATGCATATGACCGGGACTGATGCGGGGAGCCATTCGGACACTTAAGCTCATTTGATATTTTGGTCTGATCTTATTCATTTTTGCACACATTCATATCAGTCCTTTTGGCATTCTTTTGAGGTTTGTCTGTCTTTCTCTCTCTGCCAGCGCAGTAGACTTCCGACACCGTCTCAACTGAAGGAAAAGAGCCATGGGTGAGTGTGTCTTGCTTTTCTCGTTTGTTCTTAATCCCTCTTTTTTTTTTTTTTTTTTTGCATGATGCACTGAGTTGCCTGCAATCATTTTCCTCACCCCCTTTTTTTTCCATATGCCCTTTCTGTTGTCCATGAGCCATTTTATCCCCTTTCATCGTCTCCTCCTACTCTTTCTTTCATTCTTTCTCTCATCTGTCACGGTCCCCCTTCCACTCTCCCCATCGGTCCCCATCTGCCCATCCCTCAACAGCCATTAACAACTGTCTGTGTCACAGGAGCGCTCAACCTAAACCAATGCGCTCAGGTCAAACACATCCTTCACACATGCTTCTCACAAACACACACGCAGTACTCGTATATCGTCACGGCCGTATATGCGTCTGCCGGTGAACTCTGCTTGTATTTCATGGGTGAGGCAGGGAGCGTGCAGATTGATGGTGATTGTGACAGCTTACCTACGATGCTGTGCTTTTGCTGGCTATGCTACCACTGCCTCTGAGTGTGTGTGTGTGTGAAGGTTATTTAACTTAAGCACCTGAGAGGAAGGGAAGCATACAACCACATATAAAAACGCTAATTTTGGATAAAGCAGCTATTATTTTATGGTGTACACACTTGTAGACAAGAAAAATCTCTTTAATATTCTCAGTAGTTTCTCCTAGACAGTGTAGAGACTAAATGCAGATCAAATAGAGAGATTTTTCTCCTGAGGAAGCGACCCAAGTAACCTCATGTCGTCTCTAGAGTTTCACAAGAGATGTCATATTCTGAGTCCGATATCTCAGTATGAAATCAAATATTTCTCATCAAATTCTAGTTATGCTAGCCACATTAATTAAATAGCTGTATATTCTTAATGTATGTCAATTATTCTCTTTTGTATCCGTTTTTATGTCTCCAAGTTATCTGTGACCTCCCATTAAACTCCTGAGTGATGAAAGAGCAACCACTGAGCAATAAAATTCCCTGTCAGCTGCTAGTCTACAATAATATGAGGATCTCCCACCTCTTGACAATGCAGATATAAGCTCAACCTTTCCTAAACAATTGTGAAAGTGCAAAAGATAGCAAAAATATAAAGCAGCGATGATGAGAAAGGCGATATAACAGAAGCCGCCTTATCGCCTGCGTGACGCGATTCATAAATTACCGTGAAATAGAGTTGTGTGATATCAGAGTGAAATACCGTTGTTTTCTCTACCTCTGTGTAACTGAGATGATGCAAAGCATTGGATTTATCAGGGAAATCTTCATAGTTGTAAATCCTTTTCAGACCCGCTATCTCAGACAGAAAGGGGCAGGAATAGAGGATGACAAAGCAGACCGAATTATGTTTCACTGTACCAAATGCAAGAAGTGCAAGAGAAAAAACGAATCTCGTTTTTAACCTCTCACCTTCGCTTGGTTTCTTGGCACGATGCTCTGACTCGCTCGCGGAAGCATTAGATCACACAGAGAAAAGTACAGAATGTGATCTCGGCACCCTTTGCTGAAGTCTTTGTTAATATGTGTGTCGAAGGTACAGAGTTTGATGTCTGCAAGGGCTCAGACCTATTGATTTAACATGACGGCTTTTAAAATGGAGTAATAGGCTTTTGAGTAGGCAAAACGGATCCGTTTGGCTCCATGCACGATTAGATAATAATGAACAGTGCCTTTATTTACCTGTGACATGGCATATTTTTCAAGGACAAATGCTGACATGCATTTGAAAAGGGAACGTTTTCCCTAGAGAGTCAAATTTCCTTATGTAAAACACATTAGCACAACTGTCACACAGAAACCAGGAAAACAGATCCTAAAATCAAGTCTAAAAATATTTGTAAAAGTAATACTTTATATTAGCCAAACAAACCAAAAATCATGGCCTTTACATTCCTAACCCAATACCAATTATATTGGTTTAAATGAGTCAAAACAAATCAAATTTGACTAGAGAGCCAAAGCATAATGTATTTGAATGGCTTAATGTGTTTACAGCGTTAAGCACTCAATTCTCATGCCATGATGTAAAAAGCATCAGCTTGTGAGTGTTCATGTTTAAAAGCACAGTAGATTGGTAGATTGACAGATTTAGAAACATGGCAGCCACTTGACCAGCTTCCCCTCTCTCTTTATTCCAGCTACGGCTAACAGGCTTACGTAACGTTCAAGCACACAAGGAGCCAGTGTTTCACTAATATTTATCACAGAACATTTTATATACGGTCCCTCGTAACACCACTTCACTCTGAAAATATAATCACAGAGATTGTTCTCTGCTTAAAGCAGTTGCATTGGCTTTTCACTTTATCTGAAGGACAATTGGCTGTAATTGCTTTTTATATAGTAAAAACTGTGCTTGAAGCTTGTATGTTGGATAAGAGGTAAGATTGGGTTGAAATATTAGTTCAGCGACAGAAGAACTAAAAAAAAAAGAGTGAGAATGCTGGAAGGAAAGGACTTGGGAAAGGTATTGGAAGGGAGAATGTCAATGCAAGGACACCATAGAGTAAGAGGTATGAGATTGCACTAATAAAATGAGCAAGTAATGGAAAAAGACCATTCCGCCCCACTCTACATCCCTGGCATTACATCATTATGTCTTTTCCTACTTTAATTATATGTTCCTAATTGTCTGTTCCTCCGGCTCCAGGCTGTTTCCTGCTCTGTAAAGGCCAATTTCTCCACCCTTGATGCGTCTTACCGCTCCTGCCTGCTGACAGCAAGTTCTTCTTCCATACATCCCCAGACGCTCTCAGAATGCACCTACTTTCCTGCCAGCAAAAGCGCAGTGACAGGAGCGCAGAGACTTGAGGATATCTGCCATTAAAAAGTCGGCTGAAGAAGTAGGACCGAAAAGAAAGAACAAATCCTTGATTAGGATTTTTTTTAAATCACTTGACGTTTACTACTCCAAAACCATCTAGCGCTTTAAGTCGGAATGGAACCCTGAGGGGCCAAAGGAATAAGTGTCATCCAATCACACCAAGATCCTTTGATTTCATATCGCGCAGAGAGGATCCTAAGCGATACCATTCAACGGGAGATAATTGAACTTCCTGCCTAGCAGGCAGCTGAAAATGGAGAACTAGAGAGGTTCAAGTGGTTTTCTGGGGGATACGTTCAAGAACCCCACCACTTAGGATAAGATTGGAGGCCGGCTCTGACGGCGATCTTCTACCGATCTATGGTGTTTGGTGTTTGCTTTTTTCCTCCCCTGTTTGTCCAGTTCTGAGAAGGGAAAACGGATTTGGGAATTGTTTTGTGCTAGACCTCAGTCAGACTTCAACTTTTAGACTCACATTCAACAGTTTTACTGTGTAGGTCTAGAAAAGAAAGAAAAATCACAAGAAAGAGTGATCAGATGGTGTGCCTTGGATTAACAAGGCTGTTCACCTGCAATCTGGGGCAAACAAAGAACATTTTATCACATGGCTTTTATTTCAATATTTAGATTCAGGTAAACTGAAAGACAGAAGGAGAACAAGACCAAAGAAAGCGAAAAGGGGAGGGAGGGGGCCAGATGCCACAGATCGTCGCTAACTCCTACCTTTTGATAAGTTAAGATTCTTTTTCCATTTTCGCCTTCTTTTCATCTGGAAAATTAGATTTTTTTTGTTCTTTTTTTTTTTGAGATGACCCTTAAGACTGTAAGGGAGATTGTAACACATTGCAGTGACTGAGATAGGGTGGGGGAAAAAAGGAGGGAGAAGCTTTTTTTCCCTAGCTGAAACAGAATGTTCTGTTGCCTTCTCATTTTTGCAGTTTTAGGTATTTATCTTGTCACTCCATCTCCGTTTTCATCCCCCTCTTCATGCCTCTGGGAGAGCAAAGGAGGGAATTGAGTTATTTCATCTCTGCTGGATTTTTTTTTTATTTGCCTTCCCGACTGATTTTTCTTCTATACTCCTGTTTACCCCAGACAAAATGCTGTTGTATCTCAAGTCAAAATCAGGAACCTGATAGTGTTCGGCAAAAGATTCCACAAGGAGAGCCAGGCAACGAGAACAAGAGACGGAAATCTTCTGAAGCCTAACCTCCGATCTTAAAAAAGCGTGAGATCTTCTTTCGCCCTCCCCTCTCCACCATCCCCTTTCCCATCCAGTTTCAGAGGTGTCCTCGGATATTCCTTCCTCTTTTCCCCGGAATCTGTCAGCATTCCCAACGGGACGCAGCCAGCTTGTATCCGTGCCAATCCTTTGATATTAGCTCCCGGTGTCGTCTGCTTCATTCTGTGAGTAGATCGTGCTCTCTCCTCCTGTCTGTGCGAGTGTGTGCAGTCATGTGTGCGTGTGTGTATTTGACTTTGGCTCCATATGGTGTTCAATCCCCTGTGTAGCTGTGCTTATCTATCATCTGTTTATGTGTGTATGTCTGGGTGGGTGTTTGACTTGAATGTGTACGCTACGCGAACATAAAAATGAGTCAAGGTTAATGGCACAGGCTTCTGTGCTGGGCATAGTGCATAGCTTGTTTTCCGTAATGGACAAATATATGTTCTGCTGCAGATACAGCGTGTTTGTAGAGGCACGTATGTAGCAGGTGTCACAAGCGTAATGTTCTCGTGTGCATGTACCTTGTAAGCTATAGGGTGACATAAGACCATGATTAGTTTTCGGAGGTTGTGCGCTAATGAATGCAAATTGATGTAGATACGCTCAATAGAAGATAAAAAGCATTTTGTGGCATGTCTTTTTAAAACAAGCACAGTAGAGTGGCATATTTATTCTCTGCCAGTCAAAACTGCACTAATGCATGTGTCTTCGGCGTGAAGTTTTTGTACAATGGAGAGGTTCATGGAGTAAGCTGTGACAATAGCTATTCGTAATAAATGTGACTGACAATGCTGTTGCGGTGAGAGATGATTGTGTTTTTTTTCCTGCTTTGCCCCCCAGATTGAACAGCTGTGGTCTCTGTCTCTTCTCTCAGCCTTTTTTCCATCACTTGCTCAATCAGTGTCTGGACCTCACTTGGGGCCGGCCAATAATTGAAAAGCTATATTGATATTCTGCTCTGGGGAGATGGAGGGGAAAAAATAGACTTTTATTTACAGTTAATTGCATGGAATGGGATACAAAAAAAGTGCTTGTGAAACATTGGGTTGGAGCATCCTGTCCGGTTAATTGTTTCAAAGCTGTTAGCTGGGCTTGAGAATGACTAGAAGGTTTTGTGGTTTACTGTGGGCTGACCATGACTTGTTGCCTGGTTGGTAATAAGCTTTGGGGAGATGAAAAATGATGCTGACAGGACAACAATCTGGACAAAAATGGGGGTTTTGTGTGATGGGCCACCGTTAAAAGAGGATGTACATCTCAAATGACAATTGAACTGACAAATGTTGAAAAGGAAACAATAGAGGAGGTGTTTCTTTTGAAGAATTCGTTTTAGGCAAGGGCTTGAGTGATTAAATTACCACAAACATTGTTCTTAATCATTTAAAAGGGCAGTTTTGTTCCTACAGCAATGTAGTTTGTAAATGTCCAGCTTTGTAAATGTCTTTATACTCATGTGCTTTCTGTGGAATGACACCTGTTGGCTGCCTCCTGTTGAAAGTCTGTGGTTGCTAAAGGTATTGCTAGTCTCAGTCAGATTGGGCCCTTTCCCAAAATGCCATGTGTTCCTATTTGTAGTCCTGGCACTGCACAGGTCAGTAGCTGCCATACTGGTCAACATCTGTTGCACTCTTGATCATAGCACGTCCAGGTTATATTGCTTGTGAATTGCAGGTTCATATTTTGCTTATTCATTCCAGAAAACTCTCGCAGGGAACTCTTCATTACAAAAGAAGACATTACAACACATACAGATTGCAATACGGATCATAACATCTGCTCAGACAGATTTGGAATTTCTGCTGTTCTGCCTACAAAAAGGTGAAAGCCTTAGAATAAGAATGATCTATTATTTGTACTTCACTAGGTTTAGTCATTCAGTAGCATGGCGAACAAGTATATTAAATCTATTTTGTTGACCACATATGCTAACTATCTTGATAACTAGCTGGTGTATATATCAGGGTTTCCATGTTAGAAAAATTAATTTCCATGACATTACCAGTCATCTGTGATTTATAGATTTTTTTCATTTTATACAAATTATACTCTCAAACAACAATTTATAGCCACTAAAAATTCATCATAAATTAAAAAATCTATTAAAATGTTTTTAAACTTTTTTTAAGCTATATCCAGCAAAGTAAACCGTCAGATTGAAGGGTGATTCTAACAAAACTGTATTTTCTGCAAGCTTTTTTCAAAGTAAATTTAGGTGTCTTTCGTAAAAAGGACACTTGGAGACTCGAAAAGGACACCTAATAACCAAATGATATAAGTCCATATAATTGATAAATGTATGTACACCAAAGCACCCATGAAAAAAATATACAGAAAAAAAAACTTTCTTAGAATTATTAGTGTATAGTATGTGTACAGTGCAACAGCAAAGAGCTTTTTTACCTTTCAGTCAAGTCAAATTGCAATACCGAACAGGACCACATAGAGATGCCAAATTAACTACTAACCAGGGGTGCCCAATCCCGTTCCTGGAGATCTGCCTACCTGCAGAGTTCAGATTCAACCCTGATCCAACCTGTCTGTGATTATCAAGTGCTCCTGAAGATCCTAATTAACTGGTTCAGTTGTGTTTGATCAGGGTTGGAGCTGAACTTTGCAGGAAGGTAGATCTCAAGGAACAGGATTAGGTACCCTGCCCTAAACCAACTGCTTTGACCTGACTGCATATAATTACTACAGTACATGGATCCATTCAGAATTACTAAACACAGCAACATACACATGACAAATCAAAACATTATCCTGAATGTGTGTGGAAACAACGTAAATGTACTGAAATGTGTCTGTGCATAAATACAATGTGCGATCAGTGCATCGAGAGTGCACGTACATGGACTCACTTACTGTATGATTCCTATAAGTCACAGAAATTGTCTTTACCTTTATTGCAATCCTCTGGTATGCTGGTTTTGCTTTATCCAGCTGAGAAACGTAGTTTGCGTATCATCTAGCCATACAGCGGTGTTCTGTTCAGTCTGTATTTCACACAGCACGATGTGTGAGGGCTTGCGCTCTGAAACACACACTGGAATTAATAATTCACTGAAAACATAACACGAGTCTCTGTTCTATCTGCCATCTCTGATGTAATGGTCCAAAAAGGTACTAAAGATATTGCTAAAATAGTCCACGTGACTGCAGTGGTTCAACCTTCATTTTATGAAGGGACGAGAATACTTTTTGTGCAAAAACAAAACGAAAATAACGACTTCATTCAACAATTTCTTCTCTTTAGTGTCATTCTCCTATGCTGTTTATGTTCAACGCTTCCAGGTTCTACATCAGAACGCTGACTTATTATTGACCAGCTCCTGCGTCAGCATTACACGTATGCGTCGTGAGGCTCACGTGAACAAAAATTTTGCGGTGGTCCCACATTCAGGTGATTTTCATCCTCCTGTCAAAATGATCACATAGTCTTCCTTGACCAGCCACAGCACTTCACATTCTGCATGGTAGTGGTCTCATGGTGCTTTGAAATAATTCTGTGGACATTGTGACCATTCACATCCTGCACAATAGAAATATCCAAAACTGATTGACCAGATTTAGCCATTTTAACAATATCCTCCTTGGTTGCAGAGGACAGCCATTTAGCCATTTTTAGAAAAAAAAACACAAAATAACATCTAACAATGTAGCTAATACTTCCCACATAGTGATTTATTGAATTATAGCTGGAAATAATAAGTGCAAGCATGTTATGACCACTTGGCCAAAAATGATGTCCGCATAATTAGGTATGTTTCATTACGTCATGACAAATGATACAATTAGGACTTGGAACGCATACATTAGTTTTACACTACAGGCACAACTTCACAACATGCATACAACATTAATAATACATTTTAATAAAGTGCAATGAAGCCAACTTTCCTTGGTCTGACATCACTTTTGGCCATATATATATATATATAGACGTGCGATATATCAGCATGGCTGTTATTTGGCTGCAGGCACCAGGCCGCAGGTTCAATTATTTTTGAACTAGCAATGAAGGAATGCTGAGTTGCTTTATTGAAACTTATTGTATTATGTAGAGTATTATGAGCAGGGGTTAAATTGGGCCGGGGTCATCCAGGGCTGAGCCCCGGCACATAGGCTTATCAGGGCTCGACATTAACGCCTAATTTTTTGAAGGGGCAAGAGAAAGAGAGTTTTACTTGTCCTGATTAAAACATCAATAACAAAAATAGCTAGGAAATCACCAAAACGCAAGCATGACTCCATTACATTTAGTGTAAGTGGCGATTGATAATGGATAATAATAATATATAATGTATAATGTACTGACAGTAACAAGGTTGCACTGTTGAGGCTCACGCAGCCTCTCGAGGAGAAATCGAAACAAATAAGTGCAGCACAAAGAAAACATGCTGCTGTAAAAATTCAAAATGTGGAGGTTTTTTTATATTTATAACATATGATACAGTTACGTAACATCACACAACCAAGAGTGCTGTTTTCCGCGTTATTGGAATCACGATTGAAAATGTGACACTACTTTTATACATTCAATAATAAGTTAATTAAGTAAATTCAATACAAGTTAATAAAGTCACTTACATTTTAGACGCATTACTGACTGTTTTTGTTCTATTTCAGCAGCGAAAATAGTTCCAAACAAAGATCACAGCAGAACCATAGGGCATCTCTCACAGCGACACTCTGCGTTTTATTACTGAATGATTCAGCGTTTTGAATGAATCGGTTGAGTCAAAGGTTCAGTGGCCCATTCCAAAACACCTGCCTCATTCTTGAATGAATCAGCCGTTTGAACGAATCTTTTGAATGAATGACTAGGACAGTCACTTGCCGCCAGTAGGTTCAGTTTCATGTTTAAATTTTCCCAACATTTCTTATTTGTATATTCAAAAATATTTAATGAAATATCATAACATTATTTAATGCAGTTGTAATTTTTCAGTGTAAATTATTTAATTTGATTCGTAACAGTCCTGCTTTATTTTTCTTATTGAATTTATTGATCAAATGTAAAAAATTTGAAATAAAAGATGAAGCATGTAATAAGATTAGGGGAAAAAATGCCCTTAGGGTAAATATCACAAATATGCAGATATAAATATGCAAAAGCTGATGGAACACTGTTGAGAATATAGCTTCATAATAAACTATATTTACACCAAAAAGAATCCAATTTTTTCCAGTCAATCAACTTTTTTGCTCGGACAAGTGACCAATTTACTTGTCCAAAGGACAAAGCACACGACAAGGCGACATAACAAATCCCAATTTAACCCCTGATTATGAGAGAGATCGACTAAGTGAGTGCATTTCCTGCATCTAGTTGATATTCTTCAGGTCAATCTTATAATCATAATCACAAAATCAGTTTGAATGTCAGCTGAGGAAAGCAATATCTTTGTCTTTATCCTTTTAATAGTTAAGGGGATTTCTCATGACAGCGCTAGTCAGTGGATTTGTAAGTTGCGCAATGTTCACAATCTTGTATCAGTCCCTTTCAATATAAAAGTCTTTGCTACTGACTGATAAAGACAGTCTGTGCTGCCATCTAATGGAACAAGTAATAAATTAAAAAGACCAAAGATTGCCCGTTTGATATTCCAAAAAGTGAATTATACTCCATGTTTAAACTAGTGCTGTCAAAATTAGCGCGTTAACGTATGTGATTAATTTTTTCAGTTTAATATGTTAAAAATATGTAACGGAATTAACGCAGCATCCATTTTTTTCTGTCATAATTTGGCTAGCATTACATTATATGATCACGCTCTTATGCAGATGATTTTAACCCATTCAAGCGGCACAAGAAAAACGAGAACGTACTGTCTGTGAATGTCATGAACTTATTAAACAACAACACAGAATTATGCCAAAATGCCCATTTTGTTGAGTATCCTCATAAGACCAGTCTTAAATGAATTCATTTTAAAAAACTCCAATGTTTTAATCGTAAACAATTACAGAAAAAATATGCGATCAATTAGTTAATTATTTTTAATCGACTGACTGCACTAGTTTAAACACTATCTACATAACAGCCAGTTGCAAATTTCTGAAGTACTGGCCGAGATAAAGCTGTTCTCAGCAGGTACATGAGCGCTGAATGGCCGCTGACGGCCTGGAGCTTACATCTCTGAAAACATCTAAAACCAGTGGTCGGAAACAGTCCTGGAAACAACAATAATATCTGCCCCCTGCCCGCAGCCACATTATTTTGATAGCGGCTGGTTCTGAAATAGATCTTTGTCTCGTGGTACCGTCTAATATTATCACTGTGTCTACACCAGACACGACTTTTTTCGTGTCACGTTGCGCCACAACAGCTAAAAGCTGTACTGAACTTGACAAACCGACCGTTGCAAAGCACTTGGACTACGTCAGAAATAGAACAGGGAATCCGTTTACTGTTGGGAATCTGTTGTGGCGTGTTGCGCCACATCCAGTGTAGACAATATCACTGATTATAATCGGTTCAATTATATTTTGATGCGTTGCATTTATGTATATAAAAGTCACATATTTGAGGTCTAAATAACTACATGCTCACCAAAAAAAACCTACAAAATTAAAACTACATTCCAAGACACAGCAACAGTAGTATTTGTAAAATGATGATGTTTGCTCGTCCACCATGACACTGGCTGTCAGAGAAATGCTGCAAGCGGAGTGATACAAATGGTGAAATGGTTCCTGTGGTGATACTGGTAGAATATCGCATCATTGGAAAGATGTCTTAACCAATCAGAATCGAGAACCAGAATGAACTGTTGTGCGTGTGTATGTATATATACATAAATTATTAATTTTTCTGGAAATCAGAATGATTTTTTTTTTATTTCTCTGATACTAATATGGTTTTTTATGCCTATGGAAACCCTGACATTCAAACAGCTACCAACAGTGACACTGGACAAATACATCTGTCATCTGTAGCTTTGTGGGGCTTTTTGGTCAGGTATTCTGGTATTGTTGAAGCAAAGCTTAGTCAACAGTGTTCAACTGAACGAGACATTTTTTTCTGTCCTCTCCCATCTCCATTTGCCTTTGCAGCCACCATTCCTTCTATTCTTCAAGTCTCTTTTTCTGTCTGGCTTTTTCTTCCAGTCCATGTAGAATTCAGGGGTCAGAAATACATATATTCTTGCTGTGGTCACAGACTGTGCCACAGAGAGATGAGAGGGAGAGAAAGAGGGAGGACCAGTGCTTGAGAGCTAATCCATCACTGTAGTCAGTGCCGGGTCCCCTTGCGTTTATATGAATGAGAGGGAGAGCACACAGACACCGTATGAAACAATGCTGTCCAAATACTAAAGCCCTGCTTTAATAAGCTTTGCCTGCACCTCCTGGATTTGTTACAATAGCGATTATAATATAACATAGAAAAAATTCATATTATAACCAGCAGGCACAGCAGATTCCACCATAGTCATTGCCTGTGTTGCATAGCGTGTACATGAATGTAGGGGCAGAGGCATCAAGATAGGGGTGTGATCCTTTTGAGCAGAAGTGTGTTTGTTTTGGTGATTTCAAATATCAACAACGTTTACCAGAAATCGCTTACTGCACCTTTCAAAAGCAGCTTATTATCTAGCGACAGTAAAAATAGTTCTATCAATCAGTTGTCAAAACTTGTCCGTGGAAAAAAAAGTCAGTGTCCAAACACGGAAAATGTGTTTCAGACATTACACTCTTAAACAGCTGCATTTATCGCTACCGAAATATTTTAAAACTATAGAAATGTCATAACTTTTCCATTTTCTTTTATAGTTGTATATATATATATATATATATATATATTATTTTAAGTTTCAGTCCATGTAGAATTCAGTTATTAATTAAAAAATACATATATATATATATATATATAGGTTTTAATGAATCCTGCTCTGCTGGAACTAAAAACTGTATAACAAAAATATATGCTTCAATCCTAATTATTATATATCTTATTGATGGCAATGAATTTCTTGTCATGATATACTCCAATCTTCTTTTTACTTGAACTTGTTCGAGATGTTGCCTTGTTGGTGCTGTGTTTATAGCATAAAGCAGTAGTTTTCAAACACTGCCAAAGCCCTATGTAGCATTTGAAGTAAGCATGAATAACTTTTATTAAGTTAGATTTTCATTCTTGTTTAGATGATTCAGGAGACCCTCAGATATTACAGGGCTTTTAATACATCTTAGTGTGAGCTGACCTGACCTCTTTCTCTGTACATCCTCTTATTGGCGCAAATCTTTTATACCTTCTGCCTAGTTCCCCTGCAGGTTGAGTTACCAGTTGTCCAAAGTCAACAGGTCTAGACTCAAACTGATTGATTAAAAACTGTTATTGATTAAAAAAGGCACTTCTATAGATTTTCTCCTGACCTTGTCAGGTCTTGGTCTTCATATCTATATTTAGACCCATACATGAATCTCTACCGCTATCCGAGCCTTCACTTTTCCTCAAATAGCTCAGAGCTAGCATGAATCTTGTTCTTGGCAGTTTTTGGTCTGGTGAATGTACATGTATTTTTCTACAGGACAGGCACTAAGGGCCATCTCATTCACTGTGAGGCGGGATGACTCCTGGCTTTAATTACACCCACAGTTCCCAAGGCTAAGGACAGCCAATCACAGGTTCATCAAAACCGGCCTTGGAGCGCAATTCATCTCCATGTGTGGAAAGCAGATGGGGGAAGGAAAATAGAGGCCTTTTGGGATGAGCAGCACAAAAAATCAATATGTGCTGTCTAATGTATACACAAGCAGGGAGACCAACCCCACCTACCCAGAGGCTTAAGTTTTAGATCAAAGAACCTAAAGAGACAAATCTTTGCTGCTGCTGGTTGAGAGTAAGGCTGAGAAAAACAATGATGTCAAAGAAAGTTTAGCATATGGATTAACTTATTAAACTACCATTATGGGAGTATGCCACTATTCCAAGCTAATTAGATATTTTTATGATGCAAAGATCACAAATTGCCTAAATGACTAATGTGACTAATTGGTATTATGGAAGCATGTGTAATTAGGCTGGTTTTAGGCTGAACACAAGGACTGCAACCAAATGGAAAAATATGCTGGGGTCTCTAGAGGCAGTTTGAAAAGTTTGACTATTCTTAACTTGCTAGACCATCTCAAATGCAATGCTTATGGCAATTATGTCTGTCTGAATGTGCATGGCGTTTTCGAGAACGTTTTACTGTGCGCAGCTAAAAACCACACAGTCATCATGCTAATTAAAGCACTGCTGCTGTCAAAACTAAGAACTATATCAGAGCAAAAGATGTATGCTTTGCCTGCTTAAATCATGCTTTCATAATTTTTTATACACTACATTAGATATTAACAGCATCCTTCAGGTAAATGAGCTTCTGCATTGATGTTTGGCATTTAGTTGCGCATACATTCTTAATGCCTGTGAAATGAAGTTTAGCATACAATCTAAACAATTGGCCTATAAACTACCTAATGGAAATAATTTGCTGTTAAAACCTGCAGGGAATCTAATCCTATTATAAGACTGTTAGGGTATTCTATACATATACAATTCCACCCGCCTAAGCATGTTTGGTGGACAATGTCATCATCGCTCCACCACAGAGGAAAGAACCTCATTATAAAACATCATGATGGGTCATTTCACATCTATCAGCAATTTTCTAGTGTAAATGAATGCCTTCGGTGGGAGACGCACACAATATTTCTGGTCTTCGATCATTATAAAGTATACCATGTGCACTTTAATATTAGCACTTTTTCCATATTATGTCTTTGTGAAATAAGGCTTACATTATTTTAATTAACCTTCTGCTTACATTACATAACTTAAGCTTCTCCTCATTATAAACCCATTTCTATACGTGGCATCCATTAGAGGGCCTTTTGCGCACATATATATTGAAAGCGCCTGCTGTTTTCCAGCACAGACATACAGATATAAAGGGATTGGCTCCTCCCTAGTGACACCAGAGTAATTTGGGACGCAGACCTGAAGGATGAGGGATTCAGACCCGAGTCCTCCTGGATGGTAGTCCCTGGGGCCCCCATCTCATCCTCTGTCTCAGCCACCTCAGGTTTCCCTTGTGTATTTGTACAATTTGAAAAATATAACAGGGATTGCTAGTTAATCTTTTGTTTCATATTTTCTCATCTCCAGCTTTAGACTCATAAAGTAGAGCGTGCTCTGACAGCCCGCGGCACGCAGCTCTAATCTGGGGAGGTTATTCCAAGGATGCTCAGTACCAAGCAAATTTCCCAGTGGTCGCAGACCTCTTTAAGCCGGGGCCTGGCGGAGCCATGATGGCACCCAATCAAAATGCATCGATCCGCTGTCAGCTTGAGGTATGAGTTGGAAAATAAGTAGAAGCACAGGCCTGGGCGCAGATTTAGCTTTGCTTCGGACTTAAGGAAGGCATGATTGAAAACCAGAGAGACTGTTCTCAGATCAGGGAAAAAGGGCAGCCTTCAGCAGGGGACTTTAAGTGCCTCCTCTCTTAACTTTATAGACTATCTACTGTACAACAACAATGGTACTTTAGAAAGATAGTAAGGTAAGTATGTTTACATACAGACAAAAAGAAACTCCTACTCCTATGTGAAATCAAAATGTCAGTACACTGACAGTGCTTTAATGTAATCGTGCTCTTTAAGAGCTTTGACTAAAAAGGTCTGTCTGCAGTGTAGAAATGTTACACCATGACATCTCTTTGAATATGATCTCTCTGTTCAAGAATGTTTTTATAGCTTAAATCAATGTTGTAATTGTACGACAGTCTTTTTCTATAATTTTGCTGACAATAAATGCATTCACTACTGTTCAAGTTTGGTGTTGATAAGATTTTTACATATTTTTGAAAGAAGTCTCTTATGCTCACCATATTTTTAATTAAAAATACAGAAAAAAACAATAATATTGTGAAATATTATTCCAGTTGAGGTAAAGCTGAATTTTCAGCATCATTACTCCAGTGTCACACGATCATTCAGTAATCATTCTAATACGCTGATTTGGTGCTCAAGAAACATTAATATTATCAATGTTGAAAACAGCTGTGCTGCCTATTTCTGTAGAAACATTCAAAAGAATAGCGTTTATCTAATTTAGCTAATTTAGATAATTTATCCAGGAATTGTTCAGAAATACAATAGTACATAGTATTTTGGTCCACTGTTCTGTCTGCTTCGGTGGAAAAGTGCAGTCAAGTAACGGACCTGAATCAGATGATTTGGTTTTTAGTGATTTTTGAACATACATTTTCCACTGAAGCAGACAGAACACTGCTCAAAAATACCCTGACAGTTTATTACAGTGCATTGACCAGTGTAGTCTGATTACTGAACCAAATCAGTTTTAATCTGAGCTGATTCATTTTAAAGAATCAAAAACCTAGTGTATAGTAACTCATATGGGCTGATTTTTATCTGATCAATTTTGTTTTGTCCAATTCTATTAAAATCTGCAACAGATTGCTCAGGGCAGAAAATGCAATTTTAATTAGAATTTTGCATAAGAATCCCCCCCAACAGTTTTATTAATGAATCTTTAAAGGAATCAAAATGGTTACAATTCCAATCCCTAAATGTTAGTACACTAGAGAGCTAGTATTATTATGCTTTTAAGTTGCAGTGTATCAGTACCATTTACAAAGGAACTAAATGTAGTGACTTATTAATTTTCAGATCACATTAAATTACAAGGTCACTGACTGGTTTTGGTAAACAAGCATAAAACTTTGGTTGCTTAAGACAGCAATCTGGTTAATATGCATAAACAATTTAATACATTTACATTGCTGTGTAAAAATGTTTAAAATGTTAATGAAGACGAAGTAATGCAACATGTGTAAACAAGCCCCTTACATTAATGTGCTACACAGTTTGCATATTTGCCAAGGTAATTGATTAGGTTAATGATGATGTCTACCTCTAATGAGCCACTGACATTTCATACTTGTTCAGTGTTAGTTTTATATTCCCTTCACTCTGTTCGCTTACTTTACCTCTTACCTTTGGTCTTAGCTAAAAGTGTAACCGGTCTCAATATCAATCATATTTCTCAGCATATCTGTTTTAGTCTAGCCTTGATGATGTGATTCCTTAAGCTGCTTAAAATGACATTACATTATGAGCCTGACAAATAGATCTGGAAGAAAATCGAGTGTTGCTTTGCATGGTGCTAAAATGCTTATTTTTTTCTTGGTTATATCATTAATTTAGGCTAAAAGTTAGTTTGAAGCAATTTTACAAACTGTTACATGACCACGTATCTGGCCAGAGCATCTGTGATAATTTGGCAGGCATGGTGTGCTAAATATAATTGGTTGTAAAAGTTGTGCACATTTTTTAAGGTTATGTTCTGTGTGCTGATTTTTGCCATGATTTTAAGTTTGTACAAGTACTTTCTATAGTACATAAGTATGAAATAACCCAATGAGAAGACGCTGTGTAAACACACAAGGGTGACATAGTAATGTAGAATAGATGTAAACATTGCCTAGATCAGCTGGTACAAAGATACCATAAGTCTCAACAGGCAGTTCAGGCTAGAGGTCTTCACGGGTCCACTGGGATCCGAAAACCTGAGACCCGACCCGAGACCCGAGCGGGTTCGGGTCCAAAACTTTGACGAGTGCCTCGGACACGGGTCAGGTTCGGTATTAGTGGTCTCTGGTAATGGACCCGAGAAGACCCGAATTCTTTTAAACTATGGTAGGCATTTAAAAAAATTGTATAATTTAAAACAATTCTATGACAACGTTATCTCACTTTTTCTAAGTACTCTCTGAATCCGCGCTTCTACGTGCAATGGACTCTACGCACGGTTGCTTCCGCATGACTCAGCTGCTCCATTTTTGCCCAACGTTTCAACGAGCGCTGTCAGCATGGATTAGAATAAACTTTAATCATCTATTGGTTGTGTAAATAACATTCTGCCAAAGGTATTGGACGTATTGAGGTTACAGTGATGAGTGATTGACATTTCAGCACTTCAGCGCGTACTTACGCATTCATGTCAAGTACAATTCTATGACAACGTTATCACACTTTTTTCTGCTAACTTTTTTCTGACTGACTGACTGTGGGGCTGTAGGCTGTGCACAAGTCAATGCCGTTTACGTTCGGGTCTGGTCGGGTTAGAAAATAAATGCCATCGGGTCGGACTCGGGTCTAATTTTATCAGGTCTGCCTCGGGTCGGGTTTTTCTTTAAAAATAAATTATTTATGCACGTCGGGTTCAGGTAAGAATTGGTTCGGGTCAATTCGGGTCAGGTACAGATTTTTGGACCCAAGAAGACCTTTAGCTCAGGCTACATCACAAAAAATTTTATAGCTTCAGTTGTTTTACTCTACTAGTGTGGTACATATTTTACTTATGTGCTGTTGTCTGCAACATTTTTGCCATAGCTTAAAAGCGTATTTACTGGTGTGGGTGGCAGAGACCGTGTAAAGAGACATGGCTAGTTGGCTCGGTGGGTTTCAGATTTGTTTGTACGTAACAGGCACAGGGAGGACATCTTGAGAATTTTTTTTTTTTTTTTTTTTTTGTGGCTGGACTGTTCTTTGAAGTGCTCAATGTTGGGGTCTCATACATAAACATGAGTCATGTTTGCTTTTGGCGTAGAAGCAGCTCAAACCAGGGACACAAACAGGGGGTTGAAGTGCTTGTGGAGGTTGTATACATCAGGATTTGGCAGTAAAATTGCTGTATTTCTTGTTTTCAGTATGGAAAAAAAAAAATCAATGAGAAGACTCTCCCAATTACTATTCTGTTAAGCCTTGTCAAAGTGAGTCAGTTAAGGCCATTTTACACTGTTTTCAGTTCATTTTCAGTGAGAGCTGATAGAGGCTCTGCTTTCCAAGCTTGTACACAAAAATCCTAGCACTTTGTCATGCATGACTATTAGCGGCACACACTACCCTATTTTATTGTTTTGCATTGTTTTGTTATGTCTTTCTCTCTGAATATTCTGCTCATAATCAGTCGAAAATATGTAATAATACACTGTGTTGCACATTAAGTTTCATTATGTTTTTAACTCTTTCCCCACCATTGACTGAATTTTATTATGCATTCTGTTACACATCTGAAATAGTACAAAATCTCTGGATCAAAACACAGGTGAAAAAGAAGCAGAAACAAGCGTTCAAACATTAAACATATAAATCAAATCTGCCTAATGTTACCAAATGAAATGTCAACCCAGGAAGAGGTATAGGACTGTGAAGCTTTGGGGGTGTTGATAGACTTGATCTATTCCATCTGTGTTTAGATCATCATTCTAAATCCAGTCCGGATGTAAATTTTCTTGGCTTTTTGTTCAAAATGTTTTTTTTTTTATTTATGAAACTTACCCACATTCAAGTGTTGATTAAAAAAAAAAGAATGCATGAAGCTAGAATTAAATGGGTTTATTTGTAAGCAGAGGCTCTGTTCTTTCTTTTGATATATTACATGTTCAGATATTCATACAACAAAATATTCTGGGGGCCATGAAACTTGTCAAAAATGCTGGCAGTGGCTGGGAATTTTTAAAAAAAATGTTGGTGGGGAAAGAGTTAAGAAATCAAGCATAAGAATGTAAAATGCCTTTTAATCAATGAATCATTTTCTGCGAACTAGGCTGATGAGAGCTAACAGCTAATCATCAGATTTTAGTCGATGGAGATCAGATCTTTACAAGATCATCTCATCTGCCTCACATGAGCTCAACTCATCCATGTGATGTTCAGATCAATGAGCATATGTAGTGGCCGTTCTGCATTGATTCTGTTCAGTGGATGAGCTTTTAGTGGTCTTTACAAACTCTGATGAGTTGAGTGGTTCATTGCACAGCCAAGAGCAGAGTCAAGTCGCGTCCCCACCGTCACTAATATCTTCTATAATGAAACGCTGACCTCACCTCGAATCCTGGGGATCAAGTGTCTCGGGTTTAGTTTCTCTAAAGTGAAGAATCTCTGTTAAAATCTTTTTTTAAGATCTGAAAGAATAGTGATTTACAATGTTCTGCTGCTGTTAGGGTTGATTGGAGCAATATGAGGGGCAAAGCTGAGATCTAGCCATTGGATACCCTTTATTTATTGCCATTAAAAGGGCAACTAGAAAAGCCCCAGTGTTGTGATCCTATATGAGTCTTAATCCAGACTTTGATCACATTAAATGAGTGCCAAAGCTTACTAACCTCTCCTAACACCAGCAGAAATGGGCTGTAAGAATATGAGCAGGAATACCGCAGGCCTGATCCATCACATATGCGCTCATGTTGCTTGACACATCTGTTATACGTGTACCATACATACATTAATTTGACTACAAAAGAGGTAGAGCTGAAATAATGTCACATTTGAGACATTTTTTTCAGCCAAGGCATAAAAAAAATAAAATGCTTTTCAATCATAATTAAGTTTTTGTGCAAGGCGATCAGCTCATAATAAGTCTGCTGTTAACACTGTGGGGGTGTCTGATGTCAGTCATTGTTCTCCTCTCACTTGCATTTAAACTTTGCAGATTTTTTAAAGAGAAAATTAAAATGTCATTTGCAATGCATTTAACTACCTATTGTGACATTTTAAGGTGTGAACAGAATTTTTAGCATGGAATAATGTGGGCCGACACTTAATTTTATCATCAGAACTGATTGATTTTGGTTAATTGGTCTATTATTGGTTAATATAATTATCCTTCCCCGCCCACACGACTGTGGTTACATTGTCAAGTAAGAAATTAGCTTCAGAAGTGGAGAAAATTCTTATATTATAAAGAAAGATTATGTAAACATTTTCTTCATAACATACAAGTTATCATAGAAAAATATGTTTTATTTACGATAAAGCATGGCTATGATCACTTTACCAAACAATCTATCACTGCACAACACCCTCAACATCATAAACATGTTATTGGAATATTGTTATTCTTGTTGCATATGTATATCTATGGAACAAAACTGAACTACTGTAGTTGCAGGAACCAACAATGGAGAGAATTGTTTGACACAATATGGCAAGAAATCATTAGCCGCACAATACTATCTGTCACACACTGTTTTTGAATTATTTCTTTACATGCTGTGTACAATATCCAATTTCCAATATAATCTGCTGTGGCCTGCAGACCAAAAAAAACAGCTGTTGTTTCGAAGCAAGGTTCAGATCTCCCAGTGTTCAAATGTTTCAAAATGCTGTCAAGATAAAAACCATGAGAATGAAGACGCAAGATGTGACCGGTTGTCCGTAGATAGTTTTTCTCCTTTTGTCTCTTTATTTTGTGAGCTAGATTCCTCGTGGCAGTTTCACCAGATTAATTGGTTGAGACATGACAAGCCACACTGAGACTCAATTTCAAGACAAAGCGAACATTATGAATACTCTAAAGCCTAAGATCTGATCTGAGGATTTGCACATAGCAAAGCAGTTTTGAGAGGTTGTGATTCCTCAGAATGATGTGTCTGTCATCACCTTTGTGTTCCGTATTGAAATGACAATACAAAAAAAAAAAATAATAATAATAACTGCATTTTCACATTTTCTGAAGAAAACATGAGTGGTGCTTGCCTTAGAAAAATTTGCTGCCATGTGAATGGTAACCAGGGAGTGGCTATGCGTGTTATTAGGGTATTTTTATTAGGTTCTTAGGATATTCTTGGTGGTTGCTAGGGTGTTTTTTTTTAGCTAGTAGTTAGGTTGTGTGGATGGGTGGTTATTGGGGTGTTTTTAACAGGGTACTAAGGTGTTTTGGGTGGTTTCTGGAGTGTTGTTAAGTGATTGTTAGGTTGTTCTAGGTGGATGCTAGGGTTTCTGTGATCGTGGCTCTTAATTGGTGGTCCTATGTCGTACAGTGAGAGAGGTTCAAAGACGGCCGTTTTCCCGGTCTTGCGACCAAAGATAGCCTACGATCATTTTCTGACAGTGTCAGAAATTCAGCATGATCATCGCACAGTGTGTTTGCTGCTACGACCTACAACTACTGACCAGCCAATAAAAATCCGACATGAAATCAACGCGACATGGCGCTAAAACTTAAAACTGCTTACCTCAAGCTCTTTTCCCTTCTTCTTTCGCTGCTTCCTTTTTTCAGCACACATAAAAACTACATCTGCCAAAGTGTGATTCAGCATGGTCTTTTTGTTATCCATTAGCGCACGCTGATGACGTTTTATTCTTCTATAGAAACTTGCATCGTAGCCTTTGAGTCAATAGGTGTCATCATCATACAGTCTACATGCTTGTCGTACCCAAGTTTAATAGATCCATGTTGTATCCCGGGCTTAAAAGAGTCCACCCTCAAGTCTCTATGATATTCCGGTCACCAGATGTGGTTCAGTACAAGAGTGTGTCGCCTGTTTTATAATTCACTAAGTGAAGACTGTAATTCTCATTGCCTAGAAAAGTAATGGCACACCTTTTCTCAGAATCTTCCCTGCAAGTGGCATGATTCAAGGTGTTATTCATGTCTAGCACAAACGATATGACCAGCAAAATTTAATACTTAAGGGTATTTTTTTTACAATCCCTAAAACTAAGCTTCAGAAATAGTATTAGTGATGCTTGCACTGAGTCATTCCACGAAACCGGTACGATTTGGACTTACACATTTTTAGATTTTTTACCAAAATGTATTACTTTTCTGAACACCCCACAACATTAATGACATATTTAACTTCCAGAAAAACATATTTTCCCATCTCAGGCATCAAATCCCTATTATTATTGGTCATTATTTTAAGTTAGGGACACTATGGGAGCTCTCTGAATATTATTATAAAATGTATTTGTGATAAAATCAACATTTTCCTATTAATCAGATGTCCCTCACACTAATTCAGTAATTGCAAATATAAAAGTTACATAAAATCTCACACTTTTGCTATACTAAAGCCTGAAATGGGCACTTTTTGTGACAGCAACCTCATCATTTTTTTATCAAAGGCTTAACTTCAGAATTTGAACTAAAATCAGTATTCTTATGATTGCTCTGTACATTTCAGACAGAATTCAACTAACTTTTTAATTACTTTTTCATAAACTTAACAAAAAAACAGAAAAAAAATGTAGGTGTATAATCATGAATTTATGTAGAAAAAAACATTACCAGCAAAAAAGCACAGATGGATATTTATGGGAATGGCAAAATGAATGGACTTTTTTCTCATTTTATTATTCATATCCCAAGTACACTTTCATAGAAGGCCTTGAGGGACATGACAAAATAGGTGGTGTCAACTGAAAAAAAACTAAATAATTTCTAATATGAAGATAAAATGAATGTCATGTTTTTAAACATTATTAAAGGAGACATTTTAATTAGTACAAAAAGCTTTTAAAAATATATTTTGGAGACCCAACATATAAAATACACTGAAAAAGGTTAGAAGGACTCAAATTTTACCGGTTTCGTGGAATGACTCCACTACTGTTAAAAAGTAATGTGTGTAAAGTTTAAAATCCCTATTTGGTCAATAAGTGAAAGTGTGATGAATATGATTTTATTTTTTTTTGTAACATCAGATAACATTTTTGTGGACATCGTCCCAGTCTTTACCAGCAGGAACAGCTTGGGGTTTGTTCCACACAAATGACTGACAGACTCAATGGCTGTGAGCAGATCTTTTTTTTCCAGAGATTTGTTGGCAGACTGGCATCAAGTGTTTGTGTGTGTGTATGTATGTGCGCACAGGTCTAAAACTTGTTCATTTTTGACAGAGCTGGCATGCAGCTTGTTGTCCTGGAGATATCTATTATAAGTGAGAGACAAGCTAAATCTGTTTTTTTAATGATCAACACTATATGACAGAGAGAGAAAGAAAGAAATAAATGAGATTGAGGGAGGGCAAGAGAACAGAAGAGAAGGATTAACGCTGTCTGAACCCTTTGAGGACAGAAATAAAAATAAAAGAGAAGCCACATAAATGGATATGAAAGAAGAAAATCAATGAGAGTAAACTATGATAAAGTAACCGAATGGAGCAATTCTGGGAGAGCAGATGGGGTAAACTTGTAAATAAGAACAAATATGTACTTGAACAAGTTTTTGAAAGTGTGTCAGCACAGAAGGCCACATGGATGACGCACTTTTGTGCAACCTATGTTGTAATGTTTACTAAAAAAACTATATTTGAACAATATTGTTGTGTTGCATTCCCGCTGGCATTTTCTTCTGACAGTGGATGCACAGGGCAACCATCAGGTCTAATTTACAGTAATGAATAAGCGTATTTAGATTCCCAAGAATTGTTTGCTTAGCTTGTTTGTTGTGCTTGTCATGTAGATGTTGCTCATAACAGCCAAATTGGACAGGAAATGAAACATGCACACAGGGAGAAGGCCAGGAACTTCAGCTTGAAAGGACATAGCAGGAAAGTGCAAACATCAGTTGCGCTAAACAACTCAGTTTCTTTTGATTAATGTGTGTAGGAACAGGCTGCTTCTCTTTTGCTGCAGTCAAAGGAAAACATTGCAAATATTTGACCCCCAGTGGCAAGGAGAAGAAAAATAAAAGAACGTCATGTACAATCGATCGTCCTTACAAAAATGTCATGCTTTGAAACACTGACTACTGATTGATGCGTTTAAGAATAAGAAATGCTCCACCAGACTGAGGGTATTTTTAACAACATACACTTGCATATAAACACATTTGTGGAGGCTACTCAAAATCACACTGCTGTTAGCTGCCATTCACTCATTCAGTGATTCATTTGTTTCATTCATTTCTCTTTCATATTCATTTACTTTCATTTTTGTATTTATTTTTAACCATATATATATATATATCTGTCGATTTAGCTTGTTAATTAGATTAATTGGTAACAATTTACAATAAGGTTCATTGGTTAACTACATTAGTTAACATGAACTAATAATGAACTGCACTTCTACAGCATTTATTAATCTTTGTTAATGTTAATTTCAACATTTACTAATACATTATTAAAATTTTATTAACATTAGTTAATGTACTGTGAACTAACATGAACAAACAATGAACAACTGTATTTTCATTAACTAACGTTAACGAAGATTAGTAAATACAGTAACAAATGTATTGCTCATGGTTAGTTCATGTTAGTTAATACATTAACTAATGTTTAACTTACTGTGAAGTGTTACCGATTAATTAATTACGGTCTAAAATAACACATTAAAATTATTAACGCATTTTTAACGCACTTGCTCCGCCCCAGACCTACGTAGGTCATCTGACATTTCATATAGTTGATTGATGACGATATGATGCAGAGCAACAACTCACAGCATAGTCCAACAAGTCCAACAAGCCTAATGATTCAATGGACAACAATAATGACTTTAAATTATCTTTTGAAAGTAATTTCTCAGCCAAATTTGATGTGCAATTAATAAGGTTAATTAATCGCCACATCATGTAATTAATTAGATTAGAAATGTTGATCGCTTGACAGCTCTAATATATATATATATATATATTAGGGATGCACCGATATGATTTTTTTGGGGCCGATATGATACCGATTTTAACAAACAATTATTGGCCGATACCGATATTTGTCACTTCCTCTCTTATTTGAAATTTTGTCATCAAAATAGATAGTATTTTGATCATGTTTTACATAAGCAAAGTTCAAAAACACCTGCATTAAAATATACTAGCAGGTTTATTGCTGCTGCATCATCAAATAATTTTTAATGAACATGGATTGGATCCATTTAACATTCAGCAGGCCTACTTAAATACAATGATACTAATACTAAAGATACATATGAAATAAACAGTGCTTTTTAGGTAGGTTTAAAAGTTTTCAGGTACAGAAATGAAGTAAACAAATGTAAAATAGCAATGCATATTCTTCACTGTATGTCTTTATTGTAACAGACTTTATTGTGATTAATCTTCTAATTTGTTTTTGTATACATTTTAATATTTTTTGTAAGTTTAAATATGTATGAGATCTCCTTTACTAAGGCGGGACTCTTATTTTGACGGGTTTTCTCATCTACGGACTGACAAGGAGAGCATGCAGTTCTTTAGAGATATTTTGCAGATTTAAAGTTTGTCCGTTTATTAAGCATCCCCCAAAAAGGCATAAGATCTGTATGTATTTGTTAACTATTAGTTGCAATAAGTGTTTTGAGTAATTCGCTATATGTTGATAATAATGCAATGGAGAGAGAGAGTTTAATGCGCACTTCTTGTGCTCTGTAATGTTTAGCTTTTGTGGTGATTTGTTTGGAGTGAAAATGGACGCAATAAACTTAATAAAACATTAGTAAAGTTTTGGTCATCATTCTGATGGGGTCCGTAATGAAAGTTACAAAAGTTATTTAGTCAAGAATAGTGTGCGATCTTTTGTTATTTGATTAACATTAAAGCGCAGACAGCAGCACTAGGATAAGCAACAGACATTATACAGCTCAGTGCCTTCACGCAGTTAATTAATAAACCATCGGTTTGTTAGGCTATATCGGCCTTTTTCCTGCTACAGCCGATATGCCGATGGTTGTAAATTGAGCAAAAATCAGCCGATAAATATCGGCGGCCAATACATCGGTGCATCCCTAATATAAATATATATATATATACAGTACTGTGCAAAAGTCTTAGGTCACCACCAGCTTTGTTGTTTTAGCAATGTTTTAATGACCATCCATATTTATTTTTATGTACACAAAATTAAAAAAAAAAAAAAAATCTGAACAAAATTGTTTCTTAAAGCAGAAATCAGTATTTAGTGTGACCTGCTAGACTTCTTCCATTTTCTCAAAAATGAAACTCTGAAAAACTTCTCATCAGATTTTGAAAGTTTTCTTGGCCTTCCAGTCCTTTTCTGATCCATTTAGGTTTAAGAGAGCCAGGTTCCTGCTATTGCTCAAGTATGGGGAGGTCACTAAATACTTGCCACTTTAGCCTATAAAAGATGTTTTGGTAACACTTTCCAATAAGGTTCATTAGTTAAACATTAGTTAATGTATTAACTAACATGAACTAATCATGAGTAATATGTTACTGTGTTTACTAATCTTTGTTAACGTTAGTTAATGAAAATACAGTTGTTCATTGTCTGTTCATGTTAGTTCACAGTGCATTAACTAATGTTAACAAGATTTTAATAATGTATTAGTAAATGTTGAAATTAACATTAACAAAGATTAATAAATGCTGTAGAAGTGCAGTTCATTATTAGTTCATGTTAACTAATGAACCTTATTGTAAAGTGTTACCGCTGTTTTTACTGATTTTTTTCTGTTTTTTTAATACTGCATACAAATTTACTGTATTTTCTGGTTATATTCTAAAAAGAGATCATTGCTAAAACTACATCTAATGGTGGCCTAAGGCTTTTGCACAGTATATTACTTAGTGATTCAACCACTATTTTATTTATTCATTTTCACATTTATTCACTTTTCAGTTGTTCACGCAATCACTCATTTGCTGTTTTTATTGCTGTTTTTTCACTCATTCAATTTCTTTTTTTTACTTACTTACACTCTTGTTCATTCCTTTACTCTATTTTTTTATTTGCTTGCTCATGTTCATATTTATTTACTTTTCATTCTTCTATTATTCACTCATTTTTTCAGTTTTTTTTTATAAAGGTATTAATTCACTTATTCTGTCTTTCATGTCTATTCACTTTTTCAGTTATGACTAAAAAAAGTTGATATTCACTCACACTTTAATTACTGCAACATTCATTCTTTTTCACTCGTTTACTTATTTACTTGCATCTTCATGTTCTTTTGTCCCTTTCGCTGCATTCTGTTCCCTCTTTTACCTCTCTCTCTCTCTCTCTCTCTCTCTCTCTGTGACTGCTGCCGTGGCAACAGCAGACCAGAAGCTAGAGAGATGAGATTGGTGTCAGGGCTTGGCAGCTGTGTGCGTGTGTGTATGTGTGTGAGAGTGTGTGAGAGAGAGAGAGAGAGATAGGGAAGGGTGCAGCTGTGTTGTGGCAAATGTGTTTTTTGGTGTGTGTGTGTTTATGTGTGAATGTACCCAGCCTACTTTGATACATTTTGACCTCTCTGCTCTGTGAGTGTGATTGTGTGTTTTTAAGTGAGCCTGTTGAATAATGTCCCTAACCCTACAGACCGAAGCTATAAATGGCCATCATCTACATCACTACAGTCTGAAATCACAGATGTGGCTGGTGGAAAACACACACACAGTGGAAATAAAGCATAAGTAGCATAAGTAGTGATGCAACAGAAATAGTACAAAAAAAAATTCATTTATTTACTCTCATGTCATCCAAATTTTTTGGGAGATGTTAAGTACAATCCATATACTGCTATTCAGTCCATATGAATTTTGCACTATATTCCTTACAAAACCATAAGATACCTTTGTCTTTGGAACAGACCAAAATTGTAGTCTCTATTTACAGAAAAAGTGCTGTAGCTCTCAAATCTTTTGTGCACATTTAAATATAGTCAATCAGCATGCGTTGTGCCAGGTTTAATGTCACCAGTCACAACATGTCAGTATGAATATGTAAACCTGCAAATGAGTTTGTCTACAAGAGAATTTTTTAGAAACTTTTTAGTCTGTCACAAAGTCTTCATGAAGAAGACTTGCAATATGTTGTACTTTTAAGGTGTTTTCTGTTATTTTGTTTTTAGTTTGATCGTACACAGAAGGAAGAGAGTCATACCATTCAAAAGTTTGGGGTAAGGTTTTTTTTTTTTTAAATGTTTTTGTAAGAAGTCTATAATGCTCACTTTTGATCAATTAAATGCGTTTTTCCTGAATAAAAGTATTAATTTCATTCAAAAAAAATAAAATAAAAATAAATAAATAAAAATCTTACTGTCCCCAAACTTTTGAATGATAATGTACAGGTTTGGAATGACCAGGGCCGTCCTTAGGCCGGTGCAACTGGTGCGCCTCACTGGGCCCATTTCACAAGTCTGAATAAGTCTAAATTCATATGGAAGAGAAGTCTTTTTAGTGTGTAATTATACTACAGTAATCGGGCAACGTGTCCAACTACATAAATAAAGAGTTAACTCAAAGCTATTATGCATTTATTCCACTCATCATCAAAATATAACATCCACACACACAATGGGACTAAATATGTGCATCCTTTATGTCTTTGGTGATCTAGGCATTTTTGTCACATATAGACTGTATTTGAAGTGAGCTAGAAACCTATACGGCATATTTGAACATTCAAACGTGCCTAAGATGCCCAAAAATACTGTCTAGGGAGGCAGCTCACTAGGTTTTGAAACACAGCCATATATTCTTGGAGAACAAGGCTTTGCTGCAACACTCGGATTAGCAGGGGTGTTGCGGTGTGGATCCATGTGTTGGAGTAAGATCTATGTTTGGGTGTCCTTATTTATTGATCCATTTACTTTTTAAATGCACTGTTCTCTGGCTGCTCGGCCTAGGTAAGTGTATTAAAGAGAGTTAGAGAAAGAGAGAAACAGAGGTTGGTCATCAGCCAATGCAGGTCTGTACTACAGAAGTGTCCTACTTTACGCCTGATTTGACAAAAGGTGTCACATGGGAGTATCTTTTTGCAGCTATGTATTTGTGTTTGTGTGTGTATGTGTGCGTGCGTGAGTGCGTTTAACACAGAATCTCAATGAGCCGTCTGCCGCCTCTACGGCTATGTGTCTGTGATTCAGCACTTCTCACAAACCTCCGTCCACACACGTACACACATACGCATCCCGGCGAAGACCGTCCCTGGGGACGTCTCCCAAGGACCCCCTCCCTGTTTGTTCAGAAGTGCGTAATATGGATCCTGCCAGAAGAGTAGACGCAGCACAGAGGCCAGATCCTCACATGAAAGTGAAATAATGAGCAGGGGCGCTGGGGGTGCTGCAGCACCCCTGTTTTCACAGGATTGTAAATGCAATGCAAATTTGTGTTCATTTACATTTATTCATTCCAAGCATTTAGTAATTTATTTGCAATAAACACATTAGATGTAAATTGTAAGTGGGCTATAAAATGTTTTCTTTCTCGAAACTGGACTAGCCTATCATAATCTTTCCTCTTGAATCTTAATTAATGCACACATGACTAGCGCGTGGTATCAGAAATAAACTACACGATGTGAACAAAATTAACTTTAACTCAAAGAGATAATCCTACTCACAAGTCCACCTTCGGTGTTCTGTAAAGTAGGCACAAGTTTTTTGTGTTCATTTTATTTCCTGTTGCAGTGCAGGCTCTTTTATTGTATATGACCCTTATATTTAAAGGGTCTACTGCATTACGATTGCAAGCAGTATCTATTATGTCAAAAATGTGATGTGCAGTCAAACGTCCCAGTGTGTATGCTGTTTAAACAAGTGTTTTTCTCACTGATACGCTTGTTGTGCTTTGTGGAGTTTTGATGTGTTTTATAGACTCAATATAGTTTCTTAAATGTGGTGAACAACCCCCATTCACATAATAGGCTGAGAATGTAGGAAAGTGTTTCATAAACACAGTAATATTGTAAAATAGAAAAACAATTTAATTATTTAAAGAGTCATGACAACCAACTTGAAAGATTGGATATAATGCTACACACAGACAGTGAGGTAAATAATTCTGTCATGTTAGAACATATCATGTTTAAGTCACTTATGATTTTTAAGTCTTGTGACTATATTGTTAAAACAGGATTAGGCCTTAGTTTTATTAGGATATTTAAGTAGCTTTTATAAACATACACTAGAAAAAAAACATTGCTGGTGTGCATCTTGAGACAAAAAAAATGGCACTGACATATTTTAAGATATGTCAGTGCAAGTTGCTTTCACTTAAAACAGCTTAAACATGCGCTTTAGTCTTGGACTAGCTTAAGCCTTGTCTGTGAAACCAGGGGTGTGTGTTTTAAGTATTTTATTATGTCCACATGTACTTTCATTGTGCCCTATTGAAATGCTATCAATAGGGTTTGTATTGAAACCAGAATAATGGCTTTGTTGTGTTTTCAACTTTGCTTTGTTTGTGCAACTCAACAGCAAAATTGTGTTGCACAAGTTTGTAAAGTGACAGAGGATTGGGAAACATCCTTTTAATTCTGTCCTGATGTTTGATTTAGAATTGATTAAAAGGACTAGAGTGGCCTTTTATTTAACCAATGTCAGTGTTTAAACAGTTTGAAGTGTCCTGATAGTTTGTGCATCATACGTCTGACTGATGGACAGCAAAACTAATTACATCATGGCAGTAAGTCTAATAATGGATGCTCAATCACTAGCCCTTCGAGACACCAGTCCACGAGATATTTCACTGCGAGAGCTCTGAATGCAGGGATTAAAGTTCTCCGTTGCTACGAAAGATTTCTGATTGCAGAGAGGCCATGTATGATATCAGTGCAGATCAGGTCAGAAATTAATGGGCTTGGGGCATGTCGTCACAAACCCCTAAGACCTTCGTTCATCTTCGGAACACAAATTAAGATATTTTTGATGAAATCTGAGGGTTTCTGAACCACACATAGGCAGCAACGTCATTGCACCTTTTGAGGTCCAGAAAGGTAGTAACAACATCGTTAAAATAGTCCATGTGACTACAGTGGTTCAACCTTAATGTTATGAAGCGACAAGAATACGTTTTGTGCTTCAATGTTTACATCCGAACGCTGGCTCAGTATTGGTGTGAGACGCATGTGTGTGATGCTGACGCAAGAGCCGGCCAATAATGAGTTGGCATTCTGACGTAGAACATGGAAGCGCTGAACTGCGTTCAGTATGTCAACTGCGTATGACAACAGTTCAAATTGTTAAATAAAGTTGGTATTTTTGTTTTGTTTTTACGCACAAATGTATTCTCGTCCCTTCATAACATTAAGGTTGAACCACTGTAGTCATGTTGACTATTTTAACTATGTCTTTGCTACTTCTCTGGACCTCAAAAGGAGCAATGACGTTGCTGCGTATGTGTGCTTTAGAAACCCTCGGATTTCATCAAAAATATCTGAATTTGTGTTCCGAAGATGAATGAAGATCTTACGGGTTTGGTACGACATGAGGGTGAGTAATTAATGACAGAAATTTCATTTCTGGATGAACTAACCCTTTAAATAAAGGCATATGCCATAGCCTAAAAAAAAAATTCAGTCAGAAGGTTTTTGTTTGTTTGTTTGTTTGTTTTTTGCTTTAACCCCTGTGAATGCACCCCTTGCATAATCTTGCAGCAAAAGTCTGAACTATGATCAGTCATGATTAACCCCTGAAGATAAAAATCAGTGCATTGAGGATGATGAAGGCCACTGTCTGTATTCACTCATGTTCTAATGTTCTACAATCTCATATAATGGCTCTTTGTTATACCTTTATTGTGCATCATTGCTAAAATCTTCACAACAGCTACAGTAACAGCATCAAATTCAAGACCATTTTCTGTCTTTGCAACCAGTCACCACAAGCCATGATCAGACTACACTGCCCATCTCTACATTATCATTCACTAGGATTCAATCTTTCTTCTATTTTCAAGGTACATAACCTACCTAAATTGTAAAGCAGTAGCTTGAGCTTACCATCCTCCCTCTTTTTCTTTTTTTTTGTTTCTGGGGTATCTGGTGATTTTGGAAAGGAAAAAATGATTGTGGCTCACTTACAAATAGCAATTAGACAATATGCTCTCACTCAAGAGTAATAAAACAGCATACTGTAGTTCTGATGTACTCATTCCGAGTAATGATCTTCTACATTATAACTTTATAGTCAGCAAAGGGCTTTATGTGAGATAACAGAAAGACTAAAGCATACCTTGCATTAATATTATTCAATACACAAAGGCTCAAAAAATTAAGACATTTAAGCAACTTAGCAACTAAGGAATTTATTATTTTTTTTAAAATTCAAACTCATTTTTGAAGCAAAACAAAAAATGAAGTTTCATTTTAAATGATAAAACAAATTTAACATTAAGGGGGCCTTTCTATGGTGACCGGGAGGGGACATGTTTGGTTCACTTTGTTTTGGTGTGGCCATGACATTTTAACTCATGGCAATGTAAAGACGTGGCCTCGAGATCCTATGTTGAGAGAACGATATATTATATTGTATTGTATTGCACATGATGGTGCCTATAAACAGCATTTGAATGAAGTTTATCAATAAATGTTAAAATAATATGCCTAATAAAACATTTTTATATATCCCATCCAACAGTCTTTTAATTCCATTCACTGACAGTTTATTTTTTTTATTTAATATTTTTACATTATAATATTAGGTTACTTTTTTTATCCATTGTTATTTTCCCCTTCATTTCTCATATCTCTTTACCTAATTAACTTTCTGTATATTATGATACTTTTGTTATTTTGTATTTTGTAGTGCTGTCAACATTAATGCATGGGATTAATTTTTCTCAGTTTAACGTGTTAAAATATTTAACGCAATTAACGCAGCATCCATTTTTTCCATCATCCCTAGCGTTACATTATATGATCACCCTCTTATTCATGCAAATGCTTTTAAACCATTCAAGTGCAACAAGGCAAAAGAGACGCGCTGTCTGTTAATGTCCTGAAAGAAAGAAGCACGGCAGTATTGTGCACACAGACAGCACACCAGAATCGAGTTCTCTTTCACACTTGAACAAACAATAACACACACAATTATGCCAAAATGTCCATTTTGTTGAGTATCCTCATAAGAGCAGTCTTAAATGAGTTAAATAAAGTCTTAAATGAACTTAAAGAGTTGAGAGAAAATGGGATGCGTGTCTGATCCACATCATGTTCAGCAGTGACAGCAACCACTAATGCTGTCTGTCATTTATGTTAATCAAAGAACAAAGGTAACAGAGAAAATTACTTACTGCTCTTGACTAAAGAACTTTTGTAGCTTTAATAGGATTAATCTATATTTAATTTATAATTTATGCAGTACAGACTGTTTGATAACTTTTATAATTTTTCTATATTTTTCCTACCTGTTAGACAAGTTATTATGGGTTTATGTGAGGATTGTTTTAAGTTCACTTAAATTAAAAGTTATATTTTTGAAGCCTAATAAATGTTAAAATTGATAGCTTTCAATTATACTGTAATGCTGAATGGCTATAATGTTTTAAAATTGAGAAAATATAAATTTCATCGAGACATCAGTAGCTGTATTGGTATCAGTGATACTGGCCTTCATTCCTAAAAAGATGCTATTAAACAAGTGTTTAAAATATACTGTCTTTAAGTTGTTTCTGCATTAATTTGAAGATTAAATGTGAAATTATTACATTATAAAATCTATTAAAAACTTATAAAAACTTGTGTTTTAATCGTGAATAATAACAGAAAAATTGTGTGATTAATTTAATCGATTGACAGCACTAGTATTTTGTAAATACTGTAAATGCCTGATCATGCCAATAAAGTTTTGATTTTATGATTGTATTTCTGTAGACTACACCAGTAGCCTATGTGACGATGAATGAGCGTCTGTTTTCATTATATATATTATATATATATATATATATATTATATACACACACACACGAGAAATAATATCTTGTGGCCACGATATATTATTACATTCTGTGGCCACGACAAAACTAAGTGAACCGAACATGTCCCCTCCCGGTCACCGTAGCTTTCACACTGAGCACGTTTCGTGCTGTCTGAACCAAGTGTGATTGTTCCGTCATCACAAACGTGAACAGGGCATGATAGAAAACAGAACGTGGGTTGATACATTGTGTTATTATGTTAACACAATATATTGTGCTATAATGTGCAGCAGAGTGAATGACACTTCCGTCTACTGTATGTGCGTTGCATGAAGTCAGTTTTCTGCTGCTTGCAAAATATTATTCAAGCAGCAGAAAAAAATGCCTTCATGCAATGCACACACAGTAGATGCAAGTGTCATTCAGTCTGCTGCACATAATAGTTTTCTGCTGCTTGCAAAAGGACCTTTTTCATGCAAGCTGTGCTGTTTCAAACTAAACTACCAATGTAAAAGCCCCCTAGGACCAAAGGTGTTTACATTTTTTTTTTTTTTCAGGACTTAAATTGTCCTGAATACTTTTAGCTGCGTTATGCAACTATATTGTTTGCATAAACATACATATTTATATGTACATTTTCTCACAAATCTATATTGCAACCTAAAATTCAAGGCAAAAAACTGATTTCAGGTCATTTAAAATAGCAGCATTGTCTTTAATCTTTAGAAGAGATTCACTGTCACATCGAAGACTTACTTAGGCAGTAAGTCTGATGTATGTCTATTGTAAAGGCTAAACCAGGTTGGCCATACATCTGTATCACTTGTTCTGACTAAGCAGTGCACTGTATGAGTCATTTGCCTCCTTGGCTTAAGGCATTAGCTAATTAGTCAGATCAAATGTTGTGCTGCATGGATGGAATGAATAATATGCAGAACCCTTTGCCCTTACATGACTGAGTTTAGTAGCCCTATTTTAAGACATAAAACATCTTGGGGTCATTTGTGTCAGCTAGGAGGGTCAAATTAGTATAAATTATTTCAGTGAAAAATGTCTCTGGTAAGTGATAATATTATCTTTAAAGTCAACATGCAGCTGTATTCGCAACCCATTTTATTTGCAACCCAGTAACACGCATTAAGAAAGTCAATAAGGTCAATTTTGATTTCATGTTGACTGTAATGATTCTGAGCAGACGGTAATCCTGAAAGTGTTTATCAAAACCCATCTGGTACAATAGATGTCTGAAAACTGACTTCATCTTTCTGTGCAGACTGAGCATAGCAAAAAAAAAAAAAATGCTTTACTGAAATTTATTGCCAGCATCAGAAATATCATCTTTATAATCTTTATGCTATAAGTGTAGTTGATATAAAATTATAATAACAAAAAAATCTTTCTCCCTGGTGTCTGTTAGAAGTGCATGTTAGAAGAGATGTTTTATGGCACATCTTTAGTGCTAGCGTCTGACATTTAGAGTAAAAGCCTCAGGGACACATGCATTGATCAGTATATTAACCCTATTTAACCTCTTTACTGAATGCACGTGCAGGTTGGTGCTCAAAGCTGTCGACTGTCTCTTTCTTATTCCTCTAATGGTCAAACGTAACAGGCAATTAGGAACGCTGGTGTGCATCAGGTGCGGCACCACTCACGTTGCTACTGGAAACAGGATGACTGCAAGTCAGCATGACAAAGTCAGTTATTTACTCTGTTTAAAAATCTAATGAGCTACTGTTTTGTTTGGTAAGCAGCATTTTAAGAGTACTTAAATACTGTGTGAAGTTTGTTCCCAAAGGTATGGCAATAGTTTGGCTATTTTAAATATTGACAGTTTTTTTTAATCACTAGTTTTTGGTATTGAATGAATTCATTTTGAAATGAATAAAAATATTTAGAATTATATTTATGGATGTTTTAGCTCCATCCATCCACTTGGTCAACTACTCCATAATGCAAATATCTAATTAGCCAATCACATGGCAGCAACAATGCATACATGGTCAAGATGATCTGCTGTTTAAAGTTCAAACTGACCATCAAAATGGGGAAGAAAGGTAATTTAAGTGACTTTGAACGTGGCATGGTTGTTGGTGCCAGACAGGCTGGTCTGAGTATTTCAGAAACTACTAATCAACTGGGATTTTCATGCACAGCCATATCTAGGGTTTACAGAGAATGGTCAGAAAAAGAGAAAATATCCAAGTAACAGCAATTCTGTGGGCGAAAATGCCTTGTTGATGCCGGAGGTCAGAGGAGAATAGCCAGACTGGGTCAAGCTGATAGAAAGGCAACAGTAATTCAAATAAACACTCATTACAATCGAGGTCTGCAGAAGAGCATCTCTGAACGCACAACATGTTGAATCTTGAAGCAGATGGGCTACAGCAGCAGAAGACCAAACAGGGCGCGACTCCTGTCAGCTAAGAACAGGAAACTAAGGCTATAATTTGCATGGGCTCACCAAAATTGGACAATAGAAGCTTGGAAAAACATTGTCTGGTCTGACAAGTCTCAATTTCTGCTATGACACTCAGATGGGAGGGTCAGAATTTGGTGTAAAAAACATGAAAACATGGATCCATTCTGCCTTGTATCAGCAGTTCAGGCTGCTGGTGGTGGTGTAATGGTGTGGAGGATATTTTCTTGGCACACTTTTGGCCCCTTAGTACTAACTGAGCATCACTGCAGTCTACCTGAGTATTGTTGCTGACCATGTCCATCCCTTTATGAGCACAGTGTATCTTCTGATGGTTACTTCCAGCAGGATAACGCACCATGTCGCAAAGCTCAAATCATCTCAAACTGCCTTGAACACGAGAATGAGTTCACTATACTCAAATGGCCTCCACAGTCACCAGATCTCAATCCAATAGAGCAGCTTTGGGATATGGTGGAATGGGAAATTCGCATCCAACAACTCTGCAGCAACTTTGAGATGCTAACATGTCAAATGTACCAAAATCTTTGAGCAATTTTTCCAGCACCTTGCTGAATCTATGCCATGATGAATTAAGGCAGTTCTGAAGGCAAAACCAGGTAGTATTCCTGTCCATCCGGTCCCGTATTCCACCATAATAAATCTGGTCACCCTAGCATTACCCCTAACACTGGCCATGATGTATTTGTTTATGTACCACGTTGTTTGCAGCATACTAACTCTATTGAATTGAGTTTCTCATGTGTTATGCACAAAGCTGCATGAATGAGATATCATTTGACTACATCAGCGGTCAGCTCCCAATGTTTTGGAACAGTCATTAAAGCAAAACACCACAATATGCTTTACAGAGATTACACCATGGATAAGAGTTAAGTATGATTCGACCTTAACTGCTGTTAGGCATGATGGAGGCAACTGCAATATGTGGAAAGATGTTTAGTGAATAATTTAAAGGGGTCATGAACTGCGTTGTTTTATTGTTTTATAATGTTTCCTGGGGTGCACTTATAATGTTAGTATGCTTTTTATATCCAAAATTGTCATAATTTAGAAATAAAAACCATTTTTCCTACCCTGATTTTAGCCCTCTGATTTGAATGCTCTGTTTTAAGGGGCGTGTCTGCTGTGAGACTTCAGTGTAAACGCCCACTGCTGTGATTGGCTAACATCTTTCCATTTGAAATAGCCAAGTATTACTCTTTCTTTTAGTGCGTTTTTACTTTTACAGCTCTCAAGATTAACTAATCGTGAAAAGTACTGCATTACATTTAGATTTATGGCATTATATTTAGATTGTGGCATGAAAGGTTGCAGTGATAAACACTGTAGCCAATCACAGACATGTTAAGAGCATGAAAGCAGTGATCTCGTCATTGCAACTCAATTTCTGTACACTGACAAATGCTTTCATCTTCACTAACAGTGCAAACGCGATATAATTAAGAGATTCGTTGAATAAAACGGGAGTTTTGCGCGTCAGTCACTGATAAACTTGTGCTGTTTGATTGACAGCTTCAGCGCACGCTGCTCCAATGATTGCAAAGGGAGCAATTCTTTCATCCCTTTCTTTATATAATTTAATCACCATTAAATAATAGATTATTTTCATCCTACTAAGAGAAGTTTAGTCACGGGTTTGATTTACTGACACATAGACAAAGAACATCTGACTGTACATGAATCACTACATATCAGATCAGGCATTAGAATTAACAGTTACTTACATGTTGCATTACTGTCGAGTCCAGGCACTGCACAAAATTTTGTAATCCTCAACAGCATGTTTATTGCTTGGTAGCTCGATCCGGTTTAGCACCACGTAGGCCTGTGTTCCTTAGGCTACCTATTCTATTGCATGCGTGAATCGGTGGGCGGGGCTAAACAGGCAGTGATGAAGTAGGCGTTGATCTTCTTCTGCGGAGGCGGTGTTTGCTGCCCTTTGACGTCATAGATCCCCACTTTAAAAAAAACTGTCGTTTGCTGGGTCTGGTGTTGATAAAAGCTTTTATTGGACTAACAAAGAAGTTTTCAGTTCTGAAACTTACAGGATATTCTTATAGTACGATGACCTCTTATATGTCAAAAGCTGAAGGAAAATTTGATTTCTCAGTTCATCCCCCCTATAATGTATTACTAATGATAATCATAACAATCAACAATTCTTCCGTTAATAAAGTTCATTATACTACCTGCAGAAAGTTGCCAATTAAACATCATTCAATGAAACTGATGTGTCCAGTTGAACACTGAACATATGACAGCTTCAACTGGGGCTCATCCAATCAGATTTTAGAACCAAAACTGTCCGCTTTATAATTTGCAATTAGCTATAAAGCTTTCATCATAGCAGAGAGTAATAAAGGCATAGTCAATTATGCTTCGCCTCTGGAGTACACACAAAGCGATTTTCTGAAGAGCAAAAAACATTTAGATAAGTATGGTATGATAGGGAGAAGGGTTTGACTCCAGGCGTATATGAAGCTCGTCAGCGCCACTGTCAAAGTGACAAGTGAAAATAGCCGTGCAGGACAGAGCTAGATACAGTGCAGACAATTTTCAAAAGAACTGCACTGATTGCCTGGCAGTTTAGTGCTTATTGGTGCAGTGCTCAGAAAATCAGAGTAGACGCACAAAATGCTCCAATCTTCAATGCATTATTTATTTAGAACACCTACCACCGATACGCACTTGAAAATGTTTCGGTTTTTAAAAAGGCAGACACTGAAGACTCAATCCAATAGCACAACAAGCAAATCTAAATACTAACCAGAGGGATTGTTTAGCATTGAGTGCGATTTTAAACGTTTCAGGGAGGTGAGAGATGTATGCTACAAAGACACAGGCGACTCACTAAGGCAGAAGTTATCAGCAGGCAGCATCGGACCTCAACACCACCTGCTCCCAAGAAGCGGCGGGAAACACTATCGACAGTGTCTCGGCTGGCCTTTGTGACCTCTTCCTGTCACTGCCTCCCCCCCAGAGCACCCTTTTCACACCTTTAACACCATACTAAGAGACAGAGAGAAAAGGAGACAACTGGAGAATGGCACAGGTGAGAGCATTGAGAGGCTGAAGTTAATCAGTCTATCAGCAGTTTTGGTCCGAAAGAGTCTGTACAGATGTAAATCTCAACAGGGATGGATTTAGCAAGGTGGTACGGTGGGCTATGCCACAACAAATTTTTCCTTACATGCTTGCGGCGTTGACAATTTAAAGCATAATTTAAGTGCAATGTTCTAATGAATATTCTGAGTGGCTGACAGAGCTGTATCTGGGATCCATCCACCCTATCCATCTATCTATCTATCTATACACATACTTATTAAATGCATTAAAACTGAATGCACTACATTTTGAAATGTATGCAGTACCAGTCAAAAGTTTGGGGTTGATAAGATTTTTGATCTTTGATCAAAAATACAGTAAAACATTAATGTTGTAAAATATGACTACAATTTAAAATAACTATTTTCTGTTTTAATATATTTTATAATGTAATTTATTCCTATGAAATTTCACAGACATTTGACAAACAGAAATAGAATAATGAGTCCCTGAACAAAGCGGGGGTCAATATCAAAAGTAATATAACCAGCTGCATCAAGTTCTACAGTGCATCTCATCCTCATGGGCGGCACTAGATTTGCCAGTTCTTGCTGTGAGATGTTACTCCACTCTTCCACCAAGGCACTAACGGTCTTAGGCGTCTAACATTACGGACATTGCAGTTTATTGCTCTGTCCACATCTGCAGTCCTCATGCCTCCCTGCAGCAGGACTATGGCATGTTCCTGCAGGTGATCAGGTGACTCTGGGCATCTTTCTCCTGGTGTTTTTCAGTGGAAAGGTCTCTTTAATGCCTTAAGTTATTAGAACTGTAACTTTAATTGTCTACCATCGGTAAACTGTTAGTGTTTTCAGGACATGTGCCATAATTGTTTATGGTTCATTCAACAAGCATGGAAAACATGTTTAATCCCTTTCCAACAATTTTGCATTACTATCTTTAAAATACAGTATACTGAAAAAACGTTTCTTTTTTTGTTGAGTTTATATATATTCTTTTCAATATGTAGTGCTTTTAATTTCTTTTTAAGAAAAAAAAGAAGAAAATGTGTTATGAATGAATTTTAGAACAATTTTTGGACTGAGGAGAAATCACAGGTAACGGCAAGGAGAAAACAGCGAGGTTCCTAACAATGACAGAAAACATCCTCTCAACAATCAGAGCTGGCTAGATCTGGCCCTGCATAAAGATATTAAATTACAGTGATTTTAATGAGAGCAGACAAGAGCATAGAAACAGAAAATATGAGATGATTAGTTAGTAAAGATAAAAAATATAATACTGAAATACTACATTGGTCTATTACTGTTTGAGTACCCAAATGTTTAAAGGGAAAATATCATGAAAATCTGACTTTTTCTGTGTTTAAGTGCTATAATTGGGTCCCCTGTGCATCTACAACCCAGAAAACGTGAAAAATTACAACCCAGTAACTTTGTTTTGGTAAGCCTTTCTCTGCAAGCATGTTAAAAAAAAGGCGCTCATATTTCGCTCCCATAGTGACATACGAAGGGGATCTTATTATAGTATTACCGCCCATTAATTTGCAAGTTTCCACCCACGGCGCCACCTTTTTGTTTTTGCAAGCAACAACAGTGTACCACTAACGCCATTAGAGCAAAGCTTGCTAACTGTTCTGTCATTGGCTGCACAGATGAGCACTGAACACTATTTAGAGTCCCAGCCTCAGAAGAGACAAGAGAGCTGTGGATTTATTTTATTTTCAATGGAAATCCCCTAGGGCTGCTTCAGAGAAGAGGAAGAGTTGTTGTAGTAGAGCACTGTTGCCATGCCGTCATTTTATGCTGGACTGCTTCACAAGGGTCAGCTCAATGCTGGATTTGCACAAAATATTAACATGACGGCACATGCTAGTCGATGAGCTGAATCAACTCCACAGCAACTACATAAATTTATCCACTAACCATTCAGTAACGTCCAGTTGCATTCTAAAAGTTGTAACGTTGTAAAAGCTGTCCGACTCCGGTTTGAACAATGTAAGGCTGAACACCGTTACTGACAATTGTCATTTTGGCTGTGTGAGATTCTCCAGCCTTGTTAATGTTGAGAAACCGAAGCGCGAGCTGTTAAAGCTCCGCAAGCGGGCCGGGAGCAGCAGCTCATTTGCATTTAAAGGGACACACAAAAATGCTGTGTTTTTGCTCACACCCAAATAGGGGCATATTTGACAAGCTATAATAAATGATCTGTGTATTTTGAGCTGAAACTTTACAGACACATTCTGGGGACTCCAGAGACTTATATTACATCTTGTGAAAAGGGGCATAATAGGTCCCCTTTAAGGCTAGTCTCACAAATCATTGACTATGATAACATGCTGCTTTATTTAAGAAGATTTTACTGCTTAAAACTCTGAACAGTTACCAATATTTAGAAGGGGAAAAAATCCTTGAAGTAACCAAAAAAAAAAAAAAAAAAAATCGCCATCTGTTCAAAAGATTTTACAGCCGAGTCACCCGAGCTCAGCAGGTGCCCTACTGCCCTTTAGAATTTTTGCTAAAAGGTCCAGGGAGGATTATCCAACCATGTGAGTAAGAATATTAATATGAATTAGAATATTAATAAGAATAGAAACCTCTCTTACTGACAATTTATTTTCCTTGATGTCAGGAAATGCCCTGAATGTAACAAAAACATATCAACGTTATAGGTCAATCGATGGAGTCTTTCAAGCATGAGTGTGTTCTTCATTTCCACGAGCAGATACAACGGTATTACTCAACCTAAAGTACAGCACCACGATGAAAGTAGTGGAAGTGTTCAAATTATGAATAGACTAAATCCATTGCTTTCCACCCATAACAAAAATGATAAAAGTTTTAGGTAGATTTCACAGAGCTTGTAATGAAACCACCTCTTGGAAATGTATTTATTTCTTTCCTCTAGCTAGAAATCAGGCTTAATGTCGCCACCTCGGCTTTATGTTTTGTGATCTGGCTTTACATTTGGAATCCGGCTTTGTTACCTGGGACCCGCTGATACATGTGTAATCCACAATCATTTCGCTTATCTACTGTAGGCGTCGTAATCTCGAATCCTACACCTGTAGTCTTGGCAGTGTGACTGCTAAGAGCTAGTGCTTCTGTATCGCGCTATCATTACCATCTGCTTCCATCGACATCAGGAAGTTGAGTCACCAGACGCGATCGGCCATGCTCAGGGTGGTGTGGCTGTAAGAAATGATATGGAGGGGATGTTCACAACACATCCTGCTGCAACATAAAACCCATTGATTTCCCACAGACAACAATTTAAGTAAACAAAAATCTCCAGATCTGATAAACAGTCAGTTCTAAAGTTTATTGTTACACAGAGCAGACAATCTAAAGTGGCAAGTGATGAAAGCATGTACCTGCAAAATGACAATATTGGTCGTCTGATGTAGGTTTTTCAATGGCTCATGCTGTTAATATCAAGATAACAGGATGGCCAATATAATACCAACATATAAGTAACTTAAAGGGATAATTTACTCACATTGTTGTTTTGGACCCCATTGACTTGCATTGTATGGACAAAAACCTTTTGTGTTCCACAGAAAAAAGAAAATATGACATGACCTTTTAATGTAATAGACATGCTTATTTTAGACAACATTTAATCGAGTGATTGTTTGCTGTCTATTAACAAGATATATTTCTGACACAAGAAAGAAGTTTCATTTCTGTTATTTGGCCAACTGTGCATGGTCAATGGCAATAATCTCAAAATGCCCAAATACTGGCCAAATAATTGACTTATTTCTAGACTTATCCACTCTCTCCATTTCTTTTCTAGTACTTTGATCTGTTGCCCTTTTGTCAGCAGTTTTGCCTCTGCAGTATTTGTGCGTTCCTTTCTAAAACAAAGCATGCCGCTAGCAACGCCAGTGCCGTGGGTTCAATTCCTGGGGAACTGATAAAATGCATGGTTTAAGTGCAGTGTAAGTCGATTTGGATAAAAGTGTCTGCCAAATGCATGAATGTAATTACATTTTATCTGTTTTCTCTCCTGATTAATGTACTGTATCACTCTGATAATGGTCATATATTTGCCTAACTACAGGTTCAACAACATTAATTGCAAGCAGTGTAGAGTCGATTGCAGTTGTAAAAATTGCCTGTTTCAATAACAGGAAGAGAAAGGGAAACGATCTTTATCTGTTTTGTATTTTACGGATGACTTGTGCGCCAAAGCTTGACTTTTAAAGAACATTTGTGTGTCATAATTGCAGCAACAATGATTAAATGCACAGCTGGCATTTTGCAGCAATATTTGACTGTTTTGGCAAATTGAATCCTTACAGGCAGCAAAGGCACGACATTATTGCTAGGTGGGAGGTTGAATGTTTTCTTTCTTGTCTCCTCTGCTAAATTTAGTCTCATCAGCCTCCTCCTGACTTTGCTCAAATGAGGGAGGCCGCTCATTTAAAAACTTGAAACGGGGGCTCCCACTTCGAATTTTTAATCATCCATCCACCTTAGGGATTATTAATTGTTTGGGTGGAGAAGCTAGCCGGAGCAGCACTTTCTAGAAATAAAGGAGCAAAATAACAAGTTGGACATGCTTTAATGCTATCCATAAATGCTTTCAGCGCTATCAGAGATGAGCTATATTGTCTAATCATGTCATCATTTATGATAGTGGGGTTGAAACATCCCATTATTTTCCTCAGGGAAAGTTAATTAAAAGAAAAGGATGTCCTTGGCACCCCGGTGGTTGTCGTTTCCAGAACCACTAATTGCCTCTGAATGTAAATATTTAATGTTGAGCAGCTCATAAAATGGTATGACAACAACAATGTTGAACACTGCATCACAGCCTCAAGTGCTTCATGATGCCTGTCTTTGTCTCCACAAATCCTTGAATACTCTTGCTCAGAAATGTTGCTCTTGCCCTCCTGCTCACCCTATTCTTCCTCATTTTCTGTGTTCTTTTAACAGATGCTTTTTAATGTTTTGCTTTTCCTTTAGTGTTTAATGTATCTGTTTGTACGTGTATGTTATCTGCAAAGTTACAAAGCTCATAATCTTCCACAAAGCTATGTATTCCATCTAACAGAGAACTCTGATCCAGAACTACCTAAAATGCTTAGAGTCCAAACATTACTTCCTCAAACATCCACATCAAAATGTGAAATTTTAGCATAATGCCATCCAAAGGCATTCGCAAAAAAAGAAGCAAGGTTTCAGCGAATTGAAGTGTTGTCATTATGTCGCAGAGATGCTGTGTTTGGATGTGAAAGTAAAAATGTTTTGACTTACAGAGGTTGATCAAAGGTTAAGATTTATATACGAAGCGGATTCTGAGCAGTACAACCCGAAAGTTTGCTTGTGCACAGCACATTTTACAGATGACAGCTTCCTGAACCTGTGAGAACAACGCAGGTTATATACAAAGACTACTTACCACTCTGAAACGTCATGCAAGTCATGCTTGCAAAGTTGTTTTTGATCGATCGGCTTGATCATTCGCATTTTCAGAATCCGACCCGGGCTCAAACTGATATGGTAAAACCAACTACATTATTATTAACTATGTGTTTACAAATGCTTTAGAAGCCTTGGAAGCTGAAGCTTGCGATTATGGTAAGGGGTATTACATTTCTGACACACGGTTGAGGTGTTTGGCCAATCACAACGCACTGGGTCAGCTGGCCAATCAGAGCACTCTGAGCATTTTGGAAGGAGGAACAGAAATTTCCAACAGACTGGGAATAGAAGAGCTGCAATAATGTACAGCATGTGACAAATGTGTTTTTTTTTAAACATTAAAGCATGTTAAACAAAATAATGAACTTTTAAAATAGTATCATATGAACCCTTTAATGCTACTGTGATTTTGAGATTCACTTATGAGGTGTGGGGATGTGAAAAACATTACTGAAGTATGGTGGTAATTATGTAAAAATTTTGGTTTACTTGGTCTTTATGAATTTTTGAAGAGGTTTAAAGGGGATTCATGTGTTTTGAGAGAACATTAGTTCATTTTAGGTCACAATGTTTGTGTTTCTTGATTGGAAAAAGTAATTTTGTAGGTGGTTTCAATACTACTATGGCAGGGATGGTCTAATTGTACATGTATCAATGGGAGAAATAGTAAAGCTTAATATGGCGGCTATAGAAAGTCCTGCCGTACAGTTAAAAAAGCATTGATTTATGAAATATGTTACTGTTTTTACAAACAGTTGCATATAGATTTCAATCTAGTAGAAACTGTAGGTGTTGAATGACTGGAAATAGCTATTTTACAAATATGGCCTCCAAGTGAACCGATTTGTTTTAAAGGCACTTAGATTGCACATAGTTGGGACTTTGAACTTTGTGTTTTTTGGCCTTGTGTGTATTTGACCATTTAAACACAGTAAGACATGAAAGAGAAGTTAGTTTAATACTCACAAGACGTGCCATCTGACAGCTAGCTTTCTGTGCGTGTGCTTTAGATGTGTGCGCTCAGAAAACAATAAATTAGAAGTTTAAACTGATATTACAGAACCCCGCACATGACATGCAGGAAAAAAATAGTAGGCTTAATCATGCGCACAATTTACTATTTCGTTCCCTCGATATGCTAAATCATGCGCACAATTTATAAATCGAGGAAACGAATTAGTAAATCATGCACACAATTTACTTTTTTTCCCTGCATGTCATGTGAGGGGCTCCGTATGATATAACTTTAAAATGTATGCAGATATGGGAAGAAGAACTCGGACGTAGTTTGGATTTGGAATGATGGGAATTAGCTGCTGGCAGGGTTAACTCTTCTTCATCCTGTGCCAGACTGAGTCTGATTCAGTTCAAGGTTTTTCATAGAATTCATTTTACAAACCTAAAATTAAGTAAGCTATTTCCGGGTGTGGATGCCACTTGCAATAGGTGTTCTCTGGCTGCTGCTGATCATACATATGTTTTTTTCTTGTTCAAAGCTGGAAGATTTTTGGTATTCCTTTTTTGATACTTTTTCTAAAGTTTTGAATATTTCCCTTGAACCACGCCCTCTGATTGCTATTTGTGTGGTCCCATCGGTTTTGAATAAAAACACAAAAAAGTATGCTAATGTTCTTGCCTTTGCCTCACTGATAGCTTGCAGATGAATTCTACACTGAAAGTCTACTAAATCTCCTCCTCCTTTTTCATGGTTAGAAGATTTGTTGTCTTTTCTATATATTGAAAAAATTAAGTTAAGAGGTTCCACTGAAAAATTTTATAAAAACTGGGGTCCTTTGCTTAATTTTGTCAAAAATACACCACTTATCTCTGATTTGTAATATATAGTTTTTAATTATTCTATGGAGTCATTTGTTTATTCTTTTGTTTCATTCAAATGTGTATAATTGTCTTATTTATTGTCTTAAAATGTTTTATTCTCCTCCTTGGGGGTGGGTGGGGGTTTAGGGCTCACTGAGGGTTGTGATTGTTCATTTTTGTGTCCACCCTTAGTAGTTGTTAATAGAAAAAAGAAAAAGAAAAGGAATGTAGAGATTCATTAATATTGTTGTTTCTTTGTATGTTCCAATAAAAATAAATAAATAAAAAAAAGAAAAAAACGTATGCAGATAATAAACTTTCATGATGAAGAAGAACTGCAATCTCCATGAGCGTGATTGCGATATAGGTGATAATCAAAACCAAGCAGATGTCTTGTTAGTATTTGGTTAGTAAGAGTTTCCAATGCTTGCAGGAGCTCTAAATGAAGTGCTATCCTGGAAAGGGGGCAGGGTGCAGCAGCTCATTTGCATTTAAAGACACATGATTTGACTGCACATTATATTATTTTGAACATTCTTATCATGCATAATATTATATTACGCTTAATAAATCTGTGTGTAATATAATGTCCGCTTTAAACAGTGCTCTTTTAGCAGTGGTTTTCACCACTCTGCACATTTTGTTTGTCTCTCTTATCTAACACAGTTGTTCGTGAAGCCCTCAGCTAATGAGTTGATGATATGAATCAGGAGTGTTAAATAAAGAGGACATACATAATTTGCAGAGCGGTGGGTCCCCAGGACCAGGATTGAAAACCACTGCTTTAGATCAGAACACATACATTTTTACCCAGTATATTTAAATTAGTAAAATAAATTCTTGCATTGGCAGGTTTTCATAATGAACTGTTTAGTTATCAGTGCTTTATTGTACATTTAAATGCACTCATTGCTTTATTCTCTTCTCTGCTTCCTCCTCTATTCTGTAGGTTATATATTTATCTAGAATAAATTGAGTTAAAAATGCCAGTGCTTGCTCGCACCTTATTGTTTTATGGGTATACTGTTGAAGAGGTATTTAGTTTTGAAATGCCATTAATTTTTTTAAAGTTGTCAGAGCTCTGGTGCAGTGAGTAGGGCACAGTTTGGATGCCGATCTGCTCCACGTCTTAGTTAAAAAGCCAGAGCTCATCTTTAAAATTAAGATAATACAAGATAAAAAACGGGCAGTTAATATTAAAGCATCTGCAGCAGAGGACAGTTAGTTAGCTGCATGAGTCCTGTGTTTATTTTTAGCTTCTCTCATAATAGGCAAAGCATCTGGAGGGGGTTTGTTTGCAGGAAAGTGCATGGCACAAGTAGCCTTGGGCCGACAATTTGTGAAGGTGACAAGGAAAAGGTCTGGAGAGAAACAGTGGTTGAGAGTGAAGAAGTACGGTGAAGTCACTATCATTTTGTGTTGGGACAGATGATGCCTCCTTTCACAACCGGAGATGATGGTCACGAGCACAAGCCTGAGGCACCGACTAAAGATGCACATTCTTTTCTGCACAGACTACAGACCTATGCTGAAACACGAGCAGGGTCTAAATCTATCTGTTGAGGTCACTGACAAACATATTCTTTGACTTATTCCTGTTCCTGTTTTGTGATGTCTCTTCTTGATCAGATACTCTATTTATTTTCTTTTCACTGAAACCTTTGCATGAAGACTAAATCAGCATATTTAAAAAAAAAAAAATGTATCACGGTTTCCACAAAAATATTAAGCAGCACAATTGTTTTCAACACCAAATTAGAACTAGAAATGATTAGAATGATTTTTAAAGGATCATGTGACACTAAAGACCGGAGTAATGGCTGCTCAAAATTCAGCTTTGCCATCATAGGAATAAATTACATTTTAAAATATAAAAGCTGTTATTTTAAATTTTAGTAATATTTCTTAATATTACTGTTTTACTGTATTTTTGATCTAATAAATGCAGCATTGGTACTGCTATGCTGCTTATGCTTCATATATTACTTCCCCCAATATCATACAACCCCCAAACTTTTAAACAGATAGATAAAGTAAATATATAGTATATTGTTTTTTATTATCATATATTGCTTTATTTGTTTATATAAATTACATATAAATTATATTTATTTAGTGTGGAAAAACATAGCCAAAAAAACACATTTTTGGCTATACATTTTTTTAATAATTTTATTTATTTTGTATTTTGGTTCTTGCATTAAACAGTTTTTGGTCAAAATATGGTTCATCTGAAGAAAAAAAGAATCCACTCTTTAAAGAAATAGCTAATTCAGAAACTCTGCCACCATTTATACATTTCAGTCTGTTCCTCACACAGAGCTTCATATGGCTTCAGAGATCAAGCTGTATGGCCTGCTTTAATGGTGCATCCTTTTAAAAGCTTGAAAGCTTCAGACTCACATTTTTTTTATATCACCCCTTTTGTTCTACACGCCATCCACCCTCTGTCCAGATGACACTGTGAATTTCTCTATTTTTCTGTCACACTTCCAAACATCCCAAGCTGTTCATCCCAGTTACCCCTTCATCCTGATAGTGTTTTAGTGCTTATTCTGCTGCTGTGTAATGCACTGTTATACACACACACACCTCACCCATCACAGAAACAAAGTAAAATATATCCCCTGTCTGTGGCTAAATGAGAGGATTATCCCTTCATTATAGTATCCGAGGCAGCAAGGATGCCATGCCACAGCTGCCTCTGAGGCAAACAAACCTTTTTATTTGCCTCAACCTCACAGGATGAGCCGCACTAATGTCCCAAACACAGAGACACATTACAGTCAGAGTGACAGGCATATTAGAAACACTGTTTTACCATCTTTTTTCTTCTTCTAACAGCCTGTGGAGAAGGATCATAGCCAGTTGGCTTAGAGTGGCTGTTCCAAAGTAAATCCGAATAAAACCGCAGGACAGTGTTTGCGGTGTAATGTGAGAATTACGATATTGGATTTGACAGCATGGGAGCAGTGTCTGGCTGGAATATTTTCTGTGATTTAGTCAAAAACTGTCTTCTTCAATACCTGACAATTTTTGTAGTTTTATTTTGTTTGAGACTCTTGGTACTTAAGAATGCCCAAAGCCTTAAAAGCATGGTCTTGAGTGCTATCTTTGCCTTCGATCAGAACCTCAGCGAGATCAGAGCCTTTCATTCTTCTTAATTTTCAAAAGAGCATCTAGAGGCGGCACTAAAAGACTTTCTTTAAGGCCAAGAATAGTAGATGTATGGAATAGCTTATGCTTTATCACTGGCCTGATGCTTAGCATTTGTCACACACCCATCTAAGAAACAGATTTGATTCTAGTCATACATACCAGATGGGTGTCTGAAGTATCTGAATCTTCTGAAGCTATAGCAAGATCCACCAATGCTGCTTCAATGGAAATGTGAACGAGGCTGAGTTTTTATAGGTTAGTTAATATGGGATGTTGTAGTGCTAAAGTATGAAGGATAGTAGTGGTCTTTTTTTTAATAAGACAATACATCAAAAAGGTGCAAAACCTAAAATATAATTCAAGCATTCAATGCTTCCTTCATATTTATGCAGTCTTGCAAGTCTTTTTAATCAGATTTTTAAAAAAAAAAGTTTAAAAAGCTTTTGAATTAGAATATTATTGAATATTTATATATATATATATATATATATATACACATACACACTACCAGTCAAAAGTTTGGAATCGGTAAGATTTTTTATGTTTTTAAAAGAAGTTTCGTCTGCTCACCAAGTCTGCATTTATCAGCAGCAAATCAGCATATTAGAATGATTTCTGAAGGATCATGTGACACTGAAGACTGGAGTAATGATGCTGAAAATTCAGCTTTGCGATCACAGGAATAAATTACTTTATAAAATATATTCAAACAGAAAACAGTTATTTTAAATTGTAATAATATTTCACAATATTACTGTTTTTACTGTATTTTTAATTAAATAAATGCAGCCTTGGTGAGCAGACGAAACTTCTTTTAAAAACATTAAAAATCTTACAGATTCCAAACTTTTGACTGGTAGTGTATATAAATAACCATTATATAATTAATTACCATTATGTAATTAATTACCATTGAAGCTGGGGTTAAGTTCTATGTTCAGTAGGGCTGGGCCAATACACTGATGCATCGCGAATCGAGAAATGATTCTGGATCGATTCTGATATTTTCTGTATGTATCGCGATTCTCTCTTTAATCAATTCTGAGCTTAGTTTTCAACAGCAGATGGTACTGCGTGCTTTAGAAACGTACTCTGCTTCCTTTCAATTCCTTACACACACCACTTGAACCTTTTATAAAATAATCATTCATAAAGTTCGAAAAAGTTAAAGCGTATTACAGGGATGTTTGCATTGGGCTGTTTACATTAATCTCGCGTCATAAAAGCATTCTGAGGTCGAACGCTCGAGCAGTCTTCTTCCTGAGCATTTCAGAATGCGGTTAAAAAATAGCCTAAAGGGCCATCTGCAGTTAAAACTAAGCTCAGAATCGATTTGCGATGCATGTGGAAAATATCAGAAACGATCCATGAATTACGATGTATCGAGAGTATTGTCCCAGCCCTAATGTCCAGGCCTGCTTCCACAGCCGTGTTGATATTCTGTACAACAGCTTGTGAGATACTGCATAATTAAAAAAAGGAAAACAACTTCTGGAACTCAGGCCACTGAAAGAAATACGTAAAGTGTTAACAGGTTGTGAATGCTCATGCATCAGTCTTAGGATGAGTGATTATATATTGTTATTAGACAGCGGAAGCAAAAGTCCATTGATTAAGCAAGCTTGCGGGCAATTACATTAACTGTTAAATTCAATGCAGGAAAGCTAACAGTTAAATAACTGAAACAGCCAAGCTTGAATTTCTGCCCATTCAGCATGCTGTCGACTTATGTGGTGTTTACTTGTGTGTGTTAATACTTTCTTTTTCTTCCTACTCTCTCCCCTCTCACCATCTCTCTCGGTTTACTTTCATCTTTCTCTCCACACTATTTCTGCTTTCTCTCACGCGCTATCTCATCCCAGCTGTCTTTCTTCTGTCCTCTCCTCCCTTTTTGGTCCGCTCACTTCATTTTGGTTCCATTCAGACTTCAATTTGAATGCATTCAAAGGGCCTTATTGGCAGGAAAGATAAACATTTACTTCACGGAGCTGAGGAAGGCCAATACAAATCAAGCTGTTGACAAACTCAAACACAGGCAGCCCAGGATTGACGGCGGCTTTAGGGATGAGGCTCTTGATCTTTAGCTTGACTTGTGTCTCTGTTTTGTGCAGCCCATACACACACACACACACAACAGACCGGAGTCTTTTCAGCTCTATTATGCTGCATTCGTCAAGCGTTCAATCTTTCTCGCTCTCCTCTTTGTCTCCCAAAGCCATTTCTGAGTCTGTTTCTTCTGGCTGCATTCAATTCTCTCTGCTTCTCTGTATTATGTTGTGGGTTTTCTTGTGGGGAATTGTTTTATATTGCCGCATGTGGCATGTGCCGAGGTTACGCTACAAATAATCATTATACTGTACGTCACTTTGACAGACTGGGTTGTAAAATTTCTGTCATGGTCTATTTTTGTACATTTTTGATTTCCCTGGTAATTCATTTATTGTTCCATGTACATGCCCATTTTTCCACACATGCACCTCTTCTGAGATTGCTTTATCTGCGAGTTGCATATGTGAAGTAACCCATCACACATGGCATGTTATTCATGCGCTAGCAGCCATAATTCAGGCTTATCTGTTCAGGCCTATAGTGACCTTAACACATTTGACTTAAAAGGTCAGTTCATTTTCATGCTTGTGTAAGTCTAAACTTTCCTCTGAAAAGTTTTAGAAAAAAACACCCATTAAGCTCATGTTATTGTTTAGTAAACTGTATACACTATATTGCTAAAAGTATTGGGACACCCCTCCAAATCATTGAATTCAGGTGTTCCAATTATTCCATGGCCACAGGTGTATAAAATCGAGCACCTAGGCATGCTGACTGCTTCTACAAACTTTTGTGAAAGAATGGGTCGCTCTCAGGAGCTCAGTGAACTCAAGCGTGGTACTGTGATAGGTTGCCACCTGTGCAATAAGTCCATTCGTGAAATTTCCTCACTACTAAATATTCCACGGTCAACTGTTTGTGGTATCATAACAAAGTGGAAGCAATTGGGAACAACAGGAACTCAGCCACGAAGTGGTAGGCCTCGTAAAATCACAGAGCGGGGTCAGCTCATGCTGAGGCGCACAGTGTGCAGAAGTCGCCAACTTTCTGCAGAGTCAATAGCTACAGACCTCCAAACTTCATGTGACCTTCAGATTAGCTCAAGAACAGTGCATAGAGAGCTTCATGGAATGGGTTTCCATGGCCGAGCAGCTGCATCCAAGCTTTAAAAGTGCAATGCAAAGCGTCGGATGAAGTGGTGTAAAGCACGCCGTCACTGGACTCTAGAGCAGAGATGTGTTCTCTGGAGTGACGAATCACGCTTCTCTGTCTGGAAATCGATGGACGAGTGCTTGCCTAACTCCATTGTGCCAAGTGTAAAGTTTGGTGGAGGGGGGGTTATGGTGTGGGGTTGTTTTTCAGGGGTTGGTCTTGGCCCCTTAGTTCCAGTGAAAGGAACTCTTAATGCTTCAGCATACCAAGACATTTTGGACAATTTCATGCTCCCAACTTTGTGGGAACTTTTTGGGGATGGCCCCTTCCTGTTCCAACATGACTGCGCAGTTCACAAAGCAAGGTCCATAAAGACATAGATAAGCGAGTTTGGTGTGGAGGAACTTGACTGGCCTGCACAGAGTCCTGACCTCAACCCAACAGAACACCTTTGGGATGAATTAGAGCGGAGACTGCGAGCCAGGCCTTCTCGCCAACATCACTGCCTGACCTCACAAATGCGCTTCTAGAAGAATGGTCAAAAATTCCCATAAACACACTCCTAAACCTTGTGGAAAGCCTTCCCAGAAGAGTTGAAGCTGTTATAGCTGCAAAGGGTGGGCCAACTCCATATTAAACCCTACAGATTAAGAATGGGATGTCATTAAAGTTCATGTGCACGTAAATAGGCAATACAGTGTAGCATCCCAGAATTACTATGTGGATCAATGTTCCTAGTACAGAAACACAATAGATCAGATACCTTAATATTTTATCTGTTAAAATTACCATTCTGAATCATCCATCATGTTTTCTTAAAAATTGTTTTTCAGTGGCAAGTTAACAACAAAACCTCAGTAAGTCGCTGCAAATATGTTTTCAGCAGCTAATAAATAGCAACATACACTTTTGCAATGGTCCTGAATATTTTATCACATCACATAGCCAAAGCATCTTGTGTATGGCTCACATTATAGCACTGGGACAAGAAACAGGTATCTTATGCGTGTGCATGTGAGTGTGTGTGTGTGTGTGTGTGTGTGTGTGTTGTGTGTGTATCTTCCTTCTCGATATGTGGATGGGAATATATGCCTGTGTTTGTTTGTGTGTTAGTGAAGGGCATTGAAAAAACAGGCGTATTATGTTTAAAAGTGGCATGTTTGTGCTGCTTGCAAACCAAAATGGTCAACGAGGAACCCTTTAATAGCTTAAGTGGGTGATGCAACACATGGACAGAGTGGTGTGGACAACAGCCAAGTTAAACTAAATCAAGAGCTATGGAATGGAATAATAGCATGCTGTTTACTGCATGTTGTGCATTATATACTGTATACTGAATAAATTGGGGTTTATTTTTTCTTCTTTTTTTTCCAAAAAATTGTATGCATTATTTAATGCTAAACTTTTCAAAAACAGCAACATGCATCACTGTTTCCACATGACCTCATTATGTTGCATTTTTGCACTGAAAATGTTAAAATGTTGCATGTTTAATTCAACTTCTAGCATCTAGTTATCTTGGCTGTTATTTCGTGTTTTTGTATGCTGCACATTTTGGATAATATAGTAGGTCATCCGAGTATTCAACGCATAAAACATACAACGCATACAATCCAAACGCATTAACACTGTGCACAGTATCCTACAAAAACAAAGTAGAATGGTGCCATTCTCAACATACTATATGTTTCTTTTTGGGATGCACATATACATTTATATGCACCATATTGATTTTAATCTGGATCAGATTGTTGATTAATATTAATCAACATGTCAGTTGATGATTTCTCATGTGTAATTTTGTACCTGTCCTCTAGGTGGCGGTGCAGGCAGCCAGACGACCTTTCTCCATGAGGAGCAGTGGAAGATGCCGGCTCTGCCAGCGCTGCTGCTGTCGATTCACCTCCTCTTCCTCTTCCTGCTGTTGCTGCTGCTGACCATGGCCCCATCCTCTCACAGCCAGACACCTGCTCTCTCAGCTGTCAGGATGGGTGAGAGACCATGGGCCACTTCCTGTTAGACAACACAAAAGTGCATTTTCACATTATCTCCCAATTACTATGGTGTTTCTAGGTGACTGCTTATGGTCCAAGTCAAAACAGCCCACCCGACTAGGGGCTCATCTTTCCTGTTTAATCATGCACCAAGGCTGTAAAAAAAAAGTACATTGCAGAGAAAATATCCTCAAAAAGCCACATGATTGAAGGTATCATTCATGTCTGTAGAACAATCACGTAAGGAAAGTTTAATACTTAGGGCCCTATTTTAATGATCCAAGCGCATGACCTGAAGCGCATGGCGCAAGTGCACTTAGGGCGTGTCCGAATCTACTTTTGCTAGTTTAACGACAGAAAAAATGTTTGGTGCACAAGGCGCATGGTCAAAAAAAGGGTTGTACCTAGTCTCTTATTGAGTCATTGGTGTGTTTTTGGGCGTAACGTGCAATAAACCAATCACAGTGTCATCTCCCATTCCCTTTAAAAGCCAAGTGTGCTTGCACCATGGTGGATTGCTATTTACATGGCGGAATATAGACACCCTCAACCTAATGAGTCAGTTTAAATACATATGTGGATTGCTGCGATTGGTCAAATAATCAGCCAATTTCATTTGTCATTACTGCAAATAGGTAATTCTGTTGCATGCAATGACTATCCATTATGACATGTAGGCATTTTTATCTTTTTGTACACAATAATAATCTTTTACATTGTAATCCTTTTATTTTTAATATTTGGCATGTTTGTGTGCTGCTGCGGGTCCCTGTGTGTGTAACAAGCAGAGTGTACGCATGTTGTGCACCCGCCTATTGGCGCATATTACTAACGCACCGTTCAAATAATAATAAAAAAAAATACTGCGCCATTGATTTAGACCAGGTCTGGCTGAAACTAGCAAAGAACACTTGTGTCGCGCCTGCCGTCACATTGCGTCGGGTGTATGATAGGGCCCTTAGTCGTAATAGTACTGCTGGCCTTTACCTATGCAATAAGGTTCAACTGCAGTAACAACCTAGTCCACTTCCTACCCATCAAGAGGTCTAATTCTGCCTCAGTTCTTCCAGCTTTATCTACAGAGGCTATGTGAAAAAACAAAACTCATTTTTAATTAAAATGAGCAAATTGGCTGCATTGGTACAGTCTCCAGATAACCCAAATGCTTTACTTGTAATGGAGGCAGCAAGCATCAACCTGAAGCCCACATTTATAGTGACTACAAAGCTTGTTCTTGATTTAATGTTTAAATACGTCTTCTGAAGTACTGACCTCCTACTAGGCTTAATCTTTTTCAACTAAATACCTGTTACACAAGAGAGAGTGTGAAGCGATAATCTCATATATGCTGGGATCGTTTCTTTTTTCTTTCTTTTTGGTCAATTTATAAAAAGTAAGATTAAGTCATTAGATTAAACCACTGACTTTAGAGCAGAGTTCAGGCGAAATTAAGCAATATTATCGGATTCAAGCAGGAGCGTTTTTCAAAGTCGCTTGTACTTGGCTGTTACTTCACAGCATGTGACTGATTGCTTCAAGCATCAGCATGTTCATCTTGATTATTGCGAACAATAAAACATCAATTAATCTCTGGCAAGCCTCCAAACGAAATGTGCTCAATAGAACAATCTAATCAGTTAACATCACAACATGCGACATTCGTTGCAAACTTGTTTCTGTTCAATCTAGAGTAACTCCATCTTCTTGCAATAACAAACGAAACTTCAATCATCAACATCAAGAACTTTTAATTAAATTCAATGCAATTAAATTCCAGAGCAGAAAACAAAACACAGAGCTTTTTTTGTTGCTCTTCAGCTGCTATTTTAGATGATCAGTCAGCATGTGGACGTGGAGAGCGGTTGGCATTGGCTCTGGCCCGAGAGAACATCAACAGTGCGATGGAGGGCCCATCACGAGCACGCGTGGAGGTCGACATCTTTGAGCTGCAGAGAGACTCTCAATACGAGACTACAGACACAAGTGAGTCCAACAAAATGACTACACACACTGGTAGTCACACGAAACCTCATTCACAATTTTAATTCTGTAATGTGAAGTATTTTGATTAAAACTTCAACAACTTGAATGAAAATTCAACAAGAACAAATTATAGGGTCGTACATGTTTTTATTTGATTAGCTTATAGAAAGTGGGCATTTTGAATGGAAAGTCAAGGCTAAAGGTCAAGTTATGATATCTTTTTCAAATGTATTGTCATTTACTATATTATATTATATTATATTATATTATTGTCATCAGACAGAGCTGCATGATTCTGGATAAATTGAATTACTTTTTTGCGGGGGAGAAAAATGGAGATCACGGTTCTCCCACAATTCAAAATAGACAACTAAACATGTAATTTACTAGAGGTTCTGATAAAATGTTTAAAAAAAATATTTAATTCATTTGATTTGATTTAATTGTTATAATTTTTTGTAAATCGGTCTGAATGAATGATTCAATGACTCACTCATAAAGACTTCACTTGTTTCATTACTGGATGAATCTCTTGAATGAATGATTCAATGACAGATACATTTTTTAACAATCACTTGTTGCCAACAACTGGTGTAATGGTGTAACTGATCTTTATTTGACAATTTAACTGATCTTTATTTAACAATCTTTATTTGAGGCATCAAGTTACTTTTAAAAGGTGATTTACTATATTTTGTTCGCTACCGTAGACATCATTGTTCATATCCGAACTATAGACTTTTTTTTCCCAGTACTTCTGTGATCATTTGGATTATTTTAACAGAAATATTAATAATGTGTGGTTGAAAAGACTGTTTTTAAGCTGTAAAGAGGGTATTCCATAACAGAATGAAGTTTACAGGATGCTTTTTGAATGGAAAGTCAAAGTTGAAGGTCAAGTTTGAGTGATTTCTTTTTTAAATGTATTGATATGAATTTGGTATTAAACTTTTACAGAAAGAATCAAAGAAAAAAATTAAGGAAGCCAAACAGTAATATAAACGTAAGGTCAAGGAAACGTTTACAATGGGTAATGCACAGATGGCCTGGCATGGCTTAAATATTATGATGGGGAGAAACCAGAAGAAACACAATATCCAGTGCCCTGATCCAGTCTGTTTTGCTAATGAATTGAACCAATTTTATGCTTGCTTTAATAATAGTTTTTAGATGAGCACTGGACCCCTACAGAGTATCCCGACTTTCTACACATGACAATTGAGGAACAGACTGTGGAGAAGGTTTTAATGCAAGTTAAACCTAAAAAGACATCAGGGCCAGATGGAATGATATTGAAAGGTACTGAGGGAATGTGCAACTCAGCAGAAGGGTGTGTTGACACAACTCTTTCAGCTGTCTCTTGATTTGAACGTTGTACCGCAGGCCTGGAAGGAAAGTACCATCATCCCTCTACCAAAAAAGCTACATGCTAAGCAGCTTGTGGACTATAGGCCAGTGGCTTTAACATCTGTGCTCTGTAAATGCATGGAGAGAGTGGTTTGTCAGCAACTCTCCCAAATAATGTCCGGTAAACTTGATCCTCAGCATTTTGCTTATAGAACTGGGCGTGGTGTTGAGGATGCCACTCTTACTCCGCTGGACAGGGCTGTAAAGCATTTGGACTCTGCAAATTCATACGTTAGGATTTTATTCATGGACTTTTCTTCTGCTTTTAGCACTGTGAATATAAACACACTTTTGAGGCGCGTGGAGGAATTACAGGTGCATCAAACCCTGATTTTATGGATTAACAGTTTCTTACGGGACCGCCCACAACATGTGCTGGTGAATGGTAGAAAGTCTGAAAATGTGGTTTTAAAAGCTGGTCTCCCACAGAGATGTGTTTTATCCCCAATTCTTTTTTCTATTTATACAAATGAGATAACCTGTAATAATGAAAATTTGATGCTTATAAAATATGCAGATGACATGGCACTGGTGGGATGTGAGAAGGATACCCAATCACTGGGCAGTTATTTTAATTTTGTTAATGTTCTCACAGCCTGGACAGAGGAGAGTTCTTTGCAGCTTAATATTAACAAAACTAAAGAAATGTGTTGTGGTGCTAATAATGCACGCACACTTTTTACCTTGCTACTGAGGTAGTTGAACAGGTAGGATCTTTTAAATATCTGGGTACAGAAATTGACTCCCATTTTACTTGTGATAAGCATTCAGACAGTCTTTTTAAGAAGGCTCACCAATGTCTAGGCTTACAGAGGAAATTGAGGAGTTTTAATACTGAATTAAAGCTGCAAGCAGTGATGAAAGGGCCCTCGCACCCGGGCTCAGCGCCACCCATTGGCCTTAGGAAAACAGTGAACAGTGGGCTACATGCATGTAAGCGAGTAAATACAAGGGAAGTATGGCAAAGTCATTTTAAAATGCCACACTTCCTGCTGCCAACAGGTGGTGCTTTGACTGTAACTGAATATTGCCATGTAGATGTCTTCAGGCCAGGACTGTTATCAAACATGTGAAGTTTGGGGCAGATCGGACATTGTATGCCTGACTTACAACAGCTTCCTCTTTCATGGTGAAACATCAGACTTTGTCAGGCCGCCACAGACACGCCCTTCAGCTAAAACTCTAGATCTTCGCAATTTAACATCACTAGGGCCTCAAGATTAGACTGACCATATATGATGTGGTTCTGTTTAAATGTCTATGAGGAATTAATCACAGTGTAAAACATGTCATTTCCTGTTGCCCGCAGGTGGCGCTATTACTGTAACTGAATATCCCCATGTACTGTATAATAATATACCATTATTGCAGAATTTAATTATTTTATGGCAAAATTACAATAGTCTACAATTTTTTTTTCTTTAATATTTTTTAATCCACTTGACTGTTGGTTAACAATATTTTTAGTGGAGAAAGTTATTACATTTTGATGAAAGACATTACATTTTTTTTTCTCTTTAGAATAATATGCACTGCTGTATTGAGCACAATACAGAAAAAAAACTTTCACTTTTCCACTGGACTGAAATGGACTGATAACACACACTCACAGCAGAGCATGCAAATATAACAGGAGGATTTGTTGCAAAATGAATTACATACCCTTGTCACACATGCACAGTGCCCTGAACATTTCAATGCAACAGTTCAAAAGCAAGCAAGAAAGAAATCTTTTCATCTAAATATACACCCTGTGCTCTCTCTCTCTCTCCTCGTTCTTCTGTAGAATTAGAGCAGCAATCTCCTGTAGGCAGAGCATAAATCTGTGTTGTGCTTATTGATGTAATTAATCAAAAAGAGCTTTGCATTGACTCCTAATTTGATATATCATCTAGGAACAGGACACAGAACTGGACGGCATCCAAGATGTTAGCTTTTTCTCTGTCCACTGCAATGTCTGTCTCTCTCTCTACCCTGTCCCTTTCTCATTCAGTCACTGTCTTGCTCTATCACCCTGCTCTCTATCTCTCTCATGGTAGCTTTATTTATCTGTCTCTTTCTAATAATATATCTTTACCCCTCCAAGTGTGTCAGATCTTGCCAAAGGGAGTGGTCTCTGTCATTGGTCCTGCCTCTAGTCCTGCTTCTGGATCCACTGTCAGTCATATATGTGGGGAAAAAGAGGTAAGAATGAAAGGAAGTGCATTTGCCTATGTGTCTGTGAGAGCATTTCCTGAGATGATAAATTTACACTGTTCCTCAGCCACAGGCCATTATTTCCTGTGTGCCTTTGCTTTGCTGCTTGAAAAGCATCTCTCCCTCTGACCTAATTTTCCATATTTTCTCTCTCTTCTTCCTTCCTTATGGATAGAGAGAATGATATATCAGCCAGGATGATTAATTGGCCGATATCTGGCTGTTTTGGTGCCCACTCAGCCAATTAACAATTTAATATTGCGTAAAATGAACGTGCTTTTAATTTTGTTCATTTTGTGTACACCTAATTTATACACAGTGTGGTCAGCATTTTTAATCCCAAATTTTCAATATAATTTAAACCTGGAAATTACTAAATAAAAAATAAATAAAACAATGCTGGCTTTTTAGGCAGCACTTTAAAGAAAAAACAGACAATCATCCAATAATCTATCTGTTGTTCTATCGCTCTGTCTGTAAGGCCACTTCAAGGCTTTAAAGGGTTCACCCAAAAATGAAATTTCTGTCATTAATTACTCACTCTCATGTCGTTCCAAACCCCTAAGACTTTCGTTCCTCTTCGGAACACAAATAAAAATCTTTTTGATAAAATCTGAGAGCTTTCTGTCCCTCCGCTTCAAAAAGTTCATAAAGAGAGCGGCAGTGCCGATCCTACACTTCCAGGGGCCCTAAGCAAAACTTTGTGAAGGGGCCCCTGTCAGTGCATTCTTAAACCCCCCAAAATTTCCATAATCTTTATTATTGCATGAACCAATAATTATAATGGTTTATGCAAGGTGCACTGCCGGTTTTCTATAGTTAATGGAATTAAAACGCATATAAATATGTAAAGGGAATCCCATTAAAACACGTTAAATTGGCAGTAAAAACAATTAAGTAAAATTAAAACCAAATTTTCGTTAACAGATAAATAAATGGTTTTTGATAGTAGTAATGCGCTGGCAACATCTAGCTGTCAGAAAAACTATAACACACAGCCAAATCGGCTTTCTAAATGCGCGATTTGCATGATAAACAATAATAATAATAATAAAATATGCTAGGTTGTTTAAACCCAAATTTTGGGTCGAATATGGACAAACCCAACCATTGGGTTACATAGGCTTATTTTTAATCAAATTTTTAACCCAACGGTTGGGTTTGTCCATTTTGACCCAAATCAACAACCCAGCATTTTTTAGAGTGAAAAAGGCTTAAACATACGAAAATACATAAATAATTCTCTGTATGAGCTAATTTTAGATTAATGGGCATTGATACCTGAGTCACACAACAGCGTGTAATACTGAACATGAATGTTTATTTCTAATGAACCACGCATAAGAACGTTTTGATTACTGATGTGTATACCAACACAAACCGAAAGTTACTTTTCATCATGGGGCATTTCTGTGGAGACCTGGACTGAGTTATTGCTTTACGACTTGCTTATGAATTTATTGCTTTGTCAAGACTAAATAAGAAATTAAAATATTTCAAAAATACATACTTTCTTCATTCTTGGCACTTTTTATCTGTTCCAGAAGTTTTGTTTTGCAGCCATAGCCATGTGAAGACACCTGTTATTAGGCCTATCTCCCGCACTGCATGATGTTATTGAATAAATATAAATAATCATTAAAATATTTCCACATGACTCTGCCAATGTTTAGTAGACACCACACATATATTTCCATGTTACAAAGAAATATTCACATTATGGTAAATTATCGTCATGTTTATTTTATATACTAATGAGCAAGGGGGCCCCCTGGTGGTTCGGGGGCCCTACGCAACTTATGTAGCTTGCGTATAGGGAGGATCAGCTCTAGAGAGCGGTTTAGTCCAAATTTTCTAAAGAGACTCGATCACTTTATATGATGAACGGATTTAATTTAAATCTTCATTTGTCTTCCGAAGATAAACGAAAGTCTGACGGGTTTGGAACGACATGAGGGTGAGTAATTAAAGGATTAGTTCAATTCAGAATTAAAATTTCCTGATAATTTACTCACCCCCATGTCATCCAAGATGTTTATGTCTTTCTTTCATCAGTCGAAAAGAAATTAAGGTTTTTGAGTAAATCATTCCATCCATATATTGGATTTCAACAGCTACCAGCGGGTTGACAAATGCTCATCTTGCACTGCTCTGCGATGCGCCATGCATTACGTAATAACGTTGGAAAGGTCACGTGTGACGTAGGCGGAAGTACCGTGGTAGGGCGAAAAACTCAATCTCATTTTCTCCTCCAACTTCAAAATCGTCCGACATCGTTGTTTTACCTTTTTTTGTAAAGGCCTTTTGACTTAGTCTTTGCATGTTCGCTTTGTAAACACTTGCTTGGTACTTCCGGCCATTGGTAGCCATTGAAGTCCACTATATGGAGAAAAATCCTGGAATGTTTTCCTAAAAAACCATAATTTCTTTTCAACTGAAGAAAGAAAGACATAAACATCTTGGATGACTTGGGGTCGAGTAAATTATCAGTGAACTAATTCTTTAATGACAGAATTTTCATTTTTGGGTGAACGGTCCCTTTAAGACTTAAAACTATTTGTTAAACTTTCTAACAAGTTTTTATCAAGACTTGAAAAAGTTAATTTTGCAATTCAATATTCTGTCTGCTACCTCAATTTAAATGTTGGAACTGAATTGAATTTACAAGGCATTCTAATAAACATTTGTTATTGTTAATCATAAATTCATAAAAAAAAAAAAAAATCATAAAAAAATAATCATTTGTAAATCATTAGTTTTTTTTTTTTTTAAAGATTATGCTCAACAAGGCTGCATTAATTTGATCAAAAACACAGTAAAAAACATAAAATCTGGGAAAAAAAGATATGACAATTAATGCATTTCTATAGCAACACTACTAACAGCAGTATAAATCTGCAGTGGTCAGGTGGTATAGCAGTCACATGGTACAAGTAGGAGCATGGTCAAGTTCTGAGTTCTATGAGGACGTGAACACTTTTTACAAGTCGGAATAAATAAGAGAGACACACAAAATGTGCAATGCTGTGACTCCCCAGGAGCAAGATTGAAAATCACTTTAAATTCACTTTAAATATTGGCATCAGCCATTGAAAAAACTGTCTATTCACATCTATTCTTCTAAATCTTCCTCTTTATTTTTGCCCGTTCCTCCCAGATCCCTCACATCAAGATTGGTCCAGAGGAGACTCCACGCTTGCCATATCTGCGCTTTGCCTCAGTGACGCTGTATCCTAGCAACGAGGACTTAAGCTTGGCCATCGGTGCCATTCTGCGCTCTTTCAGTTACCCGACGGCCAGCCTGATCTGTGCCAAAGCAGAGTGTAAGTCTGCAGGGAAAGCGTCGGCACTATCAACAATGAACTGCCCATTCTTTCATTCAGCTGTTATAGATCAAGCTGAATTGTTCACTGTTCACAGCACCTTTTCTAATTTATTTCACAGTCACCGATTCACAATGCATTTCATTTTATTTTTAAGTGCATTATCCTTAGGCTTGGTGCCTATTATATGATGTTATTAATGCTGATGCCACTGCTTCAGCAAATTACATATTTTTATAAGATTAAAACCTTTTATTAGCTTTATTCTTGTGGATTCATTTTTCTGCATGATGATAATGACATTATATTAAGTAAAAATGTTGCCGCTGTGGCCTAGCAGTTAGCACACATGCATTGGTTCATACAGTAGTGTAAGTTCAAATCTGTATTTAAAGGGTTAGTTCACCCAAAAATGACAATTCTGTTATTAATTACTCACCCTCATTTTGTTACACACCCATAAGACCTTCGTTCATCTTCAGAACACAAATTAAGATATTTTTTGATAAAATCCAATGGCTCAGTGAGGCCTGCATTGACAGCAAGATAATTAACACTTTCAGATGCCGAGAAAGGTTCATATTTAAAACAGTTCATGTGACTACAGTGGTTCAACCTTAATGTTATGAAGCGACGAGAATACTTTTCGTGCGCCAAAAAAACTAATTAACGTCTTTATTCAACAATTTCTAGTGATGGGAGATTTTAAAACACTGCTTCATGAAGCTTCGAAGCTTTATGAATCTTTTGTTTTGAATCAGTGGTTCGAAGTGTGTATCAAACTGCCAAAGTGAACCACTGAAATTTTGAAACTTTTCGAAAGACTTATGATGTAACGAAGCCTTGTTTACTGAAATCACGTGACTTTGGCAGATTGATACATGCTCCGAACCACTGATTTGAAACAAAAGATTCATAAAGCTTCGAAGCGTCATGAAGCAGTGTTTTAAAATCTCCCATCACTAGATATTGTTGAATAAAGTCCTTATTTTGGGGGTTTTTTGGCGCACAAAAAGTATTCTCGTCGCTTAATAACATTAAGTTTGAACCACTGTAGTCACATGAACTGTTTTAAATACATCTTTATTAGCTTTCTGGGCACTGAAAGTGTTAATTATCTTGCTGTCAATGGAGGCCTCACTGAGACATTGGATTTTATCAAAAATATCTTAATTTGTGTTCCGAAGATGAACGAAGGTCTTACGGGTGTGGAATGACATGAGGGTGAGTAATAAATGACAGAACTTTCATTTTTGGGTGATCTAACCCTTTAACATTTTAACATTAACAATTTACATTTCCTGATCACCTATCTCGTTCTATATCCCACTGTCCCTTCAAATAAAAGTAGCATAAAGGCCAAAGTAACATTATAAAACTGATATGATTTTACCTTATTTAATATTTAACTGTTAATATCCACCTTATTCCTAATGAGTCTACTGCGTTTTGAATTATGGGTGGCACTTCCGGTCTGGGGAACTTCCATTCTAAAAGACTGAAACAAATCATTTCAAATCAAGGCTGCCCTACAAATAAAGGTTATCCGTCAGTTTGACTGATTGAGCTGCCAATTTTCCTTCATGTATTATTTTCAGGCATCATGAGAATAATGTAATGCTTGGTATTTTAATGTAACGTTAACAAGAATATCTATGGCACAAGCTCTTTTTGGTTGCTGCATTCTTTTCCTCATGATTTTTTCTTTTTCCCTTTGCATTCCACAGTATGAAAAAAGGAAACATATGCTGCACATTTGTGGTCTTGTTGATGATTTTACACTTTTAAATGTCCTAGTGCTTTCCATATTCATATTTTGAGGGACATCACATTGAGGATTGTGTCATCAGACAGACAATATTAGAAGCAATATTAATTGTATTTGTTATACTTTGTTGACTAAGCTTAATGAGCAGTGGTTAGCGCACTAAAGTGAAATGTATGTGAGCCGTTACGATGCTGACTGCAAGTTGATCTCTCATGACTTGCTGATGCGAGCAGCTCTCGCTTGATTGGTATGGTCTGAGTAATGGTGCTACGGTTTCATGCACCACTGTTTACTGCTGTTTGCATATCTGCGCTTATCCCATGCTTTATTATTGCAGCCTGTGCTCATGTTCAAGTGTAAGAGAGCATTAGTCTGTTTAAGATGCAGGCAGTTATGTTTGTGCAGGCATGTTTAAGTTCTCTGTGCACATTAGCATGCATAGATGTGCTCATCTACACATTGGTTCCTTACTAATGTGGATGTGTGAGAGCGTATGGTTACCACCACTCAGTGGTAGGGTATTTTTTTGTTTGTTTTTGTGAGAAAGCACTCTTTCATCACTTCCACCCTGCTGTTATCGTTAGCTGTGCATCTTGTTGACTGCAGTCCAAAATCAATGAAGTCACCATATGGATTTTGTGGTGGCTTAGAGCACAAATTTATGTACATACAGAATTAACTTTATTGGCTCTCAAAGTCACTTAATTCGATAGTCACTGACTTTAATATAGAGGAGCAGGTTGGAAAGTAAGGTAAGGTTTACTGCAATTGACAGTTTATGAAAGCTGTTAAAAGGTTTTAGATGGTTGCATGACATTTATTTTAATGTGTCAACGTGACATTTATGCTGAATAGCCATACTGATATACAATCATTGTAAAAAAAAAATTATAATAATATTTATGAGAGTTTTCCTGATTTTTCACAAATTCCCTGGAATATATATTGAAAATGTTTTCAAAATGCTTATATAAAGGAGTAGTCTAAAGATTTGGCGTTTTATGTTACACCCTCAGGCCTGCTGCGATTGGAGGAGCTAGTGCGTCACTTCCTCATATCCCGGGAAACACTCTCAGTCAGAATGCTCGATGAAAATTTGGACCCCACCCCCTTGCTGAAGGAAATCCGTGATGACAAAGTTGCGACTATTATCATTGATGCTAATGCATCAGTGTCAATACTTATATTAAAGAAGGTATGTGTGTTTATATATGGGTCCTTTTACTTTTTTCTGATTTAAGAAATTTTTTTTTCCCAGTACTTTTTTATATACAATTTGATGAGTTGAATTAAAAAAATGTAATCTCATTATATATATATATATATATGTATATAATGCCTTTTTTCATTTTTTCAAAATACTTAAGCTTACTTTATAGCTAGGTTTAAATTTGATTAAATGTGATTTATGTTCAACACAACTGAAATGGACAGACAGACAGACAATAGATAGATAGATAGATAGAAAAACCTGACATTACTTAACTGTGCAGATGTAGTATGAATTATGATTATAATTAGATTTCTGACATACAACATATCTCTTACTGTTTCTCCCTTTCTCTAGGCCTCAGAATTAGGCATGACATCAGCCTTCTACAAGTATATTCTCACCACAATGGTAAACAAACCCCTTTTTTCATTTCGTCCAATGACACACTACCCTTTCTCCCCTTAACCCACTTTCATCCAGTAACAGCAATAGCAGGCCTGGCCATTGACCAGCTTGTCACAGATGCACAGCGCATCAATGCCGTTTATCATTATCATCGTGGATGAGGTGGATTATGTCCTTGTTTTGAGGTCGCATATGCTTCTGTTGTGAGCTTGGGATTTTAATACAACTTGATACGTTACAAGTTGAGGTAGGCTAAAGCATTTGACCTTGTGAGGCAAATTGAATCATGGAAGATAAGATTTGAGACTGTCCAAACATGTTTCGTATGGCCTCGTTAAATGGCAAATATTTAATATTTAAAACATTTAGAGATTAAATTTGTTTAACATGCATTTTTTTTATGAAATTTTTATTTATTTTTGTTTTTGGGAGGAAGCCAGAGCTCACTCTGCAGTAAGGAAGCAATTTTGCTAAGAGCGTGCCAACTGAAAAAAAGTCTAAAGATACATGAATAGGAGTGTGAAAGAAGATGAGTTGAATTACATTTTAGTGTGATTTTTTTAATTTAGTAATGCACCACTTTTAAGTGCCGTCATGGCATAAAGAATTTTCAATGTACATATTTTATAAAGTGTAATAAAATAAAATTCAGTCTTGTTTTCTTCTCCTTATGAAACAGCTCATTTGAACATTCAAGTTCAAGCTTAGCCTTTTATTAATCTGACTTTGGCAAGCTTTTCCCCAAGATCAGGGACAAACGCAGACAACCTCAAGGCAATATTGCAATTGTATGCTAGATTCATTGGTGGCTGCTGAGTGATGGCTTTCAGTAGCAGTCTCTAAAATTAAGTCTGCGTCTTGAATAAGGTCATCGTCTTGTCAGATTCACATTGTCAGCAATCTAATTGAGAGCAGACTAAAGATGAAAGACACATGCCATTATCAAGCACTTCAAAAACAGTCACAGTATCTGTCATACCTCCATTCATAAACTATACGACAAGGATCCTCAGGAGGAATCAAAAGGATGTAATGCTGCTGAAGGGTTCAATGACATAACAAGATCATCCTTCACTTGAAATGCACCTGGACTTCCGAAGGTTTGAGAGTGAATCAATAACTGCAGACAAATGGGAATTAAAAACTGAATGGGTGTCTTCATAGGTGGAGTTGGATCCTCCTTCAGCTGACATATAGAAAGCAAAAGTTTGTGATAAATAATCTAAAACCAATTGGTGGATCCACCAAGAGCTTTCCCACTGCTTCTATACAACTATAGAAAAAGTTTTTGTTGACTTTACCATTGACAAACTTACTGCCTACCGTACCTCTTTTGGGATTATCCACTTGCCAATAGGTGAGAAAGTATAAGGGCTGACTGATTTGGCAGACAAGGTGAAAGCCATTATACTCAAGGACAAAAAAAAAATGCTTTTTCTTAAACAATTTGAGCCCATTTTCAATGTTTTCCTTTAACGTTCCCAAAGGGCACCACTTATGTTGAGTGGAATCCTAGCAGGGTTGAATACTACCTTCAGTAAATTACTATTTATTTATGGATGAGGGTTTTCCCAAACCTGTAGGGAGCAGCGGGTATTTGCGAAAAACTGGCCAGGCAAATGTAGCTATTTAAAAAAAACTGTAGACCTTTTCTAAATAAAATGTAAACATTGCATTTGAGTTAAGCACACATTTACCAAATCACTATAAATGTGTGATGTATGGTGCCTTAACTGTAATATATTTTATACTGTACAAATGGTTTCATTATTATGTTGAATGCCACTTTTGCATCCCTTTCTTTCATTTCTAGAAGATTTTCAAAACTTTTAAATGAGTTCTTCAGTAAAATTACTGTTGTTAAAAAGTTTGCAATCTCATAGGATTGAAATGTTGTATAGTATAGTATAGAGGTCACACACTACAATCATTATAAGCCAAGTCAAGATAAGACAAAACCCTGGGAAGATGGCATTATAAATAAGTCAAATATCTATTTACATTTTACTTTTATGATCTCTCACTACTTACTCAGATTTAATGTGTTGCAGTTTTAATAGTCTGAATCCATACATTTTTAATATTCATTGATTTTGCTCTCATATTTTCACCAGTACTGTAACTTATGACTCTGAACGTCAATAATTTAAAAATAAACTATTCTTACCAACTTATAGCACCATTCCTATATTAATAATACTTTTAAATAATATACACACCCCGTTTTATTCGTAAAATGTTCCATTTAAAATATTTATATCGTTAAAGCAGTGCTGACATTCTGTCAAACTCACCTTACAGTAGCTCACGGTACAGGGATGTAAAACAGCGGCCAAACTGCGCTGCCTCGCAGTACTTTTTAACTGTTCGACAGAAATTATGGTTTTTACTAAATACTGTGTGAAAAAACTGAGTATTTTGTATCTTTTAGCTGTTAAACACACCTGTTTCGCGAGCACCGTTGTAAACATGAATTTCTGAACATCGCGTCTGTTTTCACTAATGAGGAAAGGAAACGCGCATGCGCACCAAAAGGCCATCGCGTGTAATACACTCAGTGGCAGTGGTGTTCAGTTAAGTAGGCCTACAAGAATTGGCTTTTCTCTATATGTTGTTAATTAAAGTGGTTAAAGTATTTCATAGTGCCAAAACCACAATATTGTGTCCACAGTACTTTGTAAGTAAGTCTCTCTCTTGCTCTCTCTTTCAGGATTTCCCTCTGTTGAGGTTGGATGATGTTGTAGATGATCAGTCAAATATCGTTGGCTTCTCCATGTTGAACAGCAGTCATCCTTTTTACCTGGAGTTCATCAGAAGCCTAAACCTGTCATGGAGGGAAGGTTGTGACCTCAGCCCATACCCTGGTCCAGCGGTGAGCTGACAATTATATACTTGCATGCGAATATTTGAGAAACATTACTCACAAACATAAGGGGCAATTCAACCTATCTAGGTGAAGGGCGCAGACTTACTTGCTGTGTCACTTTAAGTGTGAGAGGTTATTATTGTCGTTAACATTTTTTAAATCAAACAATTAAAACCAGATTTATCAGGAGATGTATATTAGTAACAGTGAAATATTTGGTTGTGTTAGCATCTAAAAATGCTTTTTAGATTCCAAGAGCCTCCATAATTTCAGTAATTTGATTGACATTCCGCTGCATTATTTTAAACCAGATTTTGCTTAGATAGGAAAAAAACTGCATACTGTAAACCGTAGTAACTACTTACTCTGTGGAATAATGAGATGTTATTTCTGCTAGAAGGTTTTTTCAAATGTGTCCAAATAGGACGTGCGCCACACAACATAATTTAGGAACCTCTGTTAGACGTTCAGGAGGAAGACAGTTGCTGTAGGGCCCTAACAGACGTGAAGTCTCCTTGTCCCCCTAATGACCTCATTTGCTGTCTTTCTCAATTCTACATTCCTTTATTCTCTTTTTCTTCTCCACCATCATTCTGCCTTGGCTTCAGCGTATCTCTCGTCTCGTTTCATTCATGTTCTCTCTCCACCTACAGTTGTCATCTGCGCTGATGTTCGATGCAGTGCATGTGGTGGTCGGAGCAGTGCGAGAGCTGAACCGCAGTCAGGAGATCGGAGTGAAGCCTCTGAGTTGCACTTCCTCACTCATCTGGCAGCACGGCACCAGTCTCATGAACTACCTGCGCATGGTACTTGTCACCATGGCTACCCCATTGGCAGCCATTTTCTGATGCATTTGATGACTTTAGTGTTTGGTCTTTAGGGCTGTGTCATCTCTGATAAGCTGTGGAAGCCCGTTTTAATCTGGTTTTTATGTTGATGGGATTCTGCATGCAACTGCTTATTGGCTTTTATAGGATCTGTTAAAGTCAACATGAAATTTAAATTGACATTATCTACTTTCTCAACATACATTCTTGGTCTCGTTGCGCACAATTCATCAGTGCATGTTATTCCAAGGAAAAATGTCTTCGTAATCTTTCCCCTGGGCATCGATATACAAGACGCAGAGAGTTTATGATGGTTGCTTTTAAATTTACTCCGCAATAAATTTAAACCTTGACTAATGCATTATTGTGTGTTGAGTATCGCTTTGCATCATTTAACACCATCAAGAAACATTTAACAATGTTCAGCACTGTGAAACTATGCAGAAAACAGCAATAACAACAGTAAATGAACCAAATTAAATGTAAAAATATTTTATATATAATTTATAATATAAAATAAATAATTAAAATAATAATAAATAAATACATGTAATGAAATAAATTGCTAATGCTATGTATATAGATGACACAAAATGCTAATAAAATTATTATAATAAATTGTTTAAATAAATATAGTATAATTTGATAAAAATTTTACTAATGCAGAGTTAATTCACAGGCCCCAGGACTGATTTTATAGGCAACAAATACCATTTTTATTTTTTTCACAAATAGCTTGAGTACTTAATGGGCCGCCCTTGTCACAGAGATCGGGACAATGTTCCTGTTGTCCCCTCCATCGACGTCCCTGATGGTGACCAATGCAGTATGACTTTTACGTCCTCTGTAATGATTATGCTCAGCCACAGTCATTTTACAACTGGCATTAGTTTCAAAGCAATTATAACTGTGCCCTTAACACCAGATGTCCATTGTTTATTGCAACCTGTCTGAAGGTCTGCTTGTATTTTATCATTTTAATGCAGCTATTATAAACTGTGTGATCCTAGACTATGTTTGTGTTTGTCTAGGCACAAGTGCGGTCTTTCATTCATTGTGTCCCTCCATCTGTTTTGCAGTTTGCTCATCACTCCATCATTTCACCACTCCATTTGGCACCATCTCCACACCTCCTCTCGTCCTCCATTCTCGGTTTGTCTCCATAACTCCAAGTGTTTACCTCACTTGCCAATAATAATGAAAACAGTCATTATTTTTGCAATTGCAATCGGTGATGCCGTTAGAGCAGAAATGACACTTCACCTTAACTTTCTTAATCATCTCAGAGTTTTCCTCTCACTTGTCCTCTGGCTGTCTCTCTGTTTTTCTCCGCCTGTGCTATAATTTCTACCTTAATATTGTAGGTCAAAATTAATGCTATTCGTCATTCTTGTTTGTTACCCTTGGTTTAAATTTCCCCCTTCTCTCTCTTTCATTTTTAGGTAGAGTATGATGGCCTAACGGGCCGCGTGGAGTTTAACAGCAAAGGCCAGAGGACCAATTACACTCTGCGTATTCTTGAGAAATTCAAGGGGGGTCACAAAGAGGTAACACACACATACACACACACAAACATACTCTCATAAACACTAACTCCGGATTTTATCCGGAATCACGGAAAAGGTTGTGAGGTCTAATGAATGGGTGGTAGCTGGAGTAATCACCACTTCACTCCTCTCTTATTGATCATAGTATTGATCCCTCGCTTCATGCTCTTTTATCTCTCCTTCATCCCCTCGTCTTATTAACTGAACTCGTTTATTCCTGCCTGTTTCCCCCTTGCGAGATCAAACATGTTTTCAAATGGGTCACAAATGATTTTATATTATTTAGTTCATTTAACGCACATTTGTTCATCATGTAAGTAGTTCTAACTTAATCTTTGTAATTAAAATAAAGCAGTGAAGCATCTTCTACATTTTTTTTTTTACATGTGCAGATTGGTGTCTGGTACTCCAATAACACGTTGGCTATGAACTCCACGTCTTTAGACATCAACACGTCTGAGACGTTAGCCAATAAGACACTCACCGTCACCACAATACTGGTAAGAACTTCTCCAGATATGACTCCATCCTTTGTGGCTTTAGCAGCACATGAAAAAAGAACTTTTGAGCATTTCAGATCAATACGTAAGAGATAATTGTGAATTATAGGGCTTTTACAGATTTGGCACTCACTGGTACAAGCTGGTACATGACCAAATAAAGTCTTTTTAAACAGCACATCTCCAAACCCAGTTCTGCATTTAGCTGTCTTAAATGTTATTATGGACTCCGATAAGCCTTGCTTGCTTACACATAGCTTATACAGTACAATAATGTTGTTTCTTGAGTTTGTATTTGTATGAAGAGCTTTGTAGATTCGACAATCTCAAACATAAATTCAGACTAGACTCATTTTTGCCATCAGAAATTTGCCTAACACTTTAAGCAAACCTACATTCCTCTGCTGAATGCATTATGAATGTAATGTTAAAGTCAACATCAAATCAAAAGTTTATTTACTTTCCCAAAGCGGCCTGGTTACAAACTTTCTTCAAAATATCTTCTTTTGCATTTAGCAGTACAAAGAAATGTATACATGTTTGGAATAACCTGAGGCTGAGTAAATGATGACAGAATTTTCATTTTTGGGTGAACTATCCCTTTAATGCACTTTCACGGTCTTACTGTGAAGAAATCATCAGTGCACATTGTTCTAGCTCATGCTCATGCTCATGCTATCAACCATGTTGATGTTTTCAACCATTGTTTTTTAGCAACAATTTCTATACCAGCTTTCAGTCTGATTCCATTCTGGTATAGAATCCCTACTTCTCACCATTCAGTCAATTTTAGATGGATAACATAAAGAAATGTGCTTTTTTTTTTTCATTGAATGTCCTGTTTCACTCTGTCCTGTTATGAAATTAGAGTGTATAAGTAAATTAAATTAGAAATATATACTAGTTGCAATATTTTATATAGCACCTTCAGTGATTGCATCCATATTTACTGTATTATTATTCATTCCACTGTCATACAATGTTGTTTCCAGGCAACAAACACATTTAAGCAATTCCTTATAACATTAAAATGTATCTGACTCTAATTGTTTTAAAATAGCTTACTACTTGTATTTGTTCTGTTTTTTTTTGTTTTTTGTTTTTTAATCAAAACAACCACAAGTCATCCCTTCATTATTAACCATCTTATTTGCATCATGTGCTTGCAGAAAGAAGAAAATAGGTTTGCTATCCACAGGCAACATCATTCTGATATAATACATTCAAAAAATATAATACATTCAAACCAAGAAGCTGCAGCCAAAAAAGTACTTTCACATGTCAAGGCTAAGGAAGCACCGTTTCACTGGATTTTACTGCCATTTCATGGCTTAACACCAATCAAAATGCCACTTCCAATGTATGGCTATTGACTTTCATTGAGTTTATGGTGCTTCACTGTATGGAAATTTAGAGTGGAATAGTACAGCGTTAAATGTTACCTTCATCCTGTTTTATAGGAAAATCCATACGTGATGCGCAAGGCAAACTACCAGGACTTCCAGGGTAACGATCAGTATGAGGGATTCTGTGTGGATATGCTGCGGGAGCTGGCAGACATACTGAAGTTTTCGTTCCGGATCAAGCTGGTGGATGACGGCCTGTATGGAGCTCCAGAGCCTAATGGGTCATGGACTGGCATGGTGGGGGAATTAATCAACAGGGTATGCATGCCTGCACACACATCTATAATTAAGCTCTGTGGACACATTGTGTAAGATCAGAGACGCTTTCCAGTCATAGTGAACCTCAATGAAATGATTGGGCTATTACAATACAGGCTTTATTTTCTTTTATCTTTATTTAAACTGCTTATGCCTTAAAGGGTTAGTTCGACCAAAAATTATCCCATTATTTAATCACCTTCACTATCATCTTACAGACGAACACAATTGGAAATATATTTAAAAATAAAGCTTTAAATATGGATATTTTTCTTACAAAAACCCATCGCTTCACTTCAGAAGGCCTATATTAACCCCCTGGAGCCGTATGGATTATTTTTATGATTTGATGGATGCGTTTTTGGGGGCTTCAAAATCGCACCCCATTCACTACCATTATAAAGCTTTTGGAAGAGCCAGGATATTTTTGAATATATCTCAGATTGTGTTTGTCTGAAAGAAGATAGTCTTATGCACCTAGGATGGCTTGAGGGTGAGTAAATCATGGGATAATTTTCATTTTTGGGTGAAAGCATTATCTTTGAAAATTTGTATTTTATTAAAAATTGTAAGAGCCTTTTATATGTTTACATGTTTGAATGCAGCTAGCAGGATTTCAACACTGGACCATTGCCAGCTGATGTTTCCATTAGAGTAATGATTACAGATATTAACGCTATTCGCACTAATGCTAAAAATAATGGTGGCAGTAATAAGAACAGTAATGTCATTCTATTAACCCCAGTGTGGGCAGGTCTCGGCAAAGTCCTTTTGAAATACACCAACACACTCACACATTCTAATCAGTTCCTTATGTGTCTAATTATTCCATGACATTATACCATTACAGCTGCTGCAGCCGGTTTACAGTTGTCACATGTTGGTGTATTTATTGTGTATGTAAACTGTGTATGCACAGTTATCTTTCTCTCCATGGACCCACACTCTTCCTTGACACGAGCGTTTGATGACACCCTTTGAATGTGGTTTACAAAGCTATCTCTCAGTAATCAATTAGGCAGTAATTAAGCAGATTGAGAGATATCTGGGGTACACTTGGGTTTTTTAAGCAGAATGAACAGCTATTGATCACCCCTAGTGTAAGGGAAATTACTTTGCTTGACATGCTACAAGCTACTCATGATTTTAAGTAGTTCAGGTTGACAAAGGTAGACTATTATCTTTTGATAAAATGTAGCTAATTACATTAAAGCTTTTTTGGGTCAGTATCAAAGCTTTTTATGGGTTCATGACATTCATTTTTTCTATTATTTTAAAGTGTTCCTAGAGGTTCACTTACAATGTTAATGACTTTTTTTTTTTTTTTTGCACAAAAAACAAATATATTTGTGGAAAAACGATTATTTTCATCCTTCATTCTGACCCCCTGTCTGAAATGGTCCATTTTTAAGGGGTGGCTTCTTTAAGGCTTGTCAGTAAATGGCCACTGTTATGATTGGCTAACGTCATTGCATAGGAAAAAGTATCAGTGCCCACACGCTATTGCACGCAAGTGTTTTGAAAAAAATTATCCATATTAAACCATCATTTACAGACAATGCATTATGAAATCTTTTACTTAAAGGGATAGTTCACCCAAAAATGAAAATTCTGTCAACATTTACTCACCCACAAGTTGTTCCAAACCTGTATGAATTGCTGTGTTCTGTTTAACACAAAGGAAGATATTTTGAAGAAAGTTTGTAACCAGGCTGCTTTAGGGCACCATTGACTTCTATAGTAGAAAAAAAAATGCTGGGATCCTTCTGAAGTCTGTACAGAGACTGTTTAAACTGGACACGTCAAAGCGAACGTTCATCACTCTTCCATTTGTCCTGTTGTCAGCAGACTCAAGCTGTTGAAACTGAATGCGCATCTGCATGCTGTATCCAGTGTAGACAGTGTCAGTGATTATAATGGGCTCTATTTACTTTTGATGCGACACAACACTCACATTCAATGTCAGCAAATATCAGCCTTTAAGCGAGTGAACGCCAGTGGGCGTGGCCTATGGTACAATGATGTAAAACTATTCGTCGATGTCTTGCTCTGGAGGCAGTTATATGCAAATGTATTTGCCTGTGTGACGTCACATCACAGATCCCGCAATTGTGATAATGAGCTATTTTTTGAAGCTTGATTAAATAAATGCTTTGTATGAGGAGGACGTTTTAAGCTATGAAATTTAATGGTACAAAAACCGCTTATGTCACAAGATCAAGGCACATTTGATTTCTCATGTCATGACCCCTTTACGGGAGTAATTTTTTTTTTAAATAATAAAAAATCTGGCTCCAAAATAATAAGAATATTAAAGTTTCTACACTGTAAAAAATATTGTTGGTATAATTTAAAAAAGCAAGTTACCTGGTTGCCTTAAAATTTCATTGAAATTAAAAATTTGAGTTAATACAATGGAGATTGGTTTAATAAATAGAAAATAAAAATATTATGTTTTCTGAACCACATTAATTATCTAAGTTGATTTGACAATGAAAAAAAGTTGTGATAACAAATCATGAAAGTAATTTTTTACAGTGTATAAACAAATACTCCAATCATGTTTTTGTTCAATTATTGTGTGTATATATATATATATATATACACACACTACCAGTTTGGACACGGTAAGATTTTTAATGTTTTTAAAAGAAGTTTTGTCTGCTCACCAAGGCTGCATTTATTTAATTAAAAATACAGTAAAAACAGTAATATTGTGAAATATTATTACAATTTAAAATAACTGTTTTCTGTTTGAATATATTTTATAAAGTAATTTATTCCTGTGATCAAAGCTGAATTTTCAGCATCATTACTCCAGTCTTCAGTGTCACATGATCCTTCAGAAATCATTCTAATATGCTGATTTGCTGCTCAAGAAACATTTATGATTATTATCAATGTTGAAAACGGTTGTGTACTTTTTTTTTCAGGATTCCTTGATGAATAAAGAGTTCAAAAGAACAGCATTTATCTGAAATACAAAGCTTTTGTAACATTATACACTACCGTTCAAAAGTTTGGGGTCAGTAAGATTTTTTATTTTTATTTTTTTGAAAAGAAATTAAAGAAATTAATACTTTTATTCAGCAAGGATGCATTAAATCGATCAGAAGTGACAGTAAAGACATTTATAATGTTACAAAAGATTATATTTCAAATAAATGCTGTTCTTTTGAACTTTCTATTCATCAAAGAATCCTGAAAGAAAAATATTGTACACAAATATTTTGTACAATTGTACACAATAAATGTTTCTTGAGCAGCAGATCAGCATATTAGAATGATTTCTGAAGGATCATGTGACACTGAAGACTGGAGTAATGATGCTGAAAATTCAGCTTTGATCACAGGAATAAATTACTTTATAAAATATATTCAAACAGAAAACAGTTATTTTAAATTGTAATAATATTTCACAATATTACTGTTTTTACTGTATTTTTAATGAAATAAATGCAGCCTTGGTGAGCAGACGAAACTTCTTTTAAAAACATTAAAAATCTTACCGTGTCCAAACTTTTGACTGGTAGTGTATATACGAAATGAAGGTTGTGATTTTTTAGTGTTTGAGTTTGTTTGACTGTAAAGCTCATTGTAAAGCACAGTGTGAAAAAAAATGTAGCATTTTGTCTTGCAAAACTCACAGAAAAATAACTTTAAAAAATGCATTACTTTCACGCTACAGAAAAAATGTAGTTATGTTTAACAGCGTTACTGTTACAATAGTTACTGCCTAGCACTATCACCCCCTCCTCCTCGAGGAGGAAAGAAAAAGGGCAAAATAATGCCACACTGAGGTTTTTTTATTCATTATTGCTCATTTCCTTCCTCAGGAACTTTCACTCTTGTGCTTTTATATTCTCTCCCCTTTCATTTTTCATTCCATATCCCTCGTTCCCTTCATCTCTCAAGGGCACAATATTCCCTGTGTCCTCGCTGGAAGCCTTCTCTTTACCAACTCTCTGTTCTTAACCATTCCTCATCACCCTTTCCCCTACAAGTATCTGTTTCTTCTCTCAAGGACCATCATTTTATTTCTCTCTCTCTCTCTTTCTGTTTTCCACTCTTTAGCCCTGTTTTTCTATCTCTCTCCTTCCCTGTAATAAATAAATCTCTTTCCTTTTACCCAAGGACTCTCATATCAAATTCTTCCATCAAACCAGGCTTCTCTCAGTGCACTTACATCCCTTTATTATCTGTCCATTCATCCATCCAGCTGTCCAGCCTTGACTTTCCTTTTTTCAATTCTTTGCTCACTCTCCTTGTGCTAAATTTCCCTTTTCTTTCCTCTGCCACTCCTTGTCTTTATCAATGAACCTCAGATAATGTCAAACGCTTTTCTTCTCGAGTGCTTCTTGAAACCAAGGTCAATGTTTAGCACGGAAATACATGTGGAGCACAAACTACACGCAACGAAATTGCAGGCCTGATGCGAGTCAAACATTGTACAACTGACACAGCGGTATGCTAATGAGTGCTTAGCAACATCACTGAATTATCGCCACAAACGAGGGGGTTGGTAGTTATTATCTGTCAGTAAAGCACCTCCAAGTTACAGTATGTAATAGAAACCCTGAAGCTATACCAGAAGTCCATCAGGATGATTATAGGTCTTCTTTTTTCTTTTTTTATTGTGCATTAGATCTTTACAAATTTCAGCAGTGACTGAACTTGGCTGAATTTTAATGGTTTCAAATTATAGAGGAAGTACATGTATGCACGATTTTACTTTGTAAGATGACAGCCATTTCTTTAAAGGTTTTTTTATAAACTAATCCATGAGTAGAGCACCACAGACTTATATTTTGTGTTAAATAAATCAAAATCAGAATAGAGTTTTGTGGCTTTTGCTGTATTTAATGTCTGTATGAGATCATCTACACTGTATTTGCTGTTTTACTTTATCTCAATAAGCTCCCTGTTATCAGAAATCATGGGTGGCAAATACATCTTGAATGTAATTTTTGTTACCGAAAATGTTGGATCAGTCAGCAAAATGACTGAGAGTACTATATCAAACTAGTATTGCTAATTCTCTCTCTTTCTCTCTGTTTGTTGCAGAAAGCAGATCTGGCAGTGGCTGGATTTACAATCACATCAGAGAGGGAAAAGGTCATAGATTTCTCCAAACCTTTCATGAACCTTGGAATCAGTATCCTATACCGCGTCCACATAGTAAGACACATTTATAATATACTGAATTGTGATTGCATACTATATTGGTATTTATATATCATAAATGATTTTATTATCATTGACTAGGGGTGTGTGATATCACGATTTTTGATCGTGGACAATTAAAATGTCTCCACAATCTGCTTTAGAAGAAATATCGCTGTATCGTGCTACAGTGCATTTTATCAGTTGCAGTTCTGCTGCCTCCGTACCAACATACTGTACAACATGACGTACATTCACATCATGTTAAAGCTGAGATAGGGTTACACTCACTTGACATTACAGTTAATCACAATCCCGAAAGTTTATTATTTGCATGCGTTTTAAATCCTTGTAATCATCTTTGCACGCTTTTCTAAAGCGTATACCCGAAACATGCTTGTCAAACAGCGTGTGAGTACTGAACTATGTTATCTTTCACGTCTTATTGCACTTAAACTGTCAGATACACACAAGGTTTACATAAATACAGTTGTACACAGTTGTGAGAAAACCAGATGCGTGTCTATATATTAGATCCGTGCATGAGGTCTTAAAGTGACAGCAGCCTAATAAACCTGCTGTCGCTTGTCATTATTGTTAATCAAACAACAAAAGACTTACTGCTCTTCACTGAATAACTTCAGTAGTTTTAATAAGAATCAGTGTATGTTTAATTTATACGGTGAAGTCTAGTGTTATATTTTTACGTTTTTCGTGATATTATATTTTTGTCATGTCGTCCACCCCTATCATTGACTATGTGATATTCTTCCCTGAATCTCACAAAACCTTTCAAGAATATGTATAATAATAAATTATTATTATTTTGTTGTTATTATATTATTACTAATATTATTAGTATAATATATATTTATTTATTATTGTTTATTTGTTGTTATTATTATTCATTTTTTCCCTCAATTATTATTAAAGGTACACTTTGTAACTTTTGTCCCTCTAGCGGTTAAAAAACAAATCTGCATGAATTTTGCAAAAAGAACATTGATATGGTTGTGTTTCGGATCTGCGTGACTGTGGGTAAATCCTACTGCTCATAAAACATTCATTACTAGTCTTAAGAGATAGAATCAGTTTAGATGGAAAGGATTTCAAGCTGACTGAAGACATTACTGTAGCTAAACCCATTAACAGACACTGTACTTCCTTGCAAATAAATTCCAGCACAGTGCTACAACAACCATAATGAAATGACCCTTCTCAATAGATAACGCTTTACAATGAACTCTGTTAGAGAGCTACATATAGCAATTTATCTGTTCAATAAAATACCTTACTCACCTCATAAATTACTCACTTTTACAACATTTCAAATCCCTCAGTTCTCGCCATCTCTGAAAAGCTAAGCCAATGTTGATTCTTGTTTTATTACGAGCTCTGTCGCATTCGCTTTTTGCCAGCAGACTCTTCTCTGTTCTGTGTTTCATACGACGAGACACACGGGCAAGTGACATATGTACGCAATTTCCCACGAAAACCTACTTATAGTAGGTTTACCATAGTGAATCATGGTAAGACATTCCTATGGGCAACAGGTGGTGCTTAGTAAAGAATTTTTGTAAGATTTTGTTTAGTTGGATTGTCCCATTTAACAATCTTGCGAGAAAATCGTGCATTCTTGTAGCTTAAACATCAAAGCATGGTGCAAATGTGTAAGGGCATCGCTTCCCTGAGAAGACATGCATACCTTTAATGCATTGTAAGTCGCTTGGGATGAAAGCACCTGCCTGATGCATAATGCATAAATACATAAATGAAAAATTGTGCATAATGTTTCATCTGTATCAATAACAAACTTTTACCAAATCTCTGCATATGAAAAGGTGCACTAAACGAAACAATAACAAACAGCAATTGTATCAAGAAAAGCTTTTAGCTGTTTTGAGATTCTGTAGGTGTGGTGAAAGCATTGTTTGTATTGTTTATGTGCTTTCTACAGGGCAGGAAGCCAGGTTATTTCTCCTTCTTGGATCCATTTTCACCAGCTGTCTGGCTCTTTATGCTTTTAGCCTATCTGGCCGTTAGCTGTGTACTCTTCCTGGCTGCCAGGTACCACACTGTCACTCAATACACACAGATCTATTTTGAATATCATTAAATTCACAGTCCAGCATTCTTCCTGAGGTAACAGTAGTCTTTCCCTGTTTCATTGTTTGTTTCTTTCTCTCCCTCCATCAGGCTGAGTCCATATGAGTGGTACAACCCATTCCCATGTTGGCGGGAACGCAAGGACCTCCTGGAGAATCAGTACACACTAGGGAACAGCCTGTGGTTTCCGATCGGTGGTTTCATGCAGCAGGGTTCAGAGATCATGCCCCGGGCCCTGTCCACACGCTGTGTCAGTGGCGTTTGGTAAGTGTGGGGATGGTTCACACTTCTTTTGAGGTGTAAGAAACCATGCAGTAAGTGTGCATGTGAATCTGTGAGTATTAAAGACACTCTTTCACACCCAGTGCAATATCAGTATCAGTATTACCAAGCTGGTTCTGCACACATGAACAGAAAGCTTACAGTACATGAGTGACAGTGTTGTTATTAACTAAAACTAATACTATATTATTAACTGTATTTGGTAATTGAAATAAAGTTATAAATGTTAGAAAACTTAAATAAAAAAACTAAAACTAAAATAACTCAAATTAGAAATGTTGCCTTGTGAACTACCGATTTAAGTTCTAAAATTAGTAAAACTGTATTTCAGTTTTACTAATTTTAGAACTTAAATCGGTAGTTCAAACTAATACTATATTATGGGTCATTGACGACTAAGGTTTGTAAAAGTGTAAAAAAACATAATGGAGATGTAATTAATTTTGAAGTTTTATTAAGTGTTAACAATGAGATTATGTGGTTTTTATAATCAATTAACACTGCTTTTGTAATTTTTTACAAGATGGACAAAATTTGTCACCAAAAATGTCATTTGGTTTAACCAAAATTTAAGTTTTACCAAATGACACTTTTGGTTATACCGAATGACGATATTTTCAAACAATGTTAACAGGCTAATTTTTAAAATATTACAACATTTTCCATGTTTTATAGCGGTTGTACCTAATGACCTGATGTTTCGGGACAAGCGTTTGAGCAAGTGAAAACATGAATTCTTCAAATAGTTAAAAGAGAGTTATGCTGCGTCCCAATTCGCATACTATCCCTCCTAAATAGTATTCGAAATTAGAATTAGTGTGTCCCAAATCGTAGAATGTTGAAATGAGTATTCCAAAGATACCCGGATGGTCTACTTTTTTCGGTTAGAATCCAAAGTGCACACTCTAATGGCTAATATTGCCCATAACACATTGCGCTGTGGACGAGGATTCGATTAGAACTACAAAAACAAATAAAAATGTAACAAAAAAAAACTACAAACATAACGGATGTGCGAGACCGATGGTTAAGCAGAGCGGCTAAGATAGAGGGGTTTGAGTGATTAATAATCAGTATCTAACCTGACGAAAAGATATTTATTAAATGTTATCCACATTATATTTCATCTACAACAGCATTGTGACTTTTATAAAGATGCATTCGGTCATTAAACTTTAAAGCATCATTATGCAAAGATGAGGAGAGTTCTCCGCATGAAAGACCCATGACTGGTAGATCTATGTGCGACTACATTTCTCTGCAAAACGGTAGGAAATTAAATTTAATTGAATGTGGAGGATTTTAACTGGTACAAGATGATTAACAGGGCAGTTTAAACGGTTACAGGTTGCGTAACTAAGCGACAGAACGTCCGTTAAAGACGCAATTATGACGAGGTAGTATGTCCCAAAGCTTGCATACTCTTCTGCTGCACACTCAAAAGTATGTACTTTTTCTTCACAAAAACACATACATACTTTTAGGGCGTAGTATAAGTAGGCGAATTGGAATGCTACATTAGTTACTTTGCTTCATGACCATGTGGTCCTTTTGCAGGTGTCTGAATGATATCATATCCTGTCACATGATATTAATCCATGACTTGATCCAAAATGGTCCCTTTATATTGGTTACTCCGAATTACATCAATGAAATTCATTTTTCCGCGCATACTTTCTTATAACAAAGATATTTTAAACACAAACGAGATGGCTGTATTGGCCTTTGGATGGTTAAACTGAATGACCTTTTGACACTTAAAAATCTTTAAAATACCTTTATATGTAGCAAAATATAATTTAAAACTTTTGGATTCAATAAAAATGATCTAGTTGTACTACCTTACATACTTTGGATGTCATATCTTTGTTTTTTTATTATTATTAAGACCTTTCGACAAAATATGGTTTCAGGCTTTTGAGGAGCGCACGTATGTATGCAAAGCCTACAAAATCTTATTAATTGGCAACTGTAAAAAAAATAAGTCGACAGAGCCCTCTGCTATGAACACTAAAATGCAGATCAAAATCATTCTAGATGCAGGCAGTGTGAAAAGCTACATCTGATAACAATAAAATCTTTCTGTAGGCCTAAAGGAGAGCATATCAATACAAAATACAGGGTTCGACATTAAGCCTTGTCGTGTGCTTGTCCTTTGGACAAGTAAATTGGTCACTTGTCCGAGCAAAAAAGTTGCTTGTCTGGAAAAAAATGATTTTTTTTTTTGGTGTAAATATAATTTATTCTGAAGCTATATTCTCAACAGTGTTCCATCAGCTTTTGTATATTCATATCTGCATATTTGTGATATTTACCCCAAGGGCATTTTTTCCCCTAATCTTATTACATGCTTCATCTTTTATTTCAAATAATTTACACTGAAAAATTACAACTGCATTAAATAATGTTATGATATTCTTTAAATATTTTTGAATATACAAATAAGAAATGTTGGGAAAATTTAAATATGAAACTGAACCGCCAGTAGGTGGCGGCAAGTGACTGTCCTAGTCATTCATTCAAAAGATTCGTTCAAATGGCCGATTCATTCAAGAATGAGACAGGTGTTTTGGAATGGGCCATTGAATCTTTGACTCAGCCGATTCGTTCAAAACTCTGAATTATTCAGTAATTAAACGCAGCTGAGTGTCACTGTGGGAGATGTGCTATGGTTCTGCTGTGATCGTTGTTTAGAACTATTTTCGCTGCTGAAATAGAACAAAAACAGTCAGTAATGCGTCTAAAATGTAAGTGACTTTATTAACTTGTATTGAATTGACTTAATTAACTTATTATTGAATGTATAAAAGTAGTGTCACATTTTCAATCGTGATTCCAATAACACGGAAAACAGCACTCTTGGTCGTGTGATGTTATGTAACTGTATCATATGTTATAAATATAAAAAACCTCCACATTTTGAATTTTTACAGCAGCATGTTTTCTTTGTGCTGCACTCATTTGTTTTGATATCTCATCGAGAGGCTGCGCGAGCCTCAACAGCGCAACCTTGTTACTGTCAGTACATTATACATTATATATTATTATTATCCATTATCGCCACTTACACTAAATGTAATAGAATCATGCTTGCGTTTTGGTGATTTCCTAGCTATTTTTGTTATTGATGTTTTAATCAGGACAAGTAAAACTCTCTTTCTCTTGCCCCTTCAAAAAATTAAGCTTAATGTCGAGCCCTGATAAGCCTATGTGCCGGGGCTCAGCCCTGGACGGCCCCGGCCCAATTTAACCCCTGCCAATGAAGATTTTTTTTTAATGCAATCCTATTTTTAAAGGATAGATTATAATAGCTTTAAACTTTGAATTGTTTCTTTTTAATTACTTTTTCTAGTGTTAGAATATGATCGTTAAATGGATATATTTTCCATAATTTCTCTATTTTGTGCTTTTGTCCCAACCCAGACTTTAACTTCTCTTTTATAATAAATGAATAAAAAGAGTTAACGTCATGAAAATTATTCTTTATTATACTGCACTTTTGCCAATGAACCTTGAATGTATTTTCAGTTCATTTTAAGTGTATAATTTGAAATTTTTAATTACAAAGAACACTGTTACCAAAATAAATTACTTAATTTAATTTATATTAATATTTATATATTTAATTGACTGCTGTCTAACTTGTGGTGTTAGCAAGTAGAATACAAACTAGCATATTACCATAATCTACTTGAAGGATGATCAACACCAAGATCAGCTTTTTATTCCATGTTTAAACATAATTAAAATAGTTTCATTTTCTCAAGTACCTCCAGCTGAATAATCACTCATATCTTATTTGTTGGTAGGTGTTGTGTTTTGTTTTGTTTTTTGGCCAAGCAAACAAAAAAAAAAAAAAGACCTACTTGGTGTGAACATTTTCTGCGGGGCAGATTTTCACCCATGGGGATGCATTATTTCAATTTAACATGCACCAAAAATCTGTTACCTTTAAGAGTGACTGTGTCTTTTCTCACTTATTGAAAGTGTAAAGTGTATTAAGTTTGTGTGGTCATGTTTGTTTTGTGTTCAGACGTATATTGCACATAGAGTGCACTTCACTCTTTTGTAGTGTATTTCCAGATTAGTCTCCAACCTCTGAGTTCATTTTGCTCTCTTCCTGCTGTATCAAGTCAAGCTGTCTTCTGTTCCATCTCTTCAATTTCTGTCTTGCGCCTTGCTGTTGAGGTCATTTAAGTTGAACAACCACTTTCAAGAAGAGTAACAATGGAGCTGAAATGATTTGATCTGTGCATGCAGTGGAAGCTGAATGTTTAATCATCTGTGGTGTGAAATAAACACAATAGATGCAACTTTAATCCCACACAGGGGTGACCCAGAAACCGGAGAGCGCCCGTCTAACTCCACTGTGCCCCTGAGCACAACACTAAACTCTGTGATGCTCTAGGGGGACGTGTGTCTGCATTTGGTGTACTTTAATTTTTGATAAAGAGCTTTTACTAAATGACAAGTAACTAATCTGCCTGTTTGTGCATTTTTAGAGGCCAGTCTCTTTAGAAAAGTTTGAAATGCTTCACCAGTCTCATGAAAGCTCTTTCTCTGAGGACTTCAGAAGTTTCCTTTCATCTGGGCATGATTTAGTGCGGCGAAGACCACACTCCATGCCTGTGTTGGGAAGGGCTCTCAAACTTCCTGCTAAAAAAATCCTTCATCAACATGAATCAGCATTCATAATTGCAAAGAAATTCAAAAGTTTGGGGTCAGTAAGATTTATTTTTTTCTAAAGAAATTAATACTTTTATTCAGCTAGGATACATTAAATTGATCATAAATGACAGTAAAGACATGTAACAAATGTTACAGAAGATTTGTATTTCAAAGAAATGCAGTTCTGTCATGACAACTCTGGGAGATTGGTATGATAATAGAGATTGGCATGGTAATTGATATGGCACTGTAAATGTATTTGGTCTTGGCGGAATAGATCTGCTACACTGCTGCTGTTGCTGCTGCTGCAGAGCAAGTACCGAGAATTGCTACTGCCAGTACATTCACATACATTGCTGTGAGCATGTAAGACATGCTGCTGCACATGTAATATATATGAATGAACCCCCATAGCAGATCTATACAGGTGGAGCTGGGGAAGGTGGAGGGTTTCTGAAAGAGCGCTGCAGACTGCTAACAGCAACCCTACCGGTATTTGTTTGAATGTCGCTCAGTGGCCGCTCATGTGACAGCAACCAATCAGCTGTGCTATGTAGATAATGACGTGATCGCTAAAAATGAGTTAAAGACCTATTAGCCTGCGCCATCTAGAGTTTCATGCCAGTACTAGGTAATTTTTTCAATTATCAACATATCCTAAAACAAATATTGTAGTTTCCACAAAGACAGTAAAAAATACAACTGATTTCAACATTGATAATAATCAGAAAGTTCATGTGATCAGCATATTAGAATGATTTCTGAAGGGTCATGTGACACTGAAGACTGGAGTAATGATGCTGAAAATTCAGCATTGCATCACAGGAATAAATTACATTTTAAAATATATTCAAATAGAAAACAGTTATTTTAAATAGTAATAACATTTTAACATTTCATAACATTACTGTTTTCACTGTATTTTTGATCAAATAAATGCAGCATTAGTAAGCCTAATTAAAAAAAATAATCGTACCCACCCCAAACTTTTGAGGTAGTGTACTTTTATAATGCGATGGATTTCTAAACATTTCAGATCAAACAGAGCATGAAGACATTTTTTTCTTTATAATATTATGTAGAAAATTTGTGCACAAGACCGAGAACATGGCTTGTTTTTTACCTGGTTAAAGCTAGTTAGGTGTCTGACCAACTGGACTACCAGTTAGTGGAGCTGAGGTCAACCCAGCAGACCATCCTGATCAGAGTTAGTAGACCACATTGGCTCTGGTGGGGAACTGGTTGAACTGGTTAACAGTATTCCAGAACATAGTTTGAATTAGTTTACTAGCTTAAACTTGGTATTACCCCATTTTTTCTATATCTTGTTGGTTAGAAGAACATCTGGCATGAATTAGTCATTTAAATGGTTAATGTGTTAACTGTCATCATGTCTTAATTCATTCAAATTACAGATAATTCCACAGAGTTCACAAACACTATTCATAGATTTTTTTTATAGCTTGCTATTTTGCATTTGATCAAATGAGGTTCATCTGGTTGACATCGCAGCTGTGGGTGTTTTTCAATATTTCATTGAGTGATGTTTGTATGTAAGCATATCTGCACACACCTGTGTCTTATGTAAACATCTGTCTCTAATATACGAGCATATATATTTCTGATGAAAAAAAATGCTGTGTTCCTGTGTGCACGGGACAGGTGGGCATTCACGCTGATCATCATTTCCTCCTACACGGCAAACCTTGCAGCTTTTCTTACGGTCCAGAGGATGGAGGTGCCAATCGAATCTGCTGATGACTTGGCAGATCAGACGAACATCCAGTATGGGACTATTCAAGGAGGAAGTACTATGACCTTCTTCATGGTGCGTAGGTCCTTGTTTGTGCAAGCTTGTGTTTGTGTGAAATTGTGTGTGTGTGTGCCTTCCATGTGTGCACGTGTGATGTCATAATGCATCACTTCCTGTTTATGGCGGTAACTGACTCATATGCAAGCCCACACGGAATCTGTGCTGGCAGAACTTCACAGAAAGCTTCAGATTTCCACAAATTGAAACACCCTTCATTCACAAAGTTCTATACAAGCCCCACCTTTTGCATGTATAGGTATTTATTAATATTAATATATATTTTTTAATAATACTGACAATATACAGTACGGTTCAAAAGTTTGGGGTCAGCAAGGTGTTTTAATGTTTTTGAAAGAAGTCTCTTATGCTTAAAATAACTGTTTAATACATTTTCAAATGTAATTTATTCCTGTGATGGCAAAGCTGAATTTTCAGCATTATTTCTTCAGTCTTCAGTGTGAAATGAACCTTCAGAAATCATTCTAATGCTCAAGTAACTTTTCTTATCAATGTTGAAAGTAAAATATTTTATTTTTTGGAAACCATGGCAGATTTTTTTTTCCCGGATTCTTTGATTATTAGAAAATTCAGAAGAACAGCATTTATTTGAAATAGAAATATTTTGTAATATTATAAATGTCTTTACTGTGAGTTTAATGCCTCCTAATTATTAATGTCTTTCAAAAAATAGTCTCACTGACCCCAAACTTTTGAGCGGTAGTGTATATATAAAACACTCACTGGCCACTTTTTAGGTACACCTGTTCAACTGCTCTTTAACGCAAATAACTAATCAACCAATCACATGGCAGCTGCAGACATGTAGACATGGTCAAAACGATCTGCTGAAGTTTAAACTCAGCATCAGAATGGGGAAGAAAGGTGACTTAAGTGACTTTGAACGTGGCTTGGTTGTTGGTGCCAGACAGGCTGGTCTGAGTATTTCAGAAATTACTGATCAGCTGGGATTTTCACACACAACCATATCTAGGGTTTACAGAGAATGGTCCAAAAAAGAGAAAATATCCAGTGAGCAACAATTCTGTGGGCGAAAATGCTGTGTTGATGCCGGAGGTCACAGGTGAATGGCAAGACTGGTTTGAGCTCATAGAAAGGGAACAGTAACTCAAAAAACCACTTTTTACAATTGAGGTTTTCAGAAGAGCATCTCTAAACGTACAACACATCGAACCTTGAAGCAGATGGGCTACAGCAGCAGATGATGGAAGAATAGAAGATTGGAAAAACGTTGCTTTGTCTGATGAGTCTGATCCTGCCTTGTATCAATGGTTCAGGCTGGTGGTGGTTGTGTAATGGTGTGGAAGATATTTTCTTTGGGACCCTTAGTAGCAATCGTTTAAACGCCACAGCCTACCTGAGGATTGTTGCTGACCATGTCCATTCAAGACACAGAGTATCTTCTGATGGCTACTTCCAGCAGGATAACGCTCCATGTCACAAAGCTCAGATCATCTCAAACTGGTTTCTTGAACATGGCAATGAGTTCACTATACACAAATGGCCTCCACAGTCACCAGATCTCAATCCAGTAGAGCACCTTTGAATTGTGGTGGAACGGGAGATTCGCATCATGGCTGTGTAGTCGACAAATCTGCAGCAGCTGTCAATATGCGAACATGTCAATATGGACCAAAATCTCTGAGGAATGTTTCCAGCACCTTGTTGAATCTATGCCACGAAGAAAGGCAAAAGGGGGTCCAACCAGGTACTAGCAAGGTGTACCTAATAAAGTGGCCAGTGAGTATATATATTTATATAATTTTGATTAATTTTATAATACTTTCAGTAGCTCTGTTTAAATCATGCCTTCTGGATTTGCTTGTAGGTAGATCTGTTCACAATACAGCTTTCTCGACTACTCATTTTGACTAGTTGCCCAGAAAAGCGGTTGACTAGTCTGCGGGTCAGTGTTTACCTTATGTAAATAATTTAGAATACAGAATGAAATACCAAAACAAAACAATAGTGATACACAACTAGTCGAAATGGATTCAATGCTTTAATTAGCAGTAGAGTTAATCGACTAGTTTGTGCATGTGGTTTAAATGATGTCATAATGCATCATGTCCTGTTTATGGCAGCAAGCAGTTGGCTTAGTTACTCACAGCCACATCTATATTCACACTGAAGGCCAAGTTCACTTCCCCTATTACATTAATAATGTATTATCCATCTTTCTTTCCCTTACATTTTCACTTTCTTTCAATATGTTACCTTAATCCAGTTCACTCTCAATGTCTGCCAATAAAATGTCTCTTTATTCATTCACCTGTCCTCAATATAATTGTCTTTGATTTGTCTCCGCCTTCCAATATTATGTCTGTTTCACCTCTCTTTTCTCTCTCTGTCTTTTCCAATGACTTTTATCTGTGATGACAATCCCACTCTGCACTCTTGCTTTCAGAACTCGCGCTACCAGACATACCAGCGCATGTGGAATTACATGTACTCCAAGCAGCCCAGTGTGTTCGTAAAGAGCACGGAGGAGGGCATAGCGCGGGTTTTAAACTCCAAGTACGCCTTTCTTCTGGAGAGCACCATGAACGAGTACCACCGACGCCTCAACTGCAACCTCACACAGATAGGAGGCCTGTTGGACACCAAGGGCTACGGCATCGGCATGCCTCTGGGTGAGTAGGGCAGAAGTGGAAAAGTCAGAGACATAAAAATAAAGAGAGAGAAAGGCTTCAGGTGGGATATAAAGGTTTAAGAGAAACCCATGTCTGATTTTAACCTTGTTATATAGGTAGAAATACTTTTAAGTGTCCAGCAGGGAGGTCTAAAATACAGTATTTGGCCAGTATACAAGCCAGCCGTTAGCATTAAGTGGCAGCAAACGGGGAAAATCACAAAAAAAATTGCTTGTTTTATTTTTGTACTCTGAGGTGGCTTCCATTATCCTATAGGTACTTTTTAATGGCCGTCAATGGAGAAACATTCTTTTTTAAGCAAGGATTATTCGGGCCATGTTAACCTGCAAATCCATGACTAATTGGTATCCAGACATATTCCTGCATGTATTGTGTCATGTTGTTTAATGCTAAAATATTTTCTCTTTTCAAGGGCTGTCACAATTCCTTGATTAAATTAGAGTACTTGATTTTAAAAAAAATCCTCGATTGCAATTTGCCCATGTCGATTAACCAGCAAAATACCCAAAGTGACGCATTCCACAGATGAGAATCCATAAACTGCATTATTAGACCATTTTCAAAGGCTGCATGATATATTAAAACCATTTAAAATCAATATATCATGGTGCTATTGTGAAATCACACTAGCACAAAGGAAATCACAAAGGCTGCAATTCAGTTAAATATCTGCAGAGGGTTTCAGTGATGTTTTAATTATTTAAATGCGCGCAGGTTACGAGTTTCTTCAATCTCAGAGCAGCTCCATTCACAGTAAATGCTGCTCCATACGAACTCAGTCTCAGCATGTGCTGTTTGTTTGGGCTTCCAAAAATGTGCATTTGGCAACGTATACAGTCTGACGTGCTTTGTGTACTGTTGCACTGTTATCATTTACATGCATGGAGCCCATCTGGGTTTGAGTTGCTTATAACGTTCATCTGGGTACACAACATGCAATTTCAAAATAAAAGTTTAAACCCTCGCTCCTCGCAGTACATGTAGCAAGGTGTTTTTAAAAAAAAAATAGATATATAGAATAGTAAGTGTTAGTATTAATGGGTCAAGTGTTGACAAAAAAAAATGCGTCTTCAGACGTTTCTTGAAAATGACTAAAGACTCAGCAGCTCGGGTTGAGTTAGGCAGGTCATTCCACCAGCATAGAACAGTCAAGGTAAAGGTTTGCGAAAGTGATCTCGTGCCTCTTAGGAATGGCACCACAAGGCGCTGTTCTCTTGCAGAACACAAGCTTCTGGAGTCTGAACATAAGTCTGAAGTAGTAAGTGTAGGTATAGGGGTGCAGAGCCAGTGGTTGCTCTGTGCAAGTTTATCAAGAGAGATGTAACATGCACTCTCTTCGGCTCGTTAAAGACTCCTCTTACTGCAGCATTCTGGATCAGTTGCAGAGGTTTGACAGTGCATGCTGGAAGGCCTGCCAAGAGAGCATTACAGTAGTCCATTCTGGATAGAACAAGAGCTCGGACAAGGAGTTGTATAGTATGCTCTGATAGGAAGGGCCTGATCTCCCTAATGTTGTATAAGGCAAATCTGCAAGATCGAGCAGTTCTAGCAATGTGGTCTGTAAAGTTTAAATGATCATCAAACAAATCTCCAACTTTCATGGCTGTCCTGGATGGAGTTATGGTTGACGAACCTAGCTGAATACAGAAGTTGTGATGAAGTGTTGGGCTGGCTGAGACCACAAGCAGTTCTGTCTTTGCAAGGTTGTGTTGAAGGTGGTGGTCCTTCATCCAGCAAGAAATGTCAGGCAGGCAGGCTGAGATGCAAGTAGCTACTGATCATCTGGCTGGAATAAGAGGTTGAGTTGTGTGTCATTAGCATAGCTGTGACATGAAAAACTGAATGACAGATCCTAGTGATGATATGTAGATGGAGAAGAGAAGCGGTCCAAGCACTGAGCCCTGAGGCACCCGGTAGCTAGATGTTGCGACTCATGCTCGGTTCAGACTACACGATTTTAGCCTGATTTTGGCATGATCTGCTTGACGTATGGTGTCGTGGGGATTCGTAGAAAATGGGTGTCGGGATGCAAGATTCGATCGCTTCATCTCGTGTAGTGTGTCGTAGTGGATGACAGCCGATGCCGCATTTACAATGCTTCACGATGTCACAACAGAAAAACTAGCATGTTTAATTTTTTTCAGTCGTTCACAACGAGTTCCGTCACATCTGTGACACTGGCCAATAGGAGCACAGAAGCGCCTTCATACATGCTTTCAAACATGCCAAAACAAAAGAGAGACAATGGTATTGGTCCTGCTAGGTCAAATTTTACAATGGAGGAAATGTTCGTGGAGCTATGGCAACAATTTTAGTTTATGATGTTTCTCAAGGGACTACCGCAACAGAGTTTAAAAAAAGGTAAAATAAAGAGAATATTTGACCTCAGTTGTCTTTGACAGTCCATACTGTCCTCTTCTTGCAATCCTGATATGTGTCCACTGTCAGGTTTTCTTTCTTTTTTGGGCTTTTCTGATGAAAGACAGAGCAAAACACTCAGTTCGGTAGCCATTGTTTGTTTACGCTCATGACACCTTCTGTCAGTCGATAGTCCTGCCTTCTTGATGACAGCATGCACATCGTTAAAGACAGCAAGTGATGAATGGTCGGGTAGCAACATGTAGTCTGACACGTTTCTTGTCCACGGCATGACAAGATTTTAGTAGTCAAAATAATCTCATAATCTGACACAGTGTCTATCTAAACCGACAGAAATATTGTGTTGTCTGAACCCGGCATTAGACACTTCACCCCTCCAAGACACACTGAAGGACCTACCTGAGGGGTAAGACTTCAACCATTGGAGTGCGGTTCCTGAGATGCCCTTCGTCATAAGGGTTGACAGGAGGATCCGGTGGTTAACTCTGTCAAAAGCAGCAGACAGATCCAGCAAGATGAGTACTGATGATTTGGAAGCTGCTCTTGCCAGTCTCAGAGCTTCAATAACTGAGAGCAGGGTAGTCTCAGCTGAGTGGCCGCTTTTGAAACCAACACATACAGTGCTCAGCGTAAATGAGTACCCCCTTTGAAAAGTAACATTTTAAACAATATCTCAGTGAACACAAAAACAATTTCCAAAATGTTGACAAGACTAAGTTTTATATAACATCTGTTTAACTTATAACATGAAAGTAAGGTTAATAATATAACTTAGAGAATAAAATGTTCAGTTTTACTCAAATTAGGGTGATGAAAAATGAGTACACCCCACTAAAAGTCTCAGGAGCAAAGCCAAATTTTAGGCTACAAATGTCTAATTTAACAAGAATTCAACCACAGGTGAGTCTAATTATTCATTACACAGGTGTCCAGCAGACAGCTGACTATAAAAGGGTGTTAAAACCCCTTCCCATTTCATACTGTCAGCAATGGCACAATAATTTCTTTACACCAGAAAGGTGAAGGCTACAAGAAGATCATCAAAGCTTTACTTATCAGTCAGAATACTGTAGCAAAAGTGGTACAAAAATTTAAAAAAGATGGAACTGCAACCATCTCACAGAGACGTCCAGGTCGTCCACGGAAGTTAACACCTCGACAGGAGCGTCTTCTGATGAGAAGGGTTGAAGAAAATCGGCAAAATTCACTGCAGTTATCTAAAGAAGTAGAAAGCCAAACTGGAGTGACAATTTCCTATGACACAATACGGCAAACACTGCAGAGGAATGGCATGCATGGGTGCCGTCCACGAAAGAAGCCTCTCCTAAAGCCCAGGCACAAAAAGCCCGCCTAGAGTTTGCCAGGGCCCATGCTGACAAAGATGAAGACTACTGGGACTCTATACTCTGGAGTGATGAGACCAAGATAAATGTTTTTGGAACTGATGGCTTCAAAGCTGTATGGCGTCGCAAAGATGAGGAATACAAAGAAAAATGCATGGTGCCTACAGTGAAACATGGTGGTGGCAGTGTCCTTATGTGGGGCTGCATGAGTGCTGCTGGTGTCGGGGAGCTGCATTTCATTGATGGCATCATGAATTCACTGATGTACTGCTCTATACTGAAAGAGAAGATGCTACCATCACTCCGTGCCCTTGGTCGTCATGCACTTTTCCAACATGACAATGATCCTAAACACACATCTAAAGCCACTGTTGGATTTCTGAAGAAGAAAAGGGTGAAAGTGATTCAGTGGCTTCTGATCTGAACCCAATCGAACACCTATGGGGAATTCTGAAGAGACAAGTTGAGCATCACTCTCCATCTCTAAAAGAGGTCATTCTTGAAGAATGGAAAAAGATAGATGTTGCAAAATGTCGCCAACTTGTTCATTCCATGCCTAGAAGACTTGGTGCTGTCATTAAAAATCATGGAGGCCATACAAACTACTAGATGTAGTAATTTTTGTTGTGGGGTGTACTCATTTTTGCATCACCCTAATTTGAGTAAAACTGAAAAATGTGTAATCTAAGTTATATTATTAACCTTACTTTCATGTTATAAGTTAAACAGATGTTATATTAAACTTAGTCTTGTCAACATTTTGGAAATTGTTTTTGTGTTCATTGAGATATTGTTTAAAATGTTACTTTTCAAAGGGGGTGTACTCATTTACGCTGAGCACTGTAAGTTGATTATGTTTGTATTATGTATTTTAACAGTGTTGTTCAATACAACCATATGATTACTTGCTTTTGATACTTTATGTGAACCAGTTATTATTGCCTCATTGTTATCATACCTATGTATTTTAAGTCATTTTAATGGTTATTGTTCACTTGGTCTGTTTTTATTACCACAATAAATGACAGCCCTCCCAGTTTAATCAGCATTTATTTGTTTGTTTATTAAGCAAAATTTCTGTTTTAGTTCTGTCTGAGATGTGACTTACTAGCACACAAACTCTGACATGTTGTGCTATGGTGCTCAAGTGTATGGCGTGAGTTTGAATGTGGACATTTTTTGTTCTCTGTCCATTATCCCTCTGAATAAAAAAAAAAAAATCCAAAAGTAAAAAAAAAAAAAAGCGTTTTCGTTCTGCCAGAAATAAATATGATGATGGCCCACAGAACATCACACAGACAAGAAAGCCGATGTCACAATGATAGCATCTCTTCACGCTCTGATATTGCACATTTCTATCTAATTTTTCTCCTGGATAGATGGCTTGGCACTTTCCGCAAAGCTTGATAAATAGCAATTCTGACTTTGACATTTGGCATTTCTAGCAATTATTCATTGACATACAAAAATATGAGGGAGGGAAAAGGAACAATTTATGGCATGTGTGTTTTGCATTGAGGGTTTCAATGCTCGCTATTGGGTGTTACAATGAGGAAGGCTGGAAAAGAGAAAACGTGGGGTCTTAATTGTGGCTAAAGGATTGGGCTGGGTGAGATAATGGCCACCACTGAGCCACTGTATTCACTGAAAAAACATAGAAGGGTTTTTTGGACTTGAGTGCAAAGGGGCTTGTCAAGTCAAAATTTAAGAAGCTTACATCCAGCTGTGAAAGTGAAATAGGCCGTAAAAGTGTTATTGGCGTCATGTGGTGATTTTGCACAGTAGGCCTACTGCTCCAATTCCCAAAGACTTCTAAGGAAGCTAATAGTTCCGTTATATTTTTCAACATTCTTTTGAAGCTGATCAGCAAAATGTCTTTAATTCAGCTCCAATGTTGTTCAGTGTACAATTCATCAAAAGACTAAAAATATTCCGCAATTGTATTGCTTTTTTGTCCTGGAATACTTGCTACTTTTGGCTTTTGTAAGAACAGAGAGAAGAGCTTAAAATGTCAGTGTTCTGGACTAAATCTATCATTAGTAGAGTAGATTTTCCACTATTTATACATTTCTAAGTCATATATCAATATGAAAAAGTTTAGCTTAAATACAGCCTCGCTGCATGTGTGGCATCGTTTCTAGCAGTTTCATTAGGATATTTAGTGTTGGTTATATTTATGAGGGGGGAAAACTAATCTTGAAAAAAACATTATTAAATAAAAAACTAAAAAGTACTTTATTTATGAAGTCACTAGGTAGAACTGTCACCAAATGGTCTTGGCAATAATACATAGCAAGATTCATGTCAATTTCTCAAAAAAATTGTAAAGATATGACCTTACTTCTTGTTTAGTGTCTTTGATGTGTTACACTTGAACAGTGTAGTATATCAGAAACCTTTTAATAGCTCTTTACTGACATGGACTGTGATATTTCTGATGAAATTTGGGGAGGATTTGGTGAAACCTGAAGAAGGATTAAAAATGGTGGAAATCAAATGAGACAGAAATTGAAAACACTGGGAGCAATAAAATAAATGAGAATAACACGTCCTGATATTTTAGTACTATTTATATACTATTATAGTTTGTTTAATTTTAAATTCAGTTCAGGAATTAGTAATTTTGTTATGAGCTTTATCATTTTTAGTTGTTTTTCATTTGGTCCAAAAGTTATTACCTAAAAACTGTTGGTGGTGTTAGAGTGTTTGAGGGGCAGATTGGATATAAAATACATGCCCAATCTGTGTGCCAATATGGGCTGCTGTAGATGCATGCAGAATAATAAAAACCTTTCGTTTTTGGTCCATGAAAAAAAAAATGATTACAGTCTTGTTTTAGCAGATAAGATGATGAGAATAAGAGAGAGGACATATAAAAGAGGGATGCTAATAAATACTTTCAAACATAAGTGGGGAACTTGTACCTACAGTAGGTGAATTGATGTGGTTAGGAAAATACCAGTGCTGTTTTTGATCTTCTGTCCTCCAGGAAGATCAGTCTAACAACCTCATGACCACTAGGTTAAACTGTCCTCCAAAATATCACCATGCGCTCATAATCGCATGAACCCGTAACTAGATTTGAAATGAGAACCCAGGAGCAGCATTCATCTTCAAAGTCTATCTCCAGGTCATAGAACGTCTTCCACGAGCTCAAACATTCATTCCCTCCTCCTGGTTCTAACACATCTCTTCAGGTCGCCTTCCAAAGTTCTGGTGCCAAGTGATAAAGTCCTCTCATCCACTCATTCATGAAGAGGCTGGTCACCATGGACACCCCCCATCTGCTTCCATAGCAACCTGGAGTGTAGATGATGTCACTACAGCGTCCTTAGACTGGGTAAAGCCTGATACACACCAAACCAACGTCAAAGAACCGTGGAACGGTGGTGTAGGCTCACGTCGATTTTGTCTGGACAAAAACCTTGCACTTGAACACACCGCAAAAACTACAGCCTACGGCTACTGTGCCTGCATGATAATAACTGAGATAATAACTGTCAGCACAACAGCAGATGACAATAGTCTGTATTCATCATTCAAAAAAGAGAACGTGAACTAGGAATGCGAATATATAAACCGCGAATAAAGCAGCGTTCGCTTACCATTTTGAATATGAATCATGCTGTTCAGTTTGTCTTCATTTATATTTATATTAATTAAGCTACACACAGCCATGTTGTTATTCGCGTACTGGAATGCTCTGAAAAGATGAAGATGTGGGTAAATTTCTAAGTGCCTACTTTTTATAAATTTCTTTCTTTTTTTTTTTCTTGTGCGCTGGTTTACAAGGCTGAACAGCCAATCAGAGTGATCTCTTTTCCCGACATGATTCGACATGCTCAATCGTCCAGACTGAAGCCAACGGAGGTTCAATTAAAGCCGACATGTAGAACACACTGTAAAAACTAGCCCGACCGATGCTCACCGACTGCATGCTGTTGGCCGACAGCCACCCATCAGCTTGGTGTGTCCCGGCCCTTAGACTGTAAAACATGAAAAGACCTTTTGAGTCACTAGTTGATTACTTTTCTTCCTTTTGTAACACCTTACAGGTTTAATTTGTTAATACTAGTTACATAACTAACAAAGAACAACAATTTTTTTAAACATTAATTGATATTATTTTCAAATATATTCACTTAATTCATGTTAGTTACAATTACACTTTGGTTAGGTAAAGAATTCTAAAAAATGACCCCCACTTAATAAGAATTAAGTGGGGTGTTGTAAAATACATGAATAAGTTTTGGGAGTTAATTTTTAGTTCATCTCTGCAAGAAGGCTTCAGGGTAGGAGATAAAAATGAACTCCCAAAACTTACTGCCAGACTCTGGAAGAAAAATTCTTCAAACAGTGGTACAAGAGGATGTGGTGCTGGTCCTTCAAGAGTCACTCTCAATCTGTCTGTCTATAAAGCCTATGAAAAACAGTATTCATGTATTTTTTTTTTTTTGGATTCTTTATCTAACTTAAGTCTCTGAGATCCTGACACCTTGCACTTCTGGAGACTCCATGTAGGCTGCAGTTCTGAAAAATCGTGGCGCTGGAGACTAAAGGGTTCCTGTTGGTTTCACACTTAATTATTAAAGGGTTAGTTCACCCAAAAATGAAAATAATGTAATTTATTACTCACCCTCATGCCGTTCCACACCCGTAAGACCTTCGTTAATCTTCGGAATGCAAATTAAGATATTTTTGTTGAAATCTGATGGCTCCGTGAAGCCTGCATAGCCAGCAATGACATTTCCTCTCTCAAGATCCATAAATGTACTAAAAACATATTTAAATCAGTTCATGTGAGTACAGTGGTTCAATATTAATATTATAAAGCGACAAGAATATTTTTTGTGCGCCAAAAAAACAAAATAACGACTTATATAGTGATGGCCGATTTCAAAACACTGCTTCAGTAAGCTTCGGAGCATTATGAATCTTTTGTGTCGAATCTGCGGTTTGGAGCGCCAAAGTCACGTGATTTCAGCGGTTTGGCACGCAATCCGAATCATGATTCGACACAAAAGATTAACGCTCTGAAGCTTAATGATGCAGTGTTTTGAAATCGGCCATCACTAGATAAGTCGTTATTTTGTTTTTTTGGCGCACCAGAAATATTCTTGTTGCTTTATAATATTAATATTGAACCACTGTACTCACATGAACTGATTTAAATATGTTTTTAGTACATTAATGGATCTTGAGAGAGGAAATGTCATTGCTGGCAATGCAGGCCTCACTGAGCCATCGGATTTCAACAAAAATATCTCAATTTGTGTTCTGAAGATGAACGAAGGTCTTACGGGTGTGGAACGGCATGAGGGTGAGTAATAAATTTTTGGGTGAACTAACCCTTTAATCTTAATTCTTTTGCACTTTTCTCCATCTGTTTTTGTCTGACCCAATGAGCATTTTGCTCTCCATTGGTCACGCCTTAACTTTGCAATTTCCAGTATTGCATTAGTATTGCATCCTTCTCATGAGCATTTAATCATTTTTGACTTTTCAAAAGAGTTAAATCTCTTTTTTGGCTCATATTGCCTGTAAAAGAAAACCTGCTTAATAATTATACACACCTGAATATAAGGCGTTTTTCATTTCCAGCCTTCATGAACAATTATATATCACTTATAAATGATTAAATACAAAATTAATAGTAGTTATTAAGATTGATATGGTCTGGAATTGGCAAAATGTGCTTGGAAAAAAAATTTGATCAGAAAATCAACTTGCGTAATAATTATGCACGGAGTGTAGATAGAATTTACTGTGTTTGCTTCAGTGAATGCTATGCTTTTTGCTATTGGTTAGGTTTAAGGGTTTAGTAGGTGGTACATTCATTTTAAAATGCGATTAATACAGTAACCTTTTAGCACCACTCATAGGCTATTTCATTTCCGAACTGCAGCAATACATACAACAATCCACATAATAAAATGTTGCCAGATTGACGTTTATCTGTTTCTGATAAAACTGAATGCGCTTTTAGACCCACTCACTTGACATTTCACTTTGAAAAAGTATTGTGAAACGCACAAGAAGCAACGTATTATCATTTTGCAGAAATGTGTCCACAGGCATGTTTTTCCTGGGTTGGTTACAAATCAGGGTGTTTTGAAAATATCTTAGTCTACATGACATGAGAAAAAAAAATGGCAACGTTAAATACAGGGCTTTATATAAGTGATGTTGACACATAAAATAAATGTTTTGTGCTTATACTGAGGTGTAAAAACATGCACCTGTAGGATACTTCACTTTCACAGCCTTTGAATGAATAATAAAGTAACATTCAGTGACAGCTGATCCATTCCAGTGCATATCTGCAGTGTCTAATTTAAATTAACATCTATTAATTTGATGAACACATCCTTTCACGTCACATTGTTATTAGTGGGATATGATTAGCTGTGATACAGTAATGTCTAATGAGGGATGATGTTATTCTAACAAGACAAATAATTTGGAATTAACCTATCATAACATTCATTTTCATTCTGACACACTGGCTAATTTAACTCATTTGCACAACATCAGTTGACTTCAGACATTCAGAGTCATGTCTTAGCATATGTGTTTTGGCACGTTGAACCCTAGTGCTAATGAGGGCAACACTAGTTTGGGTCATTTCCCATCACTGTCCCTGTCAGTAGAAGTGTCTAAAAGGCCAACAACTGTTTACTGTGTAGCATTGCTAATCTTAACCTACCTGTAGCATTGCTAGCCTTACCCTGTCTCCACTTCTGTAACTCTTATCTTAAGGTGGTTAGCTAATTTCCCAGCCTTGCTGAGGTTTTACAGTAGATGATTTTGGACACTTGTCAGCTGGTAACCCTGGGAGTCAGCTTAACTAGCTAATTTTATTCTCTCTCTCTCTCTCTCTCTCTCTCTCAGGTTCACCATTCAGAGATGAGATCACGTTAGGTGTGCTCCAGCTGCAAGAGAACAACAGATTAGAAATCCTAAAGCGTCGATGGTGGGAGGGGGGAAAGTGTCCTAAAGAAGAAGACCATCGAGCCAAAGGTGAGTGAAACACTGTTATTATACTCATTAGCAACTCACCATAATGTTCTGTTCTGTTATTGTACATCCTGATGCCGACAGTACTGGCACTTTAATATATGGGTTCTGGTACGACCCTGGATGTTTATAATCTCAAGTATGTGAGTATGTATTTGTGTGAGCAAGTTTTGCTATTCTCACAGGGACTAAAATGTATCCTATTAGTTTTATCCTTTTTTTTTTTCTTTTAACCTACAATTTTAGAATACTAAAACCTGATGAATGCAAGGAAAATATATTTAAAAGAGATTAAATAATATCATATGTTATGTCAGAATACCAATAGATGTATTTTTTGATTAGGGATAGATATATGAATCAGTGTTTCCAAGTCCACGGTTTTCCGCTGACTTTTTTTTTTCACGGGTTGATTTCCACCCCCGTACGTATAATTTCGGACGCCCTTAAAACAACACCCAGACGTATATATATTCAATGGAGAATTCGGCCGCCCGATGAAGAAAATCGCATTTTGCTATTTTTGGGCTACTTTTGACAGGCCGTTGGGCTACTTTTGTTGTGCAGACCTGGCAACCCTGATACGCATACACAGATAGTCCTGTCCTTTAAAAAGTGCGATTTCCAGGCCTGAGACTCATGGAAATTAATAAAATCTTAAAAGGTCATGGAAATTTCTATATATAAAGTCAATATATTTTTTTCTCATTTTTAAAGCTGCAGTCTGTAACTTTTTTTTGGTTAAAAATGATCCAAAATCAATTTTTGATTAAGTACATAACAAGCTAGTGTTCAAAACTATCTCCTTAGCTTAGCCCGATAATAAAATTATACTGGTGGATTTCCGCGGGAAATTCGAAATTCGTCACGTCTGTAAACAGGTGGAAGGAGTCCCTGCATATAGGATGCTGCTGATAGAGGAACATTTATAGCCTTTTCTCACAGCAACTGAAATAATTAAACTTATCATTTTGATGGCGGATTGTAATCCAGAAAGGTAAAAATGACAATCATCAGTGACAATTGGACAGTGTAGATTCAGCCATGGTCAAAAAGCAAAAGACTTCGGACTGCGGAGTGGATACAGAAATTGAAATCTACAGGTAACACTGATACACGCAATGCTGATGTTGTTAACGTTAACAATTTGAGATCAAAGTATAACAACAATAATAATTTGCACGGTTTGATGCGATATGAGTTAAGCGATCGTTAGATTTAATCACCAGTGGCAGCTCGATTTATTGTAGGCTAATGCTTTTTCCCCTCAGTTGGTCAGAACAAAAGTGTCAGACATGTTACTTACTTGTTCAGATGACATTTTCCGGTGAAAATTCCCACTTTGGTCATACTTCAAGACTACAATCTGTGATTCTGAAGTACAGTATCCACACCGGTATGGTGACTGACAGCAAACATTAGATTCATCCGCGCTGAGGAGCCGTGCCGATGCACAACGCATGTACAGATAATAATTCTGCATATACACTACTGGTCAAAAGTTTGGAATTGGTAAGATTTTTAATCAAGGCTGCATTTATTTAATTAAAAATACAGTAAAAACAGTAATATTGTGAAATATTATTACAATTTAAAATAACTGTTTTCTGTTTGAATATATTTTATAAAGTAATTTATTCCTGTGATCAAAGTTGAATTTTCAGCATCATTACTCCAGTCTTCAGTGTCACATGATCCTTCAGAAATCATTCTAATATGCTGATCTGCTGCTCAAGAAATATTTATTGTGTACAATTGTACAAAATATTTGTGTACAATATTTTTTTTTCAGGATTCTTTGATGAATAGAAAGTTTAAAAGAACAGCATTTATTTGAAATATAATCTTTTGTAACATTATAAATGTCTTTACTGTCACTTTTGATCAATTTAATGCATCCTTGCTGAATAAAAGTAATTTCTTTAATTTCTTTTCAAAAAAATAAAAATAAAAATTCTTACTGACCCCAAACTTTTGAACGGTAGTGTATAATGTTACAAAAGCTTTGTATTTCAGATAAATGCTGTTCTTTTGAACTTTCTATTCATCAAGGAATCCTGAAAAAAAGTACACAACTGTTTTCAACATTGATAATAATCATAAATGTTTCTTGAGCAGCAAATCAGCATATTAGAATGATTTCTGAAGGATCATGTGACACTGAAGACTGGAGTAATGATGCTGAAAATTCAGCTTTGATCACAGGAATAAATTACTTTATAAAATATATTCAAACAGAAAACAGTTATTTTAAATTGTAATAATATTTCACAATATTACTGTTTTTACTGTATTTTTAATTAAATAAATGCAGCCTTAGTGAGCAGACGAAACTTCTTTTAAAAACATTAAAAATCTTACCGATTCCATACTTTTGACTGGTAGTGTAACTGCAATTACAGGTTTCAAACAGAGATGGCGACTAAGAGGCAAATCTTACGGACAGCAGCTTTAACTATTTATTTGTGTACAAATTACTTTTTGTAAGTGCATTATCAATAAAAATGATTTTTATAAACATAAACGTTGATATAAATCTTTGAAATTCATTGGCCAGAAAAGGGTGGTAATCCTGAATGTAGGTGTAGGCCTACCCAAGTATATATTTTGCTATTCAACAAACATCTATTTTTGTTAAATCTAAAAAAAAAAAATCACACAAATTTATGGCCGTGGATATTTGATTTCCTGTCGTTCTTTATATTGATGTAATATTGCATATAGCATGTAGTACATCCGACTGTTTCAAATGACAGATTCTCCACAGTTCTGCCAATACTGTGAGTGTTTATTTATGTGGTCTGGTGATATTTGCATTCTGTGTGTTGTAGACTCACACTGGCCCAGGGGGAATAGAGGGAAAATGGTAGCTATTTGGTACGCAGGCGTGTACACACGTGTGCCTATGAGTGTAATTTCTCTAGTGTGGTTCACAAAGTTTGTATTTTTTACCAGATAGTGACATTTACAGTCTCTCAGGGTTATGTACAGGTCTACAAGAAAATGTCAAATAAAATGAGCTTCAAAATAATATGAGTGTTTTTGCGATTCAGTACTTCTAAACCAAGAATTATTCTGGGTTTCCTTTTATTCTTGCACACACAAAATGTGTTAGTTGGTGTTTTTCTGTAAATGAATTGATGCTCCGCATCACTGGCAACTAAACAACCTGATTTCTGGTTGAGAGATGGAGGGAATTTCCTGCTCTAAACTGTTTTTGCTTTAAGATCCAAATTTTAATAGTGACTCAACAGAGAACAAAAATTGATTATCATACAAAATCAAACAAAAATGAAACAATGATTTTTTTTTTTTTTTATTAATGTAGAATTAATAGACAGTAAGAAGATATTTCTCCTACCTCTTATACTCCCAATGGCTCCTGACTCGTTTTAGGCTCCGTTCCTAGATTAGAATCTTTTCCTTAGGGTCGCAACGCTGTTTATTCTTCCTAATATCATAAAAAACATACCTCAAAATACAGAATACAGATGTTCCTTCCGTTGCTCAAATGAAACTTTTTCACGGTGGTGTAAAAGCACCACTGCATTGTGTTTTTTTTTAACCAATTCATCAAAACCAGTCACTTTAGGAATACCACCCACACCCACCTACATCTCAGAAATGTAGTTTAATAGGATCCCTCTGGAATCCTGCGGGAATGCAGATCTCTAATCAGATCCACAGTGTGTTTGTTGAAGGACGGTTCTCTGTGTTACTCACATTGCCATGTTTTTCCCTCAGGTCTAGGTATGGAGAATATCGGCGGGATATTCGTGGTTCTGATATGTGGGCTCATAATAGCTGTTTTTGTAGCCATTATGGAGTTTGTGTGGTCCACGCGCCGGTCAGCTGAGACAGATGAGGTACGCCCTCACTCCCGTACTGGGTACTGCCCCGCCCGAAACCACAGACATGCACGAGTAGGTCACAATGCCAACCAGTCACGCCGTCTGTGTTTATGATGCAACTGTTTTATAGCTTTCAATTTATCGTACATATTTCTGCAGCTCAAACAGTGAGCATAGTGATAGCAAAAACAAAGTCCTTAGTTCGATTCCCAGGAATGCATCTGTAAAATATGTATCGTGAATTCAGTGTGTGCAAGTTGCTTTGGATAAAAACATCTGCCAGAATCATGTATGTAAATTTACTTAAAGTATTAAGTTGCTTAGAGTATGAATGAATGCTACTGTAGACCATTTTAGCATGTTCATTTAATTTAATGGAAATTAAATATTTTTAGAACTGAAATTTTTTCTAAAGAAAATGCATGCCCATGCAACACTTACCATAATAGTGTATCACAGTCTTTGAGTTTCACAAAGACTCAAAGTTGTTGTTCTTGTTCTGAAAATTTTTTTGCATACATTATTCAATACAGGTAATTTCTGTAGGTCATGTGGCAGAACATGTCATTAGTAACACCAAGGTCATAGGTTAGATTTCCCTGTGAGCACATTTACTGAAATCATATATATCTTGAATGCATTGTAAGTCACTTTCGATAAAAACATCTTCCAAATGCATTTTTACACCTGTTTATTAGTCCACCAGATAGAGAAACCCCTAATTCATTGGTTCTCAACCAGGAGGCCAAGGCCCACTATGAGGCCTCAGGAAACTCCCAAAGGGCCCTCAAGATTACTTAAAATGATTTAAAGCTGCAGGCCGTAACTTTTTTTGGCTAAAAATTATCGAAAATCAATTTTTGGCAAGTACATAACCAGCCAGTGTTCAAAACTATCTCCTTACCTTAGCCCGATTCACAACGGTAAGCTTGTAATAATGTTTTCTAATTCGAGTGCTACTGGTAGGTTTCCGTGGTAAATTTGAGCATGCAGCCGTTCGTCTTTTCGTCATTACGTCATGTCTGTTTAATAAAGAACGAGTCCCAGCTAGTAGGCTATATCATGTGAGGATGCTACAGGTGGCGCATCATTTATAGCCTTTTCTCACAGCAGCTTAAACTTATCATTTTGATGGTGGATTGTATGGTTTGACAAATGGATAATTACAGATTAGACTGTACAGAAATTGAAATCTACAGGTAAGGCTAATTAATGCTAGATTTAATCACCATTGTTAGCGCGATTTATTGTAATGCTTTTTTTCTCAGTTGGTCAGAACAAAAGTGGCAGATTTGTTACTTACTTGTTCAGATGACATTTTCCGGTGAAAATTCTTATTTTGGTCATACTTCCAAGACTACAATCTGTGATTCCGAAGTACGTGTACAGTATCCACCCGTGTGGTGACTGACGGCCACACATTCTCCTCAAAGCATTAGATTCATCCATGCTGAGGAGCCGTGCCGATGCACAACCCATAAAGATGATAATTCTGCAAATAACTGCAATTGCAGGTTTCGAACCGGGATGGCGACAAAGAGGCAAAACTTACGGACTGCAGTTTTAAAATAAGATAAAACAGCCATTAAAATAATGGGGCCTTCAAATAATGTTGTGGACAATGGGGTCCTTGGAATCAAAAAGGTTGAGAAGCACTGCCCTAACTCTCAATGTATGTATATGAATGTATGTAGTAATAGTGATGCCCACTTTAGGTAAATGAGAAAATGATGTTCTGTTTTCATTTTACTCCTGTGCCATCATTTCATTTGGTCTTTTCTATTTATATATTTCATTCCTGACTCTCTTTCCACTCTTCCTCCTCACTAAGGTGTCAGTATGTCAGGAAATGATGACTGAATTCAGGAACGTTATCTCCTGTAAAAAGAACTCTCGATTGCGGCGCCGCCGACCCCTCTCATCCCAGGGCGTCCTTCGGCACCCAGCCCGTCTCCCTTTAGGAGCTCCCCGGCCCATACGGCTTGTGCGGGAGATGCGTCTTAGCAACGGCAAACTCTACAGTGGGACAGGGCCATTAACCGGTGCCGCAGCAGGACCAGGACCTGGTGGGGGTGCTGCGGAAATGGGCCCGGGCCCTCAGCGACTGCTGGAGGACCCTCTCAGTGCCAATGTCCCAAGCAGCACACCCGCTCTGGTCCCCACAGCAGCGCCCCGTGGCTGCACGCATGTGCGGGTGTGCCAGGAGTGCCGGCGGATCCAGAGCCTTCGCTCTACATCCTCTTGTTCGCGCATTTCGCCACTGGCCTCCGCCACATCATCTCTCCCGCGTTTGCCGCCACCGCCACCCATCTCTGCCTCCAATACAAACACCGACAGCGAGGGTGGGAGCTCAGGCAGCCCACGCAGAGCCAAACCCGCACCCCCTCCGAGAGCAGTGCCACCCACTAAAACTCCTTCTACTGATCTCCTCTGCAAGCAGGACTGAGACCGGCTTTTGTCTGAACAATAAATAAATTAATGTAAATGAGTGCTGGAGGACAGATGGAATGACTCTGCCCACACCTCCAGTCAAAGTGACCTCTGGGATACTGCAAATAAAGGCCACTTTTGGATGCAAAATTACATTAATGGACACTGAGTGAGAGAAAGATGATTCAGCCATCCGCTTCCTGTCCAAGTGTCTGGTTTAACACCATGTCATTCAGTGGCACACAGAGAGCCAGTGAGGTTTGGCATACTGTTGAGACTATGTAATGCATATCCCAAGAAAGTATGCTATGCAACATGTCATAAAGGGAAACATGGAGGGATACTATAAGGACGACTATCAGTTTTGCATAGAAGTACAGATCTTCTCCATGATTTGCAATGGGGGACTACACTCCTGTGAGAGGACGATGGAGTCTGTACCTAAAATGTGTGCACGTTGAACTGAAATGACTTTGGTGCGAATTCATTTTTTTTCTTTCTTTAAATAAAGGGGAAGGGTTACAATTCATTTTTATTCCTGAATTTCACTTCATTGTTTTCCTTTCCAGCTTTTTCTTTGGTTTCATTCTTTTAATCCTTTTTTAAAAAATATGATACCTATTTTTTCCCTCTTGTTAATTTCTCTGAAAAGTATATGGATTTTTAGGAAGTTTTGATGGGTCGGGAATTGGATTTTCTGTTCTTCAACCTCTAAGATTACTCGCCTGGTTTCAATCTCTCATCTTCTGTCTTATTTAATTAAAACACCAGCTGTTAAAGGTTAAAATCAACATGAAACAGTATTAAATAAAAACAGTTTACTTCTATAATGTAATGCATTTCTAGGTAAAACAGGATATTCAAGAATGAAAATGTAGGGCGGGACTTGATTTTATCCATCAGGAATTGATTGGATCACGCAAAGTGAGCGTTTCAGACCCGAATGTCAGTGGAATGTGGAGGTCAAGTTCACCCTTGAGACCATCTCAGCAAATCCCAGTGGTAACATTGCCTTTTCAAAAATATAATTATTTACTATTTTTGCCGTAACTTTTATTGTATTAATGTAAACCGGCATTAAATTGCTGTGTTAACTAATGGGAAGACTTTAGAAAGGCTGCGTTATTGTACCTAGTGCGGTAGTCTACAATAATGCCAAATTTGGATATTGGTTAACATTGTCAGCCAATCAGGAAAGTCATTTCAGAAGTGAGAAAAATAAAAATTTTATTAAACGTTATAATATTCAAGCAATTTTTTTTTCCTTTTGAATAATGTGCACTGGTGAATCGTTCACAATAAGACTAAGAATGTGTATTAGGAAACTAAATAGGATCGGTTTTGATTTCATGTTGATTTTAACAAGCTTCCCATCAATATTTGCAACTCATAAGTACACAGAGAAATACTTCTCATCCCTGGAACAAGGACAACAACAACAAGACAAGACAGAAAACCCTTTATGAACCTGAAGGGGCATTTATCTGATTATGTGAGAGGACAATTAACGATGTTTTTCATTACAGAACTAAATGAGCCTTTTTCATGAATGGTTTTTTGAAGTGCACTAGAAGTTGCTGTCTGGGTGCTTGTGAGATGCCAATATCCATTTATATCCAAAGTGTAAACATAGCAGCCCTGTTTAGAATCTGCAGCATTATAACATTCGTATGTTGGTGCTTTATGATTGTATGTGTGTGTGTGTGTGTGTGTGTCAAAGAGAGATGAAAATATGATAGTCATTTTTTAATTAAAAGCTGATTTTTTTTTCTCATTGATTTTCAAAGATTTCTATACCAGTGCTTGAAGAATCACACCCACAATTAAGCAAATGATTCAGATTGTATTGTTATTATTATTCCAATAAAACTGTGGGGTTATGTAGGAGGGCTGTTACCCTCTTTCGTTAAATATATAGACACATGTTTGGAATAAAACAGAGTGACTCAAACTGTGACTTTTGCACTTTATGGTTGTTTCTATTTGGTTAAAAATTCTGAAGCAGTTTGATCGTTTTATATATATATATATATATATATATATAAAAAAAATCATTCTCACTATATTATTTATCATACATAATCTGTTTCGAATACTTTAAATCCTCACACTATGTGACGCAACAAGTTAATTATAATTCTGCGATAAACGATAAATCATAATTGTTTTTGTGGTATAACCTGCAACCACGAATATTCGATAAACGACAGGACATTTTGTCGGCCAATTTTTTTTCTATGGCTGTGTTTAAAAATGAATGTAGCTGATATTTGTTGTTAGAAACTGAATCCACCTTATTCCTACGCCCCATGATGCTTTGCGCGAATTATGGGTGTAACTTCCGTTAAGCTGTAAACAGTCAGTGAAAGGCTCGCTCTATGAACGCAATAATACGTTTTTTAAAAACGGGGTACAATGAGATGACATTATTCTACTCACCCTTCAACCAACGAACATTAAAAGGACATTTAAAAGTGTAAAAGCATCAACAAGGTACTTTCAACAGGCCATGAAAAAGCGTGATTCTTTCCACAGCAATAACGGGACGGGTTAAATATAACTATGATATATATCTGTATTATGTAATATACGTTGCCTTAATAAAAATGTTCATGAACATCAGCATTGCGTGATACTATTTCAAAGTGATTTCCATCATTTTTACAGATAATAATTTGTATTTACCTGTGAAAACAAACCTGAAAAGAGACGTGAGGCTTTGAGGAGAAAAAATTCTCGTTATAACGTTACGTTAAAATACCAAGCGTTACGTTATTCTCATGATGTCCGAAAATAAAACGTGGAAGAAAAATTGACAGCTCATTCAGTCAAACTGACGGATAAGCTTTATTTGTAGGGCAACCTTATGATTCGAAACTATTCGTTTCAGTCTTTTTAAATGGAAGTTCCCCAAACCGAAAGTGCAACCCATAATTCGAAACGCAGTAGGCTAGTCAGGAATAAGGTGGATGACGACTGAATTATAAAAACAACCTCTCTCCTCTCAGATGATTCCTTTCCACCAACCGTCGAACCATCAGACACAGCCTATCGCTGTGGAGTCCTGCCGTGTGGCCCCGCCCATAGTGAAATCTCATTGGTCCAAAATCCCACTCCACATAATTTTTCTCCACAACATTGAATTCTTTGTAACCAAGCAAGATATAAACATCAAATATTTCATAATAGTTATTAAAGTAGACGTTTAATAGTTCCTACGTTTTTGGGTTGGGCTTATAAGACTTTTAACGTTATTTCTCTTTCTACATTCGTGACAGCTCGCGCACCATAAGTTAGTCCCTAGTGAGTTTTTTTTTTTACATGACTTGAACGCAGCTTGAACATCTGACATGTTCTGATTGATTGCCCATGTCTGTGTCATGCCGTGCAGCATTTTCACTTACACTGTGGGTTGGCAAATTACTTGTCACGCCGGGTTAGGGCACAATTGTTGTTCCATCTCAGTGCATGTACCTACATAATCGAATGTATATGCTTAACAATTAAATGTTTATGCATTCTAAGAAGGACAAGCACAGGTGAGTCACACTACACTACATACTTTATTTAACCAAATTTATGCACTAGCCAGATGTCACCGACCTGTTCAACACATTTTCAGATGTCCAGGAAAGACGATATTAAAGCATTTCCACACATATTCTTGACATTTTGCTCATGAATTACATTAGGGCAGCCAAGGGGATATGATAAGATGACTAAACAGAGCAGATGTCCTGATTTTGTGCTTTTATATGCGACAGAGAGAAAAGGGTCGAAATAACTGTACAAAACTGCCTTCCAGTGGTTGGCAGAAGCATTACCCCACTGATAATGCATTCATTGAGATGTTCTCAGGCTAATACAGTGTGTTCCTATGTGATATTTTGGGTGTCTGCGGTAAAATAAGGGCAGCAAAATGAGAGAACATAGAAGCACAGACTGAGATCAAGTGAAATGAGCAATGCTGGCTTAGAGGAAAATACAGAAAAGAACAGAATGAGAGTCTATTTTTAAAAATGTCCTCTATTGGAAGCGACAAAACAGTATATATAGAAAGATGCTGTAATTATGATTTTAACCACAGACGTGTTGTGCTCCTAATGTGATCCCTAACATTTTTGTCAAGTGGATTTTAAATGAAACTTTCAAACAAATTAAAATGCATAAATTTTGTGGATAAAAAGGTGTTTGTCTAAAATGCTCTGACTTTAAAACTAATATTTAAAATTTAAATATTTATTTTATTATAAGAAATTTTTCTTTCAACTGTTTGACTTTAATTAAAGGTTAGATTTTTGTGAATATTTCAATGAAAGACTAAGTGGAAAGTCTAAGTAAAATCGATCTATCTTACTGCAGTGTGCAACAAGTGTCTCACAGCAGCCACCGAGCGAACACACAGAGTAACGTTATAACGTCATTTTCAACACACTCAAATGTATCTAATATGAAAAACAGCGCTGTGTTACCTCATACTCGTGACCGGAAAAAGCGGAAGCGGCGACTGTGGCAAAATAAAAGTTCCACTGCTCGCGAGGCGTGTCGCGTTCGTCTCTCATTAACAATCACTCCAGCGGCCTCGTTCAGCTCCCACAACACTCGGTCCTGCGCTGCTTCATACTACAGTAATGTTAATAATCTCATCCATGAACATGATTTCTGCCGAGTCCCGACCCGATTCTTTTCCACCGACTGTGAGGTGAAGACGACATTTCCCAGGATTCCGCTCAAACTTGCGTCATCAAGCTACACTTTTGTTTTGAATAGGCGACCTCTAGCAGCGAAATCTATATTGCAGCTTTAAAGTTTTTCTCCCATTTGGTCATGTTGTATCTTGATTCCTGTCGCCCCTCCAATGAAATAGATGCATGATGTCCCTGATGTATCTTGTGGAAGTGGTGAAAAATTGACAATGTTTTTTGATGGTATTTATTTTTGACGTTTGTAAATATGATATTCTATTTCTGACAGCAGGTACTATCATGATTTTCTTTTTGCTTTGTTTATTTCTTAGTCCTGGAATCTTAGATATGTCAGAAACTGAAGAGGTAGACGTGAAGAATCCTGATTAATTAGAAAATATAAGAAATGGTAAATCTGATCCTGAATAAAAAGCAAAGTCAAAACGGAGATTCTTGAGACCTGGACAAAACATTTTCCATAAATTGTCCCAAAATGGTTGCATTGCATTATCCCTTACTATCCCTTAATCGCACATCTGACAGTAGCTCTATAAACTATATCTATGTTATGTAAAAATATAATATAATGTAATATAATATAGACAACTTTCAGCTGGCCAAGAATTTTTGACAGCTTTCAGCAGTAACACATTTCAAAATGTGTATTAACATGATTTTTTTTCCCTGAAGGGTAAAAACTGTCTAATTTGGGGCCCTGTACTAGATAAGAAAACATGTGACGGCAAGTCAATTCGCTCGGTTCCAATATGCAACACCCTTGGGCAGCTATTAGCTGGGGGTAGACATAAATCAGAAAGTGGTAGAAAAATGTGTTATCTTAAGGTAATTGTTTTTAGTGAACTGCCAGCAGTGTTGTTCCACTGTCATTCAGCTCTCCAGCGGATCGTTGTAAGAAGTATGAACACCTGTAAACCTTCATAGATGGTCATGTATTTCACAGGCATCTGTCTCTGTAAGGTGTTCTTGCAGAACTACATTGGCGGAGCTGCCGTGTCCTTTGACTGCAGGAAGGATGGGGAAGAACTGCAACATATGGCAGGTGGGCAGACGCAGTATAGAATTCACAGATGAACCCTCAAATGTTCCTACACAAAGACTAAGAAAAATTTTTATTTTTTTTGTTTAAAAGAATAGTTTACCCCAAAATGATCATTCCAAACATGTATGAATTTCTTTCTTCTGCTGAACACAAAAGAAGATATTTTGAAGAATGTCGGTAACTAAACAGTTGATGGGCCCCATTGACTTCCATAGTATTTTTTTCCCTCCATACTATGGAAGTCAATCGAGGTAAAGAGCTGCAAGTAGTGTAAAACACTTTCTCTCATGATGCCTTAGTGGTAAAGTAAGAGAAAATATAAATACATTATTGTATTACAATTATAATTCAATTACATTAATTTGACATTGACAAGAGATTGTTGCATTTGATGGAGAAAAACAGAAAAGTACCACTTTTTGATTACAAAAACCATTATCTTTAACAGCTCCCTTAATGATATGAAAGTCAGATCCCTAATATCAATTACTAACTCTATTCCTTATATTGCCTGCTGTTCCTTTAGTGCTACGCCCATGTGCAAGAAATTTCTCATTTTGACACTAGGAGTCAGTAGAAGCCAGATTATCCTCATCCCCACATTTGATACATCTTTTATTTTATATATATATATATATATACATACATACATACAGTGGCAAGAATAAATATGTGAACCACTTGCAGAATCTGTGAAAATGTACAAAATAAGAGAGATCATACAACATGCATGTTATTTTTTATTTAGTACTGTCATGAGTAAGATATTTTACATAAAAGATACATATAATCCATAAGACAAAAAAATAGCTGAATTTATTAAAATGACCCAGTTCAAAAGTTTGTGAACCACTGATTCTTAATACTGTGTGTGGTTACCTGGATGATCCACGACTGTTTTTTTGTTTTGTGATGGTTGTTCATGAGTCCCTTGTTTATTCTGAGCAGTTAAACTGAGCTCTGTTCTTCAGAAAAAAATCTCCAGGTCCCAAAAATTCTTCAGTTTTCCACTATCTTTTGAATATTTGAACCCTTTACAGCAGTGACTGAATGATTTTGAGATCCATCTTTTCACATGGAGGACAACTGAGGGACTCAAACACAACTATTAAAAAAGGTTCAAACATTCACTGATGCTTCAGAAGGAAACACGACGCATTAAGAGCTGGGGGGTGAAAACTTTTGAACAGGATGAAGAGGTCCAAATCTTTCTTATTTCGCTTGAATATCATTTTTTCATTTAGTACTGCCCTTCGGAAGCAACAGAAGATACTTGCATGTTTCCCGGAAGACAAATTAAATACAATTTACCTTGATCTTCAAATTCCAAATGTTTTCACCCCCATCTATTAATGCATCATGTTTTTTTCTGGAGCATCAGTGAATGTTTGAACCTTTTTTAAAAGTTGTGTTTGAGTCCCTCAGTTGTCCTCCATGTGAAAAGACGGATCTCAAAATCATTCAGTCACTGCTGTAAAGGGTTCAAATATGCAAAAAATGCTGGAAAACTGAAGAATCTGCAGGACCTGGAGATTTTTTCTGAAGAACAGAGCTCAGTTTAACTGCTCAGGACAAACAAGGGACTCATGAACAACCATCACAAAACAAAAAAACAGTCGTAGATCATCCAGGTAACCACACACAGTATTAAGAATCAGTGGTTCACATACTTATGAATGGGGTTATTTTAATAAATTGTGGATAATCTTGTGGATTATATGTAAACATCTTTTATGTAAAATATCTTACTCAGGACAGAACTAAATAAAAAATAACATGCATTTTGCATCTCCCTTATTTTGTTAAAATTATTAACATTTTCAAAGATTCTGCAAGTGGTTCACAAACCTTTTCTTGCAACTATATATATATATATATATATATTAATGATTGCTATGTGTTATCTACTTTTGAGTAATACTAAATATGCTTGCAAAAAATGCTAATGTTGTGTAAACTGCAACTCAGAATGATGTTGCATTCTGGTGTAATAGAGATAAGATGAAATGTGTAGAATGTTGTGAAAGTTGAAGTTCATGAACTGATTGTAACCAACCTGAAAGGTTCACAAGAAGGCACATGAGGATGAAGAGAGTGTGTTGCAACCTCAAGTGGAGGTAAGCCAGACGAAAACTTCGGTGAAGAAGAGGAAGAGTGCTAGACGACAAAGGAAGGACATCCGGCTTAGTATTGTGTATCAATAAAAGAGATATTTTATTGTTACGTTTGCCTTCCGTAAGACTTTACTTATAACTACAAACTGAGCCTTGACAAAGAACAACCACAAGGTAGTCTTCTACATCATTCCTGATGGACTTCAACCTGCCGGCGTGTGAGTATCTTATGGTTTAGACTAGATTTGACTTTCCTTACCCTACCTGAATAATCCTAGGGTTAAAAGGTGTACTATAAATGGTCACACCGACTAACAATATATATATATATATATATACAACTTCAGTGTTAATATAACACAAAAATTTAGCTTTGTACTGGAGAAGTAACAGCCATAATTAGCCTATTTATGTAGACATTTTGTTTAATTGTTTTATTTAGGCCTATTATTAACCCTCTATCTATGGCATGGTGTTGGACCTTTTTTGACCTCACGCTGCCCCTTTAATTTTTTTAATATATATAATATCACCTGACATGTCTGTTCAATGAAATGAGGGGTTGTTAGAAGTTGGTGTGGCTTTTTGTTTGGGGGTGGAGCAGTACTTTCAGGAAAGCAAAGCATTTGGTAAGATAAATATCAGTAACATGTTTAAGTTAAAATAACTTTATATAAAAAAATATATGCATGTGCATCAGTATGTAAAGAATTATGTTTAATTGTTTAAAGATTTGTTTTTTATATACTAAAACTGTTTTTTGTTTGTTTTTTTTTTTGTTTGTTTGTTGCCTCAGGGCAACATTGTGCAGTTAGGCCATTTTTGTTCAGGCAGTATCATAAGGTTAGAACCATATGGTGCATTCAAGTCCTCCTTGGAATTTTTTTTTACAAGCTCGGAAAACTCAAAGAATGTGCATTATGTGTGTAATTTATGTTTTATTATTACTATTATCATGTGCAGCCAACTTGGATGGCTTGAGGGTGAGTAAAGCTTGGGGTAATTTTCATTTTAAAGTGAACTAATCCTTTAATTTCTTTTGATGAGTTAATGTAAAAACATGTTGTCATAACTTACTGATCAAATTCATTAGATTTAGAAATAAGAGTGCTGATCCATCTTCTCCTGTATCCTATTCTTCTACTGTATACAGGCGTAAATATGCATTTCCTTCAACCTGAGACTTATTCATTTCACTTTTGGTGTGAAGGGGCCTTAACATTTGCAAAAAAATAGAACTTTCTTTTTTTATATTAAAAAAACAAACAAGCAATGTAATGCATTACTTTTCATAAAAAGTAACTAAGTAACGCAATTAGTTACTTTTTAAAGAAGTAAAGCAAAAGTGAAAGCAAGTGTTGCTTTCCCCAACACTGTCCAAAAGTAATAGTGTTGGTAAAGATGTTAATATTGCTCTTTGGTTCATAATTCAGAACATGTTATGTTATTATGTTGTGTTGTATTTTTTTTCGCCGTCTGTGATCGCCAGTCCCATGGCCAAACCGGCGCCCTTCATCCTGCAATGTTCGCTGGTTTTGGAGATGCAACTGCACGTATATCCTGACGATAGAGCCAAAGTCGCTTTCATAATTCAACAACTTGACAGTAAAGCGCTCCGCTAGGCTGAACCACTCTGGACTCAAAATAGTCCCGTCGTGCAATCACTATCAAGTTTTGTAAGCCATTTCAAGGAAGTTTTTGGAAAACAAGCATCAACACTATCATATTGTATCATTTGTCTGATGATGTTCAATTATCCATGTTTCATCCATCCATAACCAAGAGAATTACTAACTTAAGAAAATTGTACTATTCTATATGAATCAAGGTGATTGAATCTGGATGCAGCTGTCTCTCTGCCTCTCCTCAGTCTGGCTTTTGGTCAAGCCACAGAGGAAGCAATTTTGCACGATGGCATGATGTTTTCTGCATTAAATTTCAACTTCCTCTTTCAGGGGGGATGTGGCACATCAACCAATGCCTCTTCTCTCTGCAGCCACGTTCTTGTGTTTCTTTCTCTCACTTGTTGCACAGTCCAGTTGCTTTCATTTATGTTGAGGCAGCCATCCCAGAAGCCATCTGGTGTCATCTGCATGGAAATAGAACACTTAGAGATCCGCATTAATCAAATTTATCCTTTATAAATTCTGCAATCATCTCTTTCAATTGTCCCATAAAGGGTTAGTTCACCCAAAAATGAAATTTTTGTCATTAAGTACTCACCATCATGCCATCCCAAACCCGTAAGACCTTTGTTCATCTTCAGAACACAAATTAAGATATTTCTGAAGCACACATAGGCAGCAACATACTTTTTGTGCACAAAAACAAAACAAAAATAACAACTTTATTCAACAATTTCATCTCTCCTGTCATTCTCCTACGCTGTTGACATAGTAGGCACAGTGTTGGTCTGATGAGTGTCCATGGGAGCTGATGACTGGTGGGAAAACTCAAACAAAAGAACACATGTGACTGATGAAAACAAAACTGAAAGTCCATGAAAACGATACTAATGGTGAAAAAGTCCAGATAACTGTGCCAGTTACAACCATAGCTGCTACAATTTTCTAATAGTTGTAACAGTTGTTCTGCAGGACAAAAAGAAAGTTTGGCTAATCATGAAAATCTGAAGAATGCTATTAGTTACGGAAAAGACAACCCGTGATGGATCCATTATAAACTATTGAGTTCTCCAAAATTACCCAAATTGGTTTAATGCCATGTCAGCAGCTAAGGCTATTCTTATTGCAAGAGCTGGGTCATACGGAAGTTAATTTTAAACAACTACATCGTTTAAAAAAATAGATTAAAATTATACAAAATTTTTGTGTTTAAAAAAAATTAATAAAAATTATAAAACTTTTCTGGTTAAATCTTATTAAATAGGTCATTAAATGGAGCTTACTAAGTAAAATCATTGCCTGCTTGCATTAAAAGCTAACAAAATATTGTTAGAAGAAAGCTGAATAAATGCATGGGAATGTCCTAAATGACATCTGATGTTGTGGTAAACTCCGCCCCCCTCCCCCATGGTCTATAAGCATGTGACTTTGACTTCCCTGATTTGTCTCATCTTGTACTGCAGATTATGTCTGTTTGTCATAGGGACCTTCTTGCAAGAATAAAAACTTTTTGATATTTCCAAATCAGCCTTGTCATAATTGAGTTTATTTTTTTCCACGACAGACTCACATCTTTCCATATGGATTTCTCTAACTTTATGGTTCCTTTGCTCATTTTGGCCGCTCTCTGTAAGTTAAAAAATGAAAAACAAACATGTTACGTAGCAAATTTAGACTTTTTTATATCATTATTATTATCATTATTGTACTACAACTGTGGATCTAAATCTCTTTTTAAATAGCTTTAAAACAGTAGCCTACACCAGTTACCCTTTAGTTCACCTGTGTTCTAACTTTTTCCTCTTTTAGGATGCTGTTCCCAGGGCAGTCCGCTTCTGAGCGACAAAATTAAAGGCATTATAGGTGAGTCGGTGTGTGTGGATCTACTAAGATATTATACACCCCTGTTCTATAATTAATGTCTAGGTGCTGTAAATGTCTAGAGATCTTAAAAAAAAATGTTATCAGTAATTTCGAGGTTTGCCAATGTTTTTATTATTTCTCAAAAAAAAAAAACATAGTTATTAATATTTAAAAATGTCAGCCAAATTAAAGTCAGTATGGCATCGCCATTCTCCTCACCTCATTGAACCAGGTAAAAATGTGACCTTCAAAACAACAATCACCTCGACAGTGAATTTTCTAACCATAGCATGGAATTTCAACAAAGAACAAGTTGTACCAATAATCACGCACGTACCATCAACGAACAGCACAAACATTGAAGAGAAATACACCAGCAGAATCAGCTTTAATATGACGACATGCGAGCTTCAGCTTGGACCGCTGATGAAAGAGGATGAAGGAGAATATATTCTCAGTATAGTCACTACCAAGGGAATACCACTGACAGGACAGATTGATCTTGAGGTTCTTGGTAAGTATTGAATAACAACTGCGATCTTCAGATATGTAAAGAAACATTAGAGAAACTGGGGTAGTGAAGCCTAGTGGTTGAAGGTCTTAGTAGATGGATGAAGGGTTGTAGTAGGTAAGTCCTACACAAGTTTGTTAAAAGTATTACTGAATACTTAATCTTTAGCAGTTGACTCATACCAACAATGTTGCAATGAATAACAAAAAAAACTGAATGATATGATTGGATCAACCCTAGTGGATATTGATGATGAGTCATTTTGTGACTTGCTTTAAACTTATAATTGCAATTTGACTAACTTTAAAGACATTCATCCAGTGACTGGAAATCAAGCTTGTACAGAGATCTTTGGTCTGTGTTGGAGGTCTAGATGTAAAATGTATGTTGTCAAATCTCAGGGTTGGTTATCTAAAGGTTGTTGGTTGGATCTCCCAAGAAGCAAGTCATGACCTGTCACTGTTATGCCTTGAGCAAGCCACTTAACCCCAGGTTGCTTTAAGGTTTCATTACTTGGGGAAACTCTGAGCAAGAGCAAAAGTTGTTTCGAATGAACACAATCCATGGTTCTCTTCTCTTCTCTCCAGAGCCTGTAACTGACGTCAAGATTTCGTCCAATCTCCCTGAAGCTGTAGAGTTCAACAGCACTGTGATTCTGACCTGCACTGCCAAAGGCTCCTTCTCTTACAGGTGGTTGAATGGTTCAGTCGATTTGGTGGCGGATGGCACGCATACAAAACTGAACCAAATTGGCAATGAGCTAACTGTTACCGAAGTTCGCCGTACAGATCTAAGAGGACCCATCGTCTGCATAGCAGAGAATGCACTGGAGTCGGGGAGGAGCGCTCCCTTCAATCTCACTGTGAGCTGTACGTACCTGATCACACCCACACATGCATAGTCTGACACATAAATAAATACACAAGCACCTTAAAGGATAAGAAGCCCTTCTGTGTTTGATGCTGACGCAGGAGCCGGCCAATAATGAGTCACCTTTCTGACGCAGAACAGTCTCTTTAATCTTAGGCTATCATCGGTTTAAAAACATTTTTGGTTTGAAATAGGAAGCATAGTCCAAAAGATATATCCTCCTCATTTAAAGATAACATTTGCAGTATCTTGATAAAATGGAGGATGTTAAATGCTGTTGCACAACTAGCATGGCACAACGTTTGATGTTTTTCTTCTAGTGAAAACTTAATTCTTGGTTATTTCATATTGAACCTTTTATGTCAAAAACTAGAATAGCATTTCATTAAAAAATGGAATGGGAGGTTTTAAGACTTTAATCTTAAATTGATCAAGAATCACAGAAACAGCTACCTTGCAAGCACTTTAAAAAAATTTTACTTGACCTTCTTTTCATCATCACCTTTTGTCCTTGTGTGTCTAGATGGCCCTGAGAAAATCACCATGACACAGACTCCACTTGCTTCATTCCTTAAGAAAGGCTCTAAATTAACACTCACATGCTCAGCTGATTCTGACCCTCCCGCTCAGCTCCGGTGGATGTTTAATGGGGCAGACCTGCTTCCGAAGGACACCGTCACCATCCCCAATTTAGAGGAAAAACACAGCGGCAACTATAGCTGTGTGGCCTACAACGCGAAGACCAACCGCAACGTTGTCTCAACGGTTGCTTCGGTGACTGTTCTGGGTAAGTCAAAAGCTTAAAGTCATATCAGTGCTTTGAATACAAATGGACGTTCCGTCAAGTGAACATTGTTTCTCTAGTGCTACTATTACAGCAGTTTTAATATAAATACATTCCGTACACTCTTAAAAATACACTACCATTGAAAAGTTGGAGTCAGTACAATTTTTTCACAATTAGAAAGGATGCCCTAAATTGATCAAAAGAGACTGTTAAGACATTTATAATGCTGCAAGGCTATTTCAAATGACTCTAGTGAAAAATGGTTCTTTTTTAAACCTATGGCGCTGCATAGAACCATTATTGTTTTTAAGAGTGCAAATTGTAGCTATCCATGAAGAGGAACGAATATATTTGCCTAGAAGGACAGTGGAAACAAAACTGAAATGAGACTCATGCACTAAGTTTAAATTCTTCTGAAATCAAACAATAGCTTTTAGTGAGGAACCAATATAAATTTAGACTGTTACTCACCAAAACATTTTGACATCTCCCCTGTGTCCCAATGAATCAGCTGATCTGGTTCACAAAACCAGTTTGAATGTTTTGTTAGCTAAATCTGTGAATGATATTTAAATTTCAGTCTTCAATCATATGGTTTTTTGCTTTTATTGTAATTTAAATGTGCATTTTTATCATTTGTAAAGCTTGAAAGCTTTAGCCCCCATTTTGCATGGAAAAAAGCAGCCGCTACAAAATTTCTAATTTCATATAACTGCTGTTAGTCTTTTTATTCAAAATTGCTTCCTAACTTACAAGTGCTTTTAAAAGATGAACCTGTTCCTCTGCTTTACTTTGAGGTCTGTCTCGGCTCACGCTGGTGGGTAGAAGTTTCAGGCATGTTCTGCTTTCTTTGATTGAGGGCAGATTGATTTTATGTCTTCCCCTAAGGTGTTTCCATGTGTGTGAAATCAGCAAGCTAAAGAAAGCAGAATACAAACTGTCTGACATTATTTACATTTTGGGCAGGTACCACTCGGACAAGGGTTCAATCTCAGAATACCAACTTCTGCTTGGAGTGATCTGGCAGTGTGTGTCGACTGTTGAATTATTTTTTGGATTCCACACATTAGTTCTGCCTCTAACTTGAAAAAGAGCTCAATCAACCACGAACACAAGGATCAACTCAAAAATGGCTTTACTTTAAATATTCAGTACTTTTTACAATCCTGATTGACTTGTAGTCTGTTGATTTTACTTCCGTTCACATCCATTCAACTCCAGTTTCAGGATTGATTAGAACAGTTTTCCAACAGATGACCTTAAGTTAATTTGACTGAAGTTAGATAATTGACTTGAATCAGTAGTTTAACAGAGATTCATTTAACCAGTATAGAGTTTGCAGTACAGAATTCACAGATGAACCCTCAAATGTTGTTTTCCTCAAATTTATATAAATGGTATATTTGTGTATAAAGTTGGGTATCATAGTGTTATTACAATTCCCGGTCCCGAAAAGTACCGCAAGAGCGTTTGGAAAGCAAACGACTCCTTAATGCTTTTAAAACGGTACTTTGATGTCATATGCAGATCTGTCTGCGCACCACTGATGCATCTCAAACAAGCCTATTCTTTTCCTGTCCCATCCCAATCATGTGATTAATAGTGATTTTGTTTCCCATCCCATAAAATTCCTGAAAAAATGTCAGCCTCTAGTATTCAGTATTGCTCTGGAGACTGTAAGCTGGATCACAAACAGTTGGTACTGATCCATCCTATAACAACTTTTTAGCAAAACCTGTGTTTCAGATTGTCCTTTTGTATTGACATTCATTTACAAAGCAGTCTTGTGTAAAATGATTTGGACAGACATAAATGAATTTAGGTATATGGGAGCACATTCCCTTCAAAAATAAAACTAATCCACTGAGTCTTCAGTGGCTCTGATGTCAGGAGTGCATGGAGACTGTTATGTTCACTCTTATATCCAACAACAAAACACCTCAATCGCTTATGAGACATTCTTATCGCTACAGCTGCTCCAGCCTGGAGAAAATGGCGGACTGTGTACAACTCACTCAGGGCAGGGTCTATGCTAATACGACAGAGTCCATCAGCAGTCGTGGGCGGGGCCTGTACAAAGTGACGTCACTTTGCCAGGAATCTGCAAACAGCTTGTTCTGAGACACTGCTTATGATTTAAGGGAATTTAAAAAAAAGGAGTGGGTGGATTTTTATCATTATAGGGTGGTTGTGTACACACACTGCCAACACACATTTATGTTCAAACACCATGTAAAACCATGAATTTTGCATAATAGGTGCCCTTTAATGGATAAAACAACGGAGCTGGGCTCTCTGGTTTATGGCTGCTGTATATTTGACCTGCCACAAGATGGCACTGTTTTCGACACTCCTGATGCTTTGAATCTTTTCCATAAACAATCAGAGAAAAGCTTCAAAGATTGAAGAGGCTTCATTTCTCCATCCCTAATGACCTGTGGTTGAAAGCTGATGACGTAACACCCAGGTAGGCACGCCCTCACCTTATTATGAAAAAAGTAAAGTAAAATATTTCCAGACTTTTTTGTTTTCATTTTGATGATTACAGCTTGCTGCTCATCAAAATCAAAAAATCAGTATCTCAAATTATTAGAATATTTAATTTCAAGTTCTATTAAATTACCATTCTCAGGGTATAAATACTGGGTTTAGGTCAGTAATCCCAAGAGCAGTCATGGGGAAGTCTGCTGACTTGACAGTTGTCCAGAAGACGATCATCAAGACCCTCTACAGTAGGGGTCAGCAATTAAGTTTGGCATCGGGCCCAAAAAAATTTTCGCCACTAGTTGGCAGGCCAGAACATAGTCAAAGGATAATTTAAGAAATTAGGTTAATTGATGAAAAATGCAACTAGAATTGCCTGTGACAGACTGTTACAGTGTATTTTGTAACTGGTAGTGAGCTGTTACTCTGTGTTAAATCCTGTAGTAAGACAGTCATTAACAAAAAGCCACATTTGTGTGGTGGTGTCTGGGTTTTACACTGGATAAATTAATAAAGCAGAGTAGTGACACATAACCTGGCAAGTATCTTCATTCACCATCTTGCAACACAGACCACCTTGCTAAAACACACATATGTGGGAGATGTGGAATGGATAAAAATAACAAAAAAAATAAAAATAAAAGAGGACTTGAATAAGTAAGCCCATTAATGTTTGAGTCATGCTTATAACGAACTATGTTTTATTTCCATATTGTGAATAATAAATGAGTATCATTTTAATTTGCTTGTTACAAAATAGAGCCTAGCTACCTTATTATAATAATTATTTGACATAGCCTACTTTTACTCAGAATTATTCCTTGGCATCCTCACGTACTAAACTCCATTTTTAATTGTTTGCCTGCTGGAGGTATGCTGTTATGTTGTGTACAACTAATGTTGGAAAGAATGATGCTTTTAAACATGAAACTAAACCGCCAGCAGGTGACTGTCTAAATGATCGATTAAGCCAATTAATGACCATCTTAATGACCATTTCGTTCAAAACGCTGAATCATTCAGTAGTAATGAAAACATGGCTGAGTGTTTCTGTGAGATGCGCTATATGGTTCTGCTGTGATCTTTATTTGGATATATTTTTCGTTTCTGAAATATATAATATATATAAAATATAATCTACTGACGGTAACAAGGTTGCACTGTTGAGGCTTGTGCATCTCTCGATGAGAAATCGAAAAAAATGAGCGCAACTCTCCAATAGTATCCAGCTGCAGACCCGCAGCACCAGCAGTTTCAGAACCGCAGCCACAGAACGGACGTGAGGGGCGGGGCTTAAATAATCATATTTGCGCTACACATTTTTGACAACAATACTTTTAAATAAAGTCACTTTTCTGTTCATATAATATGCATAAGATATCATGATGTACAAAGAGCAACATTTTAAAACAGCCTATTGGTCATGCTTAATGTCAATGAATGGATACAAACACAGTAGTTTATACTTCGAGGATATAGGCTACAAATATACGCCGTTTTTATTTTAAAAAATATTAATTAATGTGTGTTGTAAAGTGTTTCCAATTTGACTATATGTGGTAGTATTTCCTCCATGTTCCAAATAATACTTAACGACACAGAGTTTGAGAAGATTTAATGTTAATGGATACAAACACTTTAGTTAATTGTTTACTTAAACGATACTACAGCTATACACGTTTTTTTTTTTGTATTAATTCAAACATATGTTAATAAATGTGTAACATGTAAAGTGTTTCCCATTTGACTGTATATTTGATCGTATTATTCATGTTCAAATTACAAATAATACTTAGATTATGTAACGTAGGCTATTTAATGTCAAATAAAAATAACCATTTAAAAACCGTGTGTTTCTCTGTATGAAAACAAATAAGATATTTTAAAAAAACATTTCTAAAATAATAGGTTTAAAACAAATTTAAACTGCTCATAATAAAATAAAAACAAGCAAACAATCTTAAAACACTTAAAAATTATAAGCCCATATCATTGCATTTCTACAGAAAAACCTGTCTTTTCATCCCTGAAAATGAAATGAATAAGTTTTATTAATTAATTTTTTTTTAATATTAACACGATAAATATCTTTGACAAATGCAAATGCAAAATAAATAAAAAAATTTAATGATAAAATGTGAAAGACGTGAACAGATTCAATAGCCTATAGCAGATAAACACTTAATATAAATATATAAATATAAATTCATTCACCACATCATGACAGAAATATCACACACTCACACCTTCTGTTGTTAAATGTCTCATTGACTTAAATGCATGTTTCACTTGTTCATGGATTTGCAATGATTAAATACATAGGCCTATATTTTGACATTAAATACCCATGCCGCCGTGTCTTTATACTATTTGTCACAAGTTCACAACATGAACAAACATAAGGAAATAATATCACATACAGTCAAGGGAGACATTTTACTATATGGTTACACATTTATTAATACATTTTCAAAATTATATGGTTAAAAGTATTTGTTCACAGTTTATACAAATGAGTTCATGCCTTATGGACTAACAAAACATAGTTTGTATTATCCATTAACATGGAAATTAAAAATCCTCATTGTACATCATGATATCTTATGCATATATGAACAGAAAAGTGACTTTATTTAAAAGTATTGTTGTTAAATATTATAGACATCGATCCGATCAAAATCCATGTAAAAACAACTTATATTATTTAACAAAAGAAAATGACATGTATGGGTAGAAAATATGACTGTTTAAGCCCCGCCCCTCACTTCCGTTCTGTGGTTGTGGTTCTGAAACTGCGGTGCTGGTGCTGCGGGCAAAGCCACTGGAAGGCAAGCCTGCAACCTTTAGCCAAAAAAGCATAACGGCTAATGCTAACGCTCCGCCTCTGGCGGTACGCAGGGAAGGAGATCAGAGGCTGTTTTTGAATGGATGCCAATGGATGACAGGCTTCACTATGCTGATTAAACAGCTTTTGTGGGGAAATAGCTAATCATTTAATTAATCAACAGCCTGTTCACTAATCTTCAGCATGTTTTACACTAAACAATACTTTCGTTGGGAACTATATGTAGACTTTAGCTTGATAAAAATGTTTTTTTTTTTAAGAGAAGGCAGACTAGGGAATGTTGCGACTGATGTCACTGCCATTACACGATAGGCTGAGAGGTGACCGCGTGATTAAGTTAGCCGTTACGCTTTCTCCAATGGTAAGAGATACAGACCCTCTCATCTCCCTATAATATACAATCTCTGGCTTTTGCGCCTTCACGCTTTTGTTATGGAGCATCATTGTAACGCGTTCTCATTGGTTTGCTGGCCTATGGCGTTTTTCATAAGCAGGATAAGCTATGAGCGGACCGCTCGCCCAAGAGGAAAAATGAGCTGCTGCCAGATCTCCATCACCGAAAATCACATTGTATTTGATACAAATCTAACTACCAAATGGGGAAACAAATCATAAATACTAAAATACTATTTTCATAGTATTTCATTTTCTCCATAGAGATTTTTTTATGAAAACTTGTCAAAACTTGTTTAAAGGTGCAATATGTAATATTTTTGCAGTAAAATATCCAAAAACCACTAGGCCAGTGTTATATATTTTGTTCACTTGAGTACTTGCAATATCCCAAATGTTTCCAACTATTTGTAAATCGTGAGAAAATTGCAATTTTAACCAAGGCTCCGGGACCTGCGAGGAGTCGCCTGTCAATTGCGTCGTACCCGCGTTACCCTCAGTCTGCCTCGGTTTCTGGTTTTATTTTGTAGAATGGAAACACCAAAAACGCTTTAATATATTACACGTTTTAATAGACAAGGGAACAACTGTTTTGATATATTTATAGACAGAAAACTAATTGTCGTTATATAGCTCAACACGTTTAGTCTTATTGTTTAAATCTAATTGTCTTCATTTTTTGCGAGTACCATGCTTACCATGCCACTATTTTGTCAAGTAGCTATAGCATAATCAGATGCAGCTTTATTTTTAGTAACAGTAATACAGCATTTTCTCCATCATACAATACGTTTTAAAATGAATTGCATGCCATTTATCAACACAAGCCATCCAGTATTTAATATGATATTCTAAAATCGATCTGTCTTACTGCAGTGTGTAACAAGTGTCTCGCAGCAGCCACCGAGCGAACGCACAGAGTAACGTTATAACATCATTTTCAACACAGTCAAATGTATTTAATATAATAAACAGAGCTGCGTTACCTCATACTCATGACCGGAAAAGCGGAAGCGGCGCCAGCGACTGTGGCATAATAAAAGTTCTGCTTCTCGTGAGGCGTGTGTTGCGCAATCGCTCCAGCGGCCTCGTTCAGCTCCCACAACACTCGGTCCTGCTCTGCTTCATACTACAGTAAGGTTAATAATCGCATCCATGAATGTGATTTCTTCCCGAGTCCTATCCCTATTCTTTTGGACCGTCCGTTGAGGTGGAGACCACATGTCCCATGATTCCGCTCTCAAAATTGGCGTCATCAAGCTACGCCTTTGTTTTGAATAGGCTTCTAGCGACCTCTAGCGGACAGAATTCTTACATACTGCATCTTTAAGACAGTCCTACTGTAACTAGGCCTATCAGATGTTAATCGATAGTCTGTGCGTTTGTTAAAATTCAGTTTGCACATTTTCAAATTATTTTTTAAAGAATAATGGTATTTTTTATTTATTCATTTATTTATTACATTTTTTTATAATAGGCTGCTAATACTTATTATGTTATACTTGTTTTTAGTTTAAAAAATACTTCTGGCATACATTTAAATTGACGCCATGGTGTTTTTTTTTGTGGTGTCTGATTTAGATCTGTGCCTTACGTTTAAAGGTGAAGTATGTTATTTGTGTGACACTAGCGGCACCTAGCGGATTACAAAAATACAGCATATTTTGCAAACGCAAAAAGCTCACAAAAGCTCTTACAGGTGCTTGTGAAGGCACGTCTCAACAGGTAAATGTGGGCTACTCTCAGTAAAAGGTCCAACATATTAGAAATACTTTTCGCTGTGTTGCTATTTGTCATGAGCAAGCAAATGAGTAAACTAACACTGAGAACGCGAGCATCTCGCATTTTAGCTACGTAACTGCATCGGCCACATTTTTTACATGACGCACCACCCAGCATACCCGGTTAAAAAAGTCACTGCTCGCCGCTGATGTATATATATGTTAAATTCCCTTAAATGAATTTCCTGTAAAATTCCTGTGCACCTACAGAAATAAAATAAAATCATAAATAAAGCTTCCATAGGTTATATACAAATAATAAACAAAATATTCTTTTAACATAGGCTATAGCCCATTAATAGTAACACTTTTTAAAAAAACTTAATTCGAATGCTGTCACAGGCACGAGAGGCTACAAGTGAAAACAGATGCTCATTTAAGATACTGTAGTCAGATATAGGCTACAGAAATACAGTCATAAAGTCAAAACTTTATTGGCGTGATCAGGCATTTACAGTATTTACAGAATACAAACTTTAAGTAACAAAGTACAGAATGTTAATTAGATAAAGAGATATAGGAAATGAAGGGGAAAATAAAGCAAATAAATTAACAAATGTAACTAATAATAATAATATAAAAATATTAAATAAAAAATAAACGATCAGTGAATGGATTTAAAAGACTGTTGGATGGGATTAAAAATGTACAACTTTTAAACATTTATTGATAAACTTCATTCAAATGCTGTCTAAGCAACATCGCGCGCAATATAATATGCACTATATTAATATAATAATTTCTTAATTCCGTTCTTTTTCTAAATTAAAAATAAATATTATTATAGTCTTATCCATTTCTGATAATTCCAGGTTGCTATGGTCGCGCAGGTTGTTTGCACATTTAACTCGTGGCAATGAGAAATAGATGTCGTTCTCTCAACATAATGAAGTCGTGGCCACGAGACAAATATATCGTTCCCTCACCATATGATCTCGAGGCCACGACTTTATATCACGTGGCCACGACATAAGGATGTCGTTACCTCGACAAAATGATCTGGTGGCCACGACTTATTATCACGTTCCCACGAGTTTATATGTCGTGGCCACGACAAAACTAAGGCTGTGTCCAAAATCGCCCCCTATACCCTCATTCACTATTCCCTACATTACTCCACTAATATAGTCCACTTGAAGGAGTGAATGAAACGAGTGAGTGAGTGAGTGCGCCGGAAGGGCTGCCGATTTCGCATAGTTTGTGCTTGCTGTTTAATCATTTGAAAGGTAGCAAACTGGCAGTTCCAGTAATGACCAATTAAAAAGGAAATTATACCTGTATGATATTATACTGGACCGGAGAGGTTTGGAAAATTAATGGATGATTGATTCAGCTGCGGTTGTTCACTCGTTATTGCAGTGCATTGTGGGATTGAATGAGTGCACTCAACATTGTCCACTATGGTTTCGGACACCACTACAAATGGCTGTCCCTCAATTAATTAAACATATAATTAAACAATTAGGCCTAGTTAAAAATAAATCACTTACATTTTAGCAATATATCGTTTTTGTTCTGTTTAATTACTTGTTTATTGAACTGTTGCATGAAATCAGTGTCACATTTTCAATCTGATGGTATTCAGGAAAACAGCACTCTTGGTCTTGTAATGTTGCTTAACTGTATCATATGTTATAAATATAAAAACTCCACATTTTAAATTTTTACTGCAGTATGTTAACTGAGTTTCTTTGTGTGTGTTGCACTCATTTGTTTCGATTTCTCCTCGAGAGGCTGTGCAAGCCTCAACAGTGCAACCTGTTACCATCAGTACATTATAGCCTACAGTATACATTATATATTAATTATCCACTATCGATCACCAATTACTCTAAATGTAGCATAATGTAGCATTCTCGAATTTTGGTGATTCCCTACTTATTTTTGTTGCTGTTATTGACGTTTTAATGGGCAAGTAAAATTCTTTTTCAGTTGTCCCTTCAAAAATTAACTTGTCCAGGACAAGCGGACAAGCATTAATGTTGAGTCCTGTTTAACTGTTCTTTTCATCTTCATCTTGACATTTTGCACGCTAGTTAGCTCCCTGTCACATGACAATGGAGCGCAGTGAAAGGGAGTGATTGATGGCTAATATTAACCAACTAAAATCTGCGTAAAGAACATAAAGATGAAGTTTAATTGGTTATGTGATAGAACAGTGGACTGGTTACTCTATGCCCACTGCAGGCACATGCTGTGCAGTAATTAGCCAAAGTTTTGTAGAGAAATGAAAACAGGTCGCACCTCAACAATTATTTGCACTCGCACAAATGCTCCCAAATATATTTTGAGGTCGCACACATTAAATTTAGGGAGCACATGTGACCAAAATGGTCGCAATTTCGAGCCTTGTTTACATAGGCTACCATGAAATAAAGGAAAAAGCACTATCTACATCGACTGACACAAGTCTCATCCTCATAATACATTTAGGCTTATGTTCTGTCACTTGCCAGATGTGATGCAGGGGAAATGTGCCATTATTATTTTTATTTGCAGGATTTTGAATTATGCAGTGCCACTTTTGAAAGTTTTCTTCACCACATCAAGACATGTTATGCAGAAGACTTCCTGAATGTATTCAGTGTTTTTTTTTTTCTTTTTTCTTTAAAATAAGGTATTGTAACGAACGGAGGAATAATAGACTCACTTAAACGGTTTAGGCTTCTTTATTAACGTGAGCACCTGTTTGGCCGATGCTCCTGCCTCACAGACAGCGAACAAACTTCTGGAACATTATCCCCAGAACCCCGCCCACACATCACCGCGCAGGCTCTTTCTTCAGAAGAACACCCACCCCTTAAAGCCCCACACAAGCAGAACACGTAACAGGAAAAGAACATACATGCACTTAGATTACATCTGAATAGAACATAAAACATTCTTTAGACTTGCTACAGTATTTTCACCAAATATCCTGTGTTGGAATTGATTTGTTAATAAAGTGATAAAATATCAACCCTGTTGTCTGTGTTCTGTATTTTACTTAATGTATTTATGTTTTTCATCTTTTGGGACAGTGAGAAATAAACAATTATCAAACAAATTATTAAACAAAACAACATGGTTTGGTAAACTAAAATTTTCCATTGGCTCAAGTTAGCTATTATTTCTGGTTGAGCCCATGTTAACAGACTGTTGCCACAATTGATAAAATCCGATTCACAAAAATTCAGTTAGGCCAACTGAAAAATTTAGATGTGATCAGTCACTAGAAATTTTTGAGTGTTCTTTTACTGTGAAGAGATTGTTGCAAGCGATGGAGAAAAAAAGAAAAATACTTCGTGATTACAGAAAACACTATCTTTAACAACGCCCTTAATGATCCATATTACCAATTACTAATTCTATTCCTAGCTGCTGTTCCTTTAGTGCTACACCCATGTGCAAGCATGAAATGTCTCATTTTGACACTAGGAGTCAGTAAAGGCCAGATTATCTTCGTCCCCGCATTTGATACATCTTTCATTATTATTTTTTTTTTCAGCTTCAGTCTTAATATAACAGCCAAAATCTACCTTTGTATTGGAGAAGTAACAGCCATAATTAGGCTGTTTATATAGACATTTTGTTTATATTAATTGTTTTATTCATTATTAAGTATTTTATGCAAAAAGGCAACATGCTGTGAGTTTTTATATAGTAAGAAATAAAAATGTCCATGAAAAATGAAGAGGCTAATGTTGCAATACAGTAAGTTTCTGCCATCCGTAGGTATGACATCAGAAGAGAGTCAGTCTACACAGGTTGAGAAGGGGTGGGTTTTCAGATGAACTGGTTGGGTGTGTCCGCGTTAACTTTCTCAAGTTCTTGCAGAGAAGTCTCACCGTCTCACATTCCTGTCTGTCGCTTCAGGGACTCACATCTTTCCATATGGATTTCTCTAACTTTTGGGTTCCTTTGCTCATTTTGGCCGCTCTCGGTAAGTTAATAAATTAAAGACAATAGTGTTACGTAGCAAATGTGGCCTTTTATTATTATTATTATTATTATTATTATTGTATTTCAAAAAGTACAACTGTGGATCTAAATCTCATTTTAAGGCTTGTTTAAAACAGTCGCCTACACCGGGACATAATGTGTAGGTTTACACTTAAGTTCACCTGTTTCCTGACAAATAAATCGTTCCCTTTATAGGATGCTGTTCCCAGGGCAGTCCGATTCTGAGCGACAAAGCTAAGGGCGTTGTAGGTGAGTCGGTCTGTGTGGATCTACTAAGAAATTATACACGCCTGTTCTATAATTAATGTCCATATTTTAGAATTAAAATCTTTTTGGGCTTAAAATGAAACATGTCTAGGTGCTGTAACATGTCTGGAGATCTTTTAAAAAAAAATGTTACCAGTAATTTAGAAGTTTCATATTAATTAAATGCTTAGATACATTTATAAAAATTTAGCACAGATGTTTTAAACTAGATTTCTCCTCACCTCATTGAACCAGGTAAAAATGTGACCTTCAAAACAACAATCACCTCGGCAGTGAATTTTCTAACCATAGCATGGAATTTCAACAAAGAACAAGTTGTACCAATAATCACGCACGTACCATCAACGAACAACACAAACATTGAAGAGAAATACACCAGCAGAATCAGCTTTAATATGACGACATGCGAGCTTCAGCTTGGACCGCTGATGAAAGAGGATGAAGGAGAATATATTCTCAGTATAGTCACTACCAAGGGAATACCACTGACAGGACAGATTGATCTTGAGGTTCTTGGTAAGTATTGAATAACAACTGCGATCTTCAGATATGTAAAGAAACATTAGAGAAACTGGGGTAGTGAAGCCTAGTGGTTGAAGGTCTTAGTAGATGGATGAAGGGTTGTAGTAGGTAAGTCCTACACAAGTTTGTTAAAAGTATTACTGAATACTTAATCTTTAGCAGTTGACTCATACCAACAATGTTGCAATGAATAACAAAAAAAACTGAATGATATGATTGGATCAACCCTAGTGGATATTGATGATGAGTCATTTTGTGACTTGCTTTAAACTTATAATTGCAATTTGACTAACTTTAAAGACATTCATCCAGTGACTGGAAATCAAGCTTGTACAGAGATCTTTGGTCTGTGTTGGAGGTCTAGATGTAAAATGTATGTTGTCAAATCTCAGGGTTGGTTATCTAAAGGTTGTTGGTTGGATCTCCCAAGAAGCAAGTCATGACCTGTCACTGTTATGCCTTGAGCAAGCCACTTAACCCCAGGTTGCTTTAAGGTTTCATTACTTGGGGAAACTCTGAGCAAGAGCAAAAGTTGTTTCGAATGAACACAATCCATGGTTCTCTTCTCTTCTCTCCAGAGCCTGTAACTGACGTCAAGATTTCGTCCAATCTCCCTGAAGCTGTAGAGTTCAACAGCACTGTGATTCTGACCTGCACTGCCAAAGGCTCCTTCACTTACAGGTGGTTGAATGGTTCAGTCGATTTGGTGGCGGATGGCACGCATACAAAACTGAACCAAATTGGCAATGAGCTAACTGTTACCGAAGTTCGCCGTACAGATCTAAGAGGACCCATCGTCTGCATAGCAGAGAATGCACTGGAGTCGGGGAGGAGCGCTCCCTTCAATCTCACTGTGAGCTGTACGTACCTGATCACACCCACACATGCATAGTCTGACACATAAATACACAAGCACTGTTGCCTTAAAGGAACTGTTCACCCAAAAATTGTCATAATTTTCTCGCCCTCATGTCGTTCCAAACCCATATGATGAATTTATTTCCTGTTTACGCAGTACTTTCCATGCAAGACTCAGCTATGACTCAGTTATTGTATGAACTCAGACGTTTCTTGGTGCATTTTTATGTTATTATTCAGGAAAAAAAACTGTTTAAAGATTTTTTTTTTTAAAAATTGATTTTTGGCGGAACTTTTCCAATAAGACAATATGATGGAATTGTGGTTTCACTCATAAATTCACACATTTCTGCACATTCAAATACTCTCAAATAAGTAGCAAAATTACCAAAAAGTTTTGAGCAATACTACAGCCATACTGGACCTACTGAAGATAAGTTTAGATTGTCTTTTTTTTTTTACTGCCTGCAGTCTCTGTCTCTGCAGATGGTGTGCACTAGAAAGCATACATGACAGCAGATCTGAAGAGACTTTCTAGTTCAGACAGGTTCTGGTGCAGGTGCAGGGAAAAAATGCAGGCTGAGATTAGAAAAAATATGGTTGTAAATGAATGAGCCTGTGAACAGCAGGAAGAGGGTGAATGTCTTAAAATAGTGTTTGTGTGCGCATGTGTGCGTTTACATTCCAAACAGATCAAACCTTTTTTTTTTTTAAAGCATTTGCAAGTGCATGGTTTGGTCATAAAGTAAATGCACTGCAGCACTGTCTCTTGAGTTTTTGCTGTTAAAAACGAGATGCTGGTCAATGGAACGAACAAAAGCACAAGGTCTAGAAACATGTTTTTTTTTTAAAAATTGAACTTCTTTTAACTTGAGCACCATGTTTTTAGAACTCTCTGTCATGTGTGAGACACTGCAAAAGACGTGAGCGCAACGGTTATACACATCTGTGTAACGTGTGTTTACATAGAAAACAATGGAAAAACGCATTCTGTGTATCTATTTTTGAGTTGAAAAAGAATGCATTGGCCTAAAGTTGAACTATATCCACATCCTGATGCTCAGAATATATCCACCTCATTTAAAGATAACATTTACAGTGTCTTGATAAAAATGGAGGATGTTAAATGCTGTTGCACAACTAATATGGCACAATGTTTGATGTTTTCCTTCTAGTGAAAACTTAACATGTTGAGCCTGTTGTCTCAAAAACCAGAATAGCATTTCCTAAAAAAATGGAATGGGATGTTTTAAGACTAATCCTAAATTGATCAAAAATCCCGGAAACATAGCTATCTTGCAAGCACTTTAATAATCCTTTACTTGACCTTCTTTTCATCATCGCCTTTTGTCCTTGTGTGTCTAGATGGCCCTGAGAAAATTGTCGCGACGCGGACTGCAGATAATTCATTCCTTAAGAAAGGCTCTAACTTAACACTCACATGCTCAGCTGATTCTGACCCTCCCGCTCAGCTCCGGTGGATGTTTAATGGGGCAGACCTGCTTCCGAAGGACACCGTCACCATCCCCAATTTAGAGGAAAAACACAGCGGCAACTATAGCTGTGTGGCCTACAACGCGAAGACCAACCGCAACGTTGTCGCAACGGTTGCTTCGGTGACTGTTCTGGGTAAGTCAAAAGCTTAAAGTCATATCAGTGCTTTGAATACAAATGGACGTTCCGTCAAGTGAACATTGTTTCTCTAGTGCTACTATTACAGCAGTTTTAATATAAATACATTCTGTACACTCTTAAAAATACACTACCATTGAAAAGTTGGAGTCAGTTCAATTTTTTCACAATTCAGAAAGGATGCCCTAAATTGATCAAAAGAGACTGTTAAGACATTTATAATGTTGCTAGGCTATTTCAAATGACTCTAGTGAAAAATGGTTCTTTTTTAAACCTATGGCGCTGCATAGAACCATTATTGTTTTTAAGAGTGCAAGTAAGTAAAGACATCCGTTGAAATCTTCTGATTAGCAGTGGAGCAGCACAGAGATAGACATGCTTTGCCACGGTGACTTCGTTGCCAAGAGAGAGAAGAGAGATAAGGATTGTAAAAAAAATGTTGTAGCTCTCCTGGAAGAGGAACAAATATATTTGCCTTAGAAGGACAATGGAAACAAAACCGAAATGAGTCTTGATTTCTGTGTTAATTGTTGAAGGGTTAGTTTAGCCAGAATTGACAATTCTAAGCCAACATTTACTCACCCTTATGTTATTCCAAACTCGTATGACTGTATTTCTTCCGTGGAATACAAAAAGGTGAATTGCTGCTGGTTGCACTTTGAAAATACAGTTAGTGGGAACTGGGGCTTTCAAACTTCAAAAAGGACACAAAACAGCATGAGGGCGCATTCACACAGAACGCAAAAAACATGGAAGTGGAATGTGGAAAAAACGCAAGGTTTCGAGACACATTTTTGAACTGATTTTAACTTGAGCGGCAAGTTTTAGAACACCGTGTCATGCACGAGACGCTGCAAAAGACGTGAGCGCAATGGTCACACATGTCCATCTAGCGCATATTTACATAAAAAACAATTGAAAAGTAGCGCGTTGGAATGGAAAAACGCGCCCTGTGTGAACTAAAATTAAAGAAAAACACTAGTCCATAAGACTTTATTATAGTCTTAGACACTATATTCCAAGTCTTTTAAAATCATACGATAGCTTTAAGTGAGGAACAGATATAAATTTAGACTGTTACTCACAAAAAATTTTGACCTCCCCTAGCCCGCCTTAGTGACCTTTTCAATGAATCAGTTGATCTGGTTCACAAAACCAGTTTGAATGTTTTGTTCGCTAAATCAGTGAATGATATTTAGATTTCAGTCAATCATATGGCTTTAGAAGACTTAGAATATAATGCACAGGCCATATGAACTGCTTTTATTGAAATTTGAATATGCATTTTCATCATTTGTAAAGCTTAAAAGCTTCAGCTCCCATTAATTGTAACTGCATGGAAAAGAGCAGCCGCTACAAAATTTCTTCATGTATTTTACATTGAAAAGGAGTGTAAGTTGTATTAAAGGATTCCTTTTAATTTCACATAGTAACTGCTGTTTGTCTGTCTGTCTTTATTCAAAATGGCTTCCTGACTGCTTTTAAAAGATGAACCTGTTCCTCTGCTTTACTTTGAGGTCTGTCTCGGCTCACGCTGGTGGGTAGAAGTTTCAGGCATGTTCTGCTTTCTTTGATTGAGGGCAGATTGATTTTACACGGCTTACATGTCTTCCCCTGAGGTGTTTCCATGTGTGTGAAACCAGCTAGCTAAAGAAAGCAGAATACAAACTGTCTTGACGTCATATACGTTTTGGGCAGGTACCACTTGACTAAGGTTTCAGTCGCAGAATACCAGCTTCAGCTTGGAGAGATCTGGCAGTGCTGGGTTCATCTTAAAGGTGTAACCGTAATGCATTTTTGTGTCATTGATTTTGTATAACATTTTAATTCTAAATCGTTCATGCAAAAAAAAGCTCAAACAGCTTTAATGAGATCTTATACAAAGAATTCCCTCGGGTTACAAATGCATTTCTCAAAGTTTACTAGAGATGAGTTGAGAGAGTTCATTTGCAGCTGTTACATGCTTCTTACCCGACACTAAAAACACAGGTGGTGAGGAGGAAAACAAAATGTGCTGAACGATAGAGCTGCAGGTATTTGGTGAATGCAATGAGTCTGATTCAGACTGGTGCATTCCACAGTAATGATGCCTGTACAAACAAGAGAGCAGCACAAGAGAAGCAGCGATGGTCAAAAAGTGCTGTGGTGAATGAAGTTGCTCTGAGAGATTATCTTGTGTTGTTAGATCAACTTGTGACTATTGACATAATATCTGGTCCACTTCACAGCTTTTCGAGCCAAGAATCACCCACTTAGACAGAAAACTACCATCTGTCTGAAATTTAAAAAGACACAGATTGATTTATACCATTTACACTACTATTCAAAAGTTTGGGGTTGGTTTTTTTATACTTTTATTTAGGAAGGATGCATTGAAGGCGACCTATAATGCCCCTTTTACAAGATGTAATATAAGTCTCTGGTGTCTCCAGAATGTGTCTGTGAAGTTTCAGCTCAAAATACCCCACGGATCATTTATTATAGCTTGTCAAATTTGTGAGCAAAAACATGCCGTTTTTGTGTGTGTCCCTTTAAATGCAAATGAGCTCCTGGTCCCGGCCCCCTTTCCAGAAGAGGGCGGAGCTTTAACAGCTTGCGCTTCGATTGCTCAACAACAACAAAGCTGGAGAATCTCACGCAGCCAAAATGACAATAGTCAGTAACTGTATTCAGCCTTACATTGTTCAAACCGGAGTCAGACACTGATGGAGAGACTTTGTGCAAATCCAGCGTTGAATTGACCCTTGTTTGTGAAGCAGTCCTACTACAACAACTCTTCCTCTTCTCTAAAGCAGCCCAACATGGCCACGTCCCCTTTGTTGCGTGTTTCCGGGGGCAGGGTTTATGTAAATTATAGGGTTGGTGATGTCACTAACCCGGGAAGAAGCTCATTGTTGTCAACATTCACACTGATAATAATAAGTAATGTTTCTTGTGCACCAAATCAGCATATTAAAATGATTTCTGATGGATCATGTGACACTGAAGACTGGAGTAATGATGCTGAAAATTCAGCTTTCCCATCACAGGACTTAATTTCATTTTAAAATACATTAAAATAGTTATTTTATATTACAAATATCTTTTCACAATATTACTGTTTTGCTGCATTTTGTATTCAAATGAATGCAGCCTTGGTGAGCATAAGAGACTTGTTTAAAAAAACTTTATTAACTGTATTCTCACCTTATAATTGACATTATGTCTATCATTGAGGGTCCATATTCTAAAAGCATCACTCAATTTTGCCTTCTCTTTTGCTGTGTTCTTGTAGAGCCCTTATCTGGAACAAATATCTCCAGCTCCACATCTCTTCTCATCTCTGGCAACAGCACAGTCAACCTCACCTGCTTGGCAGCCGTCGGTAAAGCTGAAAGTGTGGAATGGCTGAAGGACAGCAAACCTCTGACTCCTAGTGTCCGTGTCATTTTTTCAACCGACAAGAAATCTCTGACAATTGTTCAAGTTGTTAAAGAGGATGCGGGCGAGTACAAGTGCCGAATGATGAACAAAGTGAACGTAGATGAAGCCAGCTATAAGATGGTGATCAACTGTAAGTGTCCAAGAGAAGATACTTTCATTGAAATACTGTCTATGTGATCAGTAAATCTATTCTTACATAAATTGTTGCATTGAACTGAGAGCAGCAATTAATATAAACTCTTAAAAGTAATGGTTCTTTATTGGTATTGATTGGTATCCATGAAGAACCTTTAACATCCACGAAACCTTTTCAATACACAAAACTAGGTTCTTTATACTGGAAAAAGGTTCTTTAGATTATGTTCTTTGCAATAAGAAAAAAAAAAAATGGTTCACTCACAGTTTCTTTGTGGAATCAGAAATGGTTCCCATTTGGAAGCTTAATGTTTATCCCTAGAATGCATGAACCAAAAAACCTACACAAATGCGTAAAGGGGGTCAAAATGAGTCACTTTGGAATGAATAGTTTTCTTTTTAAAATGCATTTTCTTAAAAAACTCTTAGATTTACTATAGAGTAAAGTCTGAACCTTCACAAAATTCCATAGGAAATGAATACGGGTCAGTTTGACCCCCTTTATGTATTCTTGGAGTAGTGATACAAAAATTGTGACCAAGAAATATGAAATTATGGAATATCAAATAAATAAATGTTTTGCAATATTTAAAATATATATATATTTTTAATTAATTAAAATTTTAATTTTACAAGATTACAAGATTTATAATTTAATTAATATTATATTAAATAATAATTTATATTATATGTTTATATTCTTTTCCCGTTACTTCACATCATTGATACAAAAATCTATCCATTGTTGAAAATGAAGCATGTTCAATATTTCACTTCCGAGGACAGAGACACGTGTCATGTCTGCTTAGGACACGGTGATTTGTGTATCACTTCTCTGTTGTTTTCTTGTCTAAACATAAGCCTATCTTGTTTGCAAATGGTGGTTTCCTTCTTATTGTATTATTATCAACTGTTTGTTTGCTTTACTCTAATGTAAATGTGACCTCCCTAACTGAGCCAGTCTCTCTGATTTCTCTCAGACGGTCCAGAGAACGTGAGGCTTGAAGGGAAGAAAGATGTGAAGTTTGAAGAGTCTGTAGCGTTATCCTGCTTTGCAGAGTCTGTCCCCCCCAGTACGTACACATGGAAACTCAACAGTACAGGGATGAACATCAGTCTGCCAACCTACACAATTGAAAAGGCCAAAGGCACAGACAGTGGCACGTACACCTGCAAGGCAACCAACCCAATCACGGGAATGGAGAAGGAAACGACATTCAAACTCGCAGTGACGGGTAAACATGCCTCAGCATTTTTCATTCAAGAATCTATTCCCATTTTCACCTCACAAATAGGCCATTATGCCAATTAATGCTAATTATGAGTTTCAATGCCAGTTGATGCTAATTATGTAATTCAAGTACAATATTGACAAGTTAATATGATATATATTGTATATAAGTAATTTGTACCCAATCTTTTGTAATTTTGATATTACTGGCATAGGCCACTAAGTGTGCCTGCCACTTTTGAGTGTTAATTAATATCTAGAATTAGCCAGGCTGATTATTCAGCCAATATTTGTCCATTTTGAGACTTATACCCCCGGTTTCATAGATAAGGCTTAAGCTAGTCCCAGACTAAAATGCATGTTTGAGCTTTTTTAACTGAAAGTAACTTGCACTGACATATTAAAATATGTCAGAGCCATTGTTTTGTCTCAAGATGCACATCAGTAATGTTTTTTTTTTCTAGGGTACTTTTATAAAAGCCAAATACCCTAACTGAACTAAGGCCTAATCCTGTTTTAGTTTAAAGGTGCAATATGTAAGAATTTTGCAGTAAAATATCCAAAAAACACTAGGCCAGTGTTATATATTTTGTTCACTTGAGTACTTACAATATCCCAAATGTTTGCAACTACTGTATTTGTAAATCGTGAGAAAATTGCAATTTTAACCAAGGCTCCGGGACGTGTGAGGAGTCGCCTGTCAATTGCGTCATACCTGCGTTACCCTCGGTTTCCTGTTTTATTTTGTAGAAACCATGGAAACACCAAAGATGCTTAAATATTTACATGTTTTAATAGGCAAGGGAACAACTGTTTTGATATATTTATAAACAAAAAATTAATTGTTGTTATATAGCTCAACACGTTGTCTTATTGTTTAAATCTAATTTTCTTGATTTTTTGCGAGTACCATGCTTTACCATACCTCAGAGAAAAACACTATTTTGTGAAGTATCTAACATAGCATAATCAGATGCAGCTTTATTTTTAGTAACAGTAATACAGAATTTTCTCCATCATACAATACGTTTTAAAATTAATTGCATGCCATTTATCAACACAAGCAATCCAGTATTTAATATGATATTCTAAAATCGATCTATCTTACTGCAGTGTGCAACAAGTGTCTCACAGCAGCCACCGAGCGAACGTACAGAGTAACGTTATAACATTTTTAACACACTCAAATGTATCTGATATGATAAACAGAGCTGCATTACCTCATACTCATGACCGGAGAAGCGGAAGCGGCACCGGCGACTGTGGCATAATAAAAGTTCCGCTGCTCGTGGCATGTGTTGCGCAATCGCTCCAGCGGCCTCGTTCAGCTCCCACAACACTCGGTCCTGCTCTGCTTCATACTACAGTAACGTTAATAATCGCATCCATGAACATGATTTCTTCCCGAGTCCTATCTCAATTCTTTTCCTCTGGCCGTTGAGGTAAAGACCACATGTCCCAAGATTCCGCGCTCAAACTTGGCGTCATCAAGCTACGCCTTTGTTTTGAATAGGCCTCTAGCGACCTCTAGCGGACAGAAAATATTACATATTGTACCTTTAAGCCCTGTCTGTGAAACCGGGCCATAATGTGCCAGATTAACAGAATTATTAATACAGTTATATTAATCTATGATTATTTTAGTGCCAAAATCTATGAACTCTTTTGTTTGTAGTAAATATCGAGTAAAATTTCAAATTCAAATTTAAATTTAAAAAATTCAAATAATTTCAATAATTTTGTATTCAATTCATTTGCTGCTAAATTGTATTCTCTCTCTCTCTCTCTCTCTCTCCTCTCTCTCTCTCTATATGTGTATATATATATATATATATATATATTATATCAGTGATCAGACATACAGAGAAACGCCACTGACCATTGAAAAAATGGGTTGGCCATTAATATTAACTTTATATTATATAATATTAGGTTTTAAAATCTGTTTGCCTTGAGTATAAGAATTATAAGTTGTAGTCATGCAGTTATGTTATGTATACTGTATAGAAATATCGTTTTCATTTGTTATATGAAGTGTATGTATGTTTTCGCATATAAAATGCTAAACGCCCCATCATGTTTTGCAGAGGTCGGTGCGGTAGACGAGGGCCTATCTGGAGGAGCCATTGCTGGAATTGTAATTGCTGTGATTGTGGCTGTGATCATCATCGCTTGTATTATAAAGAAAAAGAAAAAATCAGGCACAGAGTGAGTCTAAAATTCATTCCTCTCCTCTCTCATCACATTTAAGAATCTGAATATCCAAAACATGCATAGATGATATGTTTGTATCCTGCAAAGGTTTAAAGCAATTGTTTTTGTCCTTTGGTTAAATGAGTGTGATCTGGCCAACTTTTAAATGAATGTTCTGGGTTCAGTACAAGTTATGATTTCTCTGCAGCATTTGTGTATTAAAGGGATAGTTCACCAAAAATGAAAATTCTGACATCATTTACTCACCCTCAAGTTGTTCTAAACCTGTATGAGATTCTTGCTTCTGCTGGACACAAAAGAAGATATTTTGAAGAATGTCTGTAACCAAACAGTTAATGGACCCCTTTGACTTCCAAAGTATGGGGAAAAAAATCAATGGTGCCCATCAACTGTCATTCCAAATCCGTAAGACCTTCGTTCATCTTCAGAACACGAATTAAGATATTTTTGATAAAATCCGATGGCTCAGTGAGGCCTTCATTGCCAGCAAGATAATTAACACTTTCAGTGCCCAGAAAGCTACTAAAGACATATTTAAAACAGTTCACATGACTACAGTGGTTCAACCTTAATATTATGAAGCGACAAGAATACTTTTTGTGCGCCAAAAAAACAAAATAACAACAATATCTAGTGATGGGCGATTTCAAAACACTGTTTCATGAAACTTCGAAGCTTTACGAATTTTTTCGTAAGTTGTTATTGTTTAAGTTTAAGTTTAAGTTTAAGTTGTTATTGTGTTTTTTTGGCGTACAAAAAGTATTCTCGTCGCTTCATAACATTAAGTTTGAACCACTGTAGTCACATGAACTGTTTTAAATGTCTTTAGTAGCTTTCTGGGCATTGAAAGTGTTAATTATCTTGCTGGCAATGAAGGCCTCACTGAGCCATCGAATTTTATCAAAAATATCTTAATTTGTGTTCTTAAGATGAACAAAGGTCTTACGGGTTTGGAACGACACGAGGGTGAGTAATTAATGACAGAATTTTCATTTTTAGGTGAACTAACCCTTTAAGTAAGTTTACAGTGGAAGTAAACTGGGCCAGAGTTTGGAGTTAGCATGTTGCTAAGCTAACAATGCAATACTCTAGCATAAAACCACACACCAAATAATCTAATTTGATTAGTACATATAAATATAGCTATTATTTGAAACTATTTTGTAATCAACATTGTGCCACAAAAGCTGCCATTAGTCCTTTACTTCTCTCTCTTCACATTCGTAGCTTGTTGATCTTTACTCATTATCTGGTTCTTCTCGTTTTTTTATCCTCATATGTGTAAACCTAATCATTAGGCAATGACTGTTCTTGATTGCACAATGCAGATAACTTCACCACTTAACATTTTGACCTGACAGGAAATGGGGGTGGTTTTAGTAACATAAGACATGACATGTCTATGTCAATCAGTCGACCTTCAGACATATATGTTGTAAGACATATCTGTCAGAGAGAATATGATGCGCTCTGTCACTTCCTGATTCTTTTCCACTTACTGTGATTTGCCAAAGGTGCACTCATTTTTTTCTGTTTATTCAAGAACCACTAGTTGATCATTCTTTCATAACTTCAGTCTTTTATAGTAATGTTAGTGTGGCGAGACAGTGCTAAAAGTGTGGCAATGTTGTTCAGTCTTGTCCGTGGTATGTAACTCAAAACTTAGTTTAGCACTTCTATTTGATAATGCAGTCACACATATATGTCAGTCAGTCAGTTCAGCCTTTTAAGTTTATACACAACCATTCAAAAGTTGGCAAGATTTTTTTAATAGTTTTAAAAAGTCTCTTCTGCTCAACAAAACTGCATTTATTTGATCAAAATACAGTAAAAACAGTAATATTGTGAAATATTATTACAATTTAATATATGTGTTGTACAGCATTTTTAAATGGAAATCTTTTGTAACATTATAAATGTCTTCACAGTCACATTTGATCAAATTAATACTTACTGAATAAAAGTATTCATTTATTTCTCCCCAAAAATAAAAAAAATCTGTGACCCTGGACCACAAAACCAGTCTTAAGTCGCACGGGTATATTTGTAGCAATAGCCAACAATACATTGTAATAGTCAAAATCATCGATTTTTCTTTTAAAAATCATTAGGATATTAAGTTAAGATCATGTTCCATGAAGATATTTTGTACATTTCCTACCGTAAATATATATATGAGTGGATATGCATTGCTAAGGACTTCATTTGGACAACTTTAAAGGCGATTTTCTCAATATTTTGATTTTTTTTTGCACCCTCAGATTCCAAATATTGTCCTATCCTAACAAACCATACATCAATGGAAAACTTATTTACTCAGCTTTCAGATGATGTATAAAAATTGACCCTTATGACTGGTTTTGTGGTCCAGGATCACATCTTATCTTACTGAACCAAAACTTTTGAATGGTAGTGTATGTGTAATAGTTCTCATGAAAATTAAAAATCCATTATTATTTATTCAGTCGGCATGTTGTTCCAAAACCTGTTCCAAACCCAAAGAGGAACAAAAAGTAGTCAACTTGTGTGACTCACACACTATATTCCATATCTGAAACTTCTGATAATTTTGAACAATCTTTTGGGTACCATAACAGCATATTTAGAAAACACTGGGCTAAATAATGAAAGAATTTTCATTTTGGGGTAACTATTCCTTTATGGGCAATTTCTAAGGACATTTTTATTTTATTCTCTTCTCTTCTCTTCTCTTCAAACATTTTACCGCCAAATTCTCAAAGGGGTGAGGTCTGTTTGCCAAACCTTCTTCCACAGCACGTAATCTTTCTAAGCTTGACACTGAATGCAGACAACAACATGGAATTATATCTCATGAAGAGAGATAAAGAAACTAGAGGACAGTGTTTTTAAATATAGTTTAGAAAAGATTTGACATTGATTTAATCAGATTGATGATAGTACATAGAAAAGTCTATCTTGTTTAGACAGAAATCTGATAGCTAAACAAAGTATATATAAATAAGCTTTGCTGCAGAAAATTTCATATATAGCTATCTATGTGTTCCTAAATGGATTTCGAGAGCACAGATAGTGAATTGAACTGACAAGAAATACTGGAAATGCAAAACAAGCTTTGAGGGATAAATGCAAATGCGACTGATTAGTCTAACAGAGAGATGTTTATTTGATAAGAAGCTAGCACACAGTTGTCTGCACACTCACAGAAACACACACACACACACACACACACTGCATGCAAAACCTCCCAGGGTGTAGGTGTGTCACATCATGATCTCATTTATCACCCATACATTGCATTTTTTTCTGTCAGTTCTTAGATACGATCCAGTTTTTTAAATTCAGAATTTGTGTAAAGAGAGCAAAACGTATCAGATCTTAAACTGTAAGTTGTAACTCGAATTTTCCACCTGTGACAGATGCATCCTGGAAGGGAAGCCTCACTCCCTTTATTTGTTTTCTGATGTCTGTCAGATAACTTTCAACCTTCATTTCCTCTTAGACCACCTGCAAATGTTTAGCCTTTATTAGATATTTTCATTAATATGTTATTTTGTGTGTTTTTGACAATAGATACAGTTCAATAAGACACATTTGTGAAGAACATCTCTTCTACTTTATTTATCTTTTCTCAATATTAATTTTTCTTTCACTCTCTGTCTATCTCTATTACTGATTTTTGTATTCAGTTAAATAAAATTGATGATGAAATGACATAATTACCTATATTTATCCAGTATATAATTATATTTTAATCAGAATCTCTCTTGTAGCTCGATGAAAGAATCAGAAGGAGAATTAAAAGGAGATAATTTAGGAATATAGTTGGAATGTTAGTCATGTCCACACATGTCTGTCTCTGTCTCACTTCTTACCCTTGTGAACATTTCTGGAGCAGTTTTAGCCTTACACAACTGTCTGAGTGTTTCTTGCTTATTTTGCTCTGTTATCTGTCGTGCATGTCAATGAAGCGTCACAAACGCTATGAGCGTTTGACCTATTTGTCATAGCATGAATTGCTCAGATATTTTTTTGTCACTGGAACAGAAATTTATTGTTGCAGGAATATATGGTTCCCTATGTAATTACATTACCAGAAAAGAACATAATATGTGCAATTTGTTTGTAACTAACAGGTTTTAATGCTTGTGCAACAACCTATGTAAGGGAATAACGTTGGCTGTGTTCCAAAAACTTGTGAGTCACCGACCTAGACAGCACTCCCTAGGCATCATGTGTGCACTCCAGACAGTTCCAAAATGATGCTGCCCTCTAAGATACCTTGTTTCATTTGAATTCTTATTTTGCTGAGAAGGCAATGCTAGAATGTACTCAGAGTACAGTGAAAACTTAAATCCAAAATGGTCGAATTAATGCACACTACTGTACTGTATATATATATATATAGTCTTTTTTCACATATAGTCTTTATTCACATATAATAACCAAAAAATTAATTTTAATTTTGTATGGCCTCCTTTGGCTTTGATAACAGTTTGCATTTTATGTACTTTTACACAGTCTCTGTTCTTATTGACTTCCACACAGCTTCTAATTGTTGCCAAAGAGCTGCTTTTGATGAAACTTTTGTGTGATCTATCTTTAAATCCATTAAATCCCAACAATACTTATATTGTAGCATTAGAAACACTACTGTGACTAAAGAGCTTACACATACTGGTGAGGATTAACCATTACAGAAACATAAAAAATGATTTTGGTAAACAGTTGCACCAACACTGTTAGTTCAGGGCAGCTGTGGCACAAACCTTACATTGGTGGTCTAATAGATTTGTTAAGCACTGTTTATAATATCTATAGATATAGATAAAGATATAGCATAGATATAGATAGCTACATACATATGAGTTTTATTTTACACTTACGAGGTGTTATTTTAGTTAGGCAGTGTCATTGTTTCCATGTTTACCTCTGCTGACTACACCCTACTCTTTCCTCATCTTGTGATGTAATTATTTCCTTCTATCAATGATTCATTTTTGTCCTTTTTGTTTTAGTATTCCATCTCCATATTAAAGCAAGACCTGGCAGCGAGGTGACCTGGTAAGTCTTCCTCTAGTGGTGCACCTTTTGTTTTGGTACAGCAGACTAACATTATTTATTTAGCTCTTATTTATTGTTGTTTTCCATGCTCGCTCTATGCATTGACTTCAGGCTATTGACACTAGCTTTTCTGTAACCTGCATGATACGTCCGGGCTGACTTTCTACAGGCTTCCTTATCACATATCAGTATGGGTTTTGGCTGCATGCGCTGATTCAGCGTCTGACATCACTCTGTACACTTTCGTAAAGATATGCTTGACTTTTTCTAAAAAAGAAAGGAGGGATATGCTTCAATCTCAAGGACTAACAAAGGAGTGGCTGTTGCTAGAAAACTCGTTTTCATATCTGTTTGTTGGGTGTGGGTAGCTTCCTGCAATGGGAGGCTGTTTTACTCTCAGTGTCATGTTATTTTAATGGCAAATGGTGAATATTAAGCGTTTGAATGGGTGAAGCTTTGCAGTCGGTGTGCTGAATGTATGTCAGTATTTGTTTGCACTCACAAATCCATTACGTTGATAACCAGATATCATGTACATCTCTTCCCCAGAGCATATCTTCAAGACCAACCCTTCAGCCATTTATCATTCTTTTTTATCTGCAAAAGCTCTCCATCAAGGCAACTGGAAAAACTGCCCTCACAACTGACTTAAACCTGCAGGTTTGGCCCTTTCAGGAGCTCAACCTTTTTTTAAATGTCCATTGTTTTTTTTATATATCCTTTTACCCTGTGCAAACGTACCCCAGACTTAAGGACACTATAGAGGACGGTGGGTAAACAGCGAGACTGTTTACCTTTTATCTGCATCTCTTCCTTCCCTTGGCTGAAGTGGACAGCTTCCTTTGTTCCTCACGAAACATGATACAGCCTCCATCACCCTCTCAATCCTTCACCTGACCCTAAACCGACAGGTCGATCGCCTGGCTTGATGTCTCAGAGGTCGTTTTGAAAGAGCTCTGTTTTGGGTAACAAAATCCACCCTGAAAAGCACTGAGGGGTGATGAGACCGTGATGTGTTTGAGATCTCAACACACCCACAAGGCACTGAAACTTCAAGATTTTAAGGCCTGTTCAACATGCTCGGAAGTCCCAAGGCAATGAAGATATGTGGGGCCGACTTAACTTGAAGCCGGAGGCACCATTGATTTGTCGACGGAAGGTCACTCATGGCAAAGCATCCATGCTTTAAGCTTCTTAACACCTTTGCCATGTTTTGCTATGCTTTTTTAAACCCTCATCTCTTTCTGTGTCTCTAAGTGAGCCATACATATTGTATTTTAAAAGTAAGGCAGGCTCCAACATGCTTGAACTGAGAAAGAAAAAAAACTGCATTTCTGAGGACAACGACATACCACAGTTTTGCAGCGAAATTGCTACTCTGTCCTTGGGCGTCCCCACAAAGATTCATCCCGCTGTAATCAGGATTCCAATGGATTCATGTTCTAAAACAGGCCCATTTTAAAAATCACCTTGCGTTGACACACAGAAACATTTGAAGTTAAAAACTGAAAAGTATTTGTGTTAATACGCTACTTATTGTGTTCCAGTATGTCAGAATTTTTTTTTTTTCTTCGTATCATCAGATATCTGATCCTAATTCTTTTAATGTTTAGTTTTTAACTGTGTTGCTCCTCGACCAAAGCGGTGATCTTGATGATCTTGTAGTGATCTTTTTGATGTTGATCAGATCTCTCTAGATAGAGATGTATTCATTTTTAGAAATGTCTAAATTCATTCCCTTGCTTTTTGGAAATAATAATTATTTTAGGAGTTACTGCCACATAAACTTGGGGAAAAAACTCTGTTTTCTTATATATTGAAATATATTTTAAAATGTATTTCAAAATATACAAAAATATGGCTAAATTAAATGAAATGCTAATATATTTTCGATACATTTTAGTTAATATTAGCTTTTATTTTAGGCCATTTTTTATATTTGTCAGTCTAAATATATTTATATTGTCCAATATAATAGATATATATTGTCCAATATAATAGAAATTCCAATCTATATGTTGGATAATTCCAATACATAGATTGGAAATGTATTTTGTTGACCTTCTGAAATACATTTTGTAATATATTTTGGCATTTAAACAGAGTATATTTAATGAAATATATTTCATTAAGCCACATTGGTTACAATATTTGAAATCAATTCTGGCCAGATAAAAACAAACAAACAAACATGCAAATAGAAATGTTTAGCACCCACTTTAGAAAGGAATACTTGGTGAACATTGCCAGCTAATTAATATTCATGAGCTAAGCTGATATATTTTTAAAATACAGTATGTCCCCGCCCACACTTTTAGATCATTTTTCCAACCCTATATATATGTACTGTAAGCGGCAGCCAAAACAATCTTAAAATATATGTATGTGCAAATCGACAGTAAAAACACACTAACACACATTTATTAAATATATTTATACTCCATTTTAGCATTATAACACAAATCTCACAAAAAGCTGAGCTTTATAACTCCTTGCAAACCTGTAGACAGTTTTATCTCCGGCAGCCTGCGTGTTTTTAGCAGTTTGGGCTGTTTGCATGGAGAGACCAGTAATCATAGAGTCTGACCACAGATACACTGAATTAACGGTTAGTTTGACTCATCATTTGACAGGGTTTAGATGGAAACATCTTATCCTTGTGTGCTTTTTAACAGATTATATTAGGTGTTTTGTCAAATATGAAATGTTTTCCTATAGGCTAGATAGAATTTGAAATTTAATTGGACAATGTCAATTAAAGGGATTCTTGTTTTTGTGCACAGCAATCTTTGTTCAGTGAAATTTATTTGAAGTCACCAAATTGGGCCTGTAGATTTTTTTTTTTTTTTTTGGAGGAGAAGCACTGGATATTTGTGAGTAAAATACAACATATGCATGTTCCAAACAACATCCGTCATTTGTGAAATGTTCTCAGGTTTTGTTTACAGGGTGTTTATATTCTCTCAAAATGACCAGTGCGGTCATGTTTTATATTTTCAATGTTGCTTTTAATATAATTTATTTTCAAATGTTTTGCTATTATGTAACTGTTATATGTTTTGTGTTTAAAAAAAGAATGTTTGAACTGCCCCATTTTTGTCATTCACTGAATAAGAAAACATAATTATTGTAAAACTTACTTTAATTAAATTTGATCTGTTTTCTACACCCATTTTAGTAAGATTTCTTTGAGGCCTTCAGAAATTAATGATACCTGAAAGTGAAAGTGTTTTGTGTATATGCGCACATTTTCTTGTGCCCTTAGAAAAAAGGGTAAAGATCTCTTCTGTATAAAAATATAAATAGAAAATTATATATAAAATTACTTATTACTGGAAATCATGAATTGTCACATGCAAGTCAGTTTCAGATGGTGTTTGGTGAGGGACATTTTTGATTGATCTGTATAGTGCAGGGTGAGTCATCAATATTTTTGGTTCATTTAAATGGAAGAAAAAGGCTGTCAATTTTAAATGCGTACATCAAATTTTACTTCCATAGTGTTTACAGTTCTTTTTTTTCTATTGAAGACAGTGCTGTATCACTATTCTTAGGCAGGTGTGAAAGAACTGTGTTGAATTGCACAGATCTCCTTTCATATGTGACCAGTTGAGCTGGTTCATTGGCCTTAAGTCAACAGAAAGATCCTTAAAGCTAAGAGCTGCTTGGTGTGCTTAATACCTTGTGGGAGACTCGACTTGAATGTGTGCACTCATTCAATAAATGTAAATGTCAAAAAAAGACACAAATGTGTGTTTAGTCACTGTCACAACGGCCCATTCTGAATGCCACGCCTGACATACTCTAGAGGCTTTTGGTGTTTCTCTCCCTGACAGATACGTTGAATGTGTGGTATAACGTATATATGCATGGCTGGCTTCTTATTGACCACAAAACACAATTTGTCATCTCCTGAGAAATCCAGTGTGACACAGGCCTGAATGTGTATGTTTGTATAGCATATTGTGTGAATAGACTTCTTTTTCATTCTGACAAGTGAAAAGGAATACCATGGTAACGATAGTTTATGCCAAAATACCATAGACATGTTACTTTGCCATAAAATTATCACCCAAAATTTTTTAATTCAATGCCATTTCTTTGTAATTACTTGTGAAATTCACAACCATTTTCTGAGTGAAATCATACATTTCAGAGCTTTTTTTTATTTGCATTAGTGATTTGTGATGGTATTTTGGTGTAATCTAACATGGTTACCAATTTTTGTCAAGGGTGTTGCCTGCTCTTGAAGTGTATCTGCATGTCCATGAATGAGTTTAGAGGGATTCACTTATCCAACAAAATGGAAGCACAAATCCCATTCCGTGGTAAGGTCAGTAATGACGAGGATGTGTCACTTGGGTCCTTTGTGGTGTAGTCTGCTCATGTGGCCCGGACCCACAGGAGTCTGTCCTAGGCCCGATTGTACAGTAGAGTTTGGTTAATGTGCATGGTCTGTGTGTGTTTGTGTGTGGTCACCATATTATAACACCCTGGCTCATGATTCAGTAAACAGCCTGAGGCTTCAGAATGAAGTCTTTCGGGTTTTTTATCTTCTTGCCCCTCTCTTGTCCTCGGCTTCTTACAATAGCTCCCCTCCCCTTACACGCTCTCATTGTGTCTCCGTAGTATCATTCTCTCTGAGTCAAGCTTTTAGGGGAGGAGATTTTCTACCCTTAAGTTACAAACCTGTTTGTCTGCAGTGTTCTGTGTGAATGTGCTAACCAGTAATTTACCTGTAGTGGTTCCTTTGCATGCATGTGTGAGAAACAGAAAGGAGGAGGTGCATGAAAATGTTGTGTGTTTTTTTGAATTCCGCTGTCAAAACATTTTGCCAACTTGCTTGTGCAAGTCCCAAACACAGTAATTACCTTTGGTGAATGTTTTCTTAGTACATAACCACATTATTTGTTTCATTCTGATTTAGCCATTTAATTCTTTTATTAAGCACTTAAAGGGATAGTTCACCCCAAAATCATCATTGTCATCATTTACTTACCCTCAAGTTGTTCCAAACCTGTATGAGTTTCATTATTCTGTTGAACACAAAAGACGATATTTTGAGTAATGTTGGTAGCCATTGATTTACATAGTAGGAAAAAAAATACAATGGAAGTCAATGGCTACCGTTAACTGTCTGGTTACCAACATTACTCAAAATATCTTCTTGTGTTCAACAGAAGAAAGAAACTCATACAGGTTTGGAACAACTTGAGGGTGAGTAAATGACAGAATTTTCATTTTATCCCTTTAATAAATGCACAATTAGTAAACCTTTACCTAAGCCACTTAAAGTCTTAATAATGTATATGACAGATGTTTTGAACTGTTTGGGCCCTGTCATACACCTGGCGCAATGCAAGTGTTTTTTGCTAGTTTTTAGCCTGACGCAGTTATCATTTTCACGTCCTGCGTTACGTTGTTTAAATTGCAAATGCATTTGCGGCCATTTGTTCGCCCATGGGCGTGCTGGTCTGAAAACAAGGTGTGTTCAGGCGCGTTGTTGGCGTGTTGCTATTTTAAGGCAACTGAAATAGACTGCACCACTGACCAACTGAAACCTGGTCTAAAGTCAATGGCGCAATATTATTATTATTTTGTTATTTAAAGAGCGCGTTATATGTGCCTATAGGCGGGTACACAACGCTCGTACACTGTTTGTTACACACACAGGGATGCGCAGCAGCACACAAACATGCCAAATATTAAAAATAAAAGGATTACAATGTAAAAGATTTTTATTGTGTGCATAATAATAAAAATGCTTTGGTGGAATCCGGTTTGTCCCGTAGATGGTCTGCTCACGCACTTTAACCTTGCACACGAGTACATCTCTATCCTCGTTCAGTTTTTCCACCTTCAAATTCCACCATGTAAACAGCGAATCCGCCATGATGCGAGCGCAACTGGCTTTTAAAGGGAATGGGAGATGAGACCGTGATTGGTTTATTGCATGTTACGCCCAAAACACACCCATTACTCATTAAGAGAATAGGGACAACCCTTTTAGACCAAGCGCTGGGCGCACCGACCATTTTTCCCGTTGTTAAACTAGCAAAAGTGGATTTGGATACGCCATAAGTGCACTTGCGCCGTGCGCATCAGACCATGTGCTTAGATCTTTAAAATAGGGCCCTTAGAGTTTACTGATTGAAAATGTTAAAATGATAGCTGACCCCAAAATGTAGAAATCTGTAATCATTTACTTAACCTCATGTCTTTCCCTGTATGACTCTTCTGTGGAACAAAAAAAAAAGATATTTTGAAAAATGTTTTTTTTTTTTCTCTCATTGTTTTTGTTTTTTGTCTATAGGCTAATGAAAATCAATAAGCTCCAATATTGGTTTAAACCCCACCGACTTTAATGAACTACTGACTTTCATGGAATATATATAGAGTATCTATAGCTCTCCAAAAGTATGATAATTTAGAGAAAATGTGTATTACACATAAAAACTTAATAAATTATTAGATGTAGTCAACCCAGAAATAATATAGGTCTATTGTGTTATAATTGTCAGAATAACCCATCTATGTTCATTTCAGGTATGCTTAACATAATTCCTTTTAAAACCTTATGCGGGTTTGTACGAGTATTGCATGCACTCCTTATATGTCTTTGTTCAGTTTATGATATATGGCGGGACAATTTGTTTGAACATGCATTGACATCCCGTCTCATTCAGGAGCGATACTGAACGGGAGTGATAGTTCCTCAGAAATACAGAGATATGCACAACAGTTTCATTTTAACAGTCTTACAGCAAGCAGGTCAGACAGGAACGATAAATTGTGTTGAAATGACCTCCTTCTTACATACTGTGTGTATATCATGTGTGTAGGCCTATGTGTGATTTAAAAACAGACAGCCCCGCCCCTAGACACACACCATTGGTTGTATCGGGTTGGTTGAGTAAACAGCAATGTTTACTTATGAATGGTTTACTTACAGATGGCATAGGACAAAGTATTATAAAAATAAATATTGTACAGGTATAAGATATTGAAAAGGTCTATTTAAATAGAGCTGTTCAGTTTGTAGTTCTACAATCTGGAAGAGAACTAGTATTTTCCATCCATGAATTCCCTCAGGAATGTCTAATAGGTTTGTAGATTGGGGACTTCAGATTTATGAGTAAAATAAGGTCTGTGGTTAAAATTACTTGTGGAGTTTCTCATTTTGTTCTACAACAAATTACACAGTGAATCCTCAAATGTGAATTTTTTAAATACTTTATTTATTTATAAAGGGACCATGTACAATTTTTAACATAAATGTTTCCATTCCATGCATTGTACCGGATTTAGCTAAAAGATCATTTTCACCTGCAGTCCCCTGGCAGGTCAACATAAACAATAAAATAGTACACACAATACTTATATCCAGTAAAACATACACATACACATACTATCAAATAGCTGTGCTTTTAAAACATTGCTAAAGTTGCTATATAAGGACTACAATGGTTGTCTAATTCAATAAGCATATAAACTGACATCCTTATGGTTGTTGTAGTTCTTATTTAACAACTTGATATAGCCGCTTGCTTTTAATATTAAAACAGACCTTATTTTACTAATAAATCCAAAACTGTTCTTCTAAAAACCCTTTTGTGAGGGAACCAATGGCCATTCCAGTTTCGCTTACAAATTGGTGTTGTGTCTGAACAACTCATTTACTGTCAATTTACGGCTGAAAGGAAGTCGACTCATTTTTATGTTAGTCACATTTATGTTGTAATGCTCCTAAAGATTACTGGATTGTTTAAAACAGCAGTTTTACTGGAAATGATATATCCATCCATAGTCTGATTACTAGCAAAAAAAAAAATAATAATAATAAAGGGGGGGAGGGGAGTTTTTCTTGAAAAATTGAGTCAAACTCAACTGATGCAACCACAAAAACACTTTTCTAGAAGTCAAGTCACCTTTATTTATATAGCGCTTTTTACAATGCAGATTGTGTCAAAGCAGCTTTACAGTGATAACTGGTATATAATTTTGGCTGCACAGCAGTTCTTAAAGAAAATGGTGTCAATGCAGGCAGATGCAAAGCACTGTTGAATATCAAATGTCAAGTGAAGTCACTACTGTACGCATATAATACAAACAGTATGTCTTATTTTGGGTTTTCAGTTTTAGGACTTTGTTGACTTTGTTCAGAGTAGAGGCCAAGTTAAATTATGCAAAAGAAAACAATAGAGTCTTCTGGAGCCACTATTATTTTATTTAAAAAAAATAAAGGTTTCACAATTTGCATCATAATAAACATGGTGTATGCTCTCGATATGGTGGTAGGGGGGTTTGTCTTTGAGAATGCTTTGAATGGCATTTACACAATGTATATCCCTCACAAACATCCAAGAGTTTAAGCTTGATGGATTAAGCCAAATAATCATCTCTCACAAAATATCTGTAAGCCTAGTGATTATGTGCTTCTTGTGTTGTAGTTCTCTGAAGCCACTCTTCAAACAGTTGAACTCAAGTGAGAACACTCATCATGATAATGAAAGCTCTAAAAACAACATTGATTTTTAAAGAGAGACTATAACTCGCTTATCTTTTACTGTTGCAGAACCAATGAATGGAATGAATCTCACAAAAACCTCTCTAGAATAATGTAGGTCATATTTAATCCTAAGAAACAAAACGTTGTGTAATGCATAAAAAAGTATATATATGTACTCACTGGCCACTTTATTAGGTACACCTTGCTAGTACCAGGTTATACCCCCTTTTGCCTTCAGAACTGACTTAATTCTTCATGGCATAGATTCAAAAAGGTGCTTGAAACATTCCTCAGAGATTTTTGTCCATTTTGACATAATAGCATCACACAGTTGCTGCTGATTTGTCAGCGGCACATCCATGATGCAAATCTCCCTTTCCACGACATCCCAAAGCTGCCCTATTGGATTGAGATCTGGTAACTGTGTATAGTGAACTCATTGTCATGTTCAAGAAACCAGTTTGAGATGATTTGAGCATTGTGACATGGAGCGTTATCCTGCTGGAAGTAGCCATCAGAAGATACACTGTGGTTATAAATTGGATTACGAAGAAAGTGTATCACCTGATTTGCCTCTCGCAGTTCAAAAAGCTTACACTACGTCCTACACCTTCCGTATTCAACTTGCGAAAAACTAACGTTGTGTCAGTTACGCTTTTTCTGTAAGTTGAATATGGAAGGCGGTCTGGCGGAAGGTAGATATTTTACTTTATAACTTGTTAAATATGAATATTTTTTTACACAAATGCATTGCTTCACTTCAGAAGGCAGATTAACCCCCCGGAGACGTGTGGAGTACGTTTATGATGGATGGATGGATGCACTTTCTTGAGCTTCATACTCGTTGGTCCCGTTCACTGCCATTATAAAGCTTGGATGCGTCAGGATATTTATTAATATAACTCAGAAAGAAGAAAGTCATATACACCTAGGATGGCTTGAGGGTGAGTGAATCTTGGGGTAATTTTCATTTTAAAGTGAACTAATTCTTTAACAAGCAGTTGAACAGGTGTACCTAATAAAGTGGCCAGTGAATGTATATCAACCGCTCAAGAATAATGAAGGTCATGTTGAATGCTGTAAGTATTATACAAAATGTGTTATATATGTATGTAAGCAATAAGGTATGAGAGGCTGTGCTGTATCATGAATAAGTCACGGCTGAAGGGTGTTGTTAGGCACGACGTGAACCCCTTTCAGCCATGACTTATTCACAATACAGCACTAGCCTTGAGTACCTTATTGCTTTTATATAATGGTTACCACACAATACAAATATTAAAGCCAAAAATATGTATCAATGCAACTTTCATGAAGTAAACTTTCACTAAAGCCTTCCTTAAAAAATAGTCCCCTGACCATGAACAGCAACAGAAGTTACATTATTACGCCATTAGATGGCAGCAAAGACTGTCTTTATGAGTGTGTCAGTCAGTAGTGAAAACTTTTACATTAAAAAGACTGAATTGTTGTGAACACGGAACAAGACGCAACTGACAAATGCTTTGACTAGCGCTGTCAGTCACGGAAAACCCCTTAACTGTTAAAAGGACAAGATAATACATCGGACATTTAAACAGATTTTTTATTATGAACAGAGGACTGACCTGAAGGAAAATGCTAAATCTGAATGCAGGTGATAAACTCACTCACTCGATCTTGTTCTCACAACACTCTTCTATATAATACAGTAAGCTTCAATGAACAATATCAATTGAGAACATACAGTTTACGTTGCTAAGAGTGGTTGCTAAGGGTGTTGGGGAGTGATACACGGAACTGTTCGGTGAAGCGGAATTTTTTATCGTGAATAAATCACAGCTATTGACCAATCAGAATCAAGGACAGGAACAATGCGAAACATCTCAACAATTTGCCATCCTTTATGCAAATAAGTTCTTGTTTTTTAGGAAGGCGTTTGAGGTCTTGGTATATTCGCATTAGTTTGAGAGTGTTGGTGTACGTGACCAATGTCTGCTTTTCAGAACAATTTAATAAATCTCTGATCTCAGACCTGAAGCTGTAATAGTAGATGCAGCCTAAAAGCTTAATGTGAATACAGCATCTTTTCCATAAGATGATTGGTGTGTTGTACACGCCACAGCAGGACGGGACATGCAGTAGGTAATTACTGAGGAATGCAAGCAGCTCTTTTACACTTGCAATAAACAAAATGAGATACCCTACAGCAGAGAGGTGGGGCTTCAGTGTGGATGTGTGTAATGCATACTCAAACAATTACATGTCGATGAAATGAGCACATCATGTATGACATGTATGCACAACATACTGCAGTTTCCGGTAATCTGAACAATCAGTTTGATGGGAAGAACTACCCCTGATTTATTTTAAAATGGAATGTAAATGACTGTCAATTTGTGGGAAAATAGTTTGTGCTTGTTTCTATGGACAGAAAAGCACACAGCTCTTTTCTCAGAACTGAAAGCATACTCCCAATTATCGATCACTCCTTTACTCTTTAACCCATTAGCTCAGTAAACAAGACAGTGTGATTCACAGACTCCCTGTGGGCCTGTTGTGTTTTTTCCTTCCGTGCATATAGTAGTTTAAGTGCTATCTTTCAGTGGAAACTACTTTGGCTTTTAGATTTGGTTTAAAGCACCAGAGTGCGACACAAAGCAAACATCATGCATTAACTATGCAAGTATTGAAGAAATGTATGCATTTCTTTAGAAAGCATTGAGTGGAATGATTGTGATTCATGGAATTATTAGTCTCTTGATCTTGTGGTCAGTAGATGATTTCAAATTGTGTCAAAATTCCAGTAGATAACGTATGACAGCATGCACTGCAATCTGAAGGATTCTTAAGAAATAAATACTGTTTGCACAGAGGAGTCATGATCATATAATAGACCGTGACTGCACAGTCATGTAAATGGCAGGTATAATCCAGTCATTTGAAAGGTAAATGCCTTCAACGGTTCTCAAGATCGTTGCGTAATGTTTCCTATAGCTGCAGCATTTGTCGCACCCTAATGACAGCGCGTTTTGTCTTTGCTGTATTTTACCTGGTATGTGTTATTTGTGCTGTAAACTGCATTGCAGTCATGTATTGTTTGTCACAGGAAACTGACACCAGTAATTTTTCAGCTGAAACTGAACATCACTGCAGTCACTTGACCTATTTTTAAGATGAATAATATTGAAAGAAGGTGATGTTGGGGAGTAGCTCATGAACTGATGCTTATGTATTTCTCAGCCACAAAAATAGATCGATTTAATCAATGTTGAGGAGTTAAACTCTCACAGGACACTTTATTAGGTACACCTTGCTAGTACCGAATTTTGCCTTTAGAACTGCCTTAATTCTTCGTGGCATAGATTCAACAAGGTGCTGGAAACGTTCCTCAGATATTTTAGTCCATATTTATAGTTGCTGCAGATTTGTTGGCTGCACAGCCATGATGTGAATCACCTGTTCCACCACATCCCAAAGCTGCTTTATTGGATTGAGATCTGGTTACTGTGAAGGCCTTTTGAGTATAGTGAACTCATTGTCATGTTCAAGAAACCTGTTTAAGATTTGAGCTTTGTGACATGACGCGTTGCTGCTGGCAGTAGCCATCAGAAGATGGATACACTGTGGTCATAAAGGGAAGGACATCGTCAGGAACAATACTCAGGCTGTGGTGTTTAAACAATGCTCAACTGGTACAAAGGGGTGTGCCAAGAAAATATCTCTCACACCATTTACACCACCTGAACCATTGATACAAGGCAGGATGGACCCATGCTTTCATGTTGTTAATGCTAAATTCTGATCCTACCATCTGAATGTCGTAGGAAAAATTAAGACTCACCAGATCAGGCAATGTATTTCCAATCTTCTGTTATCCAATTTTGGTTGGTTTATGCGAATTGTAGACTCAGTTTCCTGTTCTTAGCTGTCAGGAGTGGCACCGGTCTGTCTTCTGCTGCTGTAGCCCATCTGCTTCAAGGTTCGACATGTTGTGCGTTCAGAGATGCTCTTCTGCAGACCTCGGTTGTAATGAGTGCTTATTTGAGTTACTGTTGCCTTTCTATCAGCTCAAACCAGTCTGGCCATTCTCCAATGACCTCTGGCATCAACAAGGCATTTTCGCCCACAGAACTGTCACTCACTGGATATTTTCTCTGTAAACCCTAGAGATGGTTGTGCGTGAAAATCGTGTGTGTGAAGAAAGGAACTACACAGAGAGGAAAGGACCAGATTAAAATGACACCTTTTTAAAAACGGAAACGTTTTTAATGCGTTTTGGGCGTTCATTTACATTTTGGGGGCCTGAAAATGCAAACTTTTGAAAACAGGTTTCAAAGTGCAAGTTTTTGAAAACTATACTGTTATGTATGTCTCTGTGTTAAACTACAAAAAACGTGAATTTGTTAAAACGGTGATGTCATGCGTATGCGCATTACGTGTTCAGTCTATAGGCCCTTTTCACAATGACGTCAGCTAACGTCCGCCTATCAGCAAAGCAGTGGATCTTTAGTTTTACCGTCTTACGCCGGCAACTTCTTAGGAAAATGCTGTAATAACTTTAAATGCGAACTAAATGTCAACAGTAAGACTAATAATTTTACTGTATTCACACAGTCGGGTTCCTTTGGTAACGTTATTTATTATTTCCATTCTGTAACTGCCTTGCTTAGGGTTTCCGCTAGCAACTTTAGCAATGTAGACTTGTGTCCTTGAATTGCTTTCAGAGTTTTATGATAACGATTGTGTCCACACAAATCTGTTAGCCTATTTGGAATATTGTCTTTATTGTATTGTTTATAAGAATATTGAATATTTTCTCCATTCTTATCACTGTTTTGTCATCTGATGTCACCTGATCGAGTTTGGGTTCCTTGCCACTGTCGCCTCTGGCTTGCTTAGTTGGGGACACTTGATATTCAACAACATTTTTGATCTGTCTGCATTGACACCATTGTATGCAAACAGAACTGAGCTGGACGATGACATCACTGTTTTCTCCAGTGCTGATATATAGATAAATAAACTAATTATTGATTTTTACAACCGAATTAATCAATACTGAATTTACTTAAACTGGACAAAATTATTCACCAGATATCACTGTAAAGCTGCTTTGACACAATCTGATTTGTAAAAAGCACTATATACATAAAGGTGACTTGACTTGACTTTAAAAACATCCTTATTTTTAGAAATTGGTATGATAACAGCATTGTTCTTGTGAGATTTATTTAGGAGTACACCTGAAAGTAGCACATCCACATATAATACCCCAAATAATTAATGGTGTGAAGATTTTAGATCATTTTACATCATACCAGTTTAAACTGAACTGGAGCAATGTATTAAGATTGTATAATTTGTAAGAAATAGAGCATACAAAATTAAAGTATATAATGTGTTCATTTAATGTTAATCCCTGGAGAAATCATTTGATTTTGTTCATTTAATGCAACTATAACAATGAGTACTGTTGTAAATCCTCTGTATATTTGTGTATGCGACAGTCTTGTTCTTGTTCTATTTACTTATGTATGTCATGTTTATCTGAATAAAAGGCTTTTTCTAAAAAAAAAAAAAAAAACAGACTTTTTGATATTTAAAAAGAATAAGCGTATGTTAACTGTTCTTGTACATACAGTCACTGAATGAAGTACATTAAACATTGAATGAAAAGTATTTTGTTGCACGTAAATTTCGGAAATGTGCGTTTATTTCACAAATACATCTAAACAGCTTAATCTGTAATAAGAGCAGCAAAGTTTGCAAGTCACTAGGCCTACGGGCAGCAGAAAGTGCTCCGTATTTAACTCCTCCGACTTCAAGCAGCAAATCTCGCCAATCGGTAGGTTCGTTTGAGATCTGCCAAACACCTCGCCTTGAATTTACACGAAATTAGGCAACTGCAGTCATCCTCTAACCACATTTGTGGCTTATGTAAAACTATTGGGTGCACTCCATTTGAGCGGCGTTAGTGCTCCATGTTGACGGAAGTGAGGATCCACTGCTTCGAGTCCAAACGGAAGTTGCGTGACGTCATGTGAAAAGGGCGTATAGGCACGTTTCTTTACAAAGTGATCGCAAATTTACATTATTTACATGATATAATCTGACTTCCATTTACCACAGATTCACCCACTAAATCTGATATGATTCCACAATTCGAGTTATTTTATAACTTTTTGCATTTTTGGTATTTTATGATCTCATGTATAATCAGTGGCGTGTGTTGGCCTATATCAATCAGATGCGAAAAGAAGCAAAAGAAGTTCCTCCACTGGCAGCCCCCTAACCACAATGCCATTTCTCACACGCCTCGGTCTAACATCGCTGCCATTCACACAGCCTTTATCTCTACAGGCCCGCTGTGGTTTATTATTGAGAAAGCAAAACTCTTAATATAGAAGTGAAACTTTGGTTTGGCACAGTTTTATATTGTAGGTCACAGCAATCAAAACGTATATGCCAGTAACAATATTTTCCATACAGATGTAGATCACCGAGTGCGGTAAATGAGCGACAGGAAAATCCCATATCGGTAAGTATGGTCTGACATTTAATAAGTCGAGATACAAAAGACTACACTGCCCACACTCCAGACAATTTTCGATTTGTTTGGCCATGGTTGAGAGCTTAAATCAATGTTTTATGAGGGACTAATGTTAGCCTCCATTAGAATGAGACAGCTTAATTTATTTTCCGAGTGAATGTGGTCATAGATTGTAGTAGTGTCCATTATAGTTTGACGCTTTCTATTAAGGACAAAGGTTATGCACTTAGCACTTATTTCACTGTTGAGGTTTGTTGTTGTCAAATAGGTAAAATTTCTGACACTGTTCATGATATTTATTAATGAAGCTCAAAAGCTAAACTAGTCATTATGCTAAGAGGCTTTGTATAATTCAGAAGCTTTACACTGTAATGGTGAATTGTGCGTATATTTGTGCTCGTCTGTGGATAGTGAAATGAATGGCAACCTAAAAACCCCAGAGGCTACAGCACCTCCTGCAGGCTGCCTTCTGTACTTATTGTCTTTTTTTATTTTTAGTGGTGCTTGCTTGATAATGTAAATACACTATTATTGCTCATACTTAATGTTAAGAATTTGATATGTAACTCACCCTGCACCATTTGTACTAAGGAGATGAATGACACCTCAAATTGTGCAGTTGATCAGACTTAAATAGGCATTTTTTAGCTTGAGTTATGACACTTTTCAGTTTTTATATTGTGTGTGTTGGGTGCCAGTATCTTCATATGAGAACACTTTGGTGCCTCCTCGTCGTCCCATAATGAAAACAGGCACAGAAACATCGTCATAATGACAGTAATGGTTGTATCTTTTAAACCTGAATCTGTCCTTCAAATGGAACAGCTCTGATATGAAGACTAACAGCAATATGAGTGTTTATAAATTCTGGAGATATCACCTCCTCTCATTCTTGAGGCCTAAATACACTCATTCTTTCATATTTTTGCAAAACAACCATGGTCAAACTCAACAGAACGTCATCTGCTACATGAGTATACGGAGGATAAATGACATTTTCAGCAACAAACTTGCTGAAAGCAACAAATTTGAATCCAAACAGCTCTTTTAAATCGCAATACACTAAAATTGTCAAGCTCCACAAAGTACCAAACACATTACAAATGCACCTTAAATGTAGTCCATATGCGTAGGTTTGATGCCATGGCCTTTGATTGACATCAGTTTTTGATAATATTAACATCAAAGCATTTATCATTATCTGCAACAAAGAAGAAGAGTCTGTTTTTTAATTTTTTTTTTTATAATTTTTTCAAATGTTTTATAGTGTTTTATATTTTGGAGCTTGAGTTTGTAACTGGTTGTAGCCTATGTAAAGACTTGTTTGGAAAATTTTTAAAAACTCTCTCTGTCACATTTTTATTTATTTATTTTATTTTATTTTTTTGGTCATCCACTGGGAAAAAACACATTCCAGTGGTCATTTCCATGAGTAAGATAAGACTTCAAGGCTCAGCTTTGCACTTTTGAGCTTTCTGGCTGCCCTGCATCATGTATATGCCGCCATCTAGTGGTGAAGGTGTATAATTCTTCAAAAAAGTGAAGTGAAAAGTCAAAGTGAAGTATGGTGTCCCACACATACACACCCGGAGCAGTGGGCAGCCGTTTTTTGTTGTGGCGCCTGGGAAGCGATTGGGGGTTAGCGCTCTCTTCCACTCTTATTACCCACAACTGAGAGGTGCCTTGCTCAGAAATAAGAGTGGAAGAGAGCACTGACACTATTAAAGGGATCGTTAACCCAAAAATAAAAAATCTGTCATTTAGTCAACTTCATGTCGTTCCATACGGACCCCCGCAGATGACATGCAGAAAAAAATAGTAGGCTAAATCGTGCGCACGATTTACTATTTTGTTCCCTTGATTTATAAATCAAATCACGTGCAAGATTTAGCAAATCGAGGGAAGGAATGAGTAAATCGTGCGCACAATTTACTTTTTTTTCTTGCATGTCATATGCAGGGCTTGTACTTCCAAACTGATGATTTCTTTTTTTTTTTTAATATGAGGCTACGTTTTGAATACCGTTGATGTCCAAACAAAATTGCAATCCACTGACTTTGTCCATTGTATGGACATGAAAAACATTGAGTTTCACAAAAAAAAATATACAAATTTGGAACAACATGAGGGTAAGTAGATGGACAGAATTTTTGAGTGAACTATCCATTTAACATCTTTTTGCCAATCATTGATTGGTTTATCACACAAATGGTTTATTTGAGCAGATTGCTTCTATTGACTAGGGCAGTGTAGTTCTCGCACTTTAAAGGCCAATCTCATGTTAATCTTGAGTACATACCGAGTCTTTCTGAAAAAAATCCGAGCTCCTGGAGGCGTGCCTGCCATGGGCAGAGCTAATGAGTCATGAGCACGCGCTGCTTTTGCGTAGAGATTGTCTGCTAGCTGTGACATCATTATAATTTACAATTGGTATTTGTGTATTTTTGTGTAAGTAGATGAAATAGGCTTGTGCCAGTCAGATTTCTTGTTCAGCATCTGATTACCTGTATCAACTAGTTCAGACATGCCACCAAACCCCAACCTTTATGAACATGAGCTGTAGCTAGATGTCAGAGAGAACGGCTGCAGCTCTGGAATTTTCTGCGTTTCTGCAAGGAAATAAGGATATGGATGTGATATATGTATGTATGGCTATGCTCTTCTTAATTTTGTAGTTTCATCTGAATATCAGCATTTGCAAGATTTAGTTAGTCGAAACAGTTTTGAGGTTCATTGCTCTAATAGTGATCTGTGACTGTAATATTCAAAGGTTTTTGTGTAAACTTGTTAATGAGGGATTTGTGGTCACATTAATGTTTTTAGATTTGTCAAGTACAAAATTGGGACTGAAGGACCTGTGAGTCATGTTGTTACTTGTGTTATTGAGAGTTTAGTTTACTTATTGGTTGTAGTGTTGTCAAAAGTAACGGTACTTCGGTACCAAGTCGCTACTGAAATTTTGAAAATGTGACGATACCCGCATTTCTGTAGTACCGGTAGTACCGAGAATCCGGTATATTCGGTACACTGATAGGGCTGTGGCATTATTTACTTGAATATGACACGAGTGAAGCATAAAGCTTTGTTTACAAAAGAAATAATAGGTTAGCAATTAAATGTGACATCGCAGCCATGGAAACATTTTGGTTCATGCCTAATGAGAGAGGTAGGTGAGTCCATAAATTTAAGCTTTGTATTCTGTTTTGCGAATCGCGATCTGGTCACCCAATTATCAGAGAATTTAACAGTATTCCATTAGTTATTCCACTGAACATGGGATCTCTGTTTCTTTTCCCAAATCTTCACTCACGCAGGAGATTATAAACGTTTCTTTCTTTTACATTTAGGCCTATTATAGGCTATTCGCATTCTTTACTGTGGTAAAGTAGAAAAACACCGTAGGACAGAAACCTTTTTGCTTGCACGTCAATTTCTATTTAACACAGTTTGTGCTTGTTATTAGACTTTACAGGGCGCGTCAAGTTTATTTGTATAGCGTGTTTCACACACGCTGGTGATTTTTTACTTTCGCTTTCTCTGGCAGCGCTAAATCAAACATAGCCTGAATGTCTTTCCCCTGCGGAGGATAAAACTCGCTCTTCAGACCTTTTACAACAAGCGTCAGTTGCTTGTAACATCAGGAGATAACATGAAGATATTATTAACCCTTTGAGCGGTACGGTCCCACATATGGGATTTCGAACGTTCAGCGACGTCACATAACTGCCAGATTCGAACTGTGCTTTCGCGCTTTGGCTGTGAGACGGACGCGCGCAGCTCTTGTCATATACCAAAGCTATGCAGTGTTTTCAGCCACATAATGCTTCTTTTAAGGTTTCAGACATTTAAATACGCATAAGCACCATTAAAACAATACATTTAGAGTTTATAAAATACACACTGATGTCAGACATCAGTGAAAGCAGTAATAACAATCCATTCAAATATAATTTGCCGACATTTATTCATATCAGACACACATAATGGGCCTAAGTAACTATAAAGTTTACTCTATTATTCTTCCAGTTCACCAGCCACTTACTTGCATATATTTCGGGAGAAACTGATGAATTCACATGCTGTAAATCCGACTGACAGGACTCTGTGAACTGCAGCGCAAACTAAGATGGCGGCGCCCATCTCGTATTATAGATCAAGATAAAGATCGTTTATAAAGGTTTTTAAACGACAGAACACACTCACTTACACATATTTGAGAATCGGAATATCATATGGTTGATGACATGGTAAGCAAGTTTGCGAATATTTTAAATAAAAAAGGAAAAACAAAATAATAGCGATCCATCTGTCATACAGTGTTATCTTGGCTGCATTCAGCGCTCGTGACACGCAAGACGCGTCGCCATGGAAACAATAAGGGCAAACGTTCTAAAATAACGGTCGCCTTAAAAAAACTCACTCTGGGGGGCCAGTTAGAATATTTTAAACTCACGCTTGAAAGGGTTAAAGAGAAATGGTCTCTTTCCTGCTCGTGTCCCACATCCCTCTCAAAGCGCAGAGCAGTAGGCTATATGACGCATCTTTGTGTGGAAATAAAAAAACGATTTTTTTTTTTTTAAATAATATTTAACTTTCTTATTACTTAGGTTACCATTATTTACCGATATTTATTTCATAGTTTTACAGGCTGTAGTGTGTTGTTTCACTGACGGAATAGCTAAAATAAACGCGCACGTCTATTACCCCTGTTGAAAAAAACCAGCATCCCAGCTAATAAAAATATGTTCTTAGAATGTTTTGCTAACATTCCCATTAAGTTATGAAAACGTTATTTCTGAGTGTTATTTAAACATTGAAAACGTCCAGTTTTTTAATGTAGCTATCAAGAATGTTTTTTCTTGGTTTATGTGTACGTTAGAGGAAGATTCCATTCTATCATTTTGGAAATGTTATGAAAACGTTATTTTGTAATATTTTCGGAACGTTCAAATTATCAGTTTTCTATGTATTAAGAACGTTTTTTCTTGGTTTATGTGAACGTTAGAGGAACATTCCATTCTATCATTCTGGAAATGTTATGAAAGCGTTATTTTTTAATGTTTTCTGAACGTTTAAAACACTATGAACGGATGGTCAGTCTTGAGTATTGCTAACTTCCCTCTGCTGCATGTCTTTGAACTGTGGTGGAAACTGGAGTACCTGAAGGAAACCCACACTGACACACAGAGAACCTGCTAACTCCTGACTTAGCCGGGACTCAAACCGAGGACCTTCTGGCTGTGAGGTGACAGTGCTACCCATTGAGCCACTGTACTGCCTAGTTTATATTTATATTTATATTTATGTTTATATAAATTCAAGTGATAAAAATAGATAAAATTTCTTAAAGCCACATGTATGGATTTCAAAGTAACAGAATTTTTAAGTACCAAAAACTGTGTTAAGGCACATGTTTCCTGTAGCTTAGTGGTTAGAGCATGGCACTAACAATGCCAAGGTCGTGGGTTCGATCCCAGGAATTGCACATACTCAGATACAAATGTATAGTATAATGCAATGTAAGTCGCTTTAGATAAAAGCGTCTGCCAAATGCATAAATGTAAATGTTTCCTAGAGTATTTACATTTTTCTGGAGTATTAAGTAAGAGCATTAAATATTTGAATACAAAAATAACAGATATGACTTTACTTTAAGATTCACATTTTACTGTAGTAGTACGCTAACTGTGTTAGTCTCTGGGAAGTATACTGTCCAAAACATGGAATCATAAAGAGCAAAGCTTACGTTTTCTAAACCAAAAACACAACCCCACCAAGTTAAACAAGGGAGAAAAGAACACAAACTCAAACATACAACTAGACAGCACACAAGTCAAATCTAACAAGACATGTGGAAAACAACACCATAGAAAAAGAAAACAACAAAATTGTGTTCTGCATATAAGTGTTTGGATTTCAAACATTGTCATTTTACAGTGATGCTTCAGGCTGAAGAGAGACCTTATAGTGTATTATTTAAAAAATATATATATATTTTATATTTTGAATGTTTAAAAACTGGATATTTTGAATGTTTAAAAAATATTTTAGGAGTAATGTTTTCATAACTTAATAAGAATGTTATCAAAACATTCTAAAAACAAATTTCAGCTGAGATGTATTATTCCTGCTTGCCTGTATGTTTTATATACAACTTGCATTCATTATTTGTTCCTTATGCATGTGTCTTGTGACTTCATGTTCTCTTCAGTTCTATTTATCAAACAAGTAGTAACATTTAAAAAAATGTTAGATGAATTTCCAACTAACATTTCAAAAACATTTAGCAAATATTAATAACATCATAAAGACGTTACGACAATGTTGTTCTAAGAACGTTTTCTCTCAATGTTATGAGAATGTTCTTTAAGTAAAAATCACATTGTATGGACGTTCCATGAACGTTGTTCCTACAACGTTTTCTCTATATTACGAGAACATTCATTAAGTACATATTACATTGTAAGGACGTTTCATGAACGTTGTACTCAGAACGTATTATGATAACATTATGAAAACATTCAGCAAATAATAATAACATTAAAAGGATGTTCTGAGAATGTTATCCTAGAACGTTTTCTCTCAACATTATGAGAACATTAATCAAGTTAATATAACATGATAAAGACGTTTCAAGAACGTTGTTATGAGAATGTTTTCGCTCAACATTATGAGAACATAAGTCAAGTTAAAATAACATGATAAAGACGTTTCAAGAACGTTGTTATGAGAACGTTTTTGCTCAACATTATGAGAACATCAGTCAAGTACAAATAACATCATAAGAACGCTCCAACAATGTTGTTCTAAAAATGTTTCCTCTCAACGTTATAATAATGTATTTTAACTATGAAAACATTATAAGACTGTTCCTGAAACATTATTTTAGGATTGTTTTTTTCTAACATTTAGATAACTTTTACATAACGTTAGTGAAAGTTATGGAAACGTTCCCTGTTAGCTGGGATATGCTGGTAAGGTAGGTTTTGAAGCTGGTATGCTGGTTTGAGCTGGTTTATGCTGGTCCTATGCTGGTCCAGGGCCAGCTTAGGACCAGCACTTGACCAGCATAAACCAGCTCAAACCAGCATACCAGCTTCAAATCTACCTTAACCAGCATATGCATATCCAACAGAATTTGCTGTGGTACCGAAATTGGTACCGAGAACCGTAAAATTCTCATGGTATTGGTACCGACTACTGGAATTTTGGTACCATGACAACACTAATTGGTTGCACTTATTAGTTTAGTTCATGAGGTTATTTTTCAATAATTCCATTCCATTAATATTATTTAAGTTTTTTTGCTCATACCGATATTAGGGGAAAGGAAGGGGAAAGTACGAAAAAGCTCTCTGAAAAATCACTTAACAAGTATTTACCAATATGTGAGTGGCTATTCAATAATTAAAACAAATGAAAATATGTAATGATCACAGTGAGGTGGAGTCATTTTACAGAAAACAGCAGAGAAGCACTGTCAGCTCAAATTTTGGAAATTGCTTGTGACATTCTCTAGTTAAGCAAACATCTGGATCTGTCATGAGATACAGAGAACTACAGTGTCAACCAATCCACATCGTTCAGCACACGGACACAATCTCCTTTTAAAAACACCCCTGCTGTTGAGCAACCACTGCAGTAAATAGAGAGACTCCAGTGTGTTTCGTGTTTGTGTAAGTGTGCAAACGTGAGCAATGCCTGCAAACAGAGAGGGAATGCACAACGGTCTGATCGATGAGCCTGACGATGACTACAGAAGTCCAGAGGTGCGATATTCAGGTATGAGAAACATGGAAACATGCATGTGCTGTGTCTTTAACTAAATGTTTACATTTATATTGTGTGTAATGAGGTCTGTGTTCCAAGAAACTTCCAAGGTCTCCAAGAAAGTTAAAAAAAAAAAATTAAAATTCAGAATCTTTATTATTAAATATTATTTTAGAATTTTAGAATCAGTGGTTTAGATTATTGGGTTAAAGTGTAATCTATCTATCTATCTATCTATATCTATATCTATCTATCTATCTATCTATATATAGTCACATAAAAGCGATTTTTTCTTTCTTTAATAGTGATTATGTCTAGTTGATATTTGGTTAAACAGTTGAAAACTTGATTAAAACATTTCAGCACTAGATTTTACATTTATGTGCCAAAGTTTCATATTTAGGGTAAGCAGATTCAAATCCTCTGGTATGAGCAATGGTGATTCATGACTAACATCCCTTAATAATTTAGAATTATATTTTTTATTCATCTTGCTCTATTATTTTAGATTCTATTGCTCCTTTCAAGTTGAAACAATCAAAGCCTAAATCTTATTATTGTTTGGATGATCATAATCATGCTCTCAGACAGGCTTGTCGTAAAGCAGAGAGGAGATGGAAGCATGATCGCCAGCTGTGTCCTTTGAGATTTTTAAAGACTGTTTAAGTTTCAGAATGTAGCAAAGTTAGCTAGGTCTAAATATTTCTCTGATTTAATTACTACACATTGTCACAGATCTAAGATTTTATTCTCCATGATTTAGGTCAATAATCTGAGTTCCCAATTTCATGTGGAACCCTTGGCTGAAAAAAACAATTTTTTTTTTTTTTTGCTGACTACACAGCCCCCACATCATTTTTGTCTATCCCGGTTTCCTTTCACTGTTTTCAACGTTTCTTTGAAGGAACTGTGTGATCTGGTTAACCAGATGAAAATGACTACTTCTCCATAAATTAGAGATGTTCTTTCTTCTGAGATCTTTTAAGACCAGTATTCAAGTGCTGATTAATTCATCTTTGAATGTCGGAGGTGGTCCCGAATTGTCTTCAGCACGCTGTTGTACAACCTCTGCTTAAGGAACCAGGTTTAGATGAAAGCTGCTTAAATAATTTTGTCTCTAAGCTATCGTTCTTGTCAAATCTGTTAGAGAAAGTTGTGCGGTCACAATCGGTCCCATTTTTTATAAATTCCTCAAAGCTATTTGAACCATTCCAATCAGATATCACTGCGTTTCATAGCACTGAGTCTGCTTTGCTGAAAGTGTTCACTGACACTTTCATTACTTTATTTGCAGTGGATTCTGGTAAAAATGATTTATTGATGTTACTAGATCTTACCACTTGCTTTTGATACTGTTGATCAAAATATTCCTCTTTGGCATTTACAGTACAACATTTGATCGGTATCAAGGGTACTGCCTTATGATAGTTTAGTTCATATCTTAACGACAGGTCCTTTTCTGTAGTGCTGGGTAAGTTTTACTCATACTCAGCTCCTATTATTAGTGGAGTACCTCAGGGCACTATTCTGGGCCTGCTTCTTTTTAACATACAGTATATATGCTTCCGCTTGGGAATATTATTAGGAGACACAATGTTTCTTTTCATATATGCTGATGATACTCAGCTTTATTTGCTGTTGAAAGCTGGCAACTCCATTCAACCTTTACTGGACTGTCTTGAGGTCATTAAGAAATGGTTGTCAAATAACTTTCTCCAACTTAATGAAGACAAAACTGAAATAATTATCTTTGGTCCCGAAACTGAGAAGTGGTCTTAGTAATGAGCTTTGTAATCATTTCACTTTAATTTCTTCCCAAGTAAGAAACCTTGTTGTCATCCTGGATTCAGAATTATGCTTAACCAAGTCAATTAATTCTGTTGTTAAGAACAGTTTTTATTACATCATTTTTCCTTTTGCCCTATTCTTCTAATAGACCTGTAAGATCTTCTGACATGGCTCTTTTGTGGTTCCCTAATTCCCGTTTTAAAACTAAAGTGGCTTTCGCACCGGAGGAACCTTTTCATAGTTCCTAGAACTATTGGCTGAAGTATCCGGATTTTGCTGTGTTCGCAACACAGGAATAGGAACAATTTTAGTTCTAGGAACTCTTTTTAGGGGAACTAAATTAGCTCCTACTTCAGAGTATGGTCTAAACCAGCACTATATGAACTATCAGTGACGTAAGTCATGCCCGTAGGCAGGGGGGTTCGGGTGGTTCGAACATATTTTGCACCGATTCACTGATAGTGTGAGGATGTATGACGTCACGAGTATGCACTAGTTGAGTGAACTTGGATGTACATACATCTAATGAATGAAATTGGAGTGTTTAGTCATTGACAACGCTTCAAAAAAAGGTGTTTACCAGCAGACAAGCTAATCCAGCACAAATTAGTGCATAAAAGGTCACCAAAATGAAGTATTTGAACCTCATAATTAAATACAAAAGGAGGAGAAAAACTGCAAAAAGGTCCACTTTTTGAAAAAAAGAACCCCCCCTTTCAATAGGCTGGCTACAAACGTATGTCACACACCGGCACCCGGCATTTTTAAAAAGCTGTATTAACATATTTATTTAACGAACATGGAAAACAGTGATAACGGCATTTACTAGCCCCAATTTTTGCTCTTTCAGTCGCGTAAATTATGCGTTTACATTCCATCTCCATTATCACGAAACCCTTGACACACAACAAACACAGCTCTGATCACGGCGTCTTCCATCCACCGTTTTTTAGCATTTGTAAATGCCGCGCTTAGAGACGCCACTGTCGGCCGCTTCACAGTTCCTATTCCCGGTGCGAATGCGACCAGGAACATTGCCCGGGGGAGAAATTGGTTCCCGGGGAACTATCCTAGTGGCTGGTTCCTATAACGGAGTTCCTAGAACTATTCGGTGCGAAAGCCTCTTAAGGGTGACAGTCTTTTCAGTTGCCGCCCCCCATTTATGGAATCAATTGCTATTGAACATCCATCTTGAACGTTCTATTAGCATTTTTAAAAATAGGCATTCATTCATTCATTCTTCTGAATTTAATATTTACATTTATATTGTACCATGTATACAATATATGTATCTTGTAAGAAATTTTAAAATAAAATAAAAAAAACTTTTAAAATTTTAATTTATAATTTAGAAATGTTACAATCAGTGGACACAATCAGTGTCATATAAAATCTAGAATTGTTGATTTTATGTTTTTATTTCTAAAAAAAAGGTCTAGAAAGTTTTGTTGCATACTAACTTTTATCAGATAAATGATTTTGGCCACCCTGATGTGCTTCAAACAGGATGTTTGTTCTTTTTTCTAGGGTCAAACCACTATTAAATGTTTCTCAACACTTAATGATTACATTTGACACTTTCCTGAATGTGAACATTTGTTACCTTTTTGGGCAATTATTCAACCCCAGATGCTCCATAAATATCCAATTGTTGTAAATGTTTATGATTTATGCTAAAAACTCCAGCTTGACAAACATTACTGGATAAAGTAAGTATTGATCAATACTCTCAGGGTTTGGGTTAACCTGGCAAAATACTGTAAATCATTCACTGAAATGAGTGACGTACTCCAGAAAGTTTACAAAAGTTTCGATTTCTTGTAAAATAAATGTTATGTAAACATGCTTCATTTGTTTAACACTGTGTAAAGTGCATTGCGAGACATTGACGATTTTATACAATTGTTATATTGTAAATCATTGTTTTATTTGTTTGTTCACAGTATTTGAGAACCAAGGTAAAAGTGGACAACGATTTTGCCAAGAACCATTTAAGGTGGCAACAGCATGCCTGAGTGCCTTCTGCCTCATCTTACTCATGATCCTGGTGATCACAAGTGTTCACGGAGGTACTTCTCCTTTCTCACATACATGACTTGTGCAATTTGGTGCAATTGTGATTATCAACAAGTAGGGCTGAGCGAAACCTACAATATATGAACAAAAGTAATGGGACACCTGACCATTACACCAAGAGTGACATTACATTCTTAATACATAGATACTAATATGGAATTGGTCCCTCCTCTTGCAGCTATAACAGTCTTCACTCTTCTGGGAAGGCTTTTTGCCTTTTGCCCCTGTGGGATTTTTGCCCATTTATCCAGTAAAGCATTTGTGAGGTCAGGCACTGATGTTAGACGAGAAGGCCTAGCACGTAATCTTCATTCCAATTCATCCCAAAGGTGTTCGATGGGGTTGAGGTCAGGGCTCTGTGCGGGAAAGTCAAGTTCTTCCACACCAAACTCATCCAACCATGTCTTTATGGACATTGCTTTGTGCTCTTGGGCACAGTCATGCTGGAATAAGCTAAAGCATTAAGAATTCCCTTCACTGGAAGTAAGGATTTTGCTCACACCCAAATAGCGGCAAATTTGACAAGCTACAGTAAATGATCTGTGGGGTATTTTGAGCTGAAACTTCACAGACACATTCTGGGGACACCAAAGACTTATATTACATCTTATAAAAGGGGTATTAAAGGTCACGTTTAAGAGTTGTATGCCCCAATACTTTTGTCCATATAGTGTATTTCCAGATTCAATTTGATTTCAACTCACAAGTTCTTGATTCAATCAAATTCTAATTTTGATTATTTGACTCATTTTGGTATATTCTGTTACAATGCCCATTTTGTTTACATATGAACAAATGCTCTCTCATCAGCTATTGCAGAAAATGATACAAGGAGTTTTCTAACTAAACAGTTCAGTTGCTATTTATCTTCCAGCCATAATCAACACAAGCAAATAATAAAAAAACTTGCATTTCATGTGTAAAACAGTCAAATTATTATGAAATTATAAACTCATGAACACATCAGTTTTGTTGTAAACTTCATCTTTCTATTTCTTATTTCTCGAAATCCCTTATGTTCTTAGGTAAGAGCCATTCACCTGATCAGGATTCCCTCACCAGCGCTGCCGAAACACACATGCAGACGGGCTGCGCTAATGTAACGGCTCTGACAGAAGAACTGCAGACCGTGAAGAAAGAGATGAGTGAACTGGAGAAAGAGCGGTCGCAGTTGAAGGACAAAATCACTAAGCTTGGTTAGTGAGGTGCAAGTGCATGCATTTGTGTTAACAAACGATATCTGTTGCATTTCATAACATCAAAAATGTTGGGTCTTTTTAGAGGCAACCCCTGCACCACAAACCACTCGAGCACCAATGAAGAGTCCTTGCCCTGAAGACTGGAAGCACTTTAATGGCAGCTGTTACTACATCTCACGCTTTGGCAGAATCTGGTCAGACAGTCAGAAGTACTGCAAGCGAAATGGCGGACACCTGGCCATCATCCTCACGGCTGAGGAACAGGTGAGGACAGACAAGAGTGGTTTAAGTATGCTGATCTATTTGCTGAACATCTAATGACCCAAGTAACATTGTTGTAAAAACAACAGACACTATTGACCTGGAATATACAAAAGAGGAAGGGATCTTAGCTGAAACATGTGAGCCATTGCAATCAATAGATTCCTTTTTTTTTTTTTTTTTTACTGATTTTAATGATATTTGACTTCTTCACCCGATAAAGACGTTCATATGGGACCTGCTGCCCCGTGGATACTGGAACGCTTTCTGGTTTGGCATAAGTGATGAAAAAGTAGAAGACGACTGGCACTGGGTGGACGGAACCAAACTGGTTGGAGGGTAAGAATGTCAAATTTGTCAACAAGTTAAAACTCTTGTCTAGAAGTCTAAGCTTGTTTTACCAGATGACGTCACATGGAGTTTAAACTACTGAATCATATTTTTTCATTCCTCTTTTGGGGACATGGTCTCGTGTTCATCTCTGAATCATCCCATCCTTCCCGTCTCTTCTTCCTCTTTGTAAAAAAAAAAATGAAAAAAGGGGTCTTGCTTACAGTCATTTTTTTTTATTCATTCACATATAAAAATTCGGTAACACTTCAGTTTAGGTTCCAATTCTCATATTAACCAGTTGCTTATTAACATGCATATTACTAAGAAATTGTCTGTTTAATAGTAGTGCATATAAATGCCCTTTTCTGCATGACCATGTTCTACCTACCGTAAGCCTACCCAAAACCTCAATTTAACAACTACCTTACTAACTATTAATAAGCAGTAGGCTAATTAAGAGTTTGAGGCAAAAGTCGTAGTTAATAGTTAGTTAAAAGATTAGTTCACTTTCAAATGAAAATTAGCCCAAGCTTTACTCACCCTCAAGCCATCCTAGGTGTATATGACTTTCTTGTTCCTGATGAACATAATCAAAGAAATATTGATAAATATCCTGACGCATCCGGGCTTTATAATGGCAGTGAATGGGGTCAGTGAGTATGAGCTGAAGAAAAAGCTTCCATCCACATCCATCCATCATAAATATGTGCTCCACACGGCTCCGGGGGGTTAATAAAGGCCTTCTGAAGCGAAACAATGCGTTTGTGTAAAAAAATCCATAATGAATCAAGTTATGAAGTCAAATATCGAGCTTCTGCTAGACCGCCTTCCGTATTTAGCATACGAAAAAGTGTAAAACTCTCGCAGTTCACAAAGCTTACGCTACGTCCCACGAATTTCCTATTCAACTTATGGAAAAAACTGATGCCACGCCAGTTTACACTTTCTTCGTACGTTGAATACGGAAGGCGGTCTGGCAGAAGCTCGATATTTGACTTCATAATTTGTTTAAATATGGATATTTTTTTAAACAAACGCATTGTTTCGCTTCAGAAGGCCTTTATTAACCCCCCGGAGCCGTGTGGAGCACATATTTATGATGGATGGATGTGGATGGAAGCTTTTTCTTCAGCTCATACTCATTGACCCCATTCACTGCCATTATAAAGCCCGGATGCGTCAGGATATTTATTAATATTTCTTCATTATGTTCATCAGGAACAAGAAAGTCATATACACCTAGGATGGCTTGAGGGTGAGTAAAGCTTGGGCTAATTTTCATTTGAAAGTGAACTAATCCTTTAAGGATTGAGAATAAACTAAGGGGCTGTTTTCACAACACCATTTTCAACCAAAAATGGAAAACTTTTTATGCCTTTCATTTACACGACAATAGTGTTTTGAGGGCCTAAAAACGCAACATTTGGAAAAGGGATTTCAAAGTGCAATTTTTTGAAAACATTGCCGTTATTGTCTCCGTGTAAACTACAAAAATACGAATTTGTGTTTTTCTTTACAAAGTGACAGTAGCAGCATACTAAAGCATTTTTAATCGTTTTCACGAATCCGTGTGAACGGGGTTTGTTTTGACAACGTTGCCATCTGTACGCAAAAAAACGGGAAAGAAATGGAAAACTTTTCCATTTTTAGAACATCGTTGTCATGTAAACGTACCCTAAAGTGTGACCAAAATTCCATGAACTAAAACTGACAGCATGATTAATTATAAAAAAAAATATTATAAAATTAATAAGGGTATAAAACGGTCAGGTTTGGGTGCTATATAAAAATGTACATTACATGTGGATGTTCCTTAAATGTCATTAACCTTATTAATTGTATTTTAGCACCCCTTTAATTTGCTTTTTTTTTTTTTTTAAATTATGCTGCCGCCACAAAATCCAACAGACCGTTAGGAAATCAGGATGTCTGACTGCGACTAACGCATTTTTTTCCTCCATAGTTTCTGGGAAGTTGGTGAGCCCAACAATCATATAAACGAAGACTGTGGCTACATGATAAAAACAGATGTTTTAAGTCGTGTGGCTATAAGGAGCTGGTATGATGCGCCGTGCCACATGTCCTTGCCCTTTATCTGTGAGAAGACAGCGTCCTCCTGATCATTGCTCCCAACATCATCAACAAACATTCATTGATCATTATTAATACAATCTGTAATGCAATTACCATTGTGTTTAACATGTCTGGTCTCAGGATTTTCAATGTTTAAAATTTTAAAAAGACTAACTGCAGTACTGAGTCAAAAAAAAAACATTTAATTGATTTTTTTAATTTAACATCACATGTGCATTTATCTTTAACTAACTTTAGCTATGCTTTTTACCAATGGATGATTTTTGTAAAGTAAATTTATGTATTGAAAAATCATAGAAAGATCAATTGATTTATCGGTTTTCAATGTAAAAAAATATTGTCTGTCTTTTACTAAACAACTAAACATCTTTGAATACCTTGTGTTGTGTTTGCAACTCTGGGCTATAATAATAGTACTTTATGTAAAAACCTGTTTTTTTTTATAACTTTGGTTATGTCTGGCACTTCCACTTCCACTCAGTAGGGCGCAGCATTGAGTCAAAGTTTTGAGCAGAATGGATCAGTCAATACCTAGGGCCTATACCATGAAAACAGGATTAGGTGGATAGCCAGGTATGTTTCAGTTTAGCTCCAGTCCCGGGTTTTAAGCACCATGAACATGGCTCTGCTTTTAGCGGTGTTCATTGCCATAGTAGTTTATGCTCCACAGCTAACCTGCTCCATGGCAGGTTATGTTCTGGATAAGAGATTTCAAACCAAAATTGGAGAAAACTGTGACTGAGCAAACTGACACATCTCTCACGCAACTTTTCTCAGTACCGGCAGGAAATGATTGAGGTGCACCTAACCCCCAATCGCTCCCTGGGCGCCACAGCAAAAATGTCTGCCCACTGCTCCGGGTGTGTTTGTCCACGGTTTGCAGTGTGTGTGTGTGTGTTCACTACTCACTACTCCTAATGTGTGTGCTCTAACTGGATGGGTTAATTGCAGAGGACAATACTTGGCCTTCACGTCTTGTGACTTTGTCACTTTGGTTGGATTGGATTGGTTTTGTCAACTCAAAATTAATCCTGTAACCCTGACTTAGTTCAACTACCATCATGTTATGGGCACCTAGTTTAGTTTTCTTTTTCTTTTCATAACTGATTTGTGGATTTTGCAACATAAATGTTGACGAACTGATCTCTGTCATCCTAATGTTAAAAATAAAAACAATAGCCGTGCCTTTGTTGCTATTTTCCAGACTATGGACATCAAGATTTTTTTAGAGAACCCATTCAAACAAGATAAACTATTCAAGCCAGTGTTCGGTTGCATAAACTGCTTAGACTAGTCTTACAAGTTAGCCATCTCCTTTTTTTCTTCAAGACAGGTCATAATTTTTTTTAATCACTTACATAAAAAGGTAGATTGGGCTACTCAGTCTTACATTTAGGATTTGAATTTGACCAAACAAATTGTTAGTTGGTCAGATGAATTCTTAAAGTGTTAGTTCACCCAAAAATGAAAATTCTGTCATTAATTACTTGATCAATTAAAAAATTAATTTTTGATAAAATCCGATGGCTCAGTGAGGCCTCTATTGCCAGCAAGATAATTAACACTTTCAGATGCCCAGAAAAAAGATATTTAAAACAGTTAATGTGACTACAGTGGTTCAACCTTAATATTATAAAGCAACAAGAATACTTTTTGTGCACCAAATAAACAAAATAATGACTTTATCTAATGATGGTCGATTTCAAAACACTGCTTCATGAAGCTTCGAAGCTTTACGAATCTTTTGTTTCGAATCAGTGATTCGGATCGCGTATCAAACTGCCCAAAGTCATGTGAACGATTGAAATTTCCAAATATGATGTAATGAAGCCTCGTTTACTGAAATCACGTAACTTTGGAACCACTGATTCTAAACAAAAGATTCATAAAGATTTGAAGCAGTGTTTTGAAATCGGTCATCATTAGATATTGTTGAAAAGTCGTTATTTTGATTTTTTTGGTGCACAAAAAGTATTCTCGTCGCTTTATAATATTAAGGTTGAACCACTGTAGTCACATGAACTGTTTTAAATATGTACCTTTCTGGGCATTAAAAGTGTTAATTGTCTTTCTGGCAACAGAGGCCTCACTGAGCCATCGATTCCAAAGATGAACAAAGGTCTTACCGGTGTAGAACGACATGGGGGTGAGTAATAAATTACATAATTTTCATTTTCGGGTGAACTAACCTTTTAAGACACAGTCTTAACTGTGGCTATGTTTATGCAACTGACCCCAGGACTAGAATGTGATCAACTTAACCCAACACAAAAGTCAAAGTCTTTGGAAAGCAATACAAAGAATCACTCTATCTTCTTTGCATACAAAACAAGTGCTCAGTTACCCTGTTTCGCATGCGTTTGCGTAAGGTGTGCATGCATGGATGCATTTTGGATCGTGTCCTTTCACGTCCCATCCGCCTGTTTTTATGACAGAGGTGTAACTGATTGTACCACACTGAGGCCACCTGCCTAATCAAAGTAGGCTACTTTATTTTACGTATATCAGCATAATCCTAATCATAGTCCATAAACAGGTTAGGTCAGACTGAAAGAGAACAGCACGTAGGCTACTTTCATTGTGTTTTTTAGCTCATTTTTTAAGCCCTGTTCTCGGTAAAAACACCTTTGTTAACTATTTGTTAATCCTCAATGTATGGAGGACCAAACCTCCCCCATTGCATACGGAAATGTAAAAATAAATAAATGTAGGATATAGTAAATAAATATGGAAATACATTTAAAATAAATTAATGCATAAATAAATATAAAAACAAATACATGAAAAACTGAAAGAATGAACAAATAAAAGTTAAAAACAATAAAAAATAAATGTAAAAATAAATACAGAAAATAATAAATGATTGAAAAAGTAATCCTAAAATATGTCTCTTTTTGCATACAAAACCAGTGCTCAGTTGCCCTGCCTAGTTCCACATTCTGAATTTAAGTGTTTGCGTAAGGTGTGCACGCATGGATGCATTTTGGATCGGGTCCTTTCATGTCCCATCCGTTTTTATGACAGAGTCGTAACTGACTGAAACAGTTAGGCTACGTACCACCTGCCTAATCAAAGTAGGCTACTTTATATATATGCATATTCTACTATATATAATATATATCACATAATGTGCAGTAAATGGTAAAACTATTTAAGCTACCAATTATTGTTTATGATTACACTAATAAATTAAAATGTGATGTATATACAGTATAATATATATATATATATATATATATATATATATATATATATATATATATATATATATATATATAACACCAGTTTGCAACATTAAGCAACATAGCAGACTGTTTTTCTATGGCTCAGTCTTGCACATCTCCACTTTGTCATTTTGGATGTCATGTCTCCATTTTCTGATCTATTTCAGGTGTTGAAGTCTCAGCTAACCAGCTTGAATCAGGTGTGGTTTGAAAATGTGTTCTGTTTCAAAGAACAGAGTTGGGAAACACTGATGCAGCATCAGCTTGTTTTCTTACTGTGTGCACATTTCCACACATCATGTTTTCGATTACATAATCACATATGTGTTGGTATATTTTTCCACTTCCCCAAATTGTTTGTAATAACAACAGCTTGTGCATCTTGATGAGAAATTATCAGATTTATTTAATAGATATATATATATTAAAAACTCAAACAAGGGTCCTTTTAACAATAAAGATTGTGGTCGTTCATAATACAATGAAATAAATCCTGTGTTAATCACACATCAAGTAATAAGATTTCAAAACTTCCAGCCTCTTTAGAGAAGAAAAACATCATCTTTGGCCACAGCCTCCCTTTTTTTTTTCTATTCATCCATTTTCTCCGACCTCTGAAATGTCTCATATCTCACCTATCCTTCCAGCTGCTTTCACTATTTTACTCCTTTACAATACATACACTTCTTTCCACCTGACTTCTGCAACTTAACTCTGCCTCAATCTGGTTCACATGCATCTAATCACCTCTCGCCCCTTCAGGTCTTCAAGCGCGGGACTCTTCGTGCCTGAGCTCTTGCTGAAAAACACCCACTTCAGCAGCACCACCACAGTAATAACTTACATTTATACTAAGGAATCTACTGTTTGGCATCATAAATTCTGGCCACATGCAGTTTAAGTGTTTCCAGACAACAGTACTCGAAGAATATTGGGAAATGCTGTCATTGGTCCCTAGTTCAGTAGGGAATGCAAACATTCACACCGGTGGCCTTTCTTGAAGGCATTTGTTACATCTTTAAGGCAACCAACAGCTGTGGTTCACTTTGCAGCCTTGTACGCAGCTAAGTTCAGCGGCTCCTTGCTCGGGACGCACCAGTCATCAGCTTCCTGGTTGAATTTGTAATGCCGCAAGGCAGTCTTATTAAACACTGGAAGCTTCTCTACTGAATCCGTGGACAGGGCCTGCGGGCAGAAGACCGTAATTGTGGATTAATGATTTGAAGAGTGTAGTGTAATGTCCAAAGTTAACAGGATGGTTTGCACAGGTACAAGTTCAACAAATAAGGCTAGTGTAAGCAAAACTCTCATTTGATTTGTCATCTTGGCTGATTGTTTAAAATTTTACCAAAAAATGCAGATTCATTGTTTACTCATTGTGCCAAACCTGTATTACGTTCTTTCTTTTGTAGAACACAAAAGGAGAAGTTCAGCATAATGTTGACTCAGTTCATTTCAATGGTAAACAAAATATGCAACGAGTAAAAAACTGCTGATTGTCTCCTTTTGTGTGTCTTCACAGGGGAAAAAAGTCATACACTCTTAAAAAGGGAGTTTTCGTAAAGCAATGCAATAGAAGAACCATTTTTGGTTCCTCAAAGAAGTGTTGAGTCTCTTCAGAAAAGTTGGACTAAACCACTCAATTCATATTGATAGGTTTTACGATATCCTTACGAACTTTTTGAAGTGTCGTAGCTGTCTATGGAGGGACAGAAATCTCTCAGATTTCATCAAAAAGATCTTCATTTGCGTTCCAAAGATGAAAGAATGTCTTACGGGTTTGGAACGACAAGAGGGTGAGTAATTAATGACAATTTTGGGTGAACTAACCCACACAGCAACATAGTGTCGGCCCAGATCTTATCTCCTTTGGATTCCACGCGTACCAGATGTGGGCCGGATCTGGGCCAACATAATGTTGCTGTCTGGGAACCCTTTAAGAACCTTTTATGCATTGGAAAGTTTCCATGGATGTTAAATGTTCTTCATGGAACCATCAATGCCAGTAAAGAGCGTGTATGGGTTTGGAACAGCATGAGGATGAGTAAATGAACAATTTCAATTTTTATGCAAACTAACCCTTTATGTTATGATCTTACCTTCAGCTGAATTACAGCATCCGTACCAAAGCCCTCCATTGGATAAAGCTGGAGATCACCTTGGAAGTAGCGTGCGTACAGGCGGGAGATGGGAAGGCCATAACCAAAGCCAGCCTGAGGGAATAACGGACATGTTTGACTATCAGTTTTAATCAAGAAACATATGTACATGACTGCTATTATGTAGTGTTAAAGAGTGTGCTCTGCTCTTACCATTGGGGTCCGTTGATGGTCACCAATGGTAGGTCTGGGTGCCGTCGAATACATGTAGCTAAAAAGTCTATCAATCTTCCTGAAAGGAACGCCACCGCCCCTGTCACTGATCTGGAACATGAAAAAGTAAATGTTTAGAGAACAATAATGTGTTCTGTGAGCTGCATTACATCAGATGACAAATACGAGTGGGTTGCGTCACTAAGACTTTAAGACTAAGGGATTGACTGTTATATATGTATCAGAAAATAAACATCATCTTAAAAACACAAACCCACTAAGTAGCATGGAAATAGCATTTCGGTTCAATGTCTGCTTTGTTAAGCTCTTTAGCCACCAAGCAGGACAAAGGTTGACGGTATCGTTATTACTAGTCAATGTCGAAATGATCTGGTCCTTTTGAACCAAAAGTTGATCAATGGTGGTTAGAATATTAATCTTTAGGACAGTTTATATAACGTTATTATCAGTTATCGCTGGATCTAGGGCAGGTTGTTCGATTCAAACAAGGCGGTGGCTGTGTGACCGCACACTGAGATAAAAACCATTCTCACTGCCAAATTTCTCTTAGGATTCCTCTAACTTGAACTTTCGTTGACACACCTTGATCGACAGGTCCTCTCCGCCTAGAGCAACCATGACTTTGATTGGTGGCAATGTACTGCTTGTTTCATGATTCTCAAGAGTAGCCCTCATTGCATTCTAGAGTGGGAGAGACATAAAAAATGAAATATTGACAATCTATAACTATTTCTTCAATCCATATGAATATGCAAAAATAAAGCACCATGTTTACCTTGAAGAGCTCAAAAACCATGTGGTAAAGATGAGAAGGAACGTAGGATATCTCGATTGGTTGCGACTTGTTTTTTGCTGTAACAGAGAACATATATTATAAGATACAAAGTAGTTTGTGAATATTAAATCTTTATTTCACCCAAAAATGAAAATTATCCCATGATTTACTCACTCTTAAGCCATCCTAGGTGTATATGACTATCTTCTTTCAGACGAACACAATCAGAGTTATATTAAAAATATCTTGGCTCTTCCAAGCTTTATAATGGGAGTGAATGGGGCTCAAGATTTTGAAGCCCAAAAAAGTGCATCCATCCATCATAAAAGTAATCCATATGGCTTCAGGGGGTTAATAAAGGCCTTCTGAAGCAAAGTGACGTGTTTTTTAAGAAACATATCCATATTTAAAGCTTTATAAATAACTAGCTTCTGACAGACGGCCTACGCAAATCGACAAAAGAGTAACTTCTGATGCGATCTATGACATAGGATGTAGGAGTATTGTAAACTCTTGCGGTTCAAACTAATAGGGCTCTGCGACAAACTTAGCTCCTCTTCGATTTTATCAAAATCCTCTGACATTTCTCTTTAAAAATTCTCATTTTAGACTTCTAATTCGTGACCGGTGTTTTGTATTGCTCTATCCTTTGCGCTTCCGCGTTTGTCAATGCGTCATGCGTCAGGTCAGAGGTTACTCTTTTGGCATAAGTTGATTTGCTTAGGCCGTCTGCTGGAAGCTAGCTATTGTAGTTTAGAAAGATTTAAATATGGATATTTATCTTACAAAAACCCATCACTACCCTTCAGAAGACCTTTATTAACTCCCTGGAGCCGTGTGGATATATTTTATGATGGATAGATGGACTTTTTTGGACTTCAAAATCAGGAGCTCCATTCACTCCCATTATAACGCTTGGAAGAGCCAGGATATATTTTAATATAACTCCGATTGTGTTCATCTGAAATAAGAGTCATATACATCTAGGATGGCTTGAAAATCATGGGATAATTTTCATTTTTGGGTGAACTATCTCTTAAAGTTACTAGATGTTATTTAATGCATAATACATTAATGTTCCTCACCGTTTATCTCTCTAAGCTCCAACTCAGGGGATCCGAGGTAATACTGCTCACAGAGCATTTTAGCGGACTCATATGCATCTGAAGCAGAACACAGGACATTACTATTGAATTTGCACTTGTCGCTAGGGTAATATTTGCATTACAGTATGCACTAAAGCACTCACCTCTGATTATATCCGTAACATCACAGCTGGAGTCAATGCACCCGATGCTGCTGGGATGTCCTGGCTTTGTGGTGCCATCAAAGATCAGAGCTGGAGATAGAGCAGGATACAGAAGGGAACAGAGGGTTAGAGGTGCACTACATGAGGAAATCATTCTCTCATATCCAGTGAATAATTAACTCGAACAGGAGTAGGCCGGATTATTCAAGATCTAATGACCTGTGCATTTAAAGTGCTGAGAAAGCAACTGTTCTTGCCAATAGTGCTAATGCAAAGTCCAGGAATTAGAACAAGATTTACTTACTGTGCTGGTTGATGAGCATGCGAATGGAGATGCGGCTCATGTAAAAGCGGTCCAGAAAGTATTGAATGTTCTGACATGTCACAGGGTCTGCCCCAAATGCATCCCTATACTCAATGACACCCTGGGCCATGGTGGGTACCACATCATTGTGCCTGTTCCTAATGGTCACCAGAGTTTCCACAAATCTATGGGACAAAGAACAAACAAACTTCATGAATCCTGCTGTTTTGTTTCAATACTATTGCTTTAATATTCTGATCATTTAGGATGTGTACAGTATGTAGATTGAAGAACCTACTCTTGTAGAACTCTAGGGTCATTTGGGCTCTTGTCTTGGAATTCTAGGATGTCCATCAGGCTTTGAATAAACCTGAAAAGGTAAGAGAGAGAAGACAAAGGGAATTAAAGGTACACTATTATACATAATCATATTTTAAATACCAATGCACAAACGTATACAGTTACACTTTTTCATATACAAATGTCTCTAATAACACCCTCAACATACATAATGTTTTCACACTTGCTTGGTGGCAAGTTTTGCAATTTTTAAGCAGTCGCCAGTGTTATTATTGTTAACTAAAACCATTAAAAGTTGTTTTCGGTGTTGAAAGAAAGCTCAAATTAAATAAAAATGTAAATATTGCAGTAGAAATGTTGCTTTATCATCTAACTAAAATATATAATTTTAAGTTGAAGTACTAAAATCTCTAAAACAGAAAAAAAAAACTAAAATATTATTAATATCAATAAATAATAGTATACAAATAATACTAAAATAACACTAGGCTACAAAGAGTAGCCTATTATATTATTATATTTTTATTTTAGATATTATTATTTACTATTAAAATGTGCATGACTTCTTTTCCTCATTTGTTTTTAAAATACCCGCTCATTTCCATAAGTTTCCCTCCTTACTGTTCCGCGGTAACTCACTACAGTAGAACATAATGTTCCAAGTCAGTTCTCGAAAACAAGTCTGCGCGCCACCACTAGAAGTTGCACCTTCTCAAATTTCACTCTGAAGTTAACCGCCGTATCCGTTGCATAACATACCCTCAGACAGTCTACTAGTAAACAAGTGAGGGTCTGTATAATGGTATTTGAACACAAAACAACACTCTATAAGCTATAAGCGTAAGCAAAAGAACAAGCATTTAAATGGAAATAAAATACGTTTTCTTAAGGCAGTTTATTAGGCTACGCATCTTACAACACAACTTGCATGGTGCAGAAAACTAACGTAAAGTATTTAGTTGTATTGTGGGGTCTAATGATTCCTATAGATTAAAAGTTGAAATGGAAACTCAGTGATGTAACGTATAGGCTTAGAACATACTTCGAAAACATCAGGCTGGGGAACTAGGGCAAAGTTCATCGTACAGTTGGAGGCGTGAGACACATTACATAATGCACGCGTGAAAAATATACCATTTTAATGGGTTAATATGTTCAGCAATATCTTTTACATGATTCATTTTTTTCTTTTCTGTCAGTTTAGTCAAATTATAAGACATTTCAAGACACTTCAAGAGTTAGTTAATTCCTTTTTTGTCTGATACTCCAGGACATGAACTTACCAGCTGTGAACTAGCTGAACGGACTGAGTCATTATCAGTTGGTCTGGTAAAAGGTTGATCTCCTTCAGACTGTTACTTAGTCTGACGGGGAGCTCTTGTCTGAGGAAAGCGAAAGATGTTTTCTCGCACGCATTTGTGGATCCTGCAAAGAAAATGTGACAGAGTGAAACCTCTTGCTGCAGTAGGCTATAGTTAAACTAAAAGTCAAATATCAGCAAGAACAAACGTAAGTCTTGAGCGAAAAGCAATACTGAATGACTTACAAGTTTTTTTCTGTCAGTAGTTTATTTTGAGTTTCGTTTCGTGCCCATTAGTCTATATTTTGGCGTCCATATAGCACCAGCTAACCGTCTATCTTAATTATTTTTAACAATACACTTTAGCATTTTTGTTCAATAAGTGATGTGTAAATCTGTAATAAAGTTACAGATAATGGCAGTACGATGCACTTATGGAAAGTGCTCGAGCAGCGAACTGTTACTATGGTTACCTCATCAGTTGAACGCGACTGCGTTAAGCTCATATAATTAGTGGTTATTGGAGTGATGTTTGAGCGGAAAATTACATTTATATATTTTTTTAATTTTTACATAAAGATGTTATTTCATAACAAAAGAATATAGCATCTATTGTTGCAAATCATATGCACAAATGACCAATGTAATGACTACTATTCAACATTTTTTAGCATTTTAACAATATTGCATTCAGAATATTTTGCATTAAAATTTAAACTCACCGAAATCCAGAAACTGCTTCATTGACAACGGCGATGGAGAAAATTTCGCATAGTAATCAATATGTTTAGGAACATTTAGCATAGCAGCATTCCTCATTATAAATCTTACAAACTTCATCTTGGAAAACCTAATTAGGCTATCTGAGCTAAAAGTTATCAGTATATCCTCGCGTGTATTTCTTTATTCAGTCTGGGTCTGTCTTGAGACCTGTTGTTGACAACCTTTTAAAGTTTGCGTTCTTGCACAGAGACACGCCTACATTATTACGTCGATGTCGATTGCGACCAATCGGAGAGAGGAAACTGGGGACTCGTCATCGCTCAGGATCCAGATCAACAACGTGTTGCTTGCACCTTAGCGGTCATCTGCGTAATGTTTGTACTACATGGAAAATCACACGATAGCATCACAACAAGACGCCAAATAAAAAGGTGATCCAGCCGGACATTATGAGGTCAAGCTTCACCTATCACCTAGTTGGACCAGAGTATAGGAATTTCCTAGAGCAGTGGCAACGCAGCCTGCAAAAAACACGTGAAAATTAGGATGCCAATAAAATCAATGAAAATTCACTTTGCCTATTAAAATGATAAAGTACAGTGATGCATCTTAGAAATGTGCAATATGCAATAATAACCTGAGTAACTAGGTAACAGGTCAGATTATTGGTAAGTCAGTTTTATTAATACAGAGCTTACGAATTTTACGTCCCATGATGAGGTGACTTCATAATCATGTGAATGAAAAGGAATCAAATGAATGTCAAAGGTATATGAGACTAGTGTCCTTGTTTTAGTGCAGTTATAAATAGTAGAATTAAATACACTTTAAAAGGACCGGTAAATCTGATGCATAAATAAACAGAATATAAAGTTGCATGAAAAAGTATGGGAATCACTTGCAGAATCTGTGAAAATTTGAATAATTTTAACAAAATAAGAGAGATCATACAAAATGCATGTTATTTTTTTATTTAGTACTGTCCTGAGTAAGATATTTTACATAAAAAAAAATGTGCTGAATTAATTAAAATAACCCAGTTCAAAAGTTTGGGAACCATTGGTTCTTAATACTGTGTGTGGTTACCTGGATGATCTATGACTGTTTTTTTTTTTTTTTTTTTTTTTTTTTGTGATGTTGTTCATGAGTCCCTTGTTTGTTCTGAGCAGTTAAACTGCCCAATATTCTTCAGAAAAATCCTCCAGGTCCTGCAGATTCTTTAGTTTTCAATGATTTTTTGCATATTTGAACCCTTTCCAGCAGTGACTGTATGATTTTGAGATCCATCTTTTCACACTGAAGACAACTGAGGGACTCAAACACAACTATTAAAAAAGGTTCAAACATTCACTGATGCTCCAGAAAAAAACATGATGCATTAAGAGCCAGGGGGTGAAAACTTTTTTGAATTTGAAGATCAAGGTAAATTGTACTTAATTTGTCTTCCGGGAAACATGCAAGTATCTTCTGTTGCTTCCGAAGGGCAGTGCGAAATGAAAAGAAAAAAATAAGAAAAATGTAGACATCTTCATCCTGTTCAAAAGTTTTCACCCCCCTGGCTCTTAATGCATCATGTTTCCTTCTGGAGCATCAGTGAATGTTTGAACCTTTTTTAATAGTTGTGTTTGAGTCCCTCAGTTGTCTTCAGTGTGAAAAGACGGATCTCAAAATCATACAGTCACTGCTGGAAAGGGTTCAAATATGCAAAAAATCATTGAAAACTAAAGAATCTGCAGGACCTGGAGGATTTTTCTGAAGAATATTGGGCAGTTTAACTGCTCAGAACAAACAAGCGACTTATGAACATCATCACAAAACAAAAAAACAGTCATGGATCATCCAGGTAACCACACACAGTATTAAGAACCAATGGTTCCCAAACTTTTGAATGGGGTTAATAAATTCAGCTATTTTTTGTCTTGTGGACTATATGTAAACATATTTTATGTTTATATTAATCATTTGTCACAAACATTTAGAAAAAACAGGCCTAGATAGTGTCACTTCCTTACTGGAGAAAGGAAAAACACTTCAATTCAGAGATGTCAATCACTGCAGTATAGACTGGAATGACATTTGAGATGTGAAACATACTGCAGTAAACAAGAATACTGAAAACTGAGATTGCATAATAAGGAGCATTGAACTAAATGTCTCACGAGTGCTCCCTGGAGGAGGAAGCTAGACGAACAAATAACAGCCGTCCCGGTAGCTAGTTTGCTGCTAGTCCAAGACATGGGTGCGTCTCAATCAGCTCCAAAGTTCAGTAGTCAGGGCACTGATCAGGGAGTCAGCCATTTGCGAAATCCTTCCAGTACACTGAAACGTTTGCTCCCTCAAAAGTCCCACAATGAGAATCGATGCTCACTATGTTCCCTTAATGGAAGTTCTGAGGCGTGAAAATCATAAATCATGTGAGCTATCTCAATACACGTAATGACACAAAATAGATGTTTTTTAAAATACAAACCGTACTTATATTTCAGCATAAACATGAACATAATCTAGTTAACATTTATCATTTATTTACGGCTGAAATGTTGCACATATATGTAACAAGCAAAGTATTTATCATAATGTACTTACAAATAACATTAAAAAATAATGTCAGAAAGATATCAGTTCTGCTGTTGTTCATAAATACCAGTAATGATGTTGTACAATAAGGATGTTGTCATGTCGCTAGAAATAGAGTCATCAGTGTCCCAATGTGTAGTGAGCCCTGGGTCCTTATTTACCAGTGTCCTACCTCATGTAAACAACTCACGACCTAGGAAGCTAGAGAGCTTATTGAGACGCACACGATTTACATATTTGCACAAGCGAGAAGTTTTTCAAAAAAAAAAAAATTGTTTGCCTATATTTCATAATATAAGATAAAATTAGGCTATATATGTATGTATGGTATCTGACTTCTAAATCAGCCAGCCACTGAAGTAACAGATAAACATGTAGAATAAATGTGAACACTGCCTGACTCAGTTTAGCACTAATGACAAATGTTTTGGGGGTTAAATTAATGTACACTGATTGAGAATACACTTCACTAGTTTTATTTTGTTTGTATGCTGTTCAGAGGTAACATAGAGATAGATGTGATCTTATTAAAATAGGTGGATATAGGCTACTATTAAAGGCACACTATGTAATTTTTTGCCACTAGAGATCGCCTATTCAAAATAAAGGCGTAGCTTGATGATGCAGAGATTGAGCACGGAATCATGGGAGATGTCATCTTCACGTCTACAGCCGGTGGAAAAGAATCGGGACAGGACTCGGGCAGAAATCATGTTCATGGATGAGATTATTAATGTTACTGTAGTATGAAGCTGAGCAGGATCGAGTGCTGCGGGAGCGGAGCGAGGCCGCTGGAGTGATTGCTAATGAGAGACGAGTGTGACACATGGCTCGAGAGCAGCGGAGCTTTTATTTTTTTGTGATCAACTTTTTATATGGTTTTAACACAAAATGTACAATTTTCTTTGTTAAATGCCAAATAGTATACATGTATACTCATGTATATAAAATAAACATCACCTTTCAAACTATATACAATTACCAAAGCCTTGGGGGAAAAAAGGATAAATACATAAATAAAATACAATTGCAGTAATGTTGTTGTTAAGACTGCAGCGGAGCTTTTATTATGCTGCAATCGCCACTTTCACTTCTTCCGGTCAAGCGTATTGTGTAGGCCTATGTCCTGGTTAAAATTGCTTATTTCTCTGGATTTAAACATTCTTGGAAATATCTGGAATAATGTAAGTACAGAAGTAAACAAAATATATAACATGTTCTAGTGGTTTTTGGATATTTTAATCCAAAAATCTTACATAATGTGCCTTTAAGGGGCTGTTTACACAGCACCTTTTTCCAACTAAAAACGGAACACTTTTTATGCGTTTTGGCCATTCATTTACACAACAACGGCGTTCTGGTGGCCGGAAAAACGCGAACTTTTGAAAATGGCTATCAAAGTGCAAGTTTTTAAAAACGATACCTTTGTCATCTCCGAGAACGTGAATCGTGAAAATGGTGACTTCATGCACGTGCTTAGCTATTACGTGTTAGTCTATCCACCTTATTTTTCAGCGTGTTTTCTGTATGAATGTGCGATACTTCCAGTTTATTAGCCACTATAGGGAAATAACGAGAAGAATATCAAAGTGCAGTAAACTGTAAAAATAAGGTGGATAAGCATGCGCGTTTGATGAAAGTGCTCTGTAAAAGAATGCGTATGCGCAGACGCGTAATCTTTCTTTACAAAGTGACATCGCCAACTACTTGTCTGGCATATGCCTACGTAATACAGCGTTTTTAGTCATTTTCCCAGATCCGCGTGAACGGGGATAGTTTTGATAACGTTGCCAACAAAGAACAAGACAGAAGAACAAAGAAAAAAACTTTTCCGTTTTTAGCACATCGTTGTCGTGTAAACGTACCCTAAAATGAAATAAGATGAGAATGTTTTTACCAGCGACAGTGTTAACTTTTTTTTATATATATAAGTTTATGACTGAGCTGAGGCACAAGAGTTGTTAAACAGCAAGCATCATGTCTGAAATCGCCCCCTATACCCTTAAATAGGGCACTATTTGAGGGGACAGCCATTTGTAGTGGTGTCCGAAACCATAGTAGACGTTTCTGAGTCCGCTCATTCAATCCCACAATTTTAATGAATTCCCGCGTCTCGCCTGAAGATGGCGCCCGCAGCTGAATCATTCATCCATACCTTTTTCCAAACCGCTGATCCAATGTGGCTACAGAGTGATATCCATACAGGTATAAATTCCTTTTTAATTGATTATTAAATTGTTTAATTACGGTTTATGCATGCTAGTTTCCATGACAGAGTTCAAGATTTAAATCTTTTAATCTTCCTACAGTAGCCTACTGGGGCTGCCAGTTTGCTAAAATGTTAAACAGCAAGCACTATGCAAAAGCAGCTGACCTTCCGGCGCACTCATTGTCCGAATTCACTCACTCGTTTTTATTCACTCCTTCAGTGGACTATATTAGTGGAGTAATGTAGGGAATGGTGAATGAGGGTTTAGGGGGCGATTTCGAACACAGCAACAGAGTTGCCTTGTATGATTTGATTGGCCATCCCAGTCATTTTGACATTGACGAGCGTTGTTAAGACCGTTGATGGGCTCAGATGAGTTTTCTTGGCATGGTACAAAGTTTTTGCATAACCAAAGTACAGTTATTATTATTAAGCGTTTATTTTACTAATTTTATTATACACCATAAAAATACTGAGGTTCGGACCTTGGGTACCCAGGGCTGATGCTAGAGGGGAGAAAGCATAGGAAGGTGTTAATTTCAACCAAAGGGGGACCAATACCCCATAGTACCAAGTAGTACGGCCATGAGGAAAGAAGGACATGAGTCATGTGCAGGAAATGTTGAAATCCACAATAAAAAGGAAGTATGAAGAATAATACGAAGATACATGTCAGGAAGGGTTATCATTTTAGTGAAATCACTGATTAAATCATGACTTTTCTGCTGAGTACCTTCGTGCTGCTTTTAGGAGTCCAAGGTAAGTCCTTTTAGGAAAAATAATTCAATTTTGTATACTAAATATGTGTTGGTTCTTTAAATTATTCTAGGGAATAGGATTCTTTCAAAACATTATTCCTGCTTTGTCAGTCATAATTTTTTATTTTTGATCACGCTATGAGAAATGTGTCCTAGTGATTGTTAAAAAAATCGCTTTTAACAAATATTTTGAAAGAATACTAAAAGTAGCCTATATGACTAGGTGGGTGGAGTAGGTGAACCATTGTGATGACATAATAAAACAGGGAAAACTTTACGATAAACCTAGCCTACATGAATAATCATGTAGGCCTACATATACCTGAAATAATACTTTAACATGAACTCGTGATTAGTGAAGATATGACCTAATCATGAACCAGTGAAGAGCTATCCTATCTTCACTATTCATATCTTCACTAATCATGAGTTTAAGTATTAATTAATTATTCATGTACATTTATTGTAAAGTGTTATCATAGATATTGATTTATTATCTTTACAAGATGTTAAAGATAATAAACAGTTCAACTTTACATCCCCATGAAATTATAAGGTTCTAGAATGTTTTAGTTTTCTGAATAAAATGTACACAACATTAAAAAAATCACATAATATAAATAAGTTGTCACAGAATAAGAATATGTGAATAACTCAATTTTGACAAAAGAACAGATAGAACCTTAAAATTCCAAGTGGACGATTAATCAATTCACTGACGTCAAACCATGCTCGTCTGACATTGCAACAGAGAAGAATTTCAGATGTTCAGATCTCTCCAGACATCCTCTTTATCTTCAGTGTATTCACTCAGAAATTGTTTCCAGCAGGGAATAAAAAATAAAGTAAACTGTGACTTTTTAGATCACAATTCTGATTATTTTTCCTCAGAATTGTAAGATATAAACAAGCAATTGTGAACAGGGGCACATTAATGCGCAGGCTTCCATGGGCTACACTGGGGAGAGGTCTACTGGCTGCACGAAAATAATATTTTTAACATAATTCTTTCAGAGTTTACAGGAGTGACAACAATATTCTGTCACTGAACTCACACCCGTAAATTTTCTGGACTTACAACCGCATTTTTGCAGAAGCCCTGCTGTGTGAACGGAACCGGACTACTAGTTTTCTGTAATGTCATTCATGCAAGAAAACAGGATATTTGGAGACTCACTAATGCGGTTATCAATCACAAACACTGGCAGTGTAAACATATCCAGTAAGCGGGCATTCTTAAAAATGGCCATGGTTAAAACAAACAAAAAAACAGCTAACTAATGTCTATTGAGAGTGACTTCTCCAAAATTTGGATTTTAATGATGTTATCAAGGACTTTTTTTTAGCTAGAAAAACAAGGAAGAAAAGTATCTAAAGTTATGTAATTTGCATTTATTCATGCAAGAGCTCAAAGTTGTAAGACTTGATTTTCCTGCTAAGACAAAATTGAGATCAAGTGCCCTGCAATAAAGCGATAAAACTCATCTGGAGAGAAGATCTCAAAGAAATAGCATAGGACAACGCCTTGCCCTCACAACATCTACAGGATGCAACCCCTCCCCCCACCCCACACACACCCTCCTTCCCTTCCCCCTAACTCAAGTCACTGAAAGTTCTTCAAGATGTATAATGTAACTTGTGTATATATTGTTTTTTCCCCTTTCATGTTTGGTATCACTTTAAATGTCTCAGTGCGATTGGTGAAATGGTCTCAGTTTCACAGCAGTCACTTTTGTTATGAGGAAGACAGGGCTTTCCTGTAGCTCAGTGGTTAGAGCATGGCACTAGCAATGCCAAGGTTGTGGGTTCGATCCCAGGGATTGCACATACTCAGATACAAATGTATAGTATAATGCAATGTAAGTCGCTTTGGATAAAAGCGTCTGCCAAATGCATAAATGTAAGTGTAAATGTAAGATTGAAAACTAAGGAGAATTCTGTCCTCCTTTTGTCTCTTCAAGAGATCTGATAACCCACCCCTCTCCCCCCAAAACAGGTGTTGGTAGTAAATATCTACAAATCCTTTGTTCTGGACTGGGTATATAAGGTAAAGTGCAAAGCAGTCATGTGGGATCTTCTGTAGCCAGAAGCCCCCATGCAGAGATGGTTGAATGTCTGAAGACATTCACACATCACTGTGTGTATATGCATTTCTTTGAGTAATTGATGTTATGCATACATTTTACTTGACAAAATAAATTGTTATATTTGATTTACTCTGGATTCTTCTGAAATCATTATGACCAGTAGATTATTGGAGTCCATATTTCCGCAAATCTGCGTCAGGATAGATTTAAACTAAAGGCCCATGAAAGGAGCATGTGAGCACATCATGGGACCTTTTGATTTTTGTCTATCAACTGGCTTAGCAACTTGCAGTATCGTGACTAAGAAAACTGTGTTTTTGTATGAACAAGCATGTGGCGGTTCGACTCAAATGCATTAGTAAACTCTGCACCCTCTGACTAAGAATCAGAACTGGCGCATTTGTGATCGTGAATCGCACTCAATCGGCCGAAGTGACGTATCTAAGTGATATGGGTCCGTAATGAACGAATAATTGAAAATATGGGATACCCAGAATAATCAAATATCTAAATTAATACATAACAAATGATTAATTTCTAACTGGAAACACAACCTAAGAGTAATAATCATTTGAAATTGGAGTCAGATTAAACGAGTGAAATTACGTGAACTTCACAGGGGCGCTGAAAAGACATACACACGTTAACCTTCGCCCTGGCCGTCGGATTCCGTTTTTGGGCCGATGGGGGGTTCCTTACAAACTGAAATGTCCACGTACTGACTAATGGCCTGGTGACATTTTTATACGTGGTAGGGGACCGGTTGTAATGCTGTAGCGCAGGGGCCTCTGACTGTAAATAATAATGTCTTAATTGTGAGATGTAAACTCAGAATTGTGATATAAACTCACAATTGTGATAAAAAAAAAAGTCTGATTTTTGTTAGATAAAATAGTTGCCACGCCTTTTTTATTTTTATTCTATGGGAGAAACAAGCAAAATATTAACATTTTTATAATTATATAAGCATATAATTACTGTATATAATATACTGATAATGTAACACAGACTTGTGAATGCTGGCTATTCTCTTATAACAGTCCATTGCATAGTATATTTGTGTACATCTTTTGAAAGCGGACAGTCTACATCTGTATAGCATATCGAACACAAACACAAAGCAGGGGATTCTCATCCATGGTATGCAGAAAGAAAAATAGTAAAACACTGTAAACTGTGAAGTTATTAGGTATAGAAGTAAGACACAAGTTCTCAATTTTGCTGAAGATTTATTATACCTCATCATCATCAGCTCTTTGAATCAGTGATAGTTTGTTGCAACCCACCGACCGGCCATAACAGATATTTACTGTTCAAGAGCATGCAATATATATATATACATGTGTGTGTGTGTATATATATATATATATATATATACATGTGTGTGTATATATATATGTATGTATGTATGTGTGTATATATATATATATATATATAGAGGTGTGTATCTGTGTATTTGTTACTAGAGGTCGCTGTTCAATATGGGTAGCATTTAAAGTAGCCATGAAATCAAAATTGAAGTTTTTTTGGCTTTTAGTGTTAGTATTTTTGGCTTTTAGCCTTACTGTTATCTATAAGCTAGTGCTCCAAAACAATGAAAAAAAAATCATATTTAGAAAATATAAGTATTCAAAACTTACAGTCTCTTACTTCTGCCAATAGGGATCAATGATTTTGATGACATCACCCTGCACTTCAGCTTCTCATCAGATGTCCAATCATAGCTCTGGCCGAGCTATGATATAAATGAAACGTTATTGGCTATTTTAAAAAGGGGATGGGCTGTTTGATATGTCCCGCCCTGTCTTCCTGTTTCAGTGGAAATTATGTAAATACATTGACCCTATTGTAGATATCTTCACATCAGAGAAACAAGCTTTTTAAAACGTAAAATAATGATGTTTAGACATTACCACATTAAATTTGGGTAACATTAAAGCCATGGTGGTAATGAATTTCGGTAACCTCTAATGCCGCCTTGTCGGATTTGGTGACCCTGCTGGTGATGTGCAGCGGTTTATATCTGACAAAAATTCTTTCTAAAATACAGCAAGTTTAGATGCAGTTTGTACTGTGTGAACACCGGACCTAAATGCTAATCTACTATGACCAGCACAGTGCCTGTATATTGAATTTTCACAAAAAAAATCGTTTTCTCATCTTAATGTCATTCCAAAACCAGATTGCTAGTATTTTTTCCTTTGATAAAATCAGCATGAGATTCTTCAGGCCAATTCACTGCACCCACAGATGGCAACAGAAACTTCGTCAGGTTTTGTCGAATCAGTTTGTTCCCCCTGTTGGGAAGTAGGGATAACTGCAGGCTGGAGCAGTTAGCGTGGCTAAAGGTTTGGGCGTGCCGAAAAGTAGCACGTGGAGAAAGGTCTTTATGATTGGTCGACAAAGCCGTCTCAGGGTGTAGGGGTATAGGGTTAAGAGTAGTTTCATTTGGACCTATTCACCTTTCAGAATGCCCATTACTCCAGGCTGCAGTTACCCGTCTTGTCCGTTGTCGCCTGACGGAGCTTGTTTTCGCCAATCGAACATGTTGAATCTGCGCTTGTCGGGTCTCGGGATGTCTGAAGTGGCGTGCTGTAATCTGGTGTTTGTCAGCAGCATCTGTCGGCGCAGTGTGAGTTGGCCTTTCAACCTTTTTGTGTTCCAAAGAAAATCTTTCTAGAGTATATATCATTTTATGACTCACAGGGACCAATTCTCTATGGACAGTAAAGAAGATAACAGCTCAAAGTGGGGGATCTGTCACCATTCCCTGTCACTACCATCCTCTGCACAAGGACTTTCCTAAGTATTGGTGCAAAGGAAGAAACTGGTTTATCTGCTCGAAAATGCAACCTACCAGCCAAGAGAAGCAACCAGGCATCAGCTTTTACAACAGCCCAGATGAACTGGTAACAGTCATGACAATGACAAACCTAAGCAAAAGTGATTCAAATCGCTATTGGTGTGCCGTGAGGACTCCAAGTTCCAAAGCTAGAACATCTCTAGAACTTACCGTCACTGAGGGTAAATGTTATTGAGATATTTTAGCACCACTATGAGACATTTGATCATGGTTCCAAAAATGATTGATTTTGTCATTTGATTATTTTCAGGTACTCCAGATCTGTCAGTGGCCAGCAACAGGGTGTCAGGTGAAGAGGGCGGCAGTGTTACCGTCCAGTGTCTCTACAGTGACAAACTTATAGATGATGAGAAAAAATGGTGCAGAAGTGGAGATTTGCACTCCTGTCAAACAGCTCAGGATATAGAGCCATCCCCTGGTGCAGCTCTACAGATAAATGATACAAATGATGGTGTTTATACAGTGACACTGACAGGACTGAAGAAGACAGATTCAGGCTGGTTTTGGTGTATGGCTGGGGAAGTGCAGGCTCCAGTTCATATTAATGTACATTCAAGGCAACTCATTACAGATGCCAACACAAGTAAGTTTTAATAACAGTTGTTCACATATAGTACGTAGCAGTAACAAATATATTGGATTAATACCGTGTCCTTACCAGATGTGCCGCGACATGTATCTTTACCATGTTAATTAGAATTTTTCTCCTAATCAATCGCAATGGTCAGATGCAAAGATCGATAGGGGTTTCTATTTCTGCAACATAAAATGGTTTAATTTGAGTTCATATACCATTTTTTTATGACTTTATTAGCCATAATGAAAGCAACAGTGGATAATTTACCTCAGATCTTAAAGGGTTAGTTCACCCAAAAATGAAAATTCTGTCATTAATTACTCACCCTCATGTTGTTCTACACCTGTAAGACCGTCGATCATCTTAGGAACACAAATTAAGATATTTTTGATGAAATCTGATGGCTCAGTGAGGCCTCTATTGCCAGCAAAATAATTAACACTTTCAGATGCCCAGAAAGCTATTAAAAACTTATTTAAAACAGTTCATGTGAGTACAGTGGTTCTACCTTAATATTATAAAGCGACTAGAATACTTTTTATGCGCCAAAAAAACAACAACAACAAAATAACGACTTTTCAACAATATCTATTGATGGGCGATTTCAAAACATTGCTTTGATGCTTTACGAATCTTTTGTTTTGAATCAGTGATTCGGATCGCGTATCAAACTGCCAAAGTTACACAAACTATTGAAATTTCAAAACACTTATGACGTAACAAAGCCTTGTTAACTGAAATCACGTGACTTTAGCACTCCGAACCACTGATTCGAAACAAAAGATTTGTAAAGCTTCGAAGCAGTGTTTTGAAATCGCCCATCACTAGATATTGTTGAAAAGTCGTTATTTTGTTTTTTTTGGTTATGAAGTGATGAGAATACAAAAAGTATTATTATCACTTCATAACATTAAGGTTAAACCACTGTATTCACATGAACTGTTTTAAATATGTTTTTAGTACCTTTCTGGGCACTGAAAGTGTAAATTGTCTTGCTGGCAATGAAGGCCTCACTGAGCCATCGGATTTCATCAAAAATATCTTAATTTGTGTTCTGAAGATGAACGAAGGTCTTACGGGTGTAGAACAACATGAGGGTGAGTAATAAATTACATAATTTTCATTTTTGGGTAAACTAACCCTTTAAAAATAATCATTTCTTAAAATATCTTTAATTACACACACACATATAGGCTATATATACATACTGTGTATATGGGATTATTTGTCTTTTTGGAGAGTACAATCAAGGAGAGTCAGGAAGTGACAGGGAGGAAAGAAGGGCACAGGATCGGAAAAGGACCATGAGCCGGGACTCAAACTCAGGTCTCCCGAAGCACTGCCTACAAGACTATGGCTCCGATTTGACAGATAAATTGCTTGTAGCTTGAATCTTATCGCATTGTCCCTGGTTAGGACACAGTATAAAAGTGCAGTAACATTTACAATGTTTTTGCAATTTTTTGTGGGCAAAATCACACAATTTCAATAGGAATCCATGCGATCTGGAATTTCACATGAGGGAGAAAGATTTACCCATGCAGATCTTGCATTAGGTTCTTTTGCTCCAAACCTAATTAAACACACAGGATTGCTTGAAAAGTCATAGGCAGGTGAGCTAAAGCAGGTTGGAAATAAACTTTCCAGGACAGTGGGTCTCCAGGAGCAAGATTAAAGCAAATTTATGCAAATTTGCTGCGTTGACCAACAGAAAGCTATTTGTTTTGAAAATGACTTCTTTGTGAGTTGTGCCTCATACAACAGTACACTACTGACAATGCACAGTGGATATTTTTTGCCAAGAAATTTAACCAAAATCCCCCCACGCCATTAGCCATTGACTTCCATAGTATTTTTTTCCTATATGGAAGTCAATGGCTACCGTCAACTGTTTGATTACCAACATGCTTTAAAATATCTCCTTTTGTGATCATACAAGTGTTACGACCCTTCCTTGGCTGTAATTTATCTATAGGGAAGAAGGGGAACATTAGGCCAGTCGAGACCGCTGCCACTTTAAAACACCGGGAAATGGATAGAGAGATAAACGGAGACGGCGAAGCGAAATACAAGTGAACTTGTAATTTATTGTAAATTATACATAAAGTATTAAAGTTGAGATTATTTACAAAGAAAGGGAAAAAAAGAAGAAGAGGTAAACAATTTCTACAGAGCAAAACAAAACACCGGCAAACTTGCAGTATTTAAGAACTGAGGAGAAACAAAGGGAAACTAGATCGTGCCAAATGAAAGAAAGCAATAAAACAAAAGGTAATCTTTCTAATCCATTTATAAACTAAACCTAACTAATACAAAAGAAATAGAGAAAGAAAAATCTTCAACGTCTGAGACGTCGTATCTTTTCTACACTAACTAGCAAACCAAAAATACAATGGGTGGCACAGATCCCTAACCTAATGTGTCTAAACAAAAATCAAACTGAGTGCGTGCACCATGTATGTCACGTGACATGCTTACCTAACCCTTCTCCTCCATTCAGTTCAACACGTTTTTTGTAAAAAACCTTGTAAAGCTTTCAAACATTCACAAATGGGGAAACATAGGGGAATTCAGAAAATCAATGTTCACATGGTAAACAAAGCACACTAACAAACTTAACTCTAGAAGGGAAAAACAACCAAAAGGTAAAATAAAAAACAAAATGCAAAGAACAAAGAGTTCAAGTTCACACAAATGAGCCGGCTGCCGTCTGCGCGCTGGCGTTTTCCTTATATAGCCTCCTTCCCCTGTTGCACAGCGAACTGATCGGAGCACATCCTGACGTCATCAAATTCAATCCGTTTTTTCCCGGATGATTGCCAGCCAAGACAACCAATCAGTTTGCATCTGCACAAGTGAAAGAGAGCGACAGAAGAAAAAAAAAAGAGGGGAGAGAAAAAGAACAAAAAACACCCTACGCCACAACTAAACGTCACATAGGGACGTAACAGTGAGTGATGACAACATTTTTGGGTGAACTATCCCTTTAAGACTTTTGATGGGAATCATCCGACAGATAAGCTTACTTGTTTTCTCTGCATATCAAACTGGATTAGGAGAAACATTGTTCATCATTTATAAGACAGTTGAGTGTAGACAGGAAAGTAGGAGGTGAGAAACTGGCTCCTGTAAACCAACAGCTTATATCTTGAACATATACAGACCACTGCGCCACAGTAGTTCTGACCGTGAAAGTATTTTAACATTCAAGGAATTACATACTTCTCCTTTAAAGATAATGGCAGTGCATTCAAATGAAATTATATTACTGCTTTGATCTGTTTAAAACAGTTTTTTAACTGTCTCATCTGACCTTCACAGGACCTTCCACATATACCACAGCACCATCCTTCACTTCAGCTGTGGATGTACACAACCATAATTCAGTCACACCTCTTGAACCCACAAAATCACAATTACCACAAAGTACTTCGATTCAGACTGAAAAACCTGACCAGACATCTACAGCATCACCAAAACAGTTTTATTCTACAATACAGTCCTCAACCTATCTAACTACAACAGAGAACTCAAAAGAGAACCCATTTCACAGCAGTGGTACCATTAGGACACCACTAACCAGTAGATCAGCAACTCCATATGTTGGTAGTAACTCTACAGTTACTGTATCATCTAAAGATGTGATATTTGAACCCACACCCACTCATGAAAGCAGGTATGTTCAGAGTATTCTTCTGTACAACATAAATAAATGCTATTTCACATCTATTTATCAGACGTTTGATCATAGCTGATAACATATTTCAGCTTCGGTTTCAGAGACCTTAATTGGGAGATTGCACTAGTTTGTGGAGGACTACTTATATTCTTTATTGTATCTGGAGTTTCTTGGAAATTGTGGTCATGGCATAGTAAGACCTTATTATTATTACTATATATATATATATATTGCTCTTAATTGTTCAATAAGCATTCACTTGTCAGTCAATATTTAAGAGAAATTTTTGTCCTGTCTGTAGTTTTTTGATGAATATTCTTTTTCCCTGAACATTTCAGAAAAGGCGATCACAAGACAGGAAGCAACAGAAATAACAACAGACCTCCATGTAAATAAATCTTTAACAATATCAAAAATATTATTTGACAAAATGCTAAATAAGAAAATAAGTACAATTATGAAATAAAAATCGTATAAATTGTTCATTTAGACAACATAAACACAAACAACACAACAGTAAACTTTGGAGACTTCATTTGCTGACAGCTTTTTTGTTTTATTTGATAGGCAAACGACAGAGATGATCTACTGGCCAATGAATGGACAAATACTTCAGCTGTGCAGTTCAGCACAGACTCAAACACTGTACTAATAACAAACTGTTGTAAAGTTGAGACCCCTGGAACACAAAGATGGACTAGAGCAGTGGTTTTCAATCCTGGTTCTGGGAACCTATCGCGCTGCACATTTTGTGCGTCTCAATCAGCTCCCTAGCTTGTGAATATGTATATCGTGTACACAAATTCGGGTACTAGTGACTGTGAGGACAATAAGGACGCAGGCTCATTACACATTGGGACACTGATGGTGACATGACAACACCCTTGTTGTACAACGTCAGTATTTACAACAGCAGAACAAATATTTTCTGACATTTTTTTATGTTAAAGTACATTATTGTTACATATAGCTAAATGTTAGCTAGATTATGTTCATACGTGTCTAGCGATGTATTATTATACCGAAATATAATTAACCCTCATCCTCTCCTCGCAAATTGTAATAAATCTTTCCCTCGCAAGTCAAAATGACCTGAAGCCCTAAAGTTATACCTTTTTTTTTTTGTCCTGAAAGCTTATTTCATTTCATTTTTATATTTTTTATATTTTTAATGCATTTTATATATATTTATACCTTTACTAGATTTTATCAAGAAATAATAAACAAAATTTAAGCACATTCTTCAAATTCTTTCAACTTAAATTCAAAATAACTCACCATTTCCATGCATAACCCTGTAAATGCAGCTCTAAATATCTCACATATGGTTTCTCTGCCAACCTCTTGTATATAAAAAAAAAAAACACATATTTCATGACTCTTGCCACTAGATGGCCTTATGAAGCAAATGAAAAAGTTGTTCTGCATTGTAAATGTGTTAAAATCTAACCACTCAATACCTGTGTGCAGTCTGCATTGTGACTGATTTTTATTTGAAAAAATTGGGGGTAAAACAACATTGCCCCCGTTATATGACCTCTTGTTCAATTTATTGGGAATTCCTAGGTGTGTGTGTTCTAGATTGTTCCAGATTTATTTTGTATTTTTCTGACAAATAAAAAATCCTCACATTCCATTAATTTTGGATTTGTTACTTTTTTAAATTTCAACCACATAAACTCCTCAAATCCAGTCGTGTGTATTCCGAGTTCAAGTGCGACAAAAGTCTTTAGGTCTTGGACCACTCCAATGAACACTCAATTTTTGAAAATGTTTTAAAAATTCATTTTGGGTCAAAATAACCTGAGGGAAGGATAATGGTTTCATTTAAAAAAAAAAAAAAAAAAACATCTATGGAAAGTCATTATGTGTATTGAGATGGCTCACATGATTTATGCTTTGCATAACAAAGCATACAGTGAGGCACGTCCTGATATTGCTAAGTTAGATGCGTTCCTGGGTCAACATATTTTGTTGATCCTGGAACAACATTCTAGTCTGAAAATTTAGTCTTAACCCTATTCCTACCCCTAAACCTAACCCTACCCATAAGTTATCCCAAAAATCAGAGGGAAATGATAGATGAATAATACTGATGTAGAAGCACCAATTCATGATTTTAAGCCTAAACTTGACATAATCTGTAAACTTGTCCCTCAAATCTGATTGGCTGATTTGAATGTTGTTCCAGGATCAACAAAAATGTTGACCCAGGAACGTGTTGAACTCAGCAATATCAGGTTATGCTACAGTGAGCATCAATGCTTTCTGGTTTTCACAGTGCATTGTGGGACTTTTTAGGAAGCAAACGTTTCAGTGCACTGGAAGGATATTGCGATTAAAATGGCCAACTCCCTGACTACTGAACTAGGGAACTGATTGAGATGCACCCCATGGTTGTATCTGAAATGGTATACTTCCCTACTATATAGTAGGTGAAAAACAGTATGTAACAAAAGAAGTATATGTCCGAATTCACAGTACTCAGAAAAGAGTAGGCAAAAAGTACCCGGATGACCTACTTCTGGTGAGATTCTGAAGTGTGCATATGATGGACACTTTACTATCCCATGGGGGAGGATTTGTGAATGACAGTGAAACAATACAGCTGATGCTGGTAGGTCACATGATAATGACAACATGGTAAATGTAGTACGTCTGGATTACATGCATACTACACCCATTCATATATATAGAACTTATTTTTTAAGTGGTCACGAAGTAATTACTTGTTCAAAATATGTACCTACTCGAGAGTGTGTGATTTCGGATGCAGCCCATTGGTACATCCCAATTCAGGGGCTGCATTCTTCAAGGCTGCATTTGAAGGCCAAATGCATCACGACAGTGCGACAAAGACTGTCCCAATTCAAAGGCTCCTTCGAATGCAGCCTACAAATGCATTTTTAATTTCCAAGGCCACAAAGGATAGAATGGATGGATCCTTTGCTGCCTATCCCAAGTTTCATTGCGCACCAGTGACGACAGGATTTTTTGAGAGAAAATGTCAGATTGTTTTAAATGTAAGTATTGGGTTTCAACTTACTTGAATATCTAACGATACATTGTAAAAATACAAAAAACAAACAACAAAAAAACACTTTAAAGCGGTTCAAATGTTGACATCTTACTAAGATGTCCAAACTAGATGAACCAAAACAACAAGCTTATGCTGTGTTCATGCCATGTCGTAACTGTAATTACAAGATGGCAACCTGTGAGTTTTTCACATCCTCAGACTCGGATTTATGCGTTTCTGTGTCAACACTATCAATGCCGAAATTCATCTGCAGCAGTCAGGTGGTACAGAAAGAGCTCTGTAAGTTGTTTATGTTCATATGTGCTGTTTTTGAAGTTGTGTAATCATCCTCATGCTGAGATGCAGTTGATTTCATTTAAGGCTGTGGCTGAAAGTCAGTTGTAGTTGTGTTTCTGCAAGTCTCTTTTTTCTGTTTTTGTTGTTCCTCTTTCCTTCAGTGCTTCTGCTTGTTAACAGCAGGTGTTCATCACTAATGACAGTGGAACTCATATAAACACTGAGTGACTTCAATCGACAGTATATTGCAGTAGTTTACGAATATTGCCCAGAATGCATTGTTTTCTATGGTATATTGCTATTTTAATGGAAAACCATATGTAATTTTTACAGTGAAAAACTAATATATTTAATGGGGCATATTTTATGTAATTTTACAGTAAAATACAGTTAAATGTACAGATTTTAGAAGGAAAAAAGAATACAGCTATGATCCACACTCAGAATTTGAAATCTTTTTTTTTTTTTGTATTTTTCACAAAGAAATGACACATACGCTTCAGCTCACAGGCCTTCTTCAGTGTGTTAAGAGTAGTTATATGAGGGTGCTTGTGTCAGAATGATTTATGACCCTTTTGATTTATGACATATGACAGGTGTGACCTTTTGCCCTTCCGTTTCCGGACTGTTTATGACAGGAAGTGTGACCATCTGTTTCTGGACTGTGTTTATGAGTGTCATATATTTTTATGATCAGGAAGTGAGATGGTGTTGGGTGTTTATACAGGTGGGGGTCAATTTGACGATTGCGCCGGGTGTGAAATGGTGTGGGAATGTTCATACAGGTGGTACAGTTTGATGATTGACCGTTTTGAACTTTGACACGTTTGTTTGATGTCTGATATCTGCATTCCGGCACATGTGTGACAGCATCCAGCCATAATGTCTGTGAATGAAACAATACAAATGAGATTAATAAATAAGAAGCACTGTTGTTAAATGAAACATATGAAAATGATTATATGAAACAGTATTAAATAAAGCATATGAAATAGTGTTTATATGAAATAAGATTAAATAAACTAAATTATTATTATTATTATTATTATTATTAAACCTTTATTTAACCAGGAAATAAAACTCTTGAGATTTAAAATCTCTTTTACAAGAGGGCCAAGACAGGCATCACATTTAGTTAAACATATAGCAAATACAATAATTTACAGAAATACACAAAATCACTCAAAAACAATTACAATCAAATGACTCAGAAACTAGATCCTTTAAAAGACCCTTAAAACCATTTAGTGATACCGACTCTTTTAAACGTAAAAGAAATAGAAATTATATGAAAAATGTATTTTGAAAGCTTTGAGAAGTTTCCTTTCCAGCTTAAAAAAAGTACTGATGTTAAATAATGCAGTTGAAATATCAATTTTATGAATTAAGATAAAATAATATTTTTGAAGCTTTAAGAGATTTTTAACTTTAAGAAAAGAATGATGATAAATGAAACATATGAAAGTGTTTATATGAAACCGTATTAAATAGTACCGATGTTAAGTAAAGCAATTATTACAATAGTAATTTTATGTAATAAGCTGAAATAGTATTTTTAAGACAACTTACCAGTTGAGTTGAGGTGCATGCAGTCCATTTGCTAAACTGAAAATGAGTTTGTTTCCAGTATTGCTGTGGGCCGGTCCAACGCTGTCTGCGGATGTGATTGGTTTGCAATGTGTCAAACTATTAAAAGTGAGTCAGGGTGGATATAACACCTCTTATGGTTTATTATTGAGGGATAAAAGCTAAATCTTTCTTCCTTCCTTCCGCACACACACACACACACAATTGCTTCTATAAAAGGAATTTATCTCTATTTTAAATGAAATGATTATAAATAAAATATATAAGACAATGAATAATAAATATGTAACTAACATTTATTTAAACCTTTTTAGTTATAGTTTTAGCTAAATGAAAATATAAATACAAATAAATAAATAGAGTACAAGAACTTTAAAATGTTAGATCAAAAAGTTCATTCAAAAAACATACACTTCTTTTAAATGATTATAAATAGTACATATGATTGTATATAACACTCGCTACAGTAAACATGCTACTAAAACAATGTTAAACATTTATTATAGTTTTTAGTTAAATAAAAATATAAAATATCTTACATTTTCAGAGAGTTGAAGATGTAACTCCTTACACTATATGGTGTATATTTATTGAATGCAATAAGTTGAAACATAAACTCTCTCTCACCCTATCTCTCTCTCACCACTTCTCACACCAAGGTGTGGAATGTGAGACAGTCACAGCAGTGGGGCAGGGAACAATTCTGGTTGTGGGGATTTCATGTTTTATGGGGGTTTTCCATAGACATTTAAGTAATAAATAAATAAATAAATATATTTTATAAGCTGTTTTGCTCATAAATAAAAAATATAAGACAATGAATAATAACAAATATATATTTATATTTAGTCTGTGTGTGTGATGCCTCACAACTCTCACGTAACCTCGAACGAGGGCTTAACATTGCTCTTATTTAGCTCAAGTTGTATCTTTAAGAAATTCACACATATTCAAACAGAGACCAGGTGTTCCTCTGTGCCGTTCCCATGAAAAAAAAAATGTCTTGAGTGAATATTCAATTTTACTCGTCTTAATTCAAAGCATGATATTACTTTAAACTTCAAATAAAAAAGTGGTCATATGTTGTCATACTATTATGCTGTGCCTGAACTCAACATCTGACATTTTGCAGTAGCCATGATCTAGTATAGCACTTATAAGTTACATTCAAAAATGAACTTTCACTGTTGTTAATCCATCCTTGTTCACATTACTTAAACTCATGTAACTACATGAAATTAATTTAACTGAGTTGTTTCTACTAAAAATGAATATTGTCAGGTTTACTTAATAAGTGTTTGTTCAGTCAACTTAACATTGCTGAGTGAAACGCACAAATTAATGTAGACATAACTAACTGGGTAGCGGATCCGTAGTTCCCAGCATGCTTTGCAAGGGACTGCATTAGGAGAGTAAATTTAGGGATTAAAGTGTTATTTGCGCTTTTCAGTAAAGGGAAGTTGTTTGTTTATGATAGTGTTTAATGTTCAGTTACGTTGGACATTTAGAGAAGTTTCTGTAATGTTTTTGAATTTTGTGGTTACCATTATGCAGAAGAGCGGTGCCTGTGTTCAGGCTGTGTGCCACTCATATATGCATGTTTAGGATGGAATTCTTGCTCACAGTTCAATTGAGTTTGATCAATGAGTTATTTTTGTGTGTATTTTGTATAGCAAATAGGTAATTTAATAAGGTAAATTAAGTCAATAAATGTGTTCACCATGCATAATAAACCTAACATAACAATAAACTGCACATATAAATATTATGTAACTGACAAATTCAAATGATTTGTATTTACTCAGACATTTTGTTAGCTTTACTTGAATTTCTTTTGTTCATAAAACTAAATAGTTATTTGTACAAATTACTCAATATAGTTGTGTGAAACCACTTGACACTTTTTTTTTCCTGAAAATATACAAAAAAAAAAAGTATAATATCGGTTATCTACACAAAAATATATGTAGGTTTTTAAAAATGTTGATGCCTGTTGGTCGCAGTGATGACTCTAGCAGGAAGAATGCCCTTTGACCCCAACCAATTTTTTTGCAGGGTGTTAAAGACCCTACAAGGTAGTCATTAATTTCAGTTGTTATTTACAAAACATTTTTTTCTTTTTTCAACTGAGTGAATTCACACATGAATTCACGCTTTAGAAAGCGTTCCTGAGAGAAAATTTAATTGTGCTTAAAAACCAAAGATTAGGCCAAATCACTACCTGGCATGTTCGCATTAGACTCTGATGTACTGCGATAGAATATATATACTGTTAAAAACTAGTGTATGATGTCTGTTAAATATGTTTATTTGTGTTTAAAAACCTTACATTTAAAATTACATTTTAAAAGCCATATGATTTTACTTTTCTTATTTCTACAAAGTTTCAGTTCCTAGTAAATATTAATTAAACATATGATAAAACAAGAGAATAATGTTGACAAATATGTTTTTTAAGAAACAGGGATTACCGTAGTCCAAACAGTTCCTCACATAATGACACCATTAAGGAAGGTCGACACATCTACTGTCTGTGTGTCTGTGTGTGTGTGTGTGTGTGTATGAACGGACGTACTGGCCAGATGAACTGCCGCTGTCCATGGGTAGCTAGTTTTACCCCAAATCAAATATTGTATTACACTTTTTCTTCATACCTGTTGTGTTCTGACACAATGTCATTAATTAGTGCTTTTTGTTTTATAAAATGCTCACTCTACTTTTATCAGCCTGATAAATATGGAGTTAATACATGATCAAACAAGAGAATCATGCTACCAAATTCTTTTGACACAATGTTTTTAAGAATAAAACACACCTAAACCAGATAACACGTCATTTTTCTTTTTGACAAACCCCCATTTCAGCAAAGTGGAATAGGTCTTATTCTTAAAGTTTTGGAATTGATGCGAACATGCGATACAGGTATCTGGCTAAAACCTCGTACTAAATAAAGAAGGGAATATGCCTCAGCATGTATAATACAATATTTTTACACAAAGTATCATGGTTTCAGACCATTTTTAAAAGGTTTTAGTAGTTTTAGTGCAATGTCTCTTTGTAGTTTTTAGATGAAGACTACTCTTTGAGCATGGTAAAACATGCATAGGCATTAATGAACAAATACAGCATAAGAAAATTTAATGGCAGTCCTTATACATTAGACACCTTATACATTTTTGTTTTGTTTTTTTACATATACGACTTTTACACAAGTTACACATTACAAGTCAATGATGTCACTGACACACAATTTGACATGTTTGTCTTAATAACCTGTTCTTCTTTAAGAAAACCAAAATGTTTTAACATATCGGAAATTTCAATAGTTAGCCAGCAAATGCAAGCGAACTGTTTATTACGGAGATAATTTACATTTATATGTGAAACGAGCTCTGTCACATCAGAGTTGAATTCTAGTTGAACATTGTTATTTCCCCCACATGTTTAACAATGCTAGTGCTCTTGGTCACAAAGTTCTCATTGTAGCATACTGGCTCTGAACCCAGACCAAATATTAGCATGTAACAGTTTGCAGACATTTGTGTTTTTTATGTTTCTTTGATTTTGTTTACATTTTTCTGAAACACACTGTTTTACCACGGCTTCATTTTTAACATCACCATTCTTCTTTCGTCTGTAATTGTTTTCCTTTATCGTTTTACCCAAAAACTATGTTTCCTAGAATCTGTTGTAATGTTAGTGAACTTTAGGTGTTCTCTGCATCTCTTTGTTCATAGCATTTGGTTGATTTAATAAAATGACGGTTTAAATCATCGTCTTGGGTCATTTTACATACTATATTATATTTTGGGTAATAGAATGCAGAGCAAAGATCTTTGAAACATTTTATTTTGAAAAACATTAAAATAAGGCATTATTGATGTGTAGTGTTATTACACATAGTAGTGTTAAACATTGTGTTTAAATTTTACTTGAGACAATTTAATATGACGATGTCAATAAAAGTCTTTAACTCTTAAAAGTCTTGAACCATTTAATATCTTAACATCTTAACTCTTAAGTAAAAGTTAAAAGTCAGCACAAAAAGAAATTCCATCTTATCTACTTTCTAAATGCATGTCATGGATCTATTGCAACAATTCATAAGTGCTTGTTTTTCAATTCCATCCTAAACATGCATATATGAGTGGCACACAGCCTGAACACAGGCACCGCTCTTCTGCATAATGGTAACCACAAAATTCAAAAACATTACAGAAACTTCTCTAAATGTCCAACGTAACATTAAACACTATCATAAACAAACAACTTCCCTTTACTGAAAAGCGCAAATAACACTTTAATCCCTAAATTTACTCTCCTAATGCAGTCCCTTGCAAAGCATGCTGGGAACTACGGATCCGCTACCCAGTTAGTTATGTCTACATTAATTTGTGCGTTTCACTCAGCAATGTTAAGTTGACTGAACAAACAGTTATTAAGTAAACCTGACAATATTCATTTTTAGTAGAAACAACTCAGTTAAATTAATTTCATGTAGTTACATGAGTTTAAGTAATGTGAACAAGGATGGATTAACAACAGTGAAAGTTCATTTTTGAGTGTAACTTATAAGTGCTATACTAGATCATGGCTACTGCAAAATGTCAGATGTTGAGTTCAGGCACAGCATAATAGTATGACAACATATGACCACTTTTTTATTTGAAGTTTAAAGTAATATCATGCTTTGAATTAAGACGAGTAAAATTGAATATTCACTCAAGACATTTTTTTTTTTTCATGGGAACGGCACAGAGGAACACCTGGTCTCTGAATATGTGTGAATTTCTTAAAGATACAACTTAAGCTAAATAAGAGCAATGTTAAGCCCTCGTTCGAGGTTACGTGAGAGTTGTGAGGCATCACACACACAGACACCTTCACGTTTGGATTTTTTAAAAATCGAATTAAACATTCGCAATTTATTTTAAAAACATACAGATTTCTCAAAAATTTTGTGTGTTGCATGGACGAAAATACTGTTTGAATCTTTAAGAAATAAGATCTAAGACAACTAAGTACAGGTTATTGATTTAACATTTTAAAGTTCTTGATTAATAAAAATAAAAATAATGCTTTAGGTTAAATTTAAGCAAATTGTTTCTACCATCGGTCAATAGATGTTATCTTTATACAGCAGACTTCCAGAAAGATAAATAGAAGATACAATTTTATTAAATCTTTAAAGACTGGATTTAAACAACCTTTTAAAATTAAAAGATAATTTTTAAACTTTTAAGATTGTGCTTTAAAATAAATTTAGTACAAAAATATTCACTCTGGAAAGGAGTCAGCGGTCTTAACATATGCTGTGACACAGAGGCTCATCTAGTCTGACTCCACCCGTCCATGTGAGGGTCTGAAGCATTCATTTCACACTGGAGTTTATCCCTGCATGGGAGGATCTGGGAGTTTTTTGTTTATGATACAACTTAAACTATTTATTTCGGTTTTATTTTTAATTTTTTTTTTTTTTTTTTTTTTTTTTTAATCATTGCATAAAGAACTACTTCTTCAGCTCTCTGAAAATGTAAGGTGTTTTCATATTTATATGTATTTATTTTATTTTTTATACATTTCATTTAGATAAAACTATAACTAAAATGGTTTAAATATATATTTGTTATTATTCATTGTCTTATATTTTTTATTTATGAGCAAAACAGCTTATAAAATATATTTATTTATTTATTTATTACTTAAATGTCTATGGAAAACCCCCATAAAACATGAAATCCCCACAACCAGAATTGTTCCCTGCCCCACTGCTGTGACTGTCTCACATTCCACACCTTGGTGTGAGAAGTGGTGAGAGAGAGATAGGGTGAGAGAGAGTTTATGTTTCAACTTATTGCATTCAATAAATATACACCATATAGTGTAAGGAGTTACATCTTCAACTCTCTGAAAATGTAAGATATTTTATATTTTTATTTAACTAAAAACTATAATAAATGTTTAACATTGTTTTAGTAGCATGTTTACTGTAGCGAGTGTTATATACAATCATACGTACTATTTATAATCATTTAAAAGAAGTGTATGTTTTTTGAATGAACTTTTTGATCTAACATTTTAAAGTTCTTGTACTCTATTTATTTATTTGTATTTATATTTTTCATTTAGCTAAAACTATAACTAAAAAGGTTTAAATAAATGTTAGTTACATATTTGTTATTCATTGTCTTATATATTTTATTTATAATCATTTCATTTAAGATAAATTCCTTTTATAGAAGCAATTGTGTGTGTGTGTGTGTGTGTGTGTGCGGAAGGAAGGAAGAAAGATTTAGCTTTTATCCCTCAATAATAAACCATAAGAGGTGTTATATCCACCCTGACTCACTTTTAATAGTTTGACACATTGCAAACCAATCACATCCGCAGACAGCGTTGGACCGGCCCACAGCAATACTGGAAACAAACTCATTTTCAGTTTAGCAAATGGACTGCATGAATCTCAACTCAACTGGTAAGTTGTCTTAAAAATACTATTTCAGCTTATTACATAAAATTACTATTGTAATACATTTACATTTAGCAGACGCTTTTATCCAAAGCGACTTACATTGCATTATACAATACATTTGTATCTGAGTATGTGCAATCCCTGGGATCGAACCCATGACCTTGGCATTGCTAGTGCCATGCTCTAACCACTGAGCTACAGGAAAGCAGTAATAACTGCTTTACTTAACATCGGTACTATTTAATACGGTTTCATATAAACACTTTCATATGTTTCATTTATTATCATTCTTTTCTTAAAGTTAAAAATCTCTTAAAGCTTCAAAAATATTATTTTATCTTAATTCATAAAATTGATATTTCAACTGCATTATTTAACATCAGTACTTTTTTTAAGCTGGAAAGCAAACTTCTCAAAGCTTTCAAAATACATTTTTCATATAATTTCTATTTCTTTTACGTTTAAAAGAGTCGGTATCACTAAATGGTTTTAAGGGTCTTTTAAAGGATCTAGTTTCTGAGTCATTTGATTGTAATTGTTTTTGAGTGATTTTGTGTATTTCTGTAAATTATTGTATTTGCTATATGTTTAACTAAATGTGATGCCTGTCTTGGCCCTCTTGTAAAAGAGATTTTAAATCTCAAGAGTTTTATTTCCTGGTTAAATAAAGGTTTAATAATAATAATAATAATAATTTAGTTTATTTAATCTTATTTCATATAAACATTTTCATATGTTTCATTTAACAACAGTGATTCTTATTTATTAATCTCATTTGTATTGCTTCATTCACAGACATTATGGCTGGATGCTGTCACACATGTGCCGGAATGCAGATATCAGACATCAAACAAACGTGTCAAAGTTCAAAACGGTCAATCATCAAACTGTACCACCTGTATGAACATTCCCACACCATTTCACACCCGGCGCAATCGTCAAATTGACCCCCACCTGTATAAACACCCAACACCATCTTACTTCCTGATCATAAAAACATATGACACTCATAAACACAGTCCAGAAACAGATGGTCACACTTCCTGTCATAAACAGTCCGGAAACGGAAGGGCAAAAGGTCACACCTGTCATATGTCATAAATCATTCTGACACAAGCACCCTCATATAACTACTGTTAAGTAATCTAATCCCCACTATTTAATCAATTAATTATATTGGCATCAGATTAGAAAATGTTAAAAATTTTTGGTTTTTCAAAATCACTCAACTTTAATTCAATATGTTTGACATCAATTAATATACATACAGTATAATCTTTTTAACCATGTTAATCACATCTCCAGTAATTGCATTAGCTCTAAAATTACGTTTTAGATTTACAACAGAAGCTTGGGATGAAATGCGTAAGAAATTTACACAGAGCGTTTTTTTAAAAAACCTGACTAATGTCTTTAAATAAAACATTTGAACAACGTCTTGAGGTGTGGTAACCGTAGTATAAGTGGAATAATTATTATATTCTGCAGAAAAAAAGAAAGCTTTTGTTCATTGAACCATTTAATCCCTGTCCCCAAATAGATATAAAAGAATATAATTTTTCATTAATTTATAATGGTAATAGTTGAGATGTGAGATTAATTTTGATACATTAAACACAAATGAATCATTGAATTTGTGACAGTAATGCATATACTGGAACCTCCTGACCCACCAGGAATATCACTTTGCCCACCTTGCAGCCCAACGCTACATGCGGTTAAATTAATTGTAAAGTTTATTTACTCATGACTTGCCGCCCCTGGGCAGTCAGTATCATCTTAAAATGCCCCCCCTCCCTAAACCCAGAACCAGCTGTTGAGATCTCTGACCACTTCGTAGTGCTTATTCTTTCTAATATAATCACAAGTCCGACAGGCATGTTCAAATCCGAATATGCTACTCTTTGAAACAAAATGTTTTCTCCAGGCGAAGTACTGCATATACAGATCCTCATTTTGGTCCATGAGTCTCAGATGATCAGCCAGTTCTTTTGGGGATGGGAAGTCATCCACATGGATGAAGGCTTCACTTGGAATTAACTGCTCATAGTTCTCTCTCGACGGGCCAATAACAACAGGAACGGTACCCAAATTTAGAGGGTTGAACAGCTTCTCAGTCACGTAGTCTCTATGAATGGAATTCTCAAAGGACAGGTAGAATTTGCAACTGGACACCAAGTTTATATATTCATCATTATTAATTCGCGTGTTGAAGTGTCCTCCATGGGTTTCCACATTAATGTATTTCACTAACTCATCAAAGTAATGTGAACGCTTATAGTTTGGATTATAGTTACTTACTATCCAACAAACTAATTTGCTCTTCTCTGGGATAGTATAGTTTTTCTCTTCCTCTGTGGCCTCTGCAAGCCATCCATAAGGTACTGGAATATTTGAATCCAGGCGGTAACTTGAAGTCACATTAAACAGGTCCTTTAGTAGGGGATTTTGACCTGAATGAGTTGGAGACTCCATATTCCACCATACCCACTTCTGGAAAGTAGTTCGTGGAAGTTGCGGCATGTTGGATAAATCCCAACTGATATCTCTATGATGAAACATAACCCCATGTGCTTGGTTAAACAGACCTTTGTCATCTGTTAAATGACAGCCATGGATATTGTAAACTGAACTGCAGGATCCAAATTCAAAACTAGTACCAAAAGGCCACATCCAGATCAACACAATGATGTCTGGTTCTTCTTTCTTAGCGGTAGTCAAGGGCTTTGGTGCAGATGTTGTCATCAGGAGTTTGTCCACGTTGTTGTTCACAGTGCACCTGTAGTTCTGCTTCTTAAGAACACGGAGGCAAGTTTCTTTGCTGATGTTACTTATGTGGACTTGATCAGCAGGGTAGTTAAACAAGTTTATGTTAAAGTACTCCTCTGGTAGGTAGTATAAAGTGAAGAGTAGAAAACATGCCAACAAAAATATGGCAATTATTATCCTCCGAGTGGAATGAGTTTGGGACATTTTTATCCTTCACTAATGCAGGGGAGAAGATAGAGAATGCATCAATAGTTGGCTTAAAATATTATAAAATTGGCTTTAAAATATATAGTCATCTAGATTTGTATGGGAAAATGTTCCAGTCTGTCTGTAAGTACAATGTTTATTTAAAGACAAAATAAGAGTAAGATCTTCATATGCATTTGTTTTATGAAATTATGGGCTATTTATACTCTTCCTTGTATGCCGGTGGAATGTTATTTTGCATTTTAATATCTGGTTTGTGTCTTAATTGTAATCTACAGATATATATATATATATCAGATGTCTGCACTCTTTTAATATAATTAAAGGGGTCATGATATGAGAAATCAAATTTGCCTTGATCTTTTGACATATTAGAGGTCTTTGTACCATTAAAACATCCTGTAAGTTTCATAGCTTAAAACATCCTCCTCATTATAAACAAGGGGTTTATTTAATCAAGCTCCAAAAACAGCGAGATATACACTACCAGTAAAAAGTTTGGAAACATTACTATTTTTAATGTTTTTTAACAAAGTCTCTTATGCTCATTAAGGCTGCATTTATTTCACAATAAATACAGAAAAAACAATAATATTGTGAAATATTATTACAATTTACAATTATGGCTTTCTATTTTAATATACTTTAAAATATAATTTATTTCTGTGATGCAAAGCTGAATTTTCAGCATCATTACTCCAGTCTTCAGTGTCACATGATCCTTCAGAAATCATTGTAATATGCTGATTTATTATCAATGTTGCAAACAGTTGTGCTGCTTAATATTATTTTATAACCTGTGATACTTTTTCAGGATTCTTTGATGAATAAAAAGTAAAAAAAAATATCAGCATTTATTTAAAATAGAAATCTTTTGTAACAATATACACTACGTTCAAAAGTTTGGGGTCAGTAATTTTTTTTCTTTCTTTTTTTTTTTTTTTTACTTTTATTCAGCACGGATGTGTTAAATTGATAAAAAGATTTATATTGTTAGAAAAGATTTATATTTTGAATAAATGCTGTTCTTTTTAACCTTTTATTCATCAATGAATCCTGAAAAAAGTATCACAGGTTCCAAAAAAATATTAAGCAACACAACTGTTTTCAACATTGATAATAACTGAGTATCAAATCAGCATATTAGAATGATTGCTGAAGGATCATGTGACACTGAAGACTTTATGAAGATAAATTATATTTTAAAATATATTAAAATAGAAAACCATAATTTTAAATTGTAATAATATTTCACAATATTATTGTTTTTTCTGCAGCCTTAATGAGCATAAGAGACTTCGTTCAAAAACATTAAAAATAGTAATGTTTCCAAACTTTTGACTGGTAGTGTATCTAACTGCAGAACTGCAGCACTATACATAACATGACAGCAGTTTTAGGACAGCAGCACCAGGCCAGCAGCCTCAGACCCGCCCCAACCACTAACCCTAACTTCACTATACCTGTAAGCTCCACCCATAAAGAATGCCTAACCCCACCCCACCATTAACCCTAACTTTGATGAAGCTATATGTGGTATTTGCATATACATTTGTACATAACTGCCTCCAGAGTAAGACAGTGACAAAGTTATACATCACCACTGGCATTCAGTCACTCAACGGCTGACATTTGCCTACACTGGGGCTATGTCTACATTAATCTGGATACATTTGAAAACAGCATTTTTGTTCCAAGACGCTCTCCGTCCACACTACCATTTTCAAGCGTTTTCCAAAAGTTGCTCATCCACACTGAAATGCCTGAAAATGAATGCCTGAAAATCACCTTACTGGGCATGCGTGAAACATAATAAAAGCTTAAAGCTCACTAGATGGTAATAGAGAAAGCAGAGATAATGAAGTCCGTGACGTCACCCGTAGGTTTCTGAGGAGCATTTTTGAAACCTAAAGCCAGCCGTTGCCATCTTGGCAGCACGCCACTCCCGGATAACAGAAAATGGGCAAAGAGGCGGGAGGTGGGTGGAGCTGAGGTGACGTGATGGCAGCAGAAAAACGGCTAGTGGTGACAGCAACGGCAATCCACGTGTCACTCAAGTGGCCGTGCCCTTAATTATGCAGAATTTTAAAGCTTAATATAATTTAAACAGATGAGTAAAAAATATTAAAATTATTAAAAACTAAAAAATATTCACCCCTCTCACAGTTGTCATGAAGGACAAAATTAGCTATATAGACCAAAACCACAGTTTGTACCAGGCTGTAAATGTGTTTTTTTCTGCTGTAAAGTTGGGCATTTTAACATGGGGCTCAATGAGATTCTGCTCTCTTTGGAGCCTGTCCCTAGTGGCCAGTCGATGAATTGGAGTTTAAGTCACTTCCATATTGGCTCCAAGAGAAACGGGGGGAGGTTGCCGCTTGGTTTTATCCCAAGTGTTTTCTACATATTATGATAGTGAAAAACATAACATAATTGGTGACGAGGTGGATTAACTTACCACGAAGCTACCACAGTGAATCGTGAGTAGTTAGGTGTACTACAACTTTTAATTATGTTTTATTAACAAAGTTCGGGAGGAGCAAGTTCAGATAATTAACCTAATTAGCACAGGTGGAGAGCATTCAGTTAATCAACTCAACCAATGTCAAGAGGTATAAATTCAGCAAATTTACCTCTGATCATCTGAGAGTTTATCAGCATCCCTCCTCTACCCTATCTCCTCACTTCTAGTTCTATCTAGGCCTACTTTTACCACACCGGGGGGAGTACTCTGGGTTCGGGCCAAAATTCCGAGCTCGGAGCCCTCTCTCCGGACAGCACGCCAAATACGCATAACTTTACTCTATTTAATTATATGGTTATGTGAACTCGTGAATTTAAACTCGTGAACGTGCAAAGCTAAAGTGACTAGGTTAGCTAGGATGGCTGCAACTATTGGCCACATGGAAGCTTTTGATGAAAGCATCAAACCATGGACCACTTACATTGAAAGATTTGACCACTTCATAGAAGCTAACAGCATGGAGGCCGACAAGAAAGTGCCTGTGCTACTGGAGGAAAAACATATGGATTACTCCCAAGTCTTATCGCGGCGGACAAACCGAGAGAGAAAAGTTTCAAGCACATCACAAACACGCTACAGCAGCACTTCTCTCCAAAGCCCCTGGTCATCACGGAGCGTTTTCGTTTCCACAGGTGGAACCAGGAGGAGGGCGAGTCGGTGACAGCCTCACTTGAAAAGTGAGGCTACACAAAAGCGCTTGTTGACCGAGTCTATGCTATGATCGAATATTGAAACACCTGCCCCTATGCTCAACGGACATTGTTCTTCAAACATACACTGGACAAGTATTGCGTCCTGAAGGTGTAATTGATGTGCATGTGAAAATGGGCAAGCAGACAGCTGTTCTTCCATTATTTCATACAAAATATTTATTAATATGTTAGATAGTATCGCGTTAGGCGGGCGTGGTTTCAGCAACCAGGCACCTCAGTTCCAGCCAATTTGCCCATTTTCAGTTATCCAGGAGTGACGCGCAATGACGCGCTGCCAAGATGGCAGCGGCCACTTTTTCGCTTCAAAAATGCTCTTCAGAAATCTATGGGTGACGTCACAGTCTATGGACTAAACATGCGTCATCTTTTTCGAATACTTAGAGTGGACTTTGAAAGCAGCATTTTCAGATTTATCTAGTTGGGAGAGCGTTTTCAAAAAGCTCCGTGTTTGTTGACAAAAATACTGTCTCTGTGTGGACGGAAGGCCAAAAATGAAGAGTTAAAGATGCATTTTCAAAAGAAAACAGATTAGTGTTGACAAGGCCTGGATGTGAGCGTCGCATCAAAAACAAATAGAACCCATTACAGTGCTTCCCACAGGTTCAAAATATATTAAATTGTAGTGGTAGCCGGGTGGAAAATCCTACTATTACCCACAGCACAAAAATGGTCTACTACATGTGACAAATAACAAATAATGTGTGATTTTTAACAATATTTTTATTTATTGAAACTAATTTTAATTACATAGGCTACTATTACATTTAATTGCATACTAATAGGGCCTATTATGCATTATTATGCACTTAAATTATGCAAAATTATAGCACTTAAATGGTAGAGTTCTCCTTGCTATAGAGACAGAGCGCATTTAGACCACGCCCACACCGGGGTGGGGAATCAATCCAACTCACTCCATTGACATTTCTTGCTTCTAACAAAAGACAGAACAATCCCTAAAAGCTGCTGTGTGACAGGGTGTATACAGCAAACAAACTGGAAAAAAAAAAAAAAAAAAAAACAGAACTAAGGTTTTACCGAGCCGTAAAAGCCAGCCTTTAATGAAACAAATGTGGAAACAGTGCACGTTTTATTCATAATAAATTTACTAGACGTTTCTTCTCTAAATATTTTTCCATCACGTTTTATGTGCAGTTTATTTCGCTGAATAAAAAGTATCCACCCCATCGATTCATATCTTGTGCAGTCTCTTAAAACGTGCAGAGGTAGCCGTTTTTTGGGTGCGTCACTTTTTTTTATTATTTATTTTTTTTTATTTCTCTTTTTTTCTTCAGAAAACCAATATGACTCATTTAAAATTCTGTACTACTTACATTACAGCATGCATACGTTTCATAAACCCACTTTAAAAATGACAGAAAAGCGAATACCGGTCAAATACAATAGATCGTCGCTAAGACATGGCATATATTCAGCATTTATTCAGCTTCTTAAAGATTTTTAGTAAATTTAACATATATAGGTTATAGCAAGTTATTGACAACATTATTTCTATTATACTTAATTTTTCTGAATATATGCACACGGGTTCTATCTCGCGCACAGCTACATTAGTTAACATGAACTAATAATGAACTGCACTTATACAGCATTTATTAATCTTTGTTAATGTTAATTTCAACATTTACTAATGCATTATTAAAATCTTGTTAACATTAGTTAATGCACTGTGAACTAACATGAACAAACAATGAACAACTGTATTTTCATTAACTAACGTTAACAAAGATTAGTAAATACAGTAACAAATGTATTGCTCATGGTTAGTTCATCTTAGTTAATACATTAATGTTTAATTAATGAACCTTATTGTAAAGTGTTCTTAAACGCTTTGCCTGAAATGACAGTTTTATATGGATGTTTTCAAAACACTCAAGTGCAATAGCAAGTGAGCGGTGATACCTGTTTCCTATAAACTGACTTTAGCCAATCATAACAGAAGCCGCATATATATATGTTTTTAAGTGTGTGTATGCAAAAACACTGACATTATCAGTGGACCTCAAGGAACTTAAAAATAATTTTTAAAAAAAATCCATGTCATGACCCCTTTAAAGTTCTAACAGGAAACAGGCATTATGGTCTAAGATAAGTTATATAAACTGCATTAAAATAACAGAAGTTGTATTTCTCAGGAATGTACATGAACATACTCTTTAATTATTTTTTGTTTAGTTTCGAAATAACCTTAAAGATATGCTGGTCTTTAATTTCCCTTTCATTTTGATAAATATGCTATTTGTCAAAACAGATTAAAGTACATACATTTGCATCGTAATTTTAATGTACACTTCATAAAATGTTTGCAAAATTATGCTTTGACAATGTCCTTGTTTCCATATATATATCCACATCTGTAGCTATATTACAGTATATATAAATATATATATCACTAAATATCACTGTCAACTGAAAAGAACATGTTGACTTACCTTTTTTACAAAAGTTGTGAGTAGCCTAACAGGATACGTGATGATTCTTGATAATCATCACACTGGTCAGACTGGTTTGTCTGAAAGCCTACGCAAATCCATGCAAATGTCATCCTTACGTTGAACAAAACCCTTTTACGTTGCCCATTTAGGTCTGTAATATACTGTATTAATGTGCTTTAACAGAAATTTAAAAAAAAAAATTGCCTTGTTTATCCACAACATATAAGGGTAGGCTAAGCAACAATGCTTAAATTAAATTTTCAATCAACCATATTTCATGCTTTCAAAAAAAAAAGGATCAAAGACCCCCCTTTTTAAATTTTATTTTAACAGTAAGCATTGTGCAGAAAGATGAAGCATGCCTGAGAAATAAATACACAATTTACAAGGGCTATAATTAAGGGTGTTTTCACATTCATTTTAAAAGAACTAAACCCAGTTCACTTAAAGTGAACCAGAAAGAACCAGCCGAAAGTGACCTCCCCATATGGAAAAGTTTTGTTAAAAACATCTGTGATTCTTATATGTTCCAACAGAATATTAGGGACATATATGCTGCAAAAACGTCTCGGTTACGTATGTAACCCTCGTTCCCTGAAGGAGGGAACGGAGACGTACGTCAGTAGTGACCGACGAATTGGGATATCGCTAGAGAGCCCTATCAGCTTCGAGTGAACTACAACAAGCCAATGAAGTTGGCGTGCGATATTTGCATAATGCGCACCGCCCCCGCCAGGTGGTATAAATAGGGGAGCAGATGCAATCGCACTCTGTTTTTCGCTGAGGAGACAACCTAGTCCGCACTACAGCGAGGGTACAGCAACTGTGGCGACGGGACGCACGTCTCCGTTCCCTCCTTCAGGGGAACGAGGGTTACATACGTAATCGAGACGTTCCCTTTCAGTCGGTCACGTTCGACGACGCCAGTAGTGACCGGCAATTGGGATCCCAAATAAAGCGCCACAGTATGAACCCTTCCAGTGCCCAGCGCAGCTCTAGCCACCAGCGCACCAGTGGGACGGGAAGGGGCGAGCTTACGCTGAGAGAGTCTACTGCTGTTCCGATAAACCCACTAAGTAAACTAGACTACACTGGGGAAGCGAACCCGTAGGGGACGCTGCGAAACCACTACCCACCCGTAGGGGAGGAATTTACGTGGAGAGTACACATATGGACTGGCCGTGGGCAGTACGCATATGGAGTCCCTGGGATGGCTCCACCTGGGTAGGGGAGACTCATCTGACAGGTGACAGCAGAGCTGGCTCTGCTAAGGGAAAGACACGGGCTCGCCGTAGGGAGTTGACCGTGGACAAATACACACATGGGACCACTCACGTGGAGGGGTCACGACATGTGGAACCCAGCCAAACGTCAGCGTCAGTGACGGAGGTTTGGCCTGGCATCAGACACTCCGCAATGTCCGAGCCGAAGGGGGAGGCGGAGGAACTCGACAGGGTTCGCCAAGCGGGGAACTCGACTGGAGTAAAAAGGATGCACGTATCCGGCCCAGGGGGCGGGAGTGGCATTGCAAGCCGACACTAGAACGGGCTCTTCGCGTCTACCGGCTGGTGGAAGCGAGTACACGGGAAGATACCGGTTCTACACGAAGGCTATAGAATCTAGCGAACGTGTTAGGTGTCGCCCAGCCCGCAGCTCTACAGATATCTGTCAGCGAGGCGCCGTGCGCCAGCGCCCAGGAAGAGGCCACTCCTCTGGTGGAGTGGGCTCTCAACCTGAACGGGCAAGGCACGCCCTGGGACTCATACGCCAGGGCGATGGCGTCCACTATCCAGTGGGCCATCCTCTGCTTGGAGACAGCCTTTCCCTTCTGCTGGCCTCCGTAACAGACAAAGAGCTGGTCTGAGGTCCTGAAGCCGCGTTCTGTCCACGTACAGGCGCAGAGCGGACGGGACAGAGCAAAGCTAGGGCTGGGTCTGCCTCCTCCGAAGGCAGCGCTTGCAGGTTCACTACCTGATCTCGAAAGGGAGTGGTAGGAACCTTGGGCACATATCCGGGCCGGGGTCTCAGGATAACGTGAGAGTCACCAGGCCCGAATTCCAGGCACGATTCGTCAACCGAAAATGCATGCAGGTCCCCTACCCTCTTGAGCGAGGCCAATGCAACCAGGAGGACGGTCTTTAAGGACAGTACTTTTAACTCGACTGATTGCAAAGGCTCGAAGGGGCGACCCTGGAGAGATGTAAGAACCAGGGTCAGATCCCAAGAGGGTACAGAGGGGCCGGGAGGATTCAGTCTCTCGCCCCTCAAGAACCTGACGATCAGATCGTGCTTCCCTAGCGATTCACCATCAACTGCATAGTGATGTGCGGCGATAAGCGGCAACATACACCTTGAGGGTGGAGGGAGACAGCCTTCGCTCCAGGCCCTCTTGCAGAAAGGAAAGCACGGTTCTGACCGAACATGATCGGGGGTCCTCTCGCTCTGGTTGAGAGGAACACCATTCGACGAACAGGTTCCACTTCAGCGCATAGAGGTTCCTCGTAGAAGGAGCTCTAGCGGAAGTGATAGTGTCTGCGACCGCTATGGAGATCACTCAGAACCTCCGCGTCCCGTCCAGGGACCACACATGGAGTTTCCACAGGTCGGGACGCGGGTGCCAGAGGGTGCCCCGTCTCTGAGTCAGGAGGTCCTTCCTCAGAGGAATGGGCCAGGGAGGTGCTGTCGCGAGGAGCGTGAGGTCCGAGAACCAGGTCCGAGTGGGCCAGTATGGAGCCACTAACAAGACCTGCTCCTCGTCCTCCTGACTTTGCACAGGAGTTGTGCGAGAAGGCTCACTGGGGAAACGATATTTGCGTAGGCCCCGGGGCCAGCTGATTGCCAGGGCATCCGTGCCGAGCGTGCCGCCGGTCAGGGAATAGAACAACTGGCAGTGGGCAGTCTCCGGGGAGGCGAACAGATCTACCTGTGCCTCGCCGAAGAGCTGCCAGATCAGCTGGACCACCTGGGGATGGAGTCTCCATTCGCCCGGAAGCGGAGGCTGCCGTGAGAGCTCGTCGGCTGCACGGTTGAGCACGCCTGGGACGTGAATGGCACGAAGCGACCTCAGATGCTTCTGACTCCATAGCAAGAGATGGCGGGCGAGTTGCGACATACGGCGGGAGCGTAGACCACCCTGATGGTTGATGTACGCAACGGCCGCAGTGCTGTCCGAGCGGACCAGTACGTGCTTGTCTGACAACAGCTTCTGGAAGCGGCCCAGTGCAAGACGTACTGCTAGCAACTCGAGGCAATTGATATGCCAATGCAGTTGGGGCCCCGTCCACAGACCCGACGCTGCATGCCCGTTGTACGTGGCTCCCCACCCCGTGGCGGAGGCATCTGTGCGGACACAGCATGCCTGGACACTTGTTCAAGGGGAACTCCAGCCCGCAGGAACGAAGGGTCCGACCACTTGGTGAGGGTGCGACGGCAGTTCGGTGTCACGGGGATACGGAACGTACCGTGCTGCCACGCCCATCTCGGGACCCGGCCGCAGAGCCAGTGTTGAAGCGGCCTCATATGAAGCAATCCGAGCGGCTTGACTGCGGCTGCGGATGCCATATGCCCCAGGAGCCTCTGAAAGAGTTTCAGTGGGGCCGCTGTCCTGCGCTTGAGCGTACTCAGGCAGGTCAACACTGACTGGACGCGCTCCTCGGTGAGGCGCGCGGTCCGGGCGACCGAATCCAGTTCCATACTGAGATAAGAGATCCTCTGCCCGGGGGAGAGTTTGCTCTTATCCCAGTTGACCCGAAGACCCAACTGACTGAGGTGAGCTAACACCATGTCCCTGTGTTCGCACAACTGCTCTCGCGAGCTGGCCAGGATGAGCCAGTCGTCGAGGTAGTTGAGGATGCGAACGCCCTGTTCCTTGAGCGGAACAATGGCCGCCTCCGCAACCTTCGTGAAGACGCGGGGCGACAGGGCCAGCCCGAAGGGTAGGACTTTGTACTGATATGCCCAACCCTCGAACGCAAACCGTAGAAGGGGTCTGTGACAAGGCAGAATTGAGACATGAAAGTACGCATCCTTCAGGTCGATCGCTGCAAACCAATCCTGGGGACGGATGCATTCGAAAATGCACTTCTGCGTAAGCATCTTGAATGGCAGCCTGAGAAGGGACCGATTCAGGACACGCAGATCCAGGATTGGCTGTAACCCACCGCCCTTCTTGGGTACAATGAAGTAGGGGCTGGAGAACCCTGACTCCATATCGGCTGGAGGGACCGGCTTGACTGCATCCTTCGCCAGGAGGACAGCAATCTCCGCCCAGAGAACAGGTGCATTGTCCAGGGACACATGAGTGTAATGGACACCCCTGAACACCGGGGGACGCCGGGCGAACTGAATCGCATAGCCGAGTCTGATGGTACGAATGAGCCAGTGGGACGGGCTGGAAAGCGCTAGCCAGGCTTCCAGACACCGAGCCAGCGGGACCAAATGCACCACAGACGTACCGGGCGTGGGGCAGCGAGGTAGAGTGCTGGGACCCGACTCGGACGGCATAGCGGCCCGTGAGTGGGTCAGACTCTGCAAGGTGGCAGTGTGAATGGGAGACGGCACATGGGAGGCGGCCTCAACCAACACACTGGGACCTGCTGGCGAAGTGAGAGGGGGCTGAGAGCGGCGAGGCGGGGCCTCGCGCACTGCCAGCCGCGACCTCTTGGGACCTGGAGAGTTAGAAAACAGTTCACTTCGTGGGTACCGCTGGACTCCGGAGAGCCAGCGGTGGAACAAACCAAAATTCTCCACCCGGCCCTCCTCCGGGGAGGGAGCGATGCGGGCATCGTCTCCCGAAGAACTGTTTACCTCAGCTCCAGGTCACCCATTTCTCCAGGACTGCTTTCGCTAGCCAAGTGGCTTGGCTGTGGGCTGAGCGGGCTGGATTTTAGGCCAGCTTGTGAGATGAGAGCATCGAGAAAGCGCATTTCAGACGACGACACACCTCTGCAAGGCTAGCCAGGGGTGTTTCTGGACCACCATGGTGGACATTGTCTGGCCAGGGGCCTGCGCTATGACTTACATCATGCGTAGCTCAACCCCGACTCAGAACTACCCATATGCGATGAGTGCTTTGGCCTTCCACAGACTTGCCGGGGGCCAAGACCCATGCAGGGCAGAGGTGGTGTGCCCGTAGCACTGCCACCCCACCACAGAGGGTAGTGAGAGAGAAAAAACTTAATGCAGATTATGACCCTTTTGGCGTTCCATATTTGGCACCAGAAAAGGCTTCCAAACTGCCAAGTTTTTCATGCACGTCCGGGCTAAAGACAGGGGGCGGGGCAAGGCGAGTACACGTCGCACCACACCCCCAGGGGCCCGGGAAAGCATGGTTGTTAACTCTGAATCCGATTCAGCATGAGCACATCACAACCGTGGGACGCTCAGCCTCCTCTTCATGTCCAGAACCCAACAACCCTCTCTCCAATGTAGCAGTCGACATCTGATCCTCTGCTGGAGCCCTGACTAAGACGCTAGGTCCCCCATGAGAAGGACCAGCAATCCACCCAGAAGCTACCAGCCATGTGGGACAGTGAACGTGGCCGTCTAACTGAACGACACGGCGCTGAGCGCCGACGTGGCCATGTTGTTACCAAACATAAACCACCCACGTACACAGTCACAACATGTTTGCGATGCATTAGAGGAGTGGGGGGCCCACGGAGATTGGCTCGGCGGGTATCGCCCCACTGTGATCCTCTGGTCACCCTGGCTTATTCACCAAAAGTAGTACTTTTCTGATTCAGAAAGAGAAACTAGATCGGGGAATAGGTGAGGGGACTCCACCTCATTTGAGGCACTCGAGTCTCGACCATGCATCTAGAGCGCCGAACAACGCACTGGGTTGCCATGGCAACGCGCGCTGTCAGCCGGCAGCTCGACGGCACACGGCGCGCTGAGCGCTCAAGCCCTTATGAGAAAGGCAAGACGAACAACGCGCCGACGTGGGCGTGCTCTCTTTTTTTACAAGAGAACATGAACCACCCACAAACACAGTCTCAGCACGCTAAGCAGACATGAGAGAAAGTGATTGTGGCCGTCAGTGAGGATAGGAAACGACCGCCTCCAGAAACGCACAGACAGAATGACGTCTTGAAAAGACGCAGTGTCTGTCTGTGAAGCTCTTTTAGAAGCTCTTGTTCTTTGTGCCGAAGCACACAGGGAACAGCCGCGATGTGACTGCAGGTACACTTTTCACTCCCTGAGTCACAGACACAGAGGAACCGGCCCAAATCGCAAACCAAACGGGGCAAATAATGCTGTGAAAACAGCAGTTGAAAGCTGTATAACAGCTCAAGAAGCTCACTCTGGGAAAGCTCGCGGCCTCGCTGTAAGGTGCCATAAAGCCAGCACTGTAGAACAAAAGTTCTTCAAAGGCTTGCGAAGTCACTCTCAGACTAATAGCAGGAACACACAGGTTGGCTCCGAAGCGAAAGACAGAGTGCGATTGCATCTGCTCCCCTATTTATACCACCTGGCGGGGGCGGTGCGCATTATGCAAATATCGCACGCCAACTTCATTGGCTTGTTGTAGTTCACTCGAAGCTGATAGGGCTCTCTAGCGATATCCCAATTCGTCGGTCACTACTGACGTACGTCGAACGTGACCGACTGAAAGGGAACCGTATATGCAAATCACATAATATTTATGTATTTTCAATCCTATATGTCATATATGTCCCACATATAACTAAAGTCTTATCATGATGTAAAAACTTAATGCAAAAATAATGCAAATTTAATAGGCCTATGAATGTCCACCATATCTCTTAAGATGTGTATAAAACAGTGCATCAGTATAAGGCTGTACTTCACTCATGCCCTCGCTCTTGTCCTAAGTGGAGCCCTACGCCTGTCAATCAGAGTCATATAATGTATATTTGTAGACTTTCAATCTTAGATGAAACACATATAAACTACACACACAAGCACATATTTTAATTATAAAACTAATTAATTAGATTAACGTGTTAACGTGGGATGACACTTGGTGACTTTATTCGCATTAGCTATGTGAACACAAAAATCATGGACATGATTCAGATATTTTAAAAGGTCAGGAAAAAAGTCACACTGGCTCCTTCATGGTTAAAAATGACCGCCACAGGAAATTAATGGGAAATACGAAAAAATACAAAAACTCTGAGAATCTTTTGGTGGTACAAACTACAAATCAACCTCTGTGCAGAAAAAAAGTGCTCTAAAATGACTAGAGTGAAAAATAGAAAATATATATATATATATATATATACACGTATACACACACACACACACACACACACACAAATGAACTGGTGTGGTTGTAACAATTATGGTAACATTGAGCCAAAAGACTCAAATAAGAGGTTGAAATCAGATCTGATTCTGACCCAGATTGATTGATGTAACCCGGGTAACCAAAGTTAAGAAAAGGAAAAAAATTCTAGAAGGAAAAGAGATTCATCCAATCACTGATCGTGCTGCAGTGAAAGACACCCCTAAGAGCCAATAGTAGCGGCGCATTCATAAGTCCCGCCCGCTGGTCGCGCCGGTGCTACTTTCGCACGTCCTGATATTGCTGAGTTAGATGCGTTCCTGGGTCAACATATTTTGTTGATCCTGGAACAACATTCTAGTCTGAAAATTTAGTCTTAACCCTATTCCTACCCCTAAACCTAACCCTACCCATAAGTTATCCCAAAAATCAGAGGGAAATGATAGATGAATAACACTGATGTAGAAGCACCAATTCATGATATTAAGCCTAAACTTGACATAATCTGTAAACTTGTTCCTCAAATCTGATTGGTTGATTTGAATGTTGTTCCAGGATCAACAAAAATGTTGACCCAGGAACATGTTGAACTCAGCAATATCAGGTTATGCGCTGCTTTCAGCGTGAGCAGATGAGAGAGTCAGGGCAGATCAGTACAGACCGTTTCTCCAGAAAATTGATTTACATTGATCTAACTAGAAATGTGATTGAGTGCACTGAAAGTGGAACTTTTGAAGTCGATGCGTCAGTCTGAAGTGTTGTCGTCGGAGAGAGAGAAGAGAGAGACGGAGCGGATCCCGGAGTGTTTGTGCATAACGCATGCATAATTATGGACCTTTAAAATAAAGTATTAACAGATCTCTTTTGAGATCTGCCTGCTTCCCCTTCAGGTACAGTCATTTTATTTTAAACTGTTTACATTTAAAGAGGTAAGAAGACAAATATCTGTCTAAGAAGATGAATACGTATCATTTCCATCTCTTGTGTCTTGTTCTTTGACAGACCAAAGGAAAAGGACAGTGATTCCCAAACTACAGAGAAATGTTGCCCGAATGACTGTTGATGAGTATCAAGCACAACCTTGACAGAGACTCAGAAGAGGCTGAAAAAAATGGAGGAAAATGAAAAATTGAGAAATTACAACAAAAAAGTAAGAAAAATGCTTAGAGGTGTGTATTAGTTATTTTACTGTTGTGGTAAATCAGCAACCAGCTATCAAACTGTTTAGTGGTTTACTTAGTTTTACTGTCTTTGCACTTCAAACTTTCAAAATTATTATAGAACTGCTATTGTTTCAATATTATACTTGCTATGTAAAGTTGAGACAAATAATTTAATAATTATTGGTAATTAATTGTATTATTATCAAGTATATGACAAGAAACCAGAAACTTATCCAACCTCTGTAACATTTGGTCTGACATGGCTTTGTAAAACGCATCATTAACATTAAATTCATCAGCTTAGATGACCATATGTAAACAGGAGGTAGTCAAGTTGGTAAATGGGTATAAAAGATTGCTTTATCATATCTTATTTTGTTATATTTTTGTTGCTAGAGCTACCAGATCTGATAAATGAAGTGAAGATGGCCCTGAAGTCTCAGTGTTCGTCAGCATCAGTCAGCTCTGACTTGGAAGATGGGACAGGTTTTGCCACAGAGTAATTACAGAGCCCTCCGCCGAAAGCAGTAACCACAGAACAGGTAGTGTACTAGTTTATCTAGTCAATTAAGTGCTCAAACCTATTATTATCAAATTCCTATTATCGCATCAAATTCAAGACGTTGACGCTTGCCTACAGATCTACCACAGGCTCAGCACCCTCCTACTTCCACTCACTCTTACGAGTCTACACTCCGACCATTACATCCGCAATGCAGAATCCCTGGCAATATTCAAAAGACAGCTGAAAACTCATCTCTTTCGTGAGCACTTATCCTCATCCTAAAAAAAAAAACAATTCTATACCTATCCCTTCACTTCCTTTAATCCCTCTCTATTGTAGCTTATGATACTCTGAGCACTGCCTAAAACTTGTATTGTGAGCACTTCTTGTCCCTATTTGCCTCGTCATGACGACTCGCTTACTGTATTCCTCACTTGTAAGTCGCTTTGGATAAAAGCGTCTGCCAAATGAATAAATGTAAATGTAAATGTATTATTATTATATTCAAAGTGATCCAGTGGGAGTAAGTTTAGGTTAAAGGATTAGTTCACTTTCAAATGAAAATTACCCCAAGATTTATTCACCCTCAAGCCATCCTAGGTGTATATGACTTTCTTCTTTCTGAAGAACAACATCTGAGAAATATTAATAAATACTGACTCATCCGAGCTTTATAACGGCAGTGAACTGGGTTCACGAGTATGAGCTGAAGAAAGTGTCTCCATCCACATCCATCCATCATAAACATACTCCACACAGCTCTGGGGCGTTATTAAAGGCCTTCTGAAGTGAAGCAATGTGTTTGTGAAAAAAAAAAAATCTATATATAACAAGTTATGAAGTAAAATATTTTGCTTACGCCAGACTGCTTCCGTATTCAACTTACGAAGGAAGTGTAAACTGGCGTCACGTCAGTTACACTTTTTCCGCAAGTTGAGTAGGGAAGGCATAGGACGTAGCGTAAGCTTAGTGAACTGCGAGAGTTTTACACTTTCTTCGTATGTTGAATACGGAAGGCGGAAGCTACGTATTTTACTTCATAACTTGTATAAATATGGATATTTTTTTTACACAAACGCATCGCTTCACTTCAGAAGGCCTTTATTAACCACTGGAGCCATGTGGAGCACAGATTTATGATGGATGGATGTGGATGAAGGCACTTTCTTCAGCTCATACTCATTGATCCCTATCACTGCCATTATAAAGCTTGGATGCATCAGGATATTTATTAATATTTCTCAGATTATGTTCATCAGAAAGAAAAAAGTCATATACACCTAGTATGGCTTGAGGGTGAGTGAATCTTGGGCTAATTTTCATATCAAAGTGAACTAATCCTTTAAGTGTCTTGCTCAGGGCCACAATAGTGGCAATTCCTGTCAAACTCACAACTTTCTGGTTCCATTTGGAAGCCCAGATCCCCAAACACTGGACCACTCCCCACTTGATATGTAGTCATGGACTGTGGGCCACTTTGCTTCCTAACAGCAATGTTTTGCCTTTTATTTGTTTGTCTCACAGGAGCAACATTGCAGAAATTGTCCTCAAGTGGTGCCCGCCAGCATTGGTACAGCCATCAATGCCAAACTTACTGAAATTAGGGGGACGAAAACACAAAAACATCCAAAAACTTTAATGCTCTTTGATGATTGATAGCCATGACGGTGTGTTCGAGGTATTTTGTTGTTGTGTTGTCTGTGTGTGTGTGTGTGTGTGTGTGTGGGTTTTGCCTTCGCAAAGTTCAGTTTGATATCAAGTTATAAAGTTCTAAATTACTCTTGTGGAGTATAATTTGATTGTGTTGAAATAAAAGTATTTCTGATGCAAATTTGTGCAAGTAAGTGACTGAAATCATATATGATTTGTATATGCAGGGATATTGGAATATTGGCTGAAATCATATATGATAATTATATGTAGAGATATAATAACATTATTGCTGTAGTATGAGGAATTAGGTGGAAACATTGAAGAACTTGAAGAACAGGCACACAATTTCCTTATTAAAAACATATAAAATCTGTATAAAATTCATATAAACAAATGATGCAAAATGTAAATAAATCCTATATGACTAGCATATGATTCCATCAAGAATTTTAAATGATTTGTATAGGAAATAACTGATATTCATACACATTTTCTACTAAAACCATATACCATTGCATACTGTTGTCATGTAAAACTCATATAAGACTTTTACAGTATTCATATATGACCTAAAAATCCCATATAAGTTGTATGTGTGATTTTTAGTATGAAAGTTGCCATAATCGGTCTGATTTTGTATATGACGTATTGGACTTCAATCCAGTACGTCATATACAGTCCTTCGTAAGTTGAATACGGAAGCAGTCTGGCGTAAGCAAAATATTTTACTTCATAACTTGTTATATGTAGATTTTTTTTTTTTTTTTTTTTCACAAACACATTGCTTCACTTCAGAAGGCCTTTAATAACGCCCCAGAGCTGTGTGGAGTATGTTTATGATGGATGGATGTGGATGGAGACACTTTCTTCAGCTCATACTCGTGAACCCAGTTCACTGCCGTTATAAAGCTCGGATGAATCAATCTTTTCCGCCATCTAATGGCGTAATAAATGTAACTTCTGTTGCTGTTCATGGTCAGGGACTATTTTTTCCAGCGGAAGGAAGCCTTTTAATGATTTTACTTCATGAAAGTTGCATTGATACATATTTTTTTGGCTTTAATATCTGTATTGCATGAATGGACCTTGTTTTCAGCAGTGACGAAAAGACGGAACAGCGGGAATGGCGAGCCTGAAGGTACATTTGTCGAAACGAAAAGCAAAGCAGACTGGGACCTCAGTGCTTTCACACATCACGAAGAAAACGAAGGAGGTGGAGGTGGTCTGAGTACGGTTTGCTTTTAGGTCCTTTTAGGGGGGTTTGAGTTCACTTGGTTTGTTCACATATACACGCTGAACCGCTCTGAGAGTGTTTGGAGAGTTCAGACGAACTAGGTGTGAAAACACCCTAATGCTGCATTCACATGGGGTTTCTGCGTTAATGCTTCTCGTTTACTTTGAATGGGTGACGTCACGTGTTGCCGGACTGAATTGTGGGTTCCGTCGCATCACTTCACTTGCGTCGCTCGCGGCAGAAGTTGAAGATTTCTCATGCTAAACATGGCCAAAGTTTCAAAACACGAGTTGGATGTATGATGGAGTATTTCTGTGCCAAATACACTCCTTCCGGATTTGGATAAGTTTCTGTATTACATAATAAAGGGTGGAATTCCTTGTATGGGCACTTCTCCCTGATAAGCGTGCGCACACACCACCCAGAGCGAGAGCAAGAGCATGCCCATCAACGTACTTCGTTCAAGTTATAGAAGCCAACAGTTTTTTCAACAATGTCACCAAAGAAGTGTGTTTTTGGTTGTGAGGGAAAGATTTTTAGCTTTTTCAGCTTCCCAAAGAACCCAGAATTAAGGGAACAGTGGATGCAGTTTGTTTTTCCAGGGCAGCAATGGAGTTGTGCACGTATGTTTGTTTGTTCATGGAATTTCGGTGATGAATGTTTTGTAAACAAGTCCCAGTTCGACGCTGGATTTGCAGATCACGGTCGGCATGGGCGGATTGGCCATCTAGCAATTCTGGCAAATGCCAGAGGGGCTGGACCATTTTTTTTTTTTTTTGTGGGCCGGTCAGTTTTCTTTTTAATATATATAAATAAATAGTTTTTACAGGCCGACAGCGCATAGGACGGGTTTGTATTGCTTGTATGATTTCACTATGGTTATAATAATATTAATAATAATAAATGTTAAGCATTTGGCACAGTCCGCAATGGCTGGCCTGGTCCCGAGATGGGCCGACCGACCCGCCCCCTTTAGTTACTGTTGCTATGTACGTCCGACAAGCCATGCCGCTCTCACGCCACACACATCATGTTCTCTCAAAGTGAAAAATACATTGGAGCAAAGAGGACACTGACAATGCGTCGACAGACAAGAAGTGCAGGTTACTGTTGATAGTCGCAAATTTTGTAATTTTTAAAGAAATGTAAACAATAAATACCATTTTGTGGCTCTTTAATGTGTCTTGACAGATTGCTGTAGCACCTCAGTTCAAGCAGCCCTTGACACTACACACCATTTTTCAAGTTCAAGTCCACCGACGTTACTAACTCCCCTAAACTGCTTTGTCAGACTTAAATGTGGATATGGTGTTATGATTGGTTAGATCGCCTGTCAATCAAACTCCCTGCGAAGGGTCTTTCAGTCAAAATCAAGCACGTCATCAGAGAGAGCGCAACATGAGCAAATTGTCAGTAAAAGTTAGATAATGGACCGTAAAAAAAAGAGGAAAGGCGGTGCAGAAAAGATTCGAGAAAGCAAAAAAGGGCTCTTAAGTCGACGCTGCCAAATGCCTAAAATCAACCGAACTCTTTTCAAAGGGTTTAAATTCGGCTGCTGCAGCGGAGGACAGTAGTGCCGTAGAGGTAAGAAAAAACAGAAAATACAGCTAGCTCAAGTAATTTTCACGCTACTTCTGCCAGTTAGCTCCAGTGTTTTTTTTTTTGTTTTGTTTTGTTTTTTGTTTTTTACAGAAGCCTACATTGTATTAAACAGTTGTAAGCTTAGCGTACAACCCCCGTATATTTTGAAATGTCATTGCTTCTTGATAATCGGTTACAAGTGTTAGCTACTAGCTAGCCTGTTAATGAATTACATGACTGAAATATCAGCAGATAAGGTGGGATTTAGGGTAAACAGACTGCTGTAGGTCACTTGCAATATAGTCTAACACGACAAACTTGTAGCAACCCAGGTGATAAAAAGTACACTTCCATAACGTACTTAAAGTGCTCTATTTTCACGCACTAATTTTGTACTTAATAAAAAAAATAATAAAAAAAACTTCTTTAGTACTTATTAAGATAATCTTAAGAACATCTAAGTGTACTCAGCTGTGCTATTTTGAGACACCATGAATATGAACTAAAATGTGCTTTTAACATACTATCTCTGTATTAAAATGTATTTAGTTACCATTTGTAGTACACTTATGGGTTCAAGTATACTACAAGTGGTAACTTGAAAGTTTGTGAATCTGAAAAAAATGGAAAGTTTTTGAAAATAAACATACATAGATACAGGTCCTTGAAAGTGCTTGAATTTATTGTGCAAGAAGTTTTCTGGAAAAAAAAATCCATATTATTCCCTCCAGTCCGCTAATGTGCTATTTTGCCAACACTTTGTGGCCTGTGCATACTAGCTTGCTTGATTAACGTTAGTTACGCGCGTTTACGCGTTACGTTAAGTGTTTCCCGCGTGAGGTACTTTGTGTTGTACATTGCTACGACGTTCACGTACGCACAAAACTACTACGATGGTACCTCAACATTTCACAGATGTAAACCCATGTGGCAATAAAAACTTAAAAGCATATTCATATATCTTAAAACTTCTGGTTACATGAGCCTAAGCTCTTTTTAATAAAATCCATGCAAAAGTTAATATCAGATCATTTTAGAATACAGTATAGGATGTACCTAATATTCTTAAGTTTTATGCAAAACAGAAATACCACAAATAGAATATCAGATCTCTGTCATATGGCCAAAAATAAATGCAAAAAAAAAGCTTTTTTGCATAGTTGTGTTAGACACATGAAAACTGTAACAATGTATCTTAAAAGGTAACACAATGTAACCTTACTCTCACTTAAAATGTGTCCCCACATTAAGTCCTTGAATTTGAGGGTATTGGACCTGGAAAGTCCTTGAAAGGTCCTTGAATTTGAAGTTAACCAAGGTGTGGGAACCCTGATTCACAGTGTTGTAGTCGAGACCAGCTCATTCGAGTCCGAGTCGAGACCGAGACCAGAGAGGGTGGAGTCCAAGACAAGTTGGGACATAAGGTTGGGTCTTAGACAAAACCTAAAGAAATCTTCAAGAATATGTATATGTTTGGTGGAAACAATAGAATTGGCACTATACTCGTCAAATATACCATGGCATGTAAACTGTATTTTATTTACTTAGAGTGATATTGGTTTAAAACATATTATCAGTTAAGGGTAAAAAGTAGTAGGTGGTGTAAAGGTAATTTGTTAGCCACATAGTTTTTATTCTGGATGTCTTGTAAAGAGCACATTCAGGGCTTTTCAGAGATACCAAATATCGGGGGCTTCACCATAACAACTCCCTCTCCTTGGTCTTTAAATATGACCAACATTGACTGAATGACTACATTCAGCACTCTTATGACAAAATTATATTATGTAATTATAATTTAAATATGACTAATTTTATTGTTTTTCCATAAATTAACATCTCAAGATAACTTTAGTATGGGTTTGAAATCAGAGTATGACTTCTGGTTATAAAACATGCATCACATGCATCCACTGTGGACATGAGGACTTGCTGCATGCTGATCAGGCATTTTAGGGAGACATAATAATTGAACAGGGAAGAAATTATCTATCAATATTTCTACAAAATATGAGATATTATGAAAATATTGCCAAGTTATTACTCTTATTTTTATAGCTGCTACTTTTTTCATTGCATGTTGCCCAAAGAACACATTAATATGTAAATTAGAGTGAATGAATAGATGGGAAAACTCATTTTTGGCCACGCTTACACATATTTGTAAAGTTAAATAGTATATCAAATCATTATCTAATATCTTTCATACTATGGTTGAGATTCTTTGTGGTTGGAGTGGAGGTTCCCTCGAGCTGTTGAATCCTGAAAAACCTGAAATTTTAAACATATATTAAATGCAGGCACTAGTATGCATAAAAAATGCAAAACATAAACATCTTTTTCCAACATTATTCTCATATCTGTTTTACAGCCTAAAATCAAAAAAAAAAAAAAAAAAAAAGCCAACTTTATTTACATTAAATTTACATTTGCCTTACAACATCAAAGCAATGAAAGAAAAAGGCAAGTACAATAACAGGGTTGGAAAAGTCATCAATCCTCTCATTTAATGCTTTGTAGAGCTACCTTTTGCTTTGATTACAGTCATTAATCTTTTTGGATTTGTCTCTACTAGCTTTATATATTATTTGCACACCTAGACTGGGGAATATTTGCTCAAGTTCAGTCAAATTCTGTGATGAGCGGCAATGGACTGCTCTCTTCAAGTCCATCCACAGATTTTCTATCGAATTTAAGTCAGGGCTCTCATTTGGCAGCCATGTTCTTTTGGTGGTATGTTATGATCATTGTTGTGTTGGAAGGTGAATGACCTGCCCATCTTCAGCTGTCTAGTGGAAAGACGCAGCGTCCATAATAACCCCCAATCTAGGTGTGCAAAACTAGTATAGACATATCCAAAAAAGATTAATGTCTGTAATTAAAGCAAAAGGTGGCTCTACGAAGTATTACATCAGGGGATTGATGACTTGTCCAACCCTGTTATTCTAGTTTTAGTCTCATATTAGTCAACATATCTGAATCATTTACATAAAACAAATTTTCTTGGCAATTTCCTGATTTTCTTTTTTCCATCTAATCACAGGGGAGGGAGATTTGCACTTGTCATTTTTAATTGGTCACCATTTCTTCAGTTTACTTTTTGGGCCTTATCTGGTTCATTTTGAAAGTTTCTTAAAAATAATTTTTAGTTTAATGCAGGTGATTACGGAACGAACAATTGTTCACACATACCGTAGGTTGACAATAAAAACTCTTAACTCAGCCTCCCTTTGTACATTTTACGCTTTTATTTATATCCTACACTAATATTATATGGTTTTGCTAGCTCTTGGGCTATAAAGACCTGCAGTCGGTTTCACAAACTTGAAACCGACTGCTCGGTTTCAAGATTTTTGTTCTATTCTTTTGCAACAAGTGTGCACCTTTTTCTTTGGAATTTTAGAACACAATCTAATCAAAAGATTCTGATTTCTGTTTTTAACCTAGCCATTCAGTTTTAACCTGAGCATTATCCTTATAATAAGAAATTATAACACATTGTTCTAACTCAACCTGTTAACACTGAACAGAAGAAGGAAACTGCACCAGCATCAGAACAAAAAGTCCATTTAGGGGCCGTTCACATATCGCGTCTTTTGCGCGCTCAAGTTCGTTATTTCAAATGTAGGCGCGCTCAAAATAGAAGCGACGCGCTCGCGTTTTCCAGGCGCAGCTAGATGAAAAATTCTCAACTTTTCAGAATACCGCAAGCGCTCCTCAGGTCATGTGACAAGAACCAACCGATCGGCCTTTCCCAGGGTTCCCACAGATCCTTAAAAAGTCATAAATTAGATTTTTAAATCGAATGCCTTAAAAAGTCTTATTTTTACTTATGAGAGGTCTTAAATTTTAGATGACTATTTGACTTAGACATATCTAAATCATTTACCAAATTAAAACTATCTAATTAGCGTATATTATTTTTATTTTATTTTTCTTTGTGGATTTTCTTGTTCACGTGACAATTCGCGGGCCTCGCGGCATTTACGACAGCCTATAACGTAGGCTACTGTCTCCTGCACGTGAAAGGAAGAGAAAGCAGAAGAAAATGGGTAAGTTAAATGTCAGTTCAGTAACCGTTGTAAGTTCATTCTTTATGTGCGTAGGGATGTGTGATAAGTATTGTCTGTCTATGATGATATCGTAATTATATGTTTTAACGATCATGTGCGAACTGACATTGAGTTTGTCACTCACGCTTTCATTGCATGATGTATGCAGATATATCCCCTCAAAATTCAAGATACATGGGCATTTTTGCCCCCATGAGTTTTTGCCTCATAATTATATCATGATATGATGTAGTTATACAATATCACACGAGCAAGAGTTCCGTTTTCCTCTCCGTGCAACAGACAGACAATAAAGACGGTCACTTGATTTGTTCCTGAATGCATAGGCGCCGATCCTGTGGGTACTCGGGGGCTGGAGCACCCACGGAAATGGTCGAGCACCCACGGAAAAATACGAGATATTCTCAATTGATTTTAACCAATAAAAAATGGATTGAAGCTTTCAGACACTATCTTCACCCTTTTTATAGTTTATTTAAGGCCGTTTCTATGGCGATATTTTAATGGCAAACGTCGAGAGCTTATCCAAGTGATGCGCGAGCAAAAATGGCTCTGCTCTCGATCAGATACAACATGCGCGCGCTCAAACTCAGACTCTCCTTGCATCAAATATCAGCGAGAGCATGACTCGCGACAACACTCGTGAAAAGAATGTGCTTTTGGGTCGAAATTGTCATCTCGCTGCACGGATATACTGCCAATGAAACATCCAGTTGACGAAGCGATAAAAAGATAAGAAGTCCCTGCTCTTGATATACAAACATTAATGAACTTCTTTGAACTTAATGAGGAAAAAAACTATATGAGGGCAGATTCAAACCACTGATAATTAAAGCACGGCTGAACCTCTGACTCTATTAACAAAAACTCTACCACGAGACCATTGGGGAATACGACAGCTGTACGCGGATTTATCTATAATATAATATGGATGTAATGGGGGTGGGGGGGTTGATGTCGGCCACTGGGCGCCCACTGGCTGAAACATAAATTGGCGCCTATGCCTGAATGAATCAGTCATTTGAACGAATCGGTTGAATGAATGACTCACTCATTAAGACAGTGTCTTGCTGTCACCTACTGGCAGTTCAGTTTTTTTAAAGTACATTTTATTTAAAGTACATTTTAATATTTAAATATTGAATTAAATTTATGTAGACAAATTGTAAATGCTGTGTAATGCCACTTCTCATGCCGCTTCTGTGTCACCTTTGCATTGCAAAGATGGATTTTGTTGATAATGATTTCATTTGATTAGTAACAGCCCTATACTGTGCTATTATTCTAATAGAATTTCATTTGAATGTTAGAATTGGACCTAAAAGGTGATGCATACATCTAATAAGTTTAGAAAAAATGCCATTATGTAGGTACGTCACAAGCTGGAACGCCACTCTCGTGAACGCGCGTACGTCAGCTAGCGGAAGTTAGAGATTACAGTTTATAAAGTTTTAAATGTGGATATTTTTCTTACACAAACGCTTCGCTTCGCTTCAGAAGGCCTTTATTAACCCCCCGGAGCCATGTGGACTTCTTTTATAATGGATGAGTGCATTTTTTCTGTCTTTAGAATTTGGGGCACCATCCACTCCCAGTATAAAGCATGGATTACCCTGGACGTTATTTAATATAACTCTGATTATATTCGTCTGAAAGAAGAATGTCATGTACACCTAGGATGGCTTGAGGGTGAGTAAATCATGGGGTAATTTTCATTTTTGGGTGAACTAACCCTTTAATTTCACACGTGTCCAGTACAATGGACTAGGTGCACAAGATGGCGCCAGTGAGCTGCGGCAATGTGACTCTGCGCTTGGTTACTTCCGCTCATGCCCTTCTGGGGCCTGTACCGTGATAGTAGTTGAACAAACTCAGGTTTGTCAGGTTTTATAGGATTAGTTTCAACAAAACTAAACCACTCCAATCTGGCTTTGTTGGTACCATGATGCTGATCATCAACTTTCTTTGTCAACTCAGGCTTTGATCCTGAGTTTGTGGAGCACGTGCACATGAATGCATGACATCAGTGGCAAACAGCCAATCACATGCCTTGCAACAGAGAGAAACTGTGATTCACTTCTCGCGAGAGAGCCAGCCTGATTCAGAACTCTTTTGCTGAAGGTTAAGAGATTGAAGAAAATGAAGAATTTAAACGCATTTACAATAAATAAAATACTTGTTCATGAAAGAGGACAAATAAAACAAATTATACTGCTCTATCAGTGCAAGTGAAACTTGAAGTTAGTTTATATAGTTGATAATATATAGCAATAGAGACTCAAACATGTATGGTCACATGTAGTCATTTTTTAAAGAGTTATCTATTGATTCTACAGCTTATTTATAATACATATATAATACATATGATCTGTATATATTAATATTCATTTAAACTAAAAGCTTAATAATAACTGTTAAACTAAAATTGCTTGTGTGTAATGGATTAATAATAAAATAAATCATATAATAATTACATAAATCATACCAAAAATAAAAATAAAATAATTCTAATTATCATTGAACCAAGACGATTTCATCGTTAAATATTTGTTTTTACTATACAGTAACCTTTAATTTGGAGGAAGAGAAACTGGGGGAGTGGCTTTATTGCATTGGATGTGTCAGTGTCACTTTGCTCACATCTGATTGGTCCAATTTCGGTTTGAGATCTCTTACCCAGAACATAACCTGCCCCGGAGCAGGTTAGCCGTGAAGCGTATGTTACTATGGTGATGAACACCGCTAAAAGCCAAGTCACTTTCATAGTACCTAAAACCCAGGATTGGCGCAAACTAATCTGAAATTTACCTGGCTAGCCAGCTAATCCGGCTTCATGGTACAGGCCCCTTGTCTTAGCGACGCTTGCATTTGGTGCAAGAAGAAACTTAAGTATGAAACTTGGCTAGATATAATAGATTTTTTTTAATTAAAGAGAAGATGGTCTATCAGAGATGAAAGAAAACATCCTTGTTATATTATTGTGTAACGTTACCTCTGTGTGGTAATTCAACGAGATATGCACTTTTTGACTATCAATCTTTCTCCTGTTGATTATACGGTTCACAGGGATCTCTTTATCCATACAAAACACTCAAGTATGTATATATCTCCTGATTTTGTTTTGACAGCTGGGGGACAAAATGGCTCAACTGCCTTCTCTTTCTGCATGGAACAACACTCGACCTTCATGAAGATATTGTCAACTGAAGTATCAGTCCTTATCAGAGATAACTAAACATGGAAATATGATATGAACTCAGTGTATGCTTAAGTAACTTTATTTGGTAACATTAATATCGCTAACTGTATTATTTAGTAGCCAATGTAATTTAAATGCATAATTTTCAGTGTTTGTATTTCTCCTGTGCGTTTCTATTAATTAATGCATTTATTTAATTCAAGTGAGACAAGTAAAGAGCATCTGTTTCATAAATCATTATCTGTCTCGTCTAAGCAGCAAAAAACATATTTTACTACGGGTAAAAAAAAAAAAATTACCTACAGGTGCTGGTCATATAATTAGAATATCATCAAAAAGTTGATTTATTTCACTAATTCCATTCAAAAAGTGAAACTTGTATATTATATTCATTCATTACACACAGACTGATATATTTCAAATGTTTATTTCTTTTAATTTTGATGATTATAACTGACAACTAAGGAAAATCCCAAATTCAGTATCTCAGAAAATTAGAATATTACTTAAGACCAATACAAAGAAAGGATTTTTAGAAATCTTGGCCAACTGAAAAGTAGGAACATGAAAAGTATGAGCATGTACAGCACTCAATACTTAGTTGAGGCTCCTTTTGCCTGAATTACTGCAGCAATGCGGCGTGGCATGGAATCGATCAGTCTGTGGCACTGCTCAGGTGTTATAAGAGCCCAGGTTGCTCTGATAGTGGCCTTCAGCTCTTCTGCATTGTTGGGTCTGGCATATCGCATCTTCCTCTTCACAATACCCCATAGATTTTCTATGGGGTTAAGGTCAGGCGAGTTTGCTGGCCAATTAAGAACAGGGATACCATGGTCCTTAAACCAGGTACTGGTAGCTTTGGCACTGTGTGCAGGTGCCAAGTCCTGTTGGAAAATGAAATCTGCATCTCCATAAAGTTGGTCAGCAGCAGGAAGCATGAAGTGCTCTAAAACTTCCTGGTATACGGCTGCGTTGACCTTGGACCTCAGAAAACACAGTGGACCAACACCAGCAGATGACATGACACCCCAAACCATCACTGACTGTGGAAACTTTACACTGGACCTCAAGCAACGTGGATTGTGTGCCTCTCTTCCTCCAGACTCTGGGACCCTGATTTCCAAAGGAAATGCAAAATTTACTTTCATCAGAGAACATAACTTTGGACCACTCAGCAGCAGTCCAGTCCTTTTGTCTTTAGCCCAGGCGAGACGCTTCTGACGCTGTCTGTTGTTCAAGAGTGGCTTGACACAAGGAATGCGACAGCTGAAACCCATGTCTTGCATACATCTGTGCGTAGTGGTTCTTGAAGCACTGACTCCAGCTGCAGTCCACTCTTTGTGAATCTCCCCCACATTTTTGAATGGGTTTTGTTTCACAATCCTCTCCAGGGTGCGGTTATCCCTATTGCTTGTACACTTTTTCTACCACATCTTTTCCTTCCCTTCGCCTCTCTATTAATATGCTTGGACACAGAGCTCTGTGAACAGCCAGCCTCTTTGCAATGACCTTTTGTGTCTTGCCCTCCTTGTGCAAGGTGTCAATGGTCGTCTTTTGGACAACTGTCAAGTCAGCAGTCTTCCCCATGATTGTGTAGCCTACAGAACTAGACTGAGAGACCATTTAAAGGCCTTTGCAGGTGTTTTGAGTTAATTAGCTGATTAGAGTGTGGCACCAGGTGTCTTCAACATTGACAACTAAGGAAAATCCTAAATTCAGTATCTCAGAAAATTAGAATATTGTGAAAAGGTTCAGTTATAATCATCAAAATTAAAAGAAATAAACATTTGAAATATATCAGTCTGTGTGTAATGAATGAATATAATATACAAGTTTCACTTTTTGAATGGAATTAGTGAAATAAATCAACTTTTTGGTGATATTCTAATTATATGACCAGCACCTGTAGATTAAACTGTTTGTGCTACAGTTAAAAATGTAAATTACTCGCAATCTTTTCACAGCCCTTGTTTTTATCTAAAAAGACAATTGATGCAAAGAAATCGTAAAATATGTAGTGATCATATTGATGGAGCAATGAAGGTAAGTGAAAATATATGCGCAGAATTGAGTAAATAGTATTTATGGAAATAAATTTATCACAGGGCAAACGTGTGAATGCTCACAAAGCATTTTATGCAGACAACTCAAATCGTAGTTGTATATTTACAGGCATTATTGTCATTGTATATGCGTATGCACCATGAGTTCATTAATCTAACTAACCCACGCATGCATGCATTTAAATGCCATTGGCTCATGTGATTGTACTATATATCCTAGTTGTATTTTAAGTGATATAACAGATTCTATAGACAACTATGAGAGATCATTTTCGGCTTTCCCCGGCACTCTGCACCGGCATAAAGCCAAACCGGAAGTGTATATGCGTACACTCGCTGATCGAAAATCCAAAATGGCGGCTGTGGTTTTGTTTCATTAATACAGTATACTGTTTTCTTGATTTACCCCGAAAGAATGGAAGTGAAATGTGACAACTTGCCCCATATGTGGGGTACACTGTAACATGACCACACAACAGCTTAAAATGTTATCTGATCTAATCAAAAAAATATACAAGACAAACTATTTTGTCAATAAAAAACAATTATTAACTTTTTCATATAAAATAATCGCATTTTTAATAATTAAAAATAAACTAATTTTTGCGTTTGAGAACACACCGCAAAACACAGCATAGTTTAAAACATAGGCTAATAATAATAATTTCTGAACATTAACTCTCAGTCTTTATTCACCTTTTTCTCATGGTTTCTCAAGAGAACTCATAAAAGTATAAAATAGAATAGGGCCACATTGTAACGCAATTAGAAGTGATTGTATGGCTAAGAGCCAGCCAGAGCCATTCAGGAGCCAGGAGCCAGTCGAGCCAGTCGTTTCGGTGAATTGACTGAATAGCTGAGCTGCCAGAACACATTGTAACGCAATCAGAAGTGATTGTATGGTTAAGAGCCAGCCAGAGCCGTTCAACAGCCAGGAGCCAGTCGTTTCGGTGGATTGACTAAATAGCTGAGCCGTCAGAACAACAATGCGCTACATTATCTTTTCGTTTACTTTTGCCCTCATTTTTTTCCATTTTACAAATATTTGTCGTAACGACATAAAACTATATATATATATATACCCCATGAGGTTCTAATATTTATCAAACAGGCTGTTTCCCGTGTCCATACAATGAAAGAAATTAGGGTCCAACGTTTTTTTTTTATTATTACCTCATTCCGTTTTCTGCAGAAGAAACCAGTTGACAGCAGTATAGTTTATCCTTAACTGCACCTTATACGTCCCGCATCTGTTGGAGGCGCGACCAGTGTTGACTTTATGTTAATCTCAACCAGATCAGTCACATTTTTCAGATTTTTTAAATCAAGTCTTTATTTGAAAGCAAGGACATATAAAGAACTGATAAAAACCTGTGTTGCTTCTTTAATACGTCAAAGTCTTCTCGAGACAATGACAGACATTCTTTGACCATGTTTTTTCTCAGCTTTATTTAAACAGGTGTGGACAGGCTTTAGTTAAGCATGAAATGATAACAATGACAATCCCGCCTCTCTTACCCCCCTCAATGTGAGTAAGTTATGCTCCTCTAAAGACATGTACACTGACCTCTGCTGGCAGACAGTAGGTGATTAAATACAATTAGTCTCAGAAAACTTCCTCAACCACATTCAGTGATGAGGATTTACCATCAAGTAATGATTAGTCCACAATTTCATTTGAAACCTATGGTTGCCTGAAATTATTTACTATATTACAAGCTTTTTACAACTTAAAAATAGATTAATATCTATCACTACCATATCTCCCTAAGTTCTTGTACAGAGACAATTTTTAAATTTCTTATTTCTTTAAAAAAAAAAAAAAAAAAATCCTGTACCGTCACATTAATCAGCAAATGTAAGGCAGAACAACACAGAGGGGCAAAAAAGTTCATAATCGTCCATCTAATCTACACAATTTATGAGATGTTAGTTCTTCTGCAGAACTGAAATGTAGTCTATTCTCTGGAGAATAAACATAACCTTACAAACAGGAAGATCTAACAATGACACTGAACAAACTCCAAACATAGATAAACTGGGATGTTGTCATTAGTGCCAGCCTTGAAAGCGTCTTGACTCTGCATGTTTGGCTAAGCTTGTACAATTAGTTGAACATGACTGGTATGAAATAACTAGCTACCACATTTCTGCAGCAATACTATGTAGTATAAGACCACCGTTCCAGAACCCTTAGTTATGGTCCTGTCATCCAAACAGCAGATGCACTGTTAAAAAACAGAAGAAAATGAAGCAATACATAGAGCAATTTTGCAGCTTTACATGCAAATACACCCAACGTTTATACCGGAGGTCTGTCCAAATAAGCAGCATGCATTGAACTTAATCAAGTTCCGTAACGGTTAAAATGCTTGCAGTTTTCGCTCAAAGGCAGTCTTTGATGCAAAAACAGTCCGTAGGCAGCTTGTGGACAAGTTTAGCTTTCAACCAGGTCACGAACATAAAGTGGCATAGCTGTGCCGTCCTGTAACTGGAAAATTACAGGGAAGCCAGGATTCACAATGCAGGTGAAAAAAGTGAGGTGTATTGCTGGACGACAGCTTTAAACCTGAAATAAAAACTTGTGGTTCATCTTCAGAACAAACTATGAAACTTACTGGTTCCCAAAGGAGGATGTGTTTTACAACTGAAGGAGCCATGCTGATTTATTAATGGCAGAGCATCTGTTGGCACTTTTGGACCTGTTAGAACTCTCGTTCATAAACTTACCGCAAGGTAATGAAGTCCAACAAACCCCCTGAGAGAACTTAAAGGTAATGGCTGTTCCCTGAAAAGGGGCAAGACCAGGACAAAAGACAAAAACGAACAAACATCTAAAGCAGTTTTTACAGTTCAGTTCACACTCAGACGCGCTCAGCTATGTGACTCGCGTTATTCACAGTGCATAACATTGGGTAGCGGCTAAGAAAAAAGACGAACAACAAAACATTTAACATGACATGGTAGTTAAGACATTTTCCAGGGATGTACTTTCCACTTCCCATCTCAAGTGCTACGCATTAGATACATACAGGCTCGGACGCCATTACACCTCTGCTAGCTATCAGTGCACATCAAACCAAATGTGCAGTGCTACCTAGGTACTTGAAATGTCAAGGGAGAAAATAAAGTTGGCCATTATTGATGGTGGAATGCAAAACTTTCCCGCATCTCACTCTCTTCTGAGTGAAGATGACCCTCTGCGCAGGACAAAAGTGATGCGATGGAGCTTGCTTGAATGTAGAGGAATGTTATCCAATGGGGGAATGGATGTTAATAAGGTGCAAGCTTTGTGTCTTTAGAAGTGCATGTGAGATTGTCTGTTTATGAGCGTATGGGTCTGTATGAAGAACCCTCGTTGCCGATGCAGCCCGAGCGACTGGTCACAGTGTTTACCTCCCAACAGGTGGCAAAGGAGGGGCTCCTCTCATTACTGCCAAACAAACAGAGACACGTATGAGTTCAAGCTCAGAGCATAAAATCACTTTATTCTTCCCTGTAGACCAGTTCATAGCCATCAGGCAAATGCATTCAGCAAACTCATGCTATAGACCAGGGCTCGACATTAAGCCTTGTTATGCTTGTCCTTCGGACAAGTAAATCGGTCATTCACTTGTCTGACATGAGGGTGAGTAATTAAAGGGTTAGTTCACCCAAAAATGAAAATTCTGTCATTACTCACCCTCACGTTGTTCCACACCCGTAAGACCTTCGTTCATCTTCAGAACACAAATTAAGAGATTTTTGATGAAATCCAATGGCTCAGTGAGCCCTCTATTGCCAGCAAGACAATTAACAATTTCAAATGCCCAGCTACTAAGACATATTTAGAACAGTTCATGTGACTACAGTGGTTTAACCTTGATGTTATGAAGCGATGAGAATACTTTTTGTGCGCCAAAAAACCCCAAAATAACGACTTTTCAACAATATCTAGTGATGGCCGATTTCAAAACACTGCTTCATAAAGCTTCGAATCTTTACAAATCTTTTGTTTCGAATCAGTGGTTCGGAGCGCCAAAGTCACGTGATTTCAGTAAACAAGGCTTCATTACATAAGTGTTTCGAAATTTCAATAGCTCACGTAACTCTGGCAGTTTGATACGCGATCCGAATCACTGATTCAAAACAAAAGATTCATAAAGCTTCAAAGCAGTGTTTTGAAATCAGCCATCACTAGATGTTGAAAAGTCGTTATTTTGTTTTTTTTTTTGGCGCACAAAAAGTATTCTCGTCACTTCATAACTTTGGGATTGAACCACTGTAGTCACATGAACCATTTTAAATATGTTTTTAGTACCTTTCTGGGCACTGAAAGTGTTAATTATCTTGCTGGCAATAGAGGCCTCACTGAGCCATCGGATTTTAATCAAAAATATCTTAATTTGTGTTCTGAAGATGAACGAAGGTCTTAGAATGACATGGGGGTGAGTAATAAATGACAATAGTAGGAGACCACAAATGCTTCGCTCAAAACGCTAAATCATTCAGTAACAAAACACCACTGAGTGTTGCTTTGAGAATGTGCAATAGTTTTGCTTTGATCTTTGTTTGGAACTATTTTTCACTGGTGAAATAGAACAAAATTAGTCAATATTGTGTCTAAAATGTAAGTAACTTAATATTAACTACTTGTTTATTGAACTATAAAATCAATGTAACATTTTCAATCGTGATAATATTTGGCAAGACAGCACTCTTGGTCGTGTTGTGTTACTTAACTATATCATATGTTATAAATAAAAAAACTCAACATTTAGAATTTTTTACCTCAGTATGTTTTTTATGTGAGTTTCTTTATGTGTGCTGTTATACTTAATTGTTTTGATTTCTCCACAAAAGACAGGCAGCGAGAGCCTCAACAGCCTTACCAGAAATACACTATACATTATCAATCACTGTTTACACTGAGTCATTCTCACGTTTCGATGCATACCTAGTTATTGCTTTCCTGTAGCTCAGTGGTTAGAGCATGGCACTAGCAATGCCAAGGTCGTGGGTTCGATCCCAGGGATTGCACATACTCAGATACAAATGTATAGTATAATGCAATGTAAGTCGCTTTGGATAAAAGCGTCTGCCAAATGCGTAAATGTAAATGTAAATTTTTTGTCACTGAAGATTTAATGAGGCTACTTGTCCGGTCGGGTAAGTAAAATTCTCTTTCACTTGCCCCTTAAAAGAAATCCACTTGTCCCAGACAAGCATTAATGTCAAGCCCTGTATAAACCTACTGAAGATGAAAAGCATGCAGGAGGTCTGGTGCATCTACACCAAATTGTCTTTACACAAGCTCATGAAAACCCAAAAAAAATCACAGGCTTTATTTTCTTACTGTGGCAATAATTACATTTATTTGTTGAAGCTTGTGTGGATCAGAAACAAACTGCTAGATCTAACTGTTAATTTCCTGAGACTTACCTCTGTTAGCTTTGCTTGGGTATATCTTAGTGAAGTGTCTATACTCTTCTGGAGGAGGGAAGTCATCCAGAGGATGAAAAGAATACTTGGACTCAAAATCATCTGTTGGAAGAGACAAAAGAAAACCAAAGGATATTCAGAGAAGAGCAACTGAGAGGGATCAGACTTAGCAAGTATCACTTTACTTTTGATATTTTAAATAATGTGCAATAGCACTCAAAAGTTTGGGGTCAGTAAGATTTTTTTTTTTAAAGAAATTCAAGGTTTTGTTCAGCAAGGACACTTAAATTGATAAAAAGTTACAGTAAAGACATTTATGTAACAAGAGATTTGTATTTCAAATAAATGTTCTTTTGATGCATCACGGTTTCTACATAAATATAAAAAAGAACAGCTGTTTTTAACATTGATAATAAGAAATGTTTCTTGAGCACAAATATCATAATATTAGAATGATTTCTGAAGGATCATGTGACATTGAAGACTGGAGTAATGATGCTGAAAATTCAGCTTTGCCCTGACAGCAGTAAAAAAAATTTAAATTTTAAAACAGTTAAACAGAAAATTTATATAATATTTTTGCCTGAATATATGCAGCCTTGGTGAGCATAAGATGATACTTTCAAAAACTTTTTAAAAATCTTACCAACCCCAAAATTTTGAAAGGTAGTGTAGGTCATGTCATATTTATTTTTTTAAATAGTGTAAATTGTATTTAACTGCAGCAGAAATGTGACAAGGCTTTTCCAATAAAACCTTGTTCAAAAATGGCTCAATTATGTTGATCTTGATTGTACATCTGCCTTCAAATATTTTCTCATTTTTATGTAACTTTGTTTGGACAAAACCAACTGCATTAAGGGCTGTGACACACCAAGCCGACGGTCAGCCGACGGTAAGCGACTGTCGGGCTAGTTTTTGCAGTGTGGGCTCACATTGGCTGCAGTTTGCCCGGTTCAGCATGTTGAATCAGTGTTGGGGGCGTTAGTGAGAGAGATCGCTCTGATTGGCCATTTATTCTCAGTGCACAAGAATAAAAGCATAAGCAAAAGTGAAAGTCAAGACGGCACAGAGAGAAGACGGTTCTAATTTTACGTCACCTTATCTGAGCATTCCAATGTGCAACTATTTTCCATAACAACATGAGACGCCTGCAATGAAGAAAGTTATCGGCATGATTGATATTCAAAATGGTAAGCAAGCGCTGCTTTATTTACACTTTGTATATCTGCCGTCCTAATTTCAGTTTCTTTTTTGAATGATGCATATAGACTACTGATATAGACCTGCTGATACAGAAAGATATTTCCTAAGACGGAGATGCAGAATGCACGTGCTAGTTGACAGTCGCCTGTAGTCTTTGCAGTGTGTTCAAGCGCAGATTTTGGCGCAGACACAGCTGGTGCGAGGCGACAACACTGTCAGCTTTCATCTCCGCTAGTTCTTTGATGTCAGCTTGGTGTGTCACGGCCTTAATGAATAAATGTAAATGACGCTCAAGTATTTTTGTAAGTTCCTCTGGCTAAAAGTGTTAAATGCCTAAAATATAAATATAAGTGCCAAAATTTGGCAACAACATCTATACTCAATTAGATTAGTTTCAAAGGGGCATGACAAACCACTAGATTACATTTTGGATGATCTTAGAAAGAGTGACCACATGCCTGAAAATGCCACTAGATTGTCTCAAAGCTATCACGTCTAATTACTGACGCAAGTATCGTTAGCATCTTCATACACTGAATATGAGATTATTCAGTAACAGCTGTTCAGCAACTGTGGATACCTGTGAGCTTGCTAAATGAGTTACTTTTTTTAATATGAAAATAAATCTGAATATATTTAGCCTCCTAACAGTTTTAACGCAAAGTGTGGATGTTTTTTGTAGCATCTGTGGCACAATACCAGGGCTCAAAAATAAAGACAGGCCATAGAGTTTCAGAGTACATGATGGAAACATCACTTGCCCTATGAGACCAGTGCTACACTAGATAAAATTTGAAGAGAACATCAGCCACTCTAGATGAATGAAGGATGTTGAAATGATCATGAGAGGGTGGATGAGACTGCAGGTATGGGTTGAGAGTGAGCTTGAAGGACTCACCTACAAAGGAACGGGAAATGGAAGTGTGTCCATTGCGGATAGGCGGAGGAGGGGGCGGGGGTCCGGCTGGTGTGCGGGAGGGGGGAGGAGGGGGCTTGCCTCGGCTCGGGACATCTGAGGTGGTACCGTGAGTCCTGTATGGTGGTGGCGGTGGCGGCGGAGCATCCCGGCCATTCCGTGACGCCTGCCCAGGAACTGGAGGGGCTAATAAAGGAAATCATGTTGAAAATGTCAAGAAAAACGATCAATACGCAAATAATTCAAAATTATAGTTCTCATGTACATTACTCCAACTCTTCTAAAGCTATTCTATAGCTCTGTGTGGGTTAAGGATGTTAAATCTGGTGTCAAACTTGGTGTCAACTTTTGTGAAGTTGTGTGAATAATACCGACTTAAATTTCAGCCGATTTCTCACTCAAATCATGATCTGATGATGTCATATATCATATGACTTGAAAGGCCTGGAATAAAGTGCCTGCGTCATATGGACTACATCATCTTTTATAATGTCCTATGAGGAAGATGTGAAGAAGTAAATAATGAAAAAGTGATATATGTGAACATCACACATCTTTAGAAATATAGCTAGAAAGAAATAACTTTAGAAATATATAGAAATATACACTAATGTTCAAAAGTTTGGGGTCATTAAGTTTTTTTTTTGACAGAAATTAATACTTGTATTCAGCAAGAATGCATTAAATTGATCATAAGTGACAAAGACATTTATAATGATGTTCTTTCTATTCATCAAAGAATCATGAAAAATATATATCTCATGGTTTCCACAAAATTAAGCCGTTTTTAGCATCTTTCTTGAGCACCAAATCGGCATATTAGAATGATTTCTGAAGGACACTGAAGACTGGAGTAATGATGCTGAAAATTCAGTTTTGAAATCACAGAAATAAATTATTTTAAAATACTTTTCATTAGAAAACAGCTATTTTATATTGTAATAATATTTCATAATATTACTGTCTTTACTGTGCTTTAAACCAAATAAATGCAGCATTGGTGAGCATGAAAGACTTTAAAAGCAATACAAAATCTTACAGACGCCAAACTTTTAAAAGGTTTCAACACAAAATCAATTAATTTGGCAAATTAGAGGACTTTCACTCAGCAACTATTTTCTCTAGAACCACCTTATTTCAGACTCTAGACCTCACCTGCTCCTCGTCCCGGGGGCTCTCGCGCTGGAGGAGGGGGTCTGGCAGCCTGAGGGGTGGGTGACGGTGGCGGAGGAGGCGCATGCCCGCGTGTCGGTGTGTGTCCACCTGCCGAAGGCTTCTTGCTGAGCGAGTTGTGTCTCTGGGGCAGTTCAGGGGCAGCCTCATTCACAGGACTGGAGGGCCCATTGGAAACTCCAGACTGCTGACGGTAAGGGGGGGGCGGCGGGGCCAGGGAGGAAGAGGAGGATGAAGACGAGCGGCTGCTCACAGGTGACGGAGGAGGTTTCACTGGGGGAGGTGGTGCGTTTTCACGCACCGGTGCTGGAGAGGGTCCTCGCTGCCCTGGAGTTGGTGGAAGTGGCTTTTCTCGATTGTATGAGGCCACTGTGGCCTTCTGCTGTGGGGCAGGAGGAGCGTTTCCACGCCGAGACATTGGGGGTGGTGGAGGTGGGGCAGAAGAGCTGTGCTTCATGCCTGTAGAGGGGCTGCTGCCTCCACCAGGGGAACGAGAGAGATCAGGTAGGGACGGTCTCTGGGAACGGCCAGACTCTGTAGGAGAGGCCTGTTGAGAGGGACTGTCGGGGTCATCATGACTGCCAGGTGGGCGCGGGGCAGCAGAACGAGTGCTAGAAGGGTGCAGTGCAGACCTGCCTGCAGAACCATCTGCAACACAGCACAACTCATTCAAGTAGGGTATTTTAAAAACATCTTAAAATCTGTAGCTTGAACGATATGAACTGTTACATGAGGGTCAGCGTACAGTGTGCGTGATGCGAATTTCGTCATCAGAAGAGTACGCGCATACTGTACTCGCACTGCCAGATTTTTGTAACCGCACGTACTTTGTATGCGCAAAAACAAAACAAAATAATGACTTTATTCAACTATTTCGTCAACCCGGAAGTGCTTCACTGCGTCTACAACGTAAACAGTGTTAGAGAATGACAGGAAGGAGACGAAATTGTTGAATAAAGTTGTTATTTTTGTTTTTGCTCATGAAAAGTATTTTCACTTCATTTATGTCAAGTATTTATGTCACTTCATAACATTAAGGTTGAACCACTGGAGTGACTATTTTCCCACATGTAACATATATTAAAGCGTCTTTGGTGTTTCCATGGTTTCTACAAAATAAAACTGGAAACCGAGGGTAACGCGGATATGACGCCATTTAAAGGTGACTCCCGGACACGTCCCGGACCCTTGGTTAAAATTTCGATTTTCTCACGATTTACAAATAGTTGGAAACATTTTGATATTGTAAGTACTCAACTGAAAAAAATATATAACACTGGCCTAGTGGTTTTTGGATATTTTACTGCAAAAATTTGCTCATTTTAGAGTTTTGTTTTTTGTGAAACATCACAGGGGATTAAGGATGAACGAATACGTCAACATGCTGTTCCAGCCCTAATCGTAAGAGACGTAAAAATCCTTAGAATTCTCCTTTTGTGCACCAACAGCATATGGCACACAACAAAGGGTGTGAAAACCATTTCAATTTCTGGGTGATCTATTCTATTAAATAAACCAAAAACAAACATTTTTAACAATCAACACACCTCCTACAGGTCGCAATTTTGGGACGCCACCCTGAAACAGCGCTCCCACTGGCTGGACCGGTGCAGAAGACCCTCCACCGCTGGACACGCCTCCGCTGCTTCCTTTCGGCTCTGAAAAAGAAAAGAAAAGAAAAAAAAAAAAACACACACAAAAGAATTAAATGATGTACCACATTGAAAGCTTACACTACTATTCATAAGTCTGAGGTCAGAACGATATTTTTGAAAGGATATTAATAGTTTTATTCAGCAAGGATACATTAAATTGACCAAAAGTGACAGTAAAGACATTTACAAAGATAAAAAAAAGATTTCTCTTTCAAACAAATGCTGTTCTTTGTAACTTAGAATGATTTCTGAAGGATCATGTGACACTGAAGACTGAAGTAATGATGGTGAAAATTCAGCTTTGCATCACAAGAAAAATTTACATTTTAACATATATTAAAATAGAAAACAGTTGCTTGAAATTATAATAATATTAGTGTTTTTACTGTGTTTTTGATCAAATTAATACAGCTTTGGTGAGAATAAGAGACTAAAAAAAAAAAAACATTTAAAAAAATCTTACCAACCCCAAACTTTTGAACGGTAGTGTAAAAAGTTCACCCAAAAATGAGAACCCACCTCTTGCATATATCACAGAGTTTAATTTTGGGGTGAACAATAAATTTAGGTAAATGCATTGACTGTTGAAGTTTAATGTGTGCATTAACAAAAATTTGAAAGATGAAAGCCTATCAATATGTTGACCTCTCAAAGTCAAGCTATTCTCAGCTGTTTTTCCACTTACTCTCAATCATCGGTGCACTCCTGTCATTGACAACGCCAACTTTCTTCAACTTGGCCCCTTTGCAGATATCAGAGAGCAACGCACCTCGGCCCTTCGCTTCATCTCGATTCAGCTTAGGAGGGGTTGTGTTTGCCTGTGGAAAAAGTGTTTTTCATTCTCGTTGAGGTATACCAAGGGTTCACAGAGGCTGGTGAAATTTGTGAAATTTGAAATTTTGCAGTTACCAACCATCTAGAGAGTACTTACCTGGCTAAGAGTGGGGGGAGGAGGGGGTCCACCTGGGGGTGGAGGGGGAGGAATGGGCATCTTGGATCTGTGTCCGGTGGTTGCAGCTGAGTGTGTGTGACACTTAAAACTTCATGAAGACAGTTACCTAATGAAACAGAAAATAAGTAATGTGTGTGTTTATACAAGTGTGTTTACATTCATAACTGCTGGAAAGAGGTACATATACAATGTCCAAGTTTATGCGTCAGATAGACAACCCAGATGTTTCTCATTACAACATGTCCATTTTCTGCTCCATTTAATAATAAACGTCTTATTTAAGAACTATACAAGTTGACAAGCACACACTGGAGCTCAGATAATATTTGACAGCTGGCTTCACCTTACTGTATTCTTATCAGCATTTCTTTTAATACAAATTTGTCGTTTTAAGGGAAAAAAAAAAAAAAAAACAGCATAAACTACACGTATTATTAATGTAACAAATACATTTATATGATATCTCTGCAATTCTGATGCCCACGACGGCTAGAACAAAGTTAACAGTTTATTGTGCAATAAATTAGTGCTGCAACTGTGGCAATTCAGAGGAAGCTAGATTGTATGATATGTACACAACGGCCTGCAGTCTACGGCCATTTAACCCGTATACTCTTTTCTGCTCATTTTGTTGACTAGGAAATCATTAAATATCGGTCGTCAGATGACATTCAGATGCATGTCTCGTGTTCTATTTGCATATTTATTTGATTTTGTGAATTAGCTCGAGTTTAGCCTTAGCTTAGCTTGGCCTTGCGCTTGGCAGGTGCGTCCGTCACGTCAAGACGTTTCCGACGGTGCATGAAGAAAATGTTCCATTGCTCGAAACTGATTTAATGTGTTTATGTGATAAAGCAATACAATGTTTGTGCTTACTTTTTTTCGCAGTGTCCGATGTTTTCGCAAACCGGGTTTGCCTCATACATGATCTCGCGCGTCAATCGCCTTGATTTGCTCCTCCGTTTGGACCGGAAATTACGTCACTGACCATACGTCTTCATGTGAAACTGTTTATTATTATTGTTTATTATTAAAAAAAAAAAAATCTAACAACAACGCTATTTTTATTAAATGAACGGACACAAGGCAGAAAATCTGATGTACTTGTTGTAATTATTCTATCATGGTTCTATTTTTTTTTTTTTTTTTTTTGCCAAATTGTTTTATCATTCTTCGTAAAAATTGATCGTAAATTTATCTTAAAGCATGATTACTTATGTGTTGCCTATTATGTGTTTGTCTACTCTGTATTTAAATGTTTAATTTAAATGTCACTTTATGTTTTCTGAACATGTGAACATGGTAATTTTGTTAAATGTCACATTCACTCATAGGCTATAAATGGAAGCAATAAAACATTTCATTTATTTATGATTTTGTGTGAATGTTAGGCCTACACTCACAAAACTTATGTTCCTCCGTCAAAATATTTACAGTTTTAATGCTGTCCTGATTTACAGTGCAATCCATTTCAAATATTGCTCTATTGTGTGTGTGTGTGTGTGTGTGTGTGTGTGTGTATGTTTTGGTAAGTGTGTCTTATGATGTTGATAGCCTATGTTCTTGCGTTGTAGGCTAAATGTGCAATAAAAAAATAATTTAAAAGTAATGTCTGAATGGGGTCAGTCCTATTGAGGAGCTCTTTTGCTTTAGAATGAAAGTGTGTTGTAATATCATCTTTATTATCATCTTCCCATCATCATGTCAACTGACTTTTACAAAATGCGTATGATCACTGACTGTCAAGTTCAGTTGCAGTTTTGCTTCGTCTATTAAAATAATCTCAATAAAACCAATACAAAAAGATTCTAATTGTTTTATGATACTGATGAACAAACTCGGAGTGCCCTAAATTCCAGGAATGCCAAAAGCTGACACGTGGTGGTGCTATAAGATTAAATAAATATGGATTATGCGCTATATCGATTAATTCGACTTTATATTCATTATTGCTGTCATGTGTGCATTAACCGCAGACCGTTTGGCTGGCAAATGACCTGGAATTGTTCATTTGGGGGTCACACTTGTGTAACTTTTTTAAAATTTCAGTAAAATCAATGTAATATATTTTTGTTCAATAATATTTTTTCTTTTGTATTTTGAGAGAACTTCATCGTAGTAATTAATATTTATGCAATAATTATAATTTTTTTCCACATTGAAAATAATAATAAAAAATATATATATTTAAAATTACTTTTCAATTAAAGCTGTATTTCATGTTAAAATAGAGACTATGGGCCCTATTTTAATGATCTATGCATGTTCTAAAGCGCACTCAGCGCAAGTGCACTTAGGGCATGTCCAAATCCACTTTTGCTAGTTTAATGATGGGAAAAATGATCAGCGCGCCTGGCACATGGTCTAAAAGTGTTGTACATAGTCTCTTAATGAGTGTGTTTTTTGGGCATAACATGCAATAAACCAATCATGGTCTCATCTCCCATTCCCTTTAAAAGCCAGTTGCGCTCGTTCCATGGTGGATTCACTATTTACATGGCAGAATTTGCAAGCAGAAAAACTGAACGCTTCTCTAGTGAGCAGACCATCTATGGGACAAGCCGGATTCCACCAAAGCATTTATGCGCACAATAATAATCTTTTAAACTGTAATCCTTTTATTTTTAATATTTGGCATGTTTGTGTGCTGCTGCGCATCCCTGTTTGTGTAATAAGCAAAGTGTACACGTGTTGTGCACCCGCCTATAGGCGCATATTACTAACAGGCTCTTTAAATAACAAAACAAACATTGCGCCATTGACTTTAGACCAGGTTTCAGTTGGTCAATGTCGCAGTCTATTTCAGTTGCCTCAAAATAGCAACACGCCAACAATGCACCTGAACACACCTCGTTTTCAGACCAGCATGCCCATAGGCAAACAAATGGGCGCAAATGCATTTGCTATTTAAACAACATGGTGCAGGACATGAAAATAACTGCGTCAGGCTGAAACTAGCAAAAAACACTTGCGTCGCGCCTGGCGCCGCATTGCCCTAGGTGTATGACAGGGCCCAATGCCTTTAAAATCCAATTTTTGAAGGTAGATTAGTGCCATCTAGTGGGAGTAAAAACAGAAAAACATCTGCAATGCCATGGTGTAACGACTAGATTCCTATATTGCTCTACATATAAAGGCTTATAAATTGTTTTTAAACATAAATACTTATTTTTATTAAGTTGTGGATACATGTTTAGACATTCTCAAAGACTACTTTTTGTCAAGGTTTAGATTTTTTTTGTTTAAAATGTTTATTTGAAGTGTCAGTTTTTACATTAATTTTACTAGTCAAACCTGAACACAGAGAAAGACATTGTTACACATAACATCAAAATTCAACAAAAATGAACAGGAATGCTTTATCAGAGCTCTATCAGCCTGATTTCAACCTCTTATTTGAGTCTTCTGGCTCAATTCTGCCGTATTGTTACAGCCACACCAGTTCATTTGTATGTGTATGATAGTGTGTTGTATGTGTGTGTGTGTGAGTGAGTCTGTGTTTGAGTGGGTGTGTCTGTTTTGTACTCTTGATGTTTTAGTGTAACCTCTTCCTTGCTGACCTTTTTTTTTTTTTTTTTTTTTTTTTTTACTGCATTGTGGCTGAATTATTGATTTTATTTCACGTTTTTGCAAACTGTTTTGTTGCAGTCACACTAGTTCATATATGTGTCTGTGGGGTGTGGGGAATGTGTCTATTGATATTTCAGTGTCACCCCTTCATTGCTGTGCACTTTTTTTCTGCATCCTGGATGCATTTGTGTAGATTGTACACAAAAAAATATCTGTATTTTCGCCTATTTTGCCTCATATTTCCCATTAATTTCCTATGGCGGTCATTTTTGACTGCGAAGAACATAAGTTTGACTGTTTTTTTTATGACCATTTAGCTTTTGAATCAAGTCCACAAATGTTTTGGTGGGGTCACACAGCGACTGCTATAAAATTCACACCCTGTGTCCGAAATCACCCCCTATACCTTTAAACAGGGCACTATTTGAGGTAACAGCCATTTTTAGTGCTGTCTGAAACCTTAGTGCATTCATTCAATCCCACAATGCACCGCAATAACGAGTGTACAACTGGGGCACGTTCAAGCTCAAACCGGTGCACAACGTTTTGCTACGGTTTCCGGGTTGAACGGCATGTTTCCTGCAAACGGTGTGCAATGGGGTTTGAGATACGTTTTCTCTTGTTTGGTGGGTGTGTCAAAAATGTCAGCCCAATCAGCAGCAACATGTATATAAACCACGCGGAATTAAAGAGACAGCTCGCACAATGGGTCCAAGTAAAGTCATTTACAAATGTGTCCGCTGCAGCTCGGTATACGCAACAATTGAAGATATTAGAAGACTTGTTTGTCGTAAGAGTTTTATAGTAAAAATATAGCTTTATTGCAAGGCAAGTTTATTTATATACCAAATTTCATACACAATGGTAATTAAGTGCTTTCTTAATTGATGTTCTCTTTTATTCTGGACTGCAAGGGCAGTGACTGTAAAAGCGTATTTTGCAGTATTAAACACATATACCTATTTCATCAGGCTCCGAAAATTCTTCAAAAAGAACACAAAGAATGGCCTTCTCAGCTGCCATAGTTGCAACTCTTGCATCATCAGAACAGGGTGTTCAACCAGAGATTGTATCAGAGATCGTATTATTATAGGGAGATAAGAGGGTCTGTCTCTCTTACCATTGGAGAAAGCGTAACGGCTAACTTAATCACGTGCGGCACCTCTCAGCCTATCGTGTCGCCGTTCAAAACTCCTCCCTGCTTACCGCCAATGTGTACCACCAGTTAGCATTAGCCGTTACGCTTTTTTGGCTAAAGGTTGCAGGCTTGCCTTCTAGGAGCTTTGATTCAACACACCACCGTTTCTGTTTAAAAAAAGGTTTGCAACGTTTTGTCGGGGCTGAACACAGAATACCCACAATACACTGTGAGAGTCACCCGCCGGATGAATTCTCAAGTCTCACCAGAAGATGGCGCCCGCAGCTGAATCATTCATTCATTCTACAAACCACTCGTCCGCGGCGTAAAGCGTAATCAAATACAGGTATAAATTAATTTTTATTTGATTATTAATTGATAAACAGTTTTTATCTAAGGTTTAGGAAAGTGGGGTAAGATGAGCCAGTGGGTAAGTTGACCCACCCCCTGTATCTTGGCAACCGTACCAATTTATTGTCATGTGACCATATATTTTAGAACCACCCATCATTTCTGCCAGACTGTGAACTGGAGAAGCACACTGGAGGAGTGGAAGTCGCTTATTTACTTTTATTACTAAAAACTGTTTTTGGCTTGTCAAAGTAAAATTTTAACATAACAGAAGTAATGGCTGTTTCATCAAAGCAAATTTGTCCAGGTCTAAAACTATTTATGATGCATATTGGTGATTTAGCAACATATGAAACCATGCAAGTCATTTAGCTAAATGTTATTCTGAATTGGTAAGCTAGCTAGCTTTTCCTAAAATGGCAGCTATAGGGCAAAGTGAGCCAAATGCTGTGGGGTAAATTGAGCCAGAGTTTTAACTTACCCCACCATAAGGCACTGAATTTAAGTTAAATCTGAAGTATAAACTGGTGTCATTTCAATGTAATATTACGCAATTGGTTTAGTTTATCTTTATTTTCAAGTTTATTTGATAGGAACAGTGTACAACTACACCGAATCCTTCTCTGATATGAACTAGATGATGTTTAATCATTTATATCTTTCCACCTGTAGTCTCTAATGGCCTAACATGGTCGACATTGCAGAAAAACTACCACGTCAAGAACCTTTTGACTAAAATGATTATTAGTTTCAGTGACATTTATTCATTCTTATTTAGTTTTTATTTAATTTTACTCAACAAACTCTCTGTTTAGTCTGTTTATGGGAAGGTTACATCTTTGGTGTTCAACATATTGTTTCAGAAATGCAAACAATTAAACATACTGAAATTTCAACTTCATTTGGTTGGTTTTATGTTGTTTAATTTAGCTTTAAAAAAAGAAATATTTGTAAAAGGAAATTTGATTATTAAAATAGGTACATCATCTTTAAAATTTCACATGGGTTTGATTCAGATTCAGTAAGATGGTCAGTTTACACCCACCTACTGACTCGGCTCAACTTACCCCTAACCTGGGGTAAATTGAGCCAGAGGAACACTTCTTTATAAGAAGCCATATTTTTAGAACCCTTTGTCATAGATGTATTCTGATCATTTAAAATGATAGGAAACATCCTGAAATTACTTTAAATACCCTTATCCCTTATCTCGAGGACCACACAAGTAAAAAATGGCTCATCTTACCCCACTCTCCCCTAGATCATTTCCATGACAGAATTCAAGATAAATCCTTTCATCTTACTACTGGAACTGCCAGTTTTCTAAGTTTCAAACAATTATCAAACAGCAAGCACAAAGTATGCAAAAGCGGCAGCCATTCCGGTGCACTCAGTGTCCGAATTCACTCGCTCGTTTTCAGTCACTCCTTCAAGTGAACTAATGTCGGGAATGGTAAATGAGGGTATATGAGTTTGAGTTTCCGTTCCGATGAAGTAGCGATTTTTAAAATTTCCAAACATTTTTTTTCAGTCTAAAATGACCAAACAACACCAGAGGGTTAACACGTGATCACTCAAGGAGTCGTCATTCAAATTATTATGACACAAGAGCATTTTTAATATACATATAGTTGCTTCACCTTGAATAAAAGTCAATTAGCTGAGACAGTTAATATAATTCAGTTTATTTTTTTGAAAACAAACAAACAAAAAATACTGTCAAACTAAAAATGTTCAGTAAAAATGCATATGCACTGTGACTTCTTGTGGACAATTCCGTGCATGTTTTTTTTTTTTTCTCTCTCTTGCAGATGGGGATGTTGAAATGATTTACTCTATGATGACAGCATCATCAGGAGTGCAGTTACCATTGAATATGCATAAGAATGCTGTTAGATGAAGTAAAAAAAGAAAAGAAAAGAGCATAACAGGGGCAACTGTACCAGAAAAGTCTTTATCAATATAACTACTTTTGGCACAGACATGTTCCTTATACCAACAGATGGCAGGCAGACTTGTAGTTATGAAACAAATTCTCCACTACAGTTACAGTAAATGAATGATGCTTGACAATTACTGCAATTTCATCAATCAGCAATCACACTTCACACAGATTGCAATGCCTTTCAAATAAATGCATGTACAAGATCCCTTGCATATGGCAATCATAATCAGTCTTATAACTACATACTTCATGTCATTCAAAACAAGATGTGCACTATGTACAATGATGTAAAACAATATAGTTTCTGTATAAAAAATATTTAAAGTCTAAGGGATGTTATATAAAGAGAGTGAATATTCTGGAGTAAACAAGTCAGGATAATGTCATAATCTAATATAAATCCTAACAAGGTCATCAAGACCAACTGACCAGTCAGAATAAAGTGTAGCTGTGTAATAATAATGAGGCAATTTTTAATTAAAAGTCTGGAACGCACGACTATATAGAGCCTTAATATTGCAAGGTGGGATTAACTATGGAAACTATGAATTATAATGTACTTTGCTAATCATTCCTTTGTAAAACGGTACATTGTGTTCAGTCTTAATGAACAGCATTATACCATCATTTCAGAGCATAATCAAAATTGATTGTTGTACAAGAAAAAAATTAAAATCTCATTCAGAATAATGACATCATGCCCCTTTAAAATGTACCCTGTTACAGTAATAGCAGTGAAAGAAAAACAAAACATCACTTCATAGTCCATTTCTCTAAAATATACTACAAAAGTGGGAATACATCGCAACATTATACTTATTGAATTACTTCTAAATGTATGAATCCTACTATTATTTTGGATTTACAATGTTTTTGTAGCAGTGTCTTTAAAAAACAACTAATAAACTGAGAAAAAACATGTATAGCCAAATATATTTGGACACTTGTATGTGCTTATTGAGCATTTAATTTCAAAACCATTGGCTTTAATATGGATTTTTTCTTACTGGTTTATTAGTAATTGGTGTCCAAATACCTTAGGCCATGTGGTAGTGTATGTATACAGGGTAATATTATAGCTGTGAATAATGATTATGAACCCTCCATCAACCATCAATACCTCCTAAAATGTCATATGATCTTTACATGAAATCATACGCCTCAAACGTTTTCTTACAACTGAATATCAGTTTGTCTCTAAAACAAAATGCAATAGTTTGTATGAAGACTTGGCAAGAAAAAGAAGAAAACCTGCCCTTGACTTGTTAGAAGTCAGGCAGGACAACTTATCAATGTCTTCTCATGTCAACAAATGCCTTCTTATAATAGTGAGATTATGAAAATACAAACAAGTTTGTGTTTTTAGATGTATGTTTTGTTGCTTTTGTGTTATTTTCTACTCAGTAGCAATGCCTCAGCGCCACAAATACACAGAACGCAAAGGAAAACGAACCTTCGTGTGGCTGAGCCGCTAGCTAGCTATGCTACGTTTCTAGGACGGAGTTGTCTGGACGTCTTTGGACAAACAATATAAAGTACAAAATGTACATGTTATGATCACATGCTCGCGTCACCACACTTTTAGGCTGTCACTCTGTTAGTAGCACAAGATAACAAGATGAGTTAGGCAGTGCTTAGAGTTCACGTCACAAACAGACCGGTGGTGAACTAAAGCAAGTCGTGTGTTTTGTTCTTCTTTCGTTCGAGCACTGCACAGTTCAGGCCCTGCTCCACGTCTTTTGCAGGGAACAAACCGTTTTGTAGTCTCCACCTTCATCCACTTCATTTGACCTGAAGACTGAGAGAAATATTTATTTTATTCAGGATTCACATGTTCAGAAAAATAAACGATGGCTCACTGTCTTAAGACAGAGATAATGTTGAGGTAATCCGCAACTAGAGACATGTGCAAGCTAACCTGCTGGCAGTGTTGTTAAAGAGGATTTGGGTACACCTGTCGAGGGTCATAGGTCATTTCTGGCATGTATTGCTCATGTAGCTCGGCGTCCAGTGGGAGGCCATCCATGGCTATATCAGTGTAACCATATGGAGGGTAAACTGCATCCAGATCTTAGCAAGAATAAGAGAGAGAGAGAGAAATTCAAGTTACAGCCATCATGTGCAAACACAAAATATTTCAGTTGTTTTTGTCTGTCGTTTTTAATATATTTTTTAAAAATGTTTTAAAGTAACAAAAATATATAAATTATTTATATATTTTTATTATATATCATTTATTATATAATTAATATATTATATAAATTATCCAAAAGTTATAGTCATATGCAAACAACAAATATTTCAATTGTTTTTTATCTTTGTTCTTTTTAATAATTTTATATTTTTAATGATCTAATTATAATATGTATATATTACAGAATTTATACTAAATTTTATATATGTCATTATGTCACACAACATATTTCAATAGTTTTAATAAATGTATTAATAATAATAATAATGACAATATTTAATTATCTTGTATTATATTTCATATTTCATTAGTAGGGCTGTCAATGTAACATGTTTATTAAATTATATAAAAACAACAAAAGCATACAACAAAAAATTAAATAGCAATTTATACAGTCAAACCAAAATTTATTCAGACACCTTGAACATTTCATTCATTAATACATTTTATTCACTATAGTTTAAAAAATGGTAATAAAATATGAAAATCTCAGTTTAACTGTGTCAGAAAAAAATTATCTTAATTATGTCAGATAACACTTAAGCAAAACATGGTCAGGTCAAAGTGTCTGAATAATTTTTGGTCCCAAATTTTTATCAATTTTACTGGTAGTCCACTGTATGAAGAATTTTTGGGTATAATATATCACAGTTATTTTGCTATCCTCACTTACATAAATGAACTATAGTGTCAAAAATTATATCTAGTGTCTGAATAATTTATATATATATATATATATATATATATAAAATTGATATTTTTTGTAAAAAAAAATTAAATAAAAATCTTAAAATATTTTAAAAAATATATATAAATAAACATTTAAAAATAACAGATATTTTTTCTTTTTTAATTTTTTTACGATTTTACTTTTTATATGAAAAAAAATTATATAATTTTATAAATTATTATATAATTCATGTATTATATCATTTTAATACTTAAATATTACATTGCATGATTACATGTGTTGATTTTATATAATTTAATTAACATGTTACATTGACAGCCCTGCTAATTAAATATATTATGGGAGAATTCAATATTGTCATTATTATTATTATTATTATTGTTGTTAATACATTTATTATATTATAAAAGCAATAAGCTGCTCAAGGTCATGTATGCTCACTGATGACATGTACAGAAGTAAAGCAGAGAGCCTGAAACAATATGAAAACATGCAAAATACTTCTAGCAATTTCACATAATGGAGGACTCTTGACATGGATAGAGGGCTGGTTAATGAAATGTAAGCGACCGAGGAGGATTTCAGACGAACAACTTAAATGAATCCAATTGCCACACTTGTTAAATACAAACACACACACAGCAGAAAGACGTGAAGACTCAGGTGCAAAAACATCCTCAGGCTGTCAACTTCATTTGTCTTAGTTGTGATAGTAGTGGAAAATGATTTTTATTTTGAAGTGAAAAGGTAAAGTTACACTATTGGTCACATGCTTTTGCTGCAGTTATTATTATTTAGTTTAACATGTACTATAATTCATAGACCTTTTTAGTCATTCCATGAAATAGCAGCTTCATAAAACAATTGATTCAACAGAATCATTCTTAAATTTTATTTCTGAATTAGTTTATAGTCATGACATCCATTCAATATTTGAAATATAATTTTAAAGATATGTTTACCTTACATGTATTAATTTTAGACTTCCATTGTGAGTGCATTATTGTCAAACTGTGGGACGTGCATCAGACTGGCTGAACAGTATCAGTGTGTAAAATATCCACATAACAGATTGAGCTGTTTTTACTGGGTTGTTGTTCATCTAAAGGTTCTCTTACACTAGAGTCATCTGTGCGGATGTCATTGACATCTGAAACTCGACAAATGAGTGAACAGCACGTCGCATACGCCGGACCGCCGCTGATTTAATGTTCCCCTACAGAGGAAGACATTCTGTCACTTTGCAGAACGGCCTGACAACAACGCGAATTCAATGACTGTCTCTCTTTATCTTTTCGTCTTTGACCCCTCTCTCACACGCATACACACGCCGTAACTCATTTGTCATGTGGCATTTTATTTTAATGCTCTTCGCTCTAATGCAGCGAGATGTGCTGGATAAATAGGCAATTTGTGGCGGTGTTGCGTACTAAAGCAGAAGGATAGTGAGTGAATGTGCTGGGCTTTCAGCGTACCATCTGGTATGTATCCAGGGTCGAGTGGAATGGTTGCATGTGCCTGGAAGAATAAGGACGCAGACACATTCATCAAAAGTTTCACTCATAAAGAACAGAAATATAGTAAATACCACTGAAATATTAAAAATATCTAAAGTATACACACAAGTCTAAAAATATCCATGTGCATGTGACGGTCATATAATAGCTGTATAATAAAAATAACTGACACCAAACATTGGGTTAATGAAAACGAATGCACACTCTGCTTCATATCAGGGCTGCATTACCATCCGTGTTTGCATTCGTTTTCAATAATTCAAAGGTCTGTCTTCAGTTATGCCATATCAATATAATTATTTCATTACGATTGCTAAAAATTGACATGGCATACATAATCGAAATGATCTCATTAATAATAATGTCCACTAATCTCAAAGTGTGCTGTGTGACATATATTCACCATTTCCCAGGCTGCAGGGTCATGTTTGAAGAGGGAGTGTGTGAGCTCCACAGACACACGCTTCCTGTAGTCTGAACTCTTGTCCTCAGAGATGCGGAAGAGAACAGCCGCAGCATAGGTGGCTGAGGAAGAGACAATGATTATAATCAGATTTTTTGATTACTGAAATGATGTGAGATATGATCATTATTTACATATTATTATTACTACCATATTTTCTGGACTACAAGTGCAGCAGAATGCAAATATGATGTGAGAAATTGCTGAGAAACAGGTGTGAAAATGAAATGATGCTTAATGAAATGAAGACTGAAAGAGCTAATTGTGGACTGAGCTGGAGAAGAAAGTTTAAAGATGGGTTCTCGAACATCACGCTGCCGGCAAAGGCGTGTCCGCTGTGCGTCTCCATGCACAGTCACTTTTGTTTAGTAAATTAGTTTAGCCTTATATGAACACCACTACAAGTTATGTTCTGTCATTACAACTCTCTGAGTGTTTGATACGGTAATGGATATGACACTGTTGATACGTTTGGTCTTGGCGGAATAGATCTGCTATGCTGCTGCTGCAGAGCAAGTACGGGACTTGCTACTGCCAATACATACACGACAAACTGCTGTGACCAAGTAAGACATGCTGCTGCGGTACAATATAAGCGAGACTGTCCTCCAAAAAAATGACCCTATAGATCGTTTTTCAAGCACCTTATTATGACCTATATTTACGTTTTAAAGTCATGCGCCTCTAGCTGGCGTAAAAATAATGACAGTGTCGTGTTCGTCTGTCGTCATGAAATGACGATGACTGTCGTTACCAATCAAAATGCATGTTCATTTAAATGCAATGTGTGGGGTTTTTACACCATTTCTCCTATTTCCATTTAGCAAAACTCACTTTTTTATTAACAACTAGTGCATATACACTTTATGAGCACATGCGTTCCCTGGGATCGAACCCACGATCGCGTGATCACATGATTGCATATTGTTATTGCAATGCTCTGCCAATTGAGCTACGCGAAACCTGAAATATGACGCAGATAAAAGGGAACAATGCATTAAAATGAAAGTGTCCTGTTGTCGATAGGGGCGCAACTTTAGCAAACGCTCCTATGGGTCTTATTTCATGAATTAAAATGAAAGTGTCCTGTTGTCGATAGGGGCGCAACTTTAGTAAACGCTCCTATGGGTCGTATTTCAGGGAAGTGACAAACGACCTATATGGTCGTATTGGTTGGAGAACATGTTGAATATAGCATACATGAATTCCCCATAGCAGATCTATACAGGTGGAGCTGGGGAAGAGGAAGGGTTTCTGAAAGCACACTACACTGCTATAGCAAATGCTGACCAAGTATTTAAAGGCTGAGCAGCAAGTTCATTGGCTACTGATACAGCAGGAACCAATCAGCTGTGCCCTTTAGAGAATGATGTGATTGCAAGCAAACTGAGTTAAAGACCAGCCTGTGCCATCTAGAGTTTCATGACAGAACTTTGTATTTTTGCACTGGTATTTTACATTATTTCCGAATGTAATAATAAAATGTGACTTTTTTTCCCCTCAAAAAATAAAAAAAATAAAAATAAAAATAAAAAATACACAGATAAGGTGTGACACACTAAGATATGATTCATTTTCCAGATAATATAGTATACATATTATCCATTTATGTCATTTGTGAAACACAGTAAACACATTTATTGAACAAATGTGGAAATGAATGAATAAATACTGTTATATATCAAAACTGACAATTGAAAAGGTCAAATGTGACAGTGAAGACTTATAAATTGTTTCAAAAGATTACTATTTACAATAAATGCTGTTCTTTCTATTCATCAAATAATCCTGAAATAATGTACAAAACATGAAGCAGCACAACTGTTTTCAACATTGATAATAATCATAAATGTTTCTTGAGCAGCAGATCATCATATTAGAATGATTTCTGAAGGATCATGTGACACTGAAGACTGGACTAATGATGCTGAAAATTCAGCTTTGCAGCTCAGGAATAAATTACATGTCAAAATATATTCAAATAGAAAACACTTATTTTAAACTGTAATAATATTTCACAATATTGCTGTTTTTACTGTATTTTTTATCAAATAAATTCAGCCTTGGTGAGCATAAGAGACTTCTTTTAAAAACAAAAAACTTTGAACTGTAGGGTATATGTATTAAAAACAGCATTACATGTTTTATGCATATATAATTATTGCCTTCTTATATGTAAATAGATGGTTCCTGGCCAGATTAAGTTACAATACTAACCAAATTTATTCCTGAAAGTGAAAACTACAGCTTGTGAGACTAAAATCCATTTTACACGTTACGTGATACAGTACATAGCAAGCTGAAGTTTTACTTGCAAACTTGTGCTCTCTTGTGTGCTCTGCTCCTTTTCTATACTGACATGTTGAAGACACTAAAGTCATGCTGCATCTCTGACAGTCTCTGTGTACTGCAGACTGTCAGTGTCGAGCAGATACAGGAGAGAGTGTTTATGGCAGTTTATGAAAGCTGCTGGTATGGTACTGTAAACAGAATATCTCAGTATTGTCTGTATTCTGTATCAGCTTACTTCCACTGGGATGTAAAATCAAGGAAGGTTTGCACAATTTCAAATGTGCTAATGTTGTGTTTGTACAGACTAAGATATGTCTGATGACATATGGCTCATTTCTGTGTTTTATCAACATGGAGTGACACACGGATGTAATTAGTCATGAGGTGTGCTTTTAAACTTTCTCTCGAAGGATGTCACTCACCAATCCCCTCATTGGGAGAGTGCAGGAGCTCCATAAGAGGTGCAGAGGCTCCTTCTGCGTCAATCATCTCAGCAGACTGCTTATCCAAAGCGAGTTCACACAAAACACCAGCGGACACACGCTTTATGTTCTCCACGTATGAGTACAGAAGCTAACAGGAAAGAGGAAAAGAAGAAGTCAAAGAATGAGAGGAGTTTCACTGTTGCCTTATCACACCCACGTTATTCAAAGCTTGTAATTTTCTAAATAATTGTGCACTACTTATATAACTGTCTTTTAAGATACTTTGGACAAAAGCACATAATAAATTAATAAACAATTTATTTTGGAGAGTAAGTCTAAGAGTGTGTAGCTTTTCATTTCTTAAACAACCATATAGGAACGGAAGATGAATCATGGCCATATTCCAGGATGACAATCTCAAGATTCGTAAGGCTCAAATTGTGAAAGAATGGTTGGGAGAGAGCATGAAGAATCATGAATGCAACCTCTGAGTCCAGACATTAAATTCATTTAAAGTCTTTGGGATGTGCTGGAGAAGACTTTACAGAGTGCTCACCTCTTGCATTGTCAATACGAGATCTTGACCAAAATTGATGCACCTCTTGATGGAAATAACATCACAACATTTATTTCCATCAAGAGGTGCATCGATTTTTGGACAAGATCTTGTATTGATGATGCAAGAGGTGAGCACTCTACACTGTTAAATACTACTGTTTATCACTACGTTTCAACTCAGTTATATAAATTAAGCTTAATTACTTGTATTTAAGTGAATATATTAAACTTTAATACTGTGACCCAATTGAAATTATTCTTTTTTTGTGTGACAGAAAATGGCTGGCTCTGATGAAATGATAAAAGATGCATTTAAAAAAGAAATTACACCTTTAAGGTATTTCGTTTTTTTTTTTTTTTTACGCTGGTAGTTTGTAGTAGTCCTAACAACTTTTTCAAAGAGCAGCCCCAAAACTAGTAGTGCAACATAAACATGGACAAACGCACACAAACAAACAGCAGCCAGATGCCCTGCAGTCATCGGCCACAACACCCACACATCACAACACACACAGATGAACCAGATTCACTGCCAGGAATGCCATAAGTTGGTTCAGTACTTGCACAAACAGAGGAATGGTCTGCATGCTGGCGATTTCCCCTCGGTTGATTGGATCTCTGGCCAGTATATGCAAAGCGCCTGTACAGCCTTCCACAATCTCCTCCATTCGCACGCCATCCTGTGAAAAAAAAGTGTGACAGTGAGAAGAAAACATTAACTCTAACACTAAAGGGACCTGGTCTACACCAAATACTGGGACTTTGATGCTAATTGGATTGTATTTTGACCTCCCTTTGGAGGCTTCAGCCTATATGTGAGGGTGAATAAAGAGGCCAACTAGGATATATGGAAAATCCATGCACAGGTAGAAAAACCTTCAAACACACCTGATAGGTCTGCTGAGCCCCTGAGCCGTGTCTTTGAGTTTCCTGATGAGCTTTCAAAAGCAGGTTGACCAGTCGAGGGATTGTCCCAGATTCCCTCAGAGGCGCCTGATTGGCTGGACACAGGGCCAAGTTGCGAATCAAGCCCACTGTGGCCTATGGTGTGAAAAATGTACAGCATATAATTAACTATTGTTCATAACATTTTTTGCACCTTTTATGTTTAATTTATTTTTATAATATAAATTTTTATAATAATTAATTTATTTCATTGCTTTCTTCTGCTCACAAATGGATTAATGCAATGGTTTCCAAAATAATAAATAAATAAATAAAAATAATTTAAATAGCATTTAAATATCACCTTTTATGTTTTTTCTTTAAATGCCTAAAACCAATAAATAAATAAATTGGATCACATAGCTCACATATTTTGGTTTTGAATCAATTTTGATGAGTTTTAATTGAGATACATGATTTTAATTGCAGAATTTGGTATCTTGGCAAAGCTGAGCATGGTTTCCAAAATAAATAAAAAAAATACTCTATAAAAATAAGAAGTTGCTATGTTTCATTTGATTATCATTTAATTATGACCTTTACCTGACGCTTTTTCTTAAAATGCTTAAAATTTAAATAAATAGATATATAAATAATTAGCTCTGATAATTTGGATTTGGAAGAATTTGATGAGTTTATCGCCTTCACTGTATTAACTCAAATTTTTAAATTTCATTGAGCTCAAAATTGTAAGGCAACCAGGTAACTTACTTTTTTAAAGGGTTAGTTCACCCAAAAATGAAAATTCTGTCATTTATTACTCACCCTCATGTCGTTCCACACCTGTAAAACCTTGAAGTTTTATGAATCTTTTGTTTCAAATCAATGACTCGGAGCACGTATCAAACTGCCAAAGTCACGCCCACCAGTGGTGAACCATTGAAATTTCGAAACACTTATGACATAATGAAGCCTCGTTTTCTGAAATCACGTGACTTTGGCAGTTTGATTCACGCTCCGAACCACTGATTCGAAACAAAAGATTCGTAAAGCTTTGAAGCTTCATGAAACAGTGTTTTGAAATCGCCCATCACTAGATATTGCTGAATAAAGTTATTTTGTTTTTTGGCGCATAAAAATATTCTTGCGCTTCATAACATTAAGGTTAAACCACTGTAGTCACATGAATTGCTTTAAATGTGTCTTTGGTAACTTTCTGGGCATTGAAAGTGCTAACTGTCTTGCTGGCAATGCTGGCCTCACTGAGCCATCGGATTTTATCAAAAATATCTTAATTTGTGTTACGGGTGTAGAACAACATGAGGGTGAGTAATTAATGACAGAATTTTCACTTTTGGGTGAACTAACCCTTTAAGCTAAACCAACAATTCTTTTTTACAGTGTGCTTGCAAATAATACCTTATCGTGAACAACAAAAATGCAAATTTGTGAAAATGGTGACATTCAGGGTTGCCAGATCTGTGCAACAGAAGTAGCCCAATGGCCAGTCAAAAGTAGCCCAAAAATAGCCCAGTATGATTTTCTCCATGGGGCGGCCAAATTCTCCACTGAATTTGTACGTCTAGGGGGAGTTTTGGGGGTGTTGGAATGCCGAAATAGTATGTACGGGGAGTAGAAATCAACCCGTGGAAAACATTTTTACCCATGGCAAGAAGCAGTGCGTCGTTGTTGTGTAAACATACCCTGAGTATGGTTTCCAAAATAAATGAAAATAATCACATATCACAATTTGGTTTCGGAAGAATTTGATAAGTTTATATTTAGGTACGTGATTTTGATTGCAGTCTTTAGTATCTTGATAAAGCTGCACAGTTTGAGACATTGTTGAGAAAAATCTGAGATGCAAGGGCAAAGAAGCAAGCAAACATCTCTCCAAATGTTTTCTCCAATGAATCTTACTGCTGTTTATAAAAAACAATATTAAAAAAAGATCTTCTTTGTGATTTTTCTTTTTCATGGGGTTTAGTTAAATTCCCTTAAACACAATGAACTGTGACCCACTTTTGTACCTCTATACTTTTACAAAAAATCTGAAACTAAACACAATTGTTGTGAATTCATCATTGTGCAGCTCCACTGTAAGTCCATTCCTCAAAGCTTTCATCATCTTGAACGAGTGACTCGCTCTCGTAAATCCCAAAGTGCTGACTGTCGACTTAAACTCAGGCATGAATATGATGGCAACTGAGCGATGTTACTTGCAACAATGTTTTTTTTTTTTTTTAATTAAAAATTTGAGCTGAATACGAAGTTTAGGTTGAGATGCTTGATGTAAGTGCATGTAAAACTGTTTATGGATGCATCAATGCACATGCAAGACTTTGTAGGTGAAATCACCTGTATATCATTCCACAATGTAGTTCAGTGGAAATGTCATGCATTTATGTGAGGTGTCATTTTGCTTCTGCCTAACCATCTGTGCACAAACAGCATTGCATAAACGCTTAATTTCCTACGGCCTCCTTCACATCGCATCATTAGTCAACAATGTTCCTCTGCTGATTAGAGAACGGCGGCGGATAGAGCAGATCTCTGCAGGGTGGGACGGCAAGCCATGTCAAACGCCAGAAACGTCTCCAAATGGAAGAGAAATAAACATGATGCAGTGCATTCCAGACATCGGGGTTTCATGTGTGTTGCATTAGCGATCTGTCTTCTCCACCCTGCCTGGGTGCAACCAGAGCCCTCAGCCAAACTGGGATGGCCCATCCACAGTACAAAAGGTTTGCATACATTTTGTTTGTTAAAATGTTTTCTGGTTTCTACATAAGAGCCATTTTAAAATGAATAGTTCTGACTCCAAATGAGCCACATTCAAAGCAGTTTTAAAATGATAAATGAATAAAATTGGTCCATACTACTGTAACAGTTAGGCTATAGCTATATTACAGGGAAGAATATTATTATGATTAATTTATTATGATTATTATTCTTCATAAATATAACTTTTTATACAACCGTTCTTTCTGATTCTCGAATCGGAAAAATTCGCTTCCAAAACAAAATATTATAAATAAAAATATAAATAAATCTGAACTCAGTGTGAGGTATAAAAAGTAAGCGAACTCTCCAAAAAAAAAAAAGAAAAAAGAAAAAAAGCTGCCTGTGGAAAAAAAAAAAAAAAGGTCAAATGTTAAAAAGATCTCCTTTGTGATTTTTCTTTCTTAGTAAAATCACTGTAACAGTCTCTCGTGGTTCACTGCATCACTTAAAGGTGCACTCCGTAATTTTTTCCTCATTTAAAATGTTTTACAGGTCAAAAAAATACTTTTGAAAATGAGATGAAGTAACATCAGTAGTCTAATAAAAGTGGTTTGAGTTTTACACAGACCCATCGAGATCGTATTAGCAGCCCAATACTTCTCACTTCATATTATTAATCTCCTGTTATTGGACACTTTCGTTTGCAGAATATATTAATGCCTGACTGCATTTTTTACAGTGGAAATAGAAGTGAAAACATGAAAACGTGGCAGTGTGATATTGGTCAGCTCAACATAGACAGAAACAAATCCCTGAGTGCACCACAACAGAGAGCAACACATAAAACATCTGAGTAGAATTAATCAATGTAAACACTTATTTTACAGACTTCATATTCATCCAGGTTGATTTTGTTAGGAATCTCTGCATGCAGACTGTGAGAGATTATAAAAGCCTGGCATTCTCGTTCTTCTGGATCGATACACACGTGCAGAACAGATCACAGCACACACACAGGTTTCTGCTCTAACGGTCTGATACGATTAAGCGGGAGATCATGCGTGCCGGGAGCCCGAGCTCATCAGAGTTCTGCCCACCACAAATCAGAGAGCCGAGGACAGCCAATTACATCCGCCACGACCTACCTGATTTGCTGAAGCTTCAAGGGCTTTGAGGCATTGACAATATATATATATATATATATATATATATATATATACACACACACGCACACTACAAGTCAAAAGTTTGGAATTGGTAAGATTTTTAATGTTTTTAAAAGAAGTTTCATCTGCTCACCAAGTATAATAAAAATACTGTAAAAAATACAGTAAAAACAGTAATATTGTGAAATATTATTACAATTTAAAATAACTGTTTTCTGTTTGAATATATTTGATAAAGTAATTTATTCCTGTGATGGCAAAGCTGAATTTTCAGCATCATTACTCCAGTCTTCAGTGTCACATGATCCTTCAGAAATCATTCTAATATGCTGATTTGCTGCTCAAGAAACATTTATGATTATTATCAATGTTGAAAACAGTTGTGTACTTTTTTCAAGAAACATTTATTGTGTACAATATTTTTTTTTCAGGATTCCTTGATGAATAGAAAGTTCAAAAGAACAGCATTTATCTGAAATACAAAGCTTTTGTAACATTATACACTACCGTTCAAAAGTTTTGGGTCAGTAAGAATTTTTATTTTTATTTTTTTGAAAATAAATTAATACTTTTATTCAGCAAGGATGCATTAAATCAATCAAAAGTGACAGTAAAGACATTTATAATGTTACAAAAGATTATATTTCAAATAAATGCTGTTCTTTTGAACTTTCTATTCATCAAAGAATCCTGAAAAAAAAATATTGTACACAAATATTTTGTACAATTGTACACAATAACTGTTTCTTGAGCAGCAGATCAGCATATTAGAATGATTTCTGAAGGATCAAGTGACACTGAAGACTGGAGTAATGATGCTGAAAATTCAGCTTTGATCACAGGAATAAATTACTTTTAAAAAAAAATTCAAACAGAAAACAGTTATTTTAGATTGTAATAATATTTCACAATATTACTGTTTTTACTGTATTTTTAATTAAATAAATGTAGCCTTGGTGAGCAGACGAAACTTCTTTTAAAAACATTAAAAATCTTACCGATTCCAAACTTTTGACCGGTAGTGTATATATACATATAATCGGTCACTGCATTTGATGTGCAACAGAAACGTGATGTTTATTTTAGAAGTGCAAAGGAAAACTGTCAGGTCAAAGGTCACTATTCCACCGGAACTAGACTCACGTATGGCCGTTGCCAGAAGCCAGTGATTATAGTTTATAAAGGTTTAAAAATGGATATTTTTCTTACAAAAAACCCATTGCTTCATTTCAGAATGCCTTTATTAACCCCCTGGAGCTGTATGGATTACTTTTATGATGGATGAATGTGCTTTTTGGGCTTCAAAATCTCAGGTACCATTCATTCCCATTATAAAGCTTGAAAGAGTTAGAATATTTTTTAATATAACTCCGATTGTGTTCGTCTGAAAAAAGAAAGTCGTATACACCTAGGATGGCTTGAGGGTGAGTAATAACGAAAAAATCCTACCAACCCCAAACTTTTGAATGGTAGAGTATTGTCCTGCCCCAAATGCACACCATTGGTTGAGCTATAATATTTGCATCAAGTTCAGTTCAGTTCACCTTCATGTCATTCTATATAATTTTATTCCTTTCATTAAAAAACTAAAGCATTTTACCCTGGCATCCTGATACTTTGCAGCTTTAAGTCAATGTATGGCAGCGATTCCTTGAATATGATGCTCGAGGGCTCTTTTATTGTTCCAGCTAGTGTCCTCAAAATTGTGCTGAAGCCCCAGAGGAGCGTAGGAGGGCCGCTCAATGACTAAGATCCGGCACCAAATCAGCTTAACACGTCTCAGCATTCTTCCACATCAAAGCTGAGAAAGCCCTGCCCCGAGATGATTCAAATCTGACCTTTAAATTTAAACGGTGAAGAGGACTTTCAAATTGGCAGCAATTCAGACACACACACACACAAAAACACATACAGACCTTTACCACAGGCCAGTAGTGCGGCTGGCCCAAGAGCTTGGTGATGGCAGGGATGCCGTAATGCAGACGCACTGCATTCTGGGCCAGCTCTGCGTCGGGGTGGCGGCTTGTGAGGTGACGCAGGGCACAGACGGCCGGCTCGGCCACGTCCTCCTTCTCTCCAGCTCGAAGCACGGCGTGAATCAGGGCCTCCACCCCGCCGCTCTGAGTGACCAGGGCCTTGTTGCGCGCGTTGTTGCAGGTGAGGTTTGACAGGATGCCAGTAGCGCAGGTCAGCATGTTCACGTCATCTGAGCCCAGCTGACTCACTAAGATCTGCAGGAGACCATCGAGACCTTCCTGTATCGACATGAAACAAACATTTAATACATTTCAAATACACTACCTTTCAAAATGTTGGGGTCTGTAAGAATTTTTGAAAGACGTCTGTGTTCACCAAGGCTGCATTTATTTGATCAAAAATACAGTAAAAACTGTAATTGTGAAAGCTTCACACACAAAGCTTCAGAAGTCCTGGAAAATAGAGCATGAGTCATATGAACCACCTTTATAAGCTCATACATTGTGTATGTGTAAATAACTGTATTCAAGGATGGTCAGTAAGATTTTATATGTTTTCAAAAGAAGTCTCTTATGCTGTTTTAAAGGGGACCTATTATGCGCCTTTTCACAAGATGTCTCTGGTGTCTCCAGAATGTGTCTGTGTTTCAGCTCAAAATACCCCACAGATCATTTATTACAGCTTGTCAAATTTGCCCCTATTTGGGTGTGAGCAAAAATACGCTAGTTTTGTGTGTCTCCCTTTAAATGCAAATGAGCTGCTGCTCCCGGCCCCCTTTCCAGAAGAGGGCGGAGCTTTAACAGCTCGCGCTTCGGCTGCTCAACAACAACAAAGCTGGAGAATCTCACGCAGCCAAAATGACGATGTTCAGCCTTACATTGTTCAAACTGGAGTCAGACACTGATGGAGAGACTCAGGAAGAAGTTACAACTTATAGAATGCACCTGGATGTTTCTGAATGGTTAGTGGATAAATTTATGTAGTTGCTCTTGAGTTGATTCAACTCATTGACTAGCATGTGCCGTCATGTTAATATTTTGCGCAAATCCAGCGTTGTATTGAGACTTGTTTGTGAAGCAGTTTGGCGGCATGGCAACAACACTCTAATACAACAACTCTTCTTCTTCTTTATAGCAGCCCAACATGGCCTCACCCCCTTGCATGCTATCGGGGGCAGGGTTCATGTAAATTCAGCGTTAGTGATGTCAGTAACCCGGGAAGAAGCTTACCAATTTTTTGCACTAAAAAATCATGTTAACACACATATTGGTTACATCTTGGGTTATAATATTTGAACAGTGAGTATCTTAATGTTTACAGGTCCACATCTACAGCAAGTGCATCACTGTAACCCAGAGTTTTGGATAAGTGGATTTTATTTTTATTTTATTTTTTTTATGGTAACCAGCATCAAGCCACAAATGCTGTGGATTGAGTTTCACTTTTATTGAACCTGGAATATTCCTTTAATATTCCCATTGACAGTAACAGTGCAAGAAATTCACATAAAAACACAATATTTCAAGAATCAGACAGTCATAACCGCTAATTATCACAAGATTGGAAGAGGAGAAGACCAAGATAAGGAACAAATGAAAGAGGAAAGGCAGTGGAAGAAGGAGATAAGAAAAAATGTGGGTGTGTGAAGGATTAAACAGGCAAAAAGAAGGACAGACACCGGAATGACGTGAGCTCAAATACATACATTTAAATTCTAGACACTTCTGTGAGAGCAGAAGGGGACGCGTCTGTTAATAGTTGTTTTTGTTCCTTGAATTTAATAATAAGGACGAAAATGATAACCTGTTTATCATTAATTGTGCGTTTTCTGGGCCACTGAATTCTGAGTAGCAGTGATGAGGGACAAACTGTGTGGAGGTGAGAAATAATTATAAAAACCACAGGTCGCCTGCACTATAAAAGCATTAAAACGAACAGTGGAAAAAAACGTCAGACTACATGAAAGCCATTTCGTGGCTTTCAAGCTTTGTCTGGGCTGAAATCCTTTGGAGCATTTGCACATTTAATAATTGAATGCAATATTGTAAAATGAAATGCGATTGTTATTTCATTAGTAGGCAAATATCTGTTTTAAAAAGACATTTCACATTCAACCTACGCATATTCTTGATTGACTGATTTCAGGATAATTGGGGTAATTTTGCTTCGCTTTAAAAAAAAAAGTAACAAGGCAAAAACATAAATAGCTTTTCCTTTCAAAAAGAATTGTAATTATTAATTCAATTCCATATTTCAATTGTATTTCCTTTGAGAAACAGCAGTAATTCTACAAAGCAATAACAGAAGAAAAAAAAGAAGCACGCACCCAGAGAGCCGTTGTCATGACAAATCGACCTTCAAAATCGCTGATTTTTGTTCATTGAAATCAGCTCCAACAAAATGTTTTGCCAAAAGGCACAGAATAAATATGTTTCATATAAATATTTGACTGAATGTTTTTACCTTACTGGAATCGAAACTGGGAATCAATAAGAATCGAAATTGCTAAAATTCAAACGATACCAACACTAATTCTGGGTGGTTTCTTAGAAGCCAAGTCAGATTCTAAACTACTCTTTTGTCTCATATGGCTTTGGTCTCCCGTTCAGTGGAAATCTGTGGGATTTTTCACCTGATCCATCATCCACCAGACAAAATTCCAATTGCTTTGAAAAGTAAAAGCAACTCTTCTCAATAAGCCGCATGATTTGAGGTATCATTCATGTTGAGACATTCACCACAGGTAAAGAGATTAGAACAAATCCATAACCCTAAGTATGAGCAACAATAACAAGCAGCACTAGCAAACACACAGTCTAGTGGAACAGCTCCTTTACCTGCTTGGTTGCAGCATCAGAGAGATTCCTCAGGGTCCACAGGCAGTTCTGTGTTAAACGCTGACTCGAACCTGTGAGATGTTGGCCGAGGGCCTGCATACCTCCTGCCAAATGGAGAGAAAAAGGGTTTAGAGTCCATATTTATCGGACTTAGCCACAAAAAAAAAAAAAAAAAGAAAAAGTACAAAACTATTCAGCTACACATCGTGCTCTAAAAAGAAGGCTGTATTTCTCCATGGATTAGCCATTGTCTGCCAAGGGGAGAGAAATGTCTTTTGGAGTCAGTGCAGATAAACTAAAAGCCACATGGCTTAGGAAGATAAAAAGAGGGAAGGAGATTAGGAGACATCCTTGAAAACTGCCTCTCATCCAGTGTTGTAACTACCTGATCCTCAGCGCTTTCTCAAGACGAGCGTCGAAGCCTCGTGTGGGAAGAGGACATAGTCACGCCATAACTGTAAAGACTTTTATGAGATCAGCCCTGGCAGGTGCGACAGGGCAAGATATTTGAGTCCCGCAACCTTTGTTGTTGTGTATTTAAGTATTAATTCTCTGAAAGGTCAGAATTAAGAAAGCAACATCCATGACTGCTGTGAAGCTGTACTGACAGGCGGAGTGGGTTAAAGGTGGGTTTTAACATAAAGCTGTAATATTAGTTTTAATGGAAAATATAATTCAGAGTTCAATGGCTGAATCAAATATAAATCATGTATTTTTGGGACTGGTTTTTTGGGCGGTTTGCACACATGCTCCTGATATGTCGAGTCATGGTGCTCGTGTGGATGATGCAGGTTCAAGTTCGACTCGATCCCATTTCTCTACTCTCCCCAACAATTTTGGATATCTCAACTGTCTCTCATGATCATAAAAATCACGACAAGAATTTTACAAATAGTGTTTTTTCCAGACTTATGGAACGGTAATAAAAAAGAAAGTTATGTAGTGAAAGTACATTTTTGGTCAAGCTGTGCAGAGAAGCTCAGAAAGACAAATCATCCATTGATTTGCATTCAAATCTCAGGGATTTATTTGTCTTTTTGGAGCATTTGCACACAAAAACGTATACTACCATTCAAAAGTTTTGGGTCAGCATGATTTTTTAAAAGAAATTAATACTTTTATTCATTAAGGATGCATTCAGTTTATCAAAATGTATAATGTTACAAAATGTTAGAAAAGATTTCTAACTTTCTATTCATAAAAGAATCCTGAAAAATGGCGGTTTCCACAAAAATATTAGGCAGCACAACTGTTTTCAACATTAATATGAATTAGAAATGTTTCTTGAGCACCAAATCATCATATTAGAATGATTTCTGAAGGATCATGTGACACTGAAGACTGGAGTAATGATGCTGAAAATTCAGCTTTAATCACAGGAATAAATTACATTTTAAAATATATTCAAATTGTAACAATATTTCGCAATATTACTGTTTTATTGTATTGTTGATTAAATAAATGCAGCTTTAGTGAGCATAAGAGACTTCTTTCAAAAACATTAATTAAACTTTTGAACCATAGTGTATAATTGTTTTTATTCCCAAAATTGGTACACAACAAACAAATGGAAATCACCCCCAGCAATCTCATAAATATGCCTGTATAATAATCATGAATGACTGGAAAAGTCATGGAAATTCATTAATCAAGAAGTGGGGAAAAAAAGATGCAAAAAGCCCAAAACCCACAGAGACAACATCTAAAAACAGACAAAAATGAGATGGAGATTGCGATATTATAGGGAAATTATACAAAATGCCTAAGAGAACAGTCCTTGGGAATGAAAGAAAAGAGATAAGAATATTCCTCTAGGGTCTAGGAATAAAAAAAAAATTACAAAAGTGAAACAAAGAGAGTTAAAAGAAGAGCATAACACAAGCATATACTCACCGGCGTCAACAATAGCCGGCTTGTTGCTTGGACAGACAGAAAGCACCTTCAGGACTCTACTGGTGGTCCATAGGAGCTTTTCATAGTTGTAGTTTCTCATTATGAACACCAAACTTTCTGGCCCACCATTTGCCAGGATGATCAACTGTGAAGAGAGAAAAACAACATGGATTATGACACACATACACTATAAACTAAATTCCTAAGGCAATGCATTCTCAGTGTTGCCACAGGGGGCGCTGTCAAGGAGACACATGCACACACCTTGCTTTCCTGATTGCCGTAAGAGAGCAGCTGCAGGCAGTCTGTGGTGATGGCCAGGAACTTTGGGTTGGTCTTTTTCAGAAGGGGGACCATCCTTTGCAGTCCATCGGCCAAACGCACCGCCATCTTGGCTCCCTCCTGGTGCAGTAACAGGTTGTGTAGCGTGGTAATGGCATAGAACAGCACTGACTCCATAGGGGAACTGAAGAAAGAATAAAATATTTACAACATCTGGTCAAATAGACTGTAATGCCTAGAAACACAAAATATGATGCGAGGGACACTCTTCCTAAAATATAAAAGCAGAATATAAAAGCAGAATGTGAAATTAAAGAGTTTAAAAAGATGTTTTCAACATAAAATAATTATTCAGTGAACAAAAATATTATTTAAAAAATATTTACTATTGAGTTAATTGTGTATCTTTTCTCTATAGCCAATGTTGCAAGAAAGGAGAGAATTATTTCAAAATAAATAAAATAATATTATTAAAATAAATAAAATTTCAAAATTAAATATTATTCTAGATATTCTAATATAATACAATTTAATATTCACAAAACTATTTTCATACTTGATTTTTATTACATATTGTTAAAATACATTTTTTTCATATTTTTCCACATAATAATAATAGCTATTATTTATTAAAATAAATCAAATTTCAAATTTAAATATTATTACAGATAATATAATATAATACAATGAAATATTCACAAAACTAATTTTCATACATGCTTTTTATTTCATATCGTTAAAATACATTTGTTCATATTTTTATTTTATATAGATAATGTGAAAAGTATTATATTACTTATTGTTTACATTTATTTTTGTAGTTACAAAATTAGACTCTTCTTAATTAGGTCTCTCAAACATCTACCCTGTCTACCAGAAAAACAGAGTCCTGCCATTGGTTGGCTATGTCGTGATGCTCAAATAAAAAGTCGCATTGTTTTCAGCAATCACAATTTACAATTTTCAGAAAAATCAACCTACAAATGGCTTACTTTTGGTTGTCTCTGCATATTAAACTGAAAGAGAAAAGAGTGCTTTCACATCAGAAAAATTACACACATCTCCTTTACAGATCTGGGCTTCTATCAGAGTGGTTGCATGCAGCAATTTTTAAGATCTCACCATGGCATCCTTGATCATGACATTTAAATACAGGCTGGCTGCACCAAGGAGACTCTCCATGTAACTTAATAAGCTGATACTGTGTCAAAGTTACAGCGGCCCTGGTTGCGTGCTCATAAAGATTCTGCTCCGTTCTATTATCTCAGCATCTGCTGTAAATGGGCTTTCTGACAGAGCAAATTTTCCATCACAGTCCAAATATATCTCTAAAATACAGCTCCTCTCTGGCCCCTATTACAGGGTGGTGTAGTGGACGTTTTCATTTACAGAGATAGGACTGGACACATTGTCCTACTTTAGCATTGCTTAGTCACAGCGTTCATCAGAATGCAACACAGGTTAGCTCCAGGCCTCATTCACAAAATAGAAAGGAGATAAAGTGAGCACAAATTAATGTGCGCCACAATGAGAGGAAAGCTAAACACGCTCACCAAAACTAACACGATTGATAATGGAAGGATTATGGCTTCCCTGCTGAAAAGACCAGCTTAAACTAGCATGAATTCCCATGCTGGGGTGCGTTTCTCGTACAACGGCATAACTCACTGCTTCACTAGTACGATGCATTGTTGAACAAATCAACTAGCTAGTCAAGACTGTTTCCCAAAACCATATTGTCGCAAACCTCGTTCAGCCACGTTGGTTAATGATGTCACGCAGGTGGTGGAGTAATAACATCTTTAAATATATACATTAAAGATGCTTGCTTATTTTGCGCAAGATAAGGATTTATCAAGTCCACGTCATAAAAACAAGAAACTATGCGTCTAACCAGAGCTCGAGAGCTTTCGTTCCAACCACACAAGTTTGCGATGCATTTTGCGAATGTTTGTTTGAACTATGGCTTCGGGAAACACCAAATCATTGATTTATGTCAGTAACGACAGAACTTGTGATGTTAGTTGGCTAACGATGCTTTTGGGAAATGCACCCCTGGTCCAAGCTGGATACTGCTGGTTTGGTGGTGATCTAGCATGGTCCGTCTAAGGTTCTCTTAGGAATTGTGGGTGTCCATCAAACATTTACCTCTATTCAACCAAAACATTTGTCTGTCCATTAACAGTCAAGGGACTAATTAAAACACAAACGCATCAGACCGTCAAATCATCTGTCATTCACCATTTTCATGCATAAGTCAACACATGGTATCTGCATTTTTCCAAGACGGGTAATATAAATTTAAAAAATGTTATATTTATTAGCCTTTGATGATATTGAATATTCTGAGATAGCTTTATTAATAATTCACCATCTTTTTGCATAAAACCATAATTTGGCCCAAACATCTATTGATACGATATGGATATATAAATCCCCCTGTAGTCAATAATTTTATCCCTTAAAACTCATCTCTGATCAACAAAATGACATATTTCAACTTTTTTTTCCTGTGAAAAAGTGTCTTCATGTCTTAAAATAGCTTGAATGTCACTCTACACCATTGCCTCATTTAATATACGCGGATCAAAGATTATGCAAATTAGCCCCACCTCCACTTGCTCACGTGAGCTCAGAGATCCACTCGGTCAACTTACTGAGGTAAACGCTGCACAATGGTGTCGCTTTTTACAACATCAAACCTATAACAGTAATTAATATGATTAACCTTTTGCTTGACTGTGTTATCAAACAGCTAATGATGTGTTGCTAATGTAACACAAACCATGTTCCCCTTCGCGAGTCAGACAGCTGCCTTCTAACAATCAATATCCTTACAAATGCTTTGAACACCTTAGTGTCAGTAGAGAAAGGCATATGCAGCATACACCCGGCATACTGATAAATCTACATGATTTTTCATATCAACAGAAAAATATACCGGGATAGCCTGTCTTCTCTCCAGACTCCCCTGCTAGTTTGTTGTTAATGATATGCTAAAGCCCGCCGGCACGTTGACGTGATTGGTTACAAGGTTGTTTGTGACGTCACAGACATTAGTGATTTCAAACCGGGGGTTTGAGACGGTCTCTTTTTCACTGCAGTTTTAAGGAGAAAATACTCAGCAATGGTGTTGACTTATGAATGTGCACATGGTTTGTCTTAAAGCATATTAAAAACATCACATAGACATATAAACAGCATTAAAAACTTGATTTTCACCACAGGGGGACTTTAATGAAATTGTTAAAATAGTCAAAGTCCCTTTAAGGCAAGTAATTTAATTTGGCGGCCATCTTTGAAACGCCTCTCAGGCAGCTATTTCAGTCATGCAAGTACAGCTCCTATCTTTTTCAATGGGGAAACATTTAATTCTACAAAGCTATTCACCAAGATTACGATTAAATTTAATATTGGAAATCACCAATGAAATCTGACAACCACTGTCTGATAAATTTAGCTTCTAAACGCTCAAATCATGACAAGAAAGCGACATTTTTCAGGCTGGAGAAGCCAATGCGCATGCAAAGTCATAAGTGTGTGTTTTAGAAACTGACTGTTTCTATAAAATCTATAAGATGCAATGACTTCACCAATCTGCGATTGGCTCTTTTATTTAAAAGGCGGGACTTATTCTGCCATATTATGCATTGCACTTTCTCCCATTCATAAGTATTATGAGTGCACCATCTTTGTATATCTAAAGTCTTTGAAAATAGTCAAGACTGTTTTACATGTTAAAACTCACTGTTTTCATATAAGAAGTACATATAATAATTGAATCATTTATTTATATGGAACAATATACATATTTTGTATATACTGTATTTTTACAAATATATAAATATAAAAATATAATTTAACATATATCGTATTTGAATATGTAATATTTACTGTTTATTATTTAATTAATTATATTATTATTTTGTTAATTACATTCCATAATAAAATAAGTTATACAATTATACACATAAAACAAGTACTTATTTACCCATATAAATACTAAAAACATTTAAATTCATGTAAAATTCCACATGGGGTCTTCCATAAAGACTTTTAAGACACATTCTGGTATGTAACTCCCGCCTGCTGAAGTTGAACATTTTTTCACATATCCAGGTTCGTATGGAAATATGTCACATTACAGAAGTAAAATGCTGATGCATACACTCACCTGAGCATGCGTACTAGCGCGGGGATGCCACCCGATTTGAAGATAGCTAGCAGGCCCTCGCGCTGGTGGGACAGGCTGTGCAGGACGCTGGCAGCGCAGCGAGCCGTCTCCAGATCTCCGGTGTTCTGCATGGCCCTCACCACAGCCGACACCATCTGAGGAGACTGCATGAGCACGCGACGAGACGCCTCCTTCCGCGTAAGCTGGTTCACAATGAGTGCTGCCTTGTTTACAACCACCTGCGAAAGTAAAAGAAAAAGTTTCAGACATCTTACATGTCAAAACTGGAACTTTTATTATTCTTAACTCTTAAAAATAAAGTTCCAAAAGGTTTTTTTTTTCTCGCAGCAATGCAGGAGAAGAATATAAATTATGCATATAAACATGCAACTAACCCTGAACCAAACCAAACCCTAATCCTAACCCTATAGAGTGTTTAATATTACTCAGTACTTAAACGTATAATTACAGTATAACAAAGGCATCTTAAAAAAGTGTAAAAGTGATGATTTCTGAAGGATCATGTGACACTGAAGACTGGAGTAATGATGCTGAAAATTCAGCTTTGATCACAGGAATAAATTACTTTATAAAATATATTCAAACAGAAAACAGTTATTTTAAATTGTAATAATATTTCACAATATTACTGTTTTTACTGTATTTTTAATTAAATAAATGCAGACTTGGTGAGCAGATGAAACTTCTTTTAAAAACATTAAAAATCTTACCGTGTCCAAACTTTTGACTGGTAGTGTGTATATATATATATATATATATACACATACATACATATATATATACACCACTAATTATGAGAAATTTTATTTGAATATATCATTATATGAAATTTATAAGAACATATAATATGAGAATTACCAGCATGAACTCCATTGACGTCAATGGATTTAATTACATTCCTTTGAATTTAAAACTCGTGACTGCAAAAAACAATCTACATTTATAAAAAGTACACATTGTTTTTCTGACAAAACAACATCAGTATTACTCTGAAATGTTTTCAAACTAAATATATTAATTTTCCTTTGAGATGAAAAAGATGATAAACAGCCTGAAATCTGAAACCTCCTTTTCACGCTGCAATGGTTCATCATTAGGTTGCAGAAGAGTGAAATGTAAACTTTCCTTTTTCAAATTTGATCTACAAGCAGACATTAATTTAATTTGCCATTTTATTTTAATTTCAGAATGATTGGTATGTGTGTATGCGCAAGCATGTGTATAAACAAAATGCAGACCCAGTGGGGAGGGGAAAAAGTGTTGGAAAGAGGCTAAATGTATTTTACAGAAGTAATTTAAGACAAATCTAACGAATAGACGTTAAAAAAAATGTGTAAGGCCACAATTCACTTCTGGGTCAAAATGGACCTATGTATGGATAGATGTGTTTTTTTAGAAATTTTAATGTACCTCTTCTGGTTCAAAATGGACCAGAATGCATAGGGTTTAAGAGTGTAGCAAGTCTGGTATAAGTCATGTAGTGTAATGCAGTATAATATAGAATAGTAGCATATCTATCAGTCCATATGTATTTAGCTTAAAGGGATAGTTCACCTAAAAATGAAAATTCTGTCATCATTTACACACCCTCAAGTTGTTTCAAACCTGTATGAGTTTCTTTGTTCTGCTTTACACAGTGGAAGATATTTGGAAGAATGTTTGTACCCAAGCAGATCTCGTCCCCCATTGACTACCATAGTAGGAAAAAAAATACTATGGTAGTCAATGGGGGACGAGATCTGCTTGTGTACAAACATTCTTCCAAATATCTTCCTTTGTGTAAAGCAGAACAAAGAAACTCATACAGGTTTGGAACAACTTGAGGGTGAGCAAATTATATTTTTGGGTGAACTATCCCTTTAAGGAACAATATTTCACAATTGACCCTTCGCCGGGAGTTTGATTGACAAGCGATCTAACCAATCATAACGTCAAATCCGCCATTTTGTCCGGCAAAGCAGTCAGGAGTTAGAAGATTAACCTCGGTGGACTTGAACTTGAAAAACGGTGTTTACAGACGTCTTTCCACGTTTGAAACAACATTCCTTCTCATGTTCATTCATGTTTATTTGATGCTATAAATTAACTAGTAGGAAGAGATGATCGGTTCATGAGCCGCTTGAGCTGAGGCGCTACAGCAATCTGTCACGACACATTAAAGAGCCACAAAACGGTTTTTATTGTTTGAATTTCTTAAAAAATTACACAATTTGAACTTTAAACTTTGTTTAATATCATAAGTAACCTGATCTGTCTTGTCTGTCGACGTGTTGTCAGTGTCCTCTTTGCTCAGCGATGTATTTTTCACTCTGTGTGGAGTGACAGAGCCAGACATGGCTTGTCTGACAAAGCAACAGTAACTAAGGGGGCGGGTCTTTGCGAAGGGTCAATTGGTGACTCAAAACAGTATTAAAATTGTTCAATGTATACAAAATTTTAAAAATGGTCTTAAAAATTTGTAATGTATTAATGCACAAAAACATGCAAATGTATGTAAAAATATGCTAGATTATACACATGGCATGAATAGAAAAATGAACAAATATGGCCAGTAATATCCTAAATCCTAAAGTTGTTTTCCATATCATATTGCAGCACTTTTCAGTCTTTTGTTTCACTTTATTCTCCCTCACAGTTCTGGCAAGTCCTGTGAGATTATTTCCCATCTTGCATCTTTTCATTACCCCTTTCCTTCTGCATCTCATATCATCATGTGCGCTGCCTGGTTTGTTCTCTGAGAATGACAGCTACTAAGTAAAAACTTTTGTAATTTCACTCTAGATCATTTTGAAGATATCAGCTCATGTGGGATATTACAGAACAAAAGCTATAGCTTTTTGCACAGCTGCACTGTTTTATCTCTGTTTTATGGAAAAGCTCTCCAGCACAAAGCTTTGTTTTTAGCCATAACTCATTGATGGCATTTTTAAACAGGTTTCACTAAATTCCCAGCCTCAAACAGGCATGTTTAATTAAAAGGGTTTGTATAATCCGACATCATACCTGGTCCTCATCGGCCAGCAGTTTGGTGAGTTCTGGTACAGCACGTGTGGCCAGCTCAGCATCATCCTGATAGTTAATGAGATGGACGATGGCTGTCTTCAGCAGCTGCGAGGGCTCGGCCAGTCTCTGCACATTGGTGGGCTGATCTGGATTGCTCTGAGTGGTGAGCACCGTCTCTCCCTCCACCAGCGTCTCGGGGAACATGGCTGCACGCACTCTCTGGGCTCGAGTTAGACTGTATTGAGCCTCAACATCTGAGTACAGAGAGGAAGAAAAGAGCCACATTCTATTATTTTAACACTGTTATGAGGTGGTCTTATGAATAATAATAATAATAAGCACACTTAATTTTTGAATGTATTTTTAAATGTAAATTGTGCTATTATTATTACTACTATTATTTATTTGTTTAATAATAATATTTATTTTTAATAATAATTATCATTAAAAACAACCATAACAAGTACTACTACTACTAATAATAATAATAAATAATAATGAGCACACTTAATTTTTGAATGTATTTTTAAATGAAAAAGTGTGCTATTATTATTACTACTACTACTACTATTATTATTATTATTACTATAAAAATATTATTAATATTATTATTAAAAAACAACTGTAATAAATACTACTACTAATAATAATTAATAATAATAATAAGCACACTTAATTTTTGAATTAATTTTTAAATGTAAAGTGTGCTATCATTATTACTATTATTTATTTATTTATTTAATAATGATACATATTAATGTTATTATTACTAAAAAACAACCATAATAAATAACATAATAAATAATACTAATAATAATAATCAATAATAATAAGCACACTTAATTTTTGGATGTATTATTAAATTTAAAGTGTGCTATTATTATTATTATTATTATTACTATTATTTATATATTTAATAATAATAAATATTATTAATGTTATTATTAATAAAAACAATCATACAACCACAATAATAAATAACAAATAATAGTACTACTATTATTTATTTATTTAATAATAATAATAATAATAATGATTACTATTGTTATTATAAAAAATATTTAAAGTATTTAAGTATTTAAAAATACAAAAATATTAAATAATGATTATTATTATTATTGTTATTGTTATTAAATATTAACAATAATAATAATATATTATGGTTATATTATTTATTACTTGTATAATAAACAAATAATAATAACAATAATAATAAAAGCACACTACATTTAATAATAGATTCAAAAATTAAAAGTGTGCCATTTTTATGATAAAAAAGAAACATTTCTGCTTCACACAATAATAATAACAACAACAATAACAATAACAACAATATTATTAAATCATATTAATAATAATAATAACAACAACATTTAAATATTATTATTATTATTATGATTACATACATATGCTATTATTATTATTATTATTCTGAAGAGTATTACATTAATTGGTTCTTCCGCCAATTATTAATTATATTGTGCGCAATATTGTAGATATGCAGACTTAGTGCATTAATATAGAATCAATGTGCAATCACAGGCGTGTGCATATCAGCTGTTTTATCCACCAATAGGACTTCGATAGTGGCTCATCTAATCAGATCTCAGAGTCAGTTTTATAAAATACCAACATTTTATGATCCATCACATCATGCTATATTTCGTAGCGTGATGCAATGGAGATGTGGTTCAGGGCACATTTAATAACAGAATAGATTGACACCAGTGAACCAGAGGTGGGAATAATAGGAGTGCGTCTGTGACACTCCGAATAAAGTGCAATCCATGCTGGAAGCATTGTGAGCATCAGAAAAGGGTCTTCGGAGGTTCTGTTGTAATAGCAATAATATTCAAACCATAAAAAGTGAACCTACTGAACTGAGTGTTTGGATGAGTTTCTAAATGTCACTGGCTCTGGGCGGACAATAAATTTGCAGCTTTCTTTTAAACTGAGCAAGCACATATGCTGCCATGGTGAAGAATCTATTTTAAAATCCCCAGATATTTAGAACTGACGAGATGCACCATGACGACAAAGAATAATGAGAAAACCACGGGTACGTTTAATATGAATATTGAATAGATAAAGCAACAGGATTAATCCTCATGTAGGCGTTGCACTTTTTACTGCATATATATAATAATATAATAAAGCAAAAATCCCAAAGTAAACAAAAAACAACACTCTCCAAATGTTGTACAAGTCCAGTGAACTACACAGCCCTTGCGGAAGGGTTCAATGCCACTGACTCTAATGTGAAATTTTGGAGGCCCTCGGGTAGTATAATTCATCAAAATGTTCGGAGAGGCATAGAGAGACCTTTAGAGCGAACACATTACCTGTGGCGCTCTCCGCAGCGCTGGCACTGACACTATACTTCTTACTGAACTCAGATTCCTCCTCATCACGAATCGTGGTGGCTCCTGACTGTATCCCCGAGTCGGAGGCGTAAAACGTCTGCTGCCACTCTTCCACTTTCACAGCCCCCTCTGCCTCACTCACTGCAGAAGAGGAGCACGAAAATTAGTAAATATTTGACAAAGGCTCGTCGCTTCAGATGAAAATATTCAAATATCATCTGCAGATGTGTTTTCATAGAAAAGAAGTCACGAATTAAAAATTGTGGGATGTTAGCAAAGATATGCAAATATTTTTTTTTTCCACACTCACACAATATATATATATACATCTGTGATGTTAACATAGATACATTAACATATATATTAATTATTCATGTGTATGTATGTATATTTATTCAACAGTTCTTTCTGGTTCTCAAATCTGATTGGTTGAGAGGTCTTTCCAGCCATGCAATATTCTACCAGTATCGCCACAGGAACCGTTTCACCGTTTGTATCACTCCACTTGAAGTGACTGACATGGCTGCCAATCAAATCCACCGTATTTTTTACAAATACTACATTTGTTGTACCACGAACTGTAGTTTTAAGAGTTTTTTTAGGTGAGAATGTAGTTATTTAGACCTGAAATATGTGATTCATATTTAATCATAGCGTCTATTTTACACTTTGTTTAGATGTTTTCAGAGATGCGAGCTCCAGGCCGTCAGTGGCCGTTCAGTGCTCGTGTACCCGCCGAGTACAGCTTCATCTCGGCCAGTGCTTCGGGGATTTGCCACCATCTCTTACAGTGGTTAAAAATGACATATAATTCATTTTGGGTACATAAAACGGGCAATCTTTGGTCTTATTAATCTATTACTTGTTCCTGAGCAAATCAAATTGGGCGATGTTAAATTTAATCATTTAATATTAAGGCTATATTTAACTTACATCCTGTAGAGCACTGCTTTTGTACGTTTGACTGAATTGTACAATTGTGTTTAATCTGAATTGTTCAAATATTGTTGTTCAATAAATATTATTTTATATGAATAATATGTTGTATTTGGTATTGAGAAAGGGTCCGTTAGTGCGTAATATGGATTGAGTGAAAGTTACATTAATACACCATTAGATGGCGGCAAACTGTATGAGTGAACGAGACTCATTCAATGAGTCAGTCGCAAGAGACTTTTAAATTGAAAGTGACTTTTGTAAACAGACGACGTTGTTTTAGCGAGCATTGTCATGGAAAATTACCTCAACTATAAAAAGGACAAATACAAAGATCGCTTTCCTCAGTGGACATTCAAATGGATTTTTAAAATGGGTATAATATTATGGACATCGACCTGAAGAATGAATGTTATATCAGACACAAGTAATGCTCGCTCAGGCAATCTCTCTCTCTCTTTCTCAGTCTCAACTATACTGTACAAAATACAATGAGTTTCAATGGAGGGTCTCAACAATCCTTCATTACTAGTTCTAAAGTGACGTTTTAGAATTAGTAACGGAGGTTTGGTCAAACTGTCAACTTGAGATTTGAATCTGTGGCGGAAGGAAGTAGTTCCTCACAAAAGAGGGTTTTAAAGACACTTCTTTGTTATTTCTTATTTATTTACACACTCATGCCGTTGAACTGTTGTATAAACACAATAATCACACTAGTAGCCGTGCAATATGGCTGTATATCAGCACGCTGTGATTCAACTCATGTGATATTGCTCATATATCTATTCATAATTATATTTATATACTTATATTTACGTAACATATTTTCATAATTTACGTAAATACTTTTTAATTTTTTTAATACTCATTAATACTTTTAAAAGTCACTAATAAGCAAACCAGTGACAATGACCATCTGAAATCAGATTTTCTTGCTTTCCTTGAAGCACAACAAACTTGATCATCAGCACACATGAAACTTAGCAATTATTTAATGATTAAACTTACTTTGCAGTGACATCACCCCTGTCCAGCTTTAATTCAACCTGTGATGAAACATGAAGCAAAGTCTTAGACTGCATATAGAACAAGAGAGATGCAGTATGAATGCAGTGATCTGCAATGTGAAGTGACAGCATGCACCAGTTTAGAGGGAAAAGCACCACTGGGACTCAAAAATAGTGAGCAGGCAATGCTATTTATAAAACTACTGCATAGAACGATCGCACAAATCATAGTAGCTTCCCCAAAGTGGAATTTCAATGCTTCATTTGTAGTTCATAGTAACAGCAGAGCAGGTCGATGGGAGAAAGAAAAAAATTGTAAGAATTTAAAGTTCATATTCTCAAGGACTGAAGAGTCTCAAGAGTGTCTTTCAATGCAGGTTTTTGTTTTTAATGTCTTGGCGGTGCTTCATTCGTGACAATAAATAACCCAGACTGTGAGCAGGGATACGGCTGGAGGTGAGGGCCAATCAAGAGGCATGATGGATAAAGGCGACACCTTTGTCTGAACCCACGTCAGTAGCAAAAACCTACATGAACTTAGTGCTTTCATTTCATGAAAAAAGATACATGGAAAATCATGAACGACACATATTCATAAGAATATTACAAACGAATAGTGAGAAAAAATCTGTATTTATGGATTTAAAAAATATTTCTCAACAAATCTGAACCTCCACTATTAAAACCAGGATGTGAAATGCAGTACGGTTTGAGGACCCAGTTAAAGTTAGAAACCCTCCCCAAAATGTTTGGACCTTGAATGTGCAGCAAAATTAATTATTTACTTTATAAAGAAAATACATATTTTATGAAAATATTAAAATAAAATGTATATATGCGAATATGATAATAGTGATTAAAAATGTATAACAATTATTAATAAATTAATTTATTTTATTTATTAAAAAAAAATAAAATAATGTATTAAAATTAAAATAAAATATTTTAATTATTTATTATTTATAATATTTATAATTAAAGCATATAGTCTTTACATGAATAACACAGAAAATAACTGTAATTATTAAAAATGTATTACAATGATTAATAAATTAATTAATTAATTAAAATAAAAATATTAAAATAATTAAAATAAAATATTTTTATTATAATTAAAGCATATTGTTTTTTACATTAATCATACTGAAAATAACTGTGATAACAGTGACTAAAAATGCATAGCAATTATTAATAAATCAATTTTATTTTATTTATTAAAATAAAAATATTAAAATAATTGATTAAAATTAAAAACATTTTTTTTACATTAATACCACAAAAATAACTGTGATAATAGTGATTAAAAATGCATGATTATTATCAATGAACAAAATTAACAAAATTAATAGTTGCTTTATAGAGCCCCAAATAAAAGCAAACTCTTTGCAGCAGTTACAGTTCATTGACTTTTTCTTGGCATTTATAAAATAGTGTGAAAGAAAGAAAACTCTCTGATTTTCTATATCTCCATATGCATAAAAATAACTAACTCTCCTGTTAGTGATGCAGAAACAAAGACAAAGAGCTGAATTTTAATTTAAGAATATGAAAACACTTGCAGGAGCATTTCATCAAAAAGTAGCTAGAACAAGAAAAGACACACTTCCTTTTATAAAGCAGTGACTAATCCATTTCATCTCTTTAAATTACTTCCTTATACCACATCTTATAAGATCTTATTTTTCCTTTTTCATTTTACATAGAATCCAGCTTAAAAAGGAGTGTGTTTGGTATTCTCTGCTATATCTCGCTCTTGCCCTTTTCTTGCCTTCATCAGCTTCTCTTTACAAAACATCCAGGTATACAGTTTGCCGCTGTCCCTCAGTTCCGTAAGGCATATGGGGATTTTGCTAACTGCTGTTATGACACCACGTGCCCTGCATTTTCAACACTTATTAATCACATCAACATAAAGCTAGACATCAACACACAACACTCCAGCAGTCAAAAAACCACCTCATAACTGATTAAAAGAGGAAGATGTCCTAAAAATTAACAGCCATGGCACTGGAAAAAACATTTACCCTAGTAGGCATTAAAGACACATTAATTATGCAAGCACTGATTAATTAAAAAAGGTTTTCTGGGTTAAACAAGGCTTTGGAAGAAGTGTGCATTGTGTCTTCCTTATTCCACTGCATTTTATATCAAATTACTATGTTTAATAGATAACCCAAAATTAAAAGGTTAATATGAAGATTGGACATCACTGACACCAACTTGGGGTGTGTTTACACTTGGCAGGTTTGGTTCGATTGCTCTGTTAGTGCGGTTCATTTGAATAAGAGTGAACGCTGCCGTCCGAACACTAGTGCGCACCAAACAAGTGGACCGAGTCCCCTGAAAAGGTGGGTCTCTGTCCACTTCCAAACAAACTCTGCTGCGGTTCGACTGAAATATGAACGCAATGGGGACTAAAGACATCTAAACGAACCAAAAACAGGATGTGATGTCACAAGATGCTACCCTAAAAAGGACACAATGCTCAACTGTTTTTTCTCTCATTACAGTTCGGTACAGGTGTCTGAACTGCCGTCTCCTCGCAGCAGATCTTAGTTTGTGTGTGACGGAGGAATCACTCCCACTGTTTTGACTCCTTTACACATTTTATAAGCTCTTTGTGAGTTCTCATCAATTACAAATTAGGGGTTGAACGACTTCAGATTTTTTTAAATCAACATTTATGTGATTAAAGTCGAGTCAACCAGTCTCTGATGACGGATTAGTTCACTTCAGAATTCAAATTTCCTGATAATTTACTCCCATGTCATCCTAGATGTTTATTACTTTCTAATTTCAGTCGAAAAGAAATGAAGGTTTTTGAGGAAAACATTCCTGGATTTTTCTACATATAGTGGACTTCAACGACTACCAATGGGTTGAAGGTCCAAATTGCAGTTTCAATGCAACTTCAAAGGGCTCTACACAATCCCAGACGAGGAATAAGGGTCTTATCTAGCAAAGCGATTGGTCATTTTCTAAAAAAAAAAAAAAAATAATATACTTTTTAACTACAAATACTCATCTTGTACTGCTCTGCGATGCGCCACGCATTACGTAATCACGTTGAAAAGGTCACACATGATGTAGGCGGAAGTACCGAGCAAGTGTTTACAAAGTGAACGTGCCCTTTACAAAAAAGGTAAAACAACGATGTCGGACGATTTTGAAGTTGGTTCAAGTTTTTCGCCCTACCGCGGTATTTCCAACATGATTACGTCATGCGTAGCGCATCGCAGAGCAGTGCAAGATGAGCATTTGTGGTTAAAAAATATATAATTTTTATTTTTTTTAGAAAATGACCGGTCATTATGCTAGATAAGACCCTTATTCCTCGTCTGGGATCGTGTAGAGCCCTTTGAAGCTTCATCTAAACTGCAGTTTGGACTACTCCAGTGAAGTCCACCATATGGAAAAAAAAATTCCTGGACTGTTTTCCTCAAAAACCTTAATTTCTTTTTGACTGAAGAAAGAAAGTCATAAACATGAGTGGATGACATGAGGGTGAGTAAATTATCAGGAAATTTTAATTCGGAAATGAACTAATCCTTTAATGCACAAATAAGCCTGAACCTTGAGCTGAGACTTGTGCACAGCTATGGCATATGACACAGCGCTGCCCACAAGGATATTGCTCCTACATCACAGCTTAATTTTAACAGTTCTTTTGTCTTTGGGTCGTTATATTTCTCACATATTTCTGCTAATTCTAAATCAGATACAGATGAAAAAGCAGCATGAACGTTCTTCAAAACATCTTGTCATAAGGTTTTTGAATGACATGAGGGTAAGTAAATGATGACAGAATTGACAGAAAGTACTCTTATAAAATCATGTTGACAACTGCAGACACAGAATCCTGTGAGGTTGAGTATTTATAGCTTCTGGAACATGTGATCAGGAAGGCAGAGCAGAAGAGGAAAATTATACCTGAGTGCTTTCATCTCAAATTAGATGTTACATATAAGGTCCTAACTATATGGTTTGAAATTCAAGGATATGAGCAAAAATATTCTCCCACTCACACAAAACCATACTAATCAGAACATAGTGACATTTCATTTTCTAAAGGCTCGGCCAGGCCACACTTTTAATTTAGAATTGAGTGATGCATATTTTGCGAATATGCATATAGAGTGACTTTATAGACATGTCTTTGTCAAGAGTAAATTTGCAGTATATCTAATGAAAATCATTCAGAAACGCTGTTGTACAGTAATTTATTAGTGACAGCAGAGTAATTTCAGAGTAATTTGCATGAGCGCTGATTTCATTAAAAATGATGTCGACCAGACAAATTCCTGACATCAAATCTTGAGGAAAACTAACTAATTTAAAGGTGAAGTGTGTAATATCTCTGCCTAGCATCACCAAACAATTTTAAAAATTAAATAAAAATAATTTCAAACAGGCTTCTCAAACACGCCTGGCATTGGTTGAACAAACAGATAGTCCCGCCCTAAACTCACACCATTGGTTGAGTCCTTGTTTCTGTGATGAGCTGGTCGGATGCTTAACGTGTTAGTTCACCCAAAAATGAAAATTCTGTAAGACCTTCGTTCATCTTCAGGACACAAATTAAGATATTTTTGATGAAATCCAATGGCTCAGTGAGGCCTGCATTGACAGCAAGACAATTAACACTTTCAATGTCCAGAAAGCTACTAAAGACATATTTAAAACAGCTCATGTGACTACGGTGGTTCAATCTTAATGTTATGAGGCGACAAAAATACTTTTCTGCGCCAAAAAAGCAAAATAACAACTTTATTCAACAATATCTAGTGATGAGCGATTTTAAAACACTGTTTCATGAAGCTTCGAAGCTTTACAAATCTTTTGTTTCAAATCAGTGGTTTGGAGCGTGTATCAAACTGTCACGCCCCCCAGTGGTGAACCACTGAAATTTCGAAACACTTATGACGTAACAAAGCCTCGTTTACTGAAATCACATGACTTTGGCAGTTTGATACGCGCTCCGAACTATTAATTCGTATACGATTTCTAAAGCTTCATGAAGCGGTGTTTTGAAATCGCCCATCATTTTTATGAAAAATATATATAATTTGTGTTCCAAAGATGAACTTATGGGTTCTACGGGTGTGGAACAACATGAAGGTGAATTAAAAAATATGGATTACATTACTCAGGAAAGTGAGTAATGTGAGTAATGTGTTTACATATTTATACAGATTTATGTATTTTCTGACATGAGAAGTGTAAAAAAATGCAAAAATGCTAAGCTTAAAGAGCTCCTTGCGATTTTTCCACCAAAACAGAAACTATTTTAGTATTTTAACAAAAAAAAGAATGAAAAAAAATGCAGGATGTAGGCTTTTTCAATTTAAAAAGAATGTGAGGGAAAGTTTTCTTTGGATATGAAGAATACAGATTGTAGCAGAAAGGTCTAAAATAAAGAGCTGTAAGAGAAAGAGAATTAAAAAAGACAGGAAGTCTCTAATCTTTGACCATTGTCCTCAAGAAAGGCAAGGCCTGTCCGAGTCAATGTAATATATCCCTTTCTTCCCAACATCTCCTCTCACTTCCTGCAGGACACAACATCTCTGATGATGATTAATGGTTTGAGAAGATCTCAGTCTGTTTTTTTTTCACTAGACACTGCCTGTTTACATCGTCTCCATTGTTCTGTTACAATAGCTACCTGTGATCCTAGCACAAACACACACACACACACACACACACACAGAGATGAACCTAAGGGTCTTTGCTGTGTTTAGGACACTTGACACTGAACAATGCAGCACCAGCAGACCTGTCAGCAGTTGTTTGACTTCTGGCGACATGCTGCCATACTTTGTGTTTACTATGCGAGTGTCAAGGCGGATTTGTGTTTGGAAGTTCCACCAGCAAGAGTAAGTCATGTGTCTGAATGTGTGTGAGGAATTAAGCATAAGATGAAGTATTTTTGGCACAGAATTCATTACATATAGCAGCAAATGTTACATTAATGACTAATCATTTGCTTATGACTATTGGACATGTAGAGAAAAATATTAGGTAAATATCTAAAGAAAAATACAGATATAGAGCTATTGGCTTGTCAGTTGCTGGATGACTAGAGTTGCCTTCAAGTGCTGTTGGAAACTTCCCAAGTCGTGATTACGAGCTCGTAGCGTTCCAGTGCTTTGTTGTCGGAAAGAATAGGAAACATAGAGGACACCAGGTTTTTTCTTGCCTATTTCTTGAGGAAATCTTATTAAAGCCAAAATGTATTGAAGATATTTAACTTTGAATACAATGTAGCATCCCGTTCATTGACAACCATAAACATTCACCACGGTATCTAGATAGTCAGCTGACAATTTTGTCAAATATTTTCGCTGTTTAGAAAACATACAATATGCTTCAAATGGTTATTCATATATGTAAATATGAACTATTTTAACAACAAGACAAGGCGTTGTGGAAAAAACTAATAAAGAATATCAGTCACAGCAGTAATCATTCTCGCCGTCCGCCATGTTAAAGTTTATGGCACACCCAACTCGGAAAACTCGGAAATGATCTCAGAGTTTCCTATAGAAAACACGACTTAAGAGGGTGTTCTCCAATTTCCAACTAGGAAACTCGTATTTACGATAACAAGTAACACATTGAATTAAACGTGACATTTTGTATTAGAGAGATTAATTTAATTTACAATTATTTTGAAAAACATAACAATAATCTTTGATTTATTCGAAAAATATTTTTTACTGTGTATCAGTGTTGTTACTGTTACCTAAAACTAAAACTATTACAAATATTTTTCAGCAATTTAAATAAAGCTGAAATAAAATAAAATAAAATATAAATATTAGATGAAAAACTTAAACTTAAAAACTTAACTGAAATAAATGTTTAAATCTAAGTACTAAATCTAAAATCAAAATTAAGCAAAGCTAAATAGAAATAAAAATGACAAAAGCACAAAATTACAGAAAATATAAAAATAAAAGCTAATTCAAAATATGAATTAATACTATATATAATAGTACATAAACAAAATAACACTTAACAGGATTATTTTAACCTTGTATAAATGACAACCTTCATCATTAACGCCAAGTTGCAAGCCAGTGTCAGCATTTTTTTTTTTTATAGCATTTTTTTTTAATCATTTTCACAAAACTTTGATAGCCCCTTGAATATTTTGTTGTATGAATATCTGAACATATAATATATCATATATTTTATTCTAGCTCGATGCATTCTTTTTTTATCAGCACTTGAATGTGGGTAAGTTTCATTAAAAAAAGCAACATTTTGAACAAAAAGCAGAGAAAATCACGTTTTTCTCAAAGACTACACTACATCTGGATTGGATTCAGAATGATGATCAAATAGTGATGTGACATTTAAACCAAGGCTTCTGAGCTTGTGCCAAGCATTAATGGGCATGCCAGATGAAGCCTCGATTCGAGGCTTGTGTTGGTAAAGTAGAAATCACGTGACCAATGACAAACAAAGCCTCACTTTCTGTCCAATCACGTGCCAGATCTTACGAGTAGGTTTTCATTCAGACTTATTCAGTTACATTTTTAAATAATCAGTCATACAAATAATATGAAGAACACAAATTATTTCAGGAAAATAAAATATTTGCCATATGCAATTCATATACGCATGTGTATATTTATTCTTCTATTACATCATATTGATATTCACACTAGCATTAAATGCCACAGTTTAATGGGTAAATGAATTTATCACAGAGAGAAATTCAACACACGCACGCACACTATTAGGCTTTTATTTGAGCTCGTAACATGAAACCATGGAATGTGTGGTGGCTGCTTCATCCGAAGCTTCTTTCACAGGGTTTTGGCTGCTACATTTTTAACTAAACACCAGATGGCGCTGTTTTCGACACTCTGGAAGCTTTGAATCTTTTCTCGGAACAATGAGGGGAAAGCCTCAGTGCTTCATGAGGCTTCATTTGCCCATCACTATGATCAAAACATAGAAGGAGTCCATCAACACCCCCAAAGCTTCACAGTCCTATACCACTTCCTAAGCAATGCTTCTATCACTTGTTTCTGTTTCTTTTCGCCTCTGTTTTGATCTGGAGATTCTGTACTCTTTCCGAAGATGCGAAATAGCGCCCCCCTGCCGTGCTGGAAAATTCCGTCAATGGCAGGGAAAGATTTAAAGTCAAGAGAAATAGTGTTTTTTGGTAGTGCTTGATACTATCCATCAGGAATTGATTGGATTGTGAATACAATCTCTGAAAAATAACAGATTCATGGTGTCATTAATACATTTTGATAGACTACTGCAAAGACGAACATTTTTTACTTTGGAATATCATACCCCAATGAATCATTCACAAAAAGACCAGAAAGATGTATTAAGAAAGGAAATTTGGTCAATTTTGTTTTCATGCTGACTGCAAAGATTTAGGCTAAATAAACTGACCTTTCAATTAATGTACAACAAGTTGCTTTAGAAGAAAAGCGTGTGCTAAATGGCAATTAAATGCAGGTTTGTGTTCAAAAGCCTCTCAGTTTGACAGAGCCCTGCTGATAGAAACATCTGTACACATTCACATATTTTCAGCTTCTCAGCAGGGCTGAGAAAATCGAATTCACGACAGGTACTTGGCAGGAGTTTCTGCAGGAGACAGCGAGGTTTTGCCAGACTCCTGGAGTGCAGCTGATGATACCGTGAGTCACCTCACGCCAGGACTCGAATTGCAAAGTCACCTGCACTCTGTGCTCTAACACTTAGGCAGGAAGTCAAGAGAAACGCCAAACACGACTGACTATTACGACACAAGAGATGCAGTGACACATACAGATGGTTACGTGTAAATTTATTCCATGATATTCCTAGTTACCTGATGGTGTAATAGAATATCATTTGGGATAAAAACTGTGCATAAATTCAGTGAGGTTACATTAGAAAACAATCTGATAGAGTAATAAAACTCCACCGAAAATATCAACACACTAATGCTGTTATACAAACCATTAGAAAGCACAATGCAATTACGATAAAGATAATTCGCTCAGACTAGCTTCTAAACCAATTTGCAGGGGACATATCATGGAAAATTCAATGTTCTTTGCTCTTTTGTAATAAAAGAGTTCAATATGTACATGTAGACATATTCTGATGTACACAGCGAAAAGCTTACACAGAACATTTATTGAAATAAATCTGCATTAACAGGTCATCCAAGAATAGTCATGTATCTGGAATAGTAGGTTTACTATTGCTGCAGTATCTACTACACTGTAAAAAAGAATTGTTGGTTTAACTTAAAAAAAGTAAGTTAACTGGTTGCCTTAAAATTTTGAGGTCATTGAAATTAAAAATTTGAGTTAATACAATGAAGGTGATTGGATTAACCAACAGAAACTCAAAGGGCCCTATCATACACCTTACACAATGCATCACCAGGCGCGACACAAGTGTTTCTTGCTAGTTTCAGCCTGACGCAGTTATTTTCATGTCCATTTGCAAATGCATTTGCGCCCATTTGTGCGTCGCATTGTTGCCGCGTAACTATTTTGAGGCAACTGCAATAGACTGTGCCATTGACCAACTTAAACCTGGTCTAAAGTCAAAGACGCAATATTTTTTTTTTTTTGTTATTTAAAGAGCGCTTTAGTAAAGAGCGCATACACTCTGCTTTTTACACACACACAGGGATGCACAGCAGCACACAAATATGCCAAATATAAAAATAAAAGGATTACAATGTAAAATATTATTATTGTGTGCATAAAGATAAAAATGCTTTGGTGGAATCCGCCTTGTCCCGTAGATGGTCTGTTCGTGCGTGAGGATAAAGTGTTTCCTCACTAGAGAAGCGTTTAGTTTGTCCGCTTGCATATATATAAATATATATATATATATATATATAGAACTTTTTTTCCATGATTCCACAATTGTTTGATTAACATTAATGAAACAGTCATCATATATATTAGGAAAATGTACAAATAAAGATACTTTTAGATGTTTAATTGTTATTTGGAACATTGGGATCGCAAGACGAGGACTAGATGAACAAATTTTTGTGTAAACCTCAAATTCGACCAAACTTGTTTCACTTGTTTTGCCTGTCTGTGCGCATTCTGACTCATTTTGCCAGCACGGGTCACATATTATGTTATCTGAACCACATTAATTATTTAAGTTGATTTGACAAAAGAAAAAATGTTGTAATAACAAATCATGAAAATAATATTTTACAGTGTATGCACAGTATGAAAACCTGGATGACTTATTACATTTGCCAATATGTGCAGTATACTACAAAGCACACTTTGAAATACTGTATCCCACAATGCAATGCACTCAACCTGATCTTTCATTTCTAGCATGGTGAATGAACAGGAAGCTACATCAACCTTGATTGTTCACAACTTTCTTGATGTTGAAGTCAATTGTATTGGATTACTAAGAATTAAATATGCATATTATGAGGTCATGTGAACAGCACAATGATGTGACAAAAATGTAACATACTACTCTTTGAGACCATTATTGTGGAATAGTACCTGCTGTTTCAAAAAACGACAAAGTATCGTTAAGTTATGTTTACCACAGGCTTTATTTTACTCATAAATTGGAAAAACTCCATTATAAAACCCCACATGAAAATCTCGAGGGAACCAGGGGAGAATTAGTCTTCCGGGTTTTGGCGTCATCCCTGCAGCACTCTATAAGAATGAATTTGAATCCCACATGCAATTTTAGCGAATGAGACCCATTAAAAGAGAACATCAGAAAAAAAGTGTAAAATATAACCCCTTCGGCTTTTAGCGGGAAAGCCAGTACAAGAGTTGCATAAAGATTATCACTCATGTTTCCAACACATGGATGTAACAGGACCTCAAAACCTTAGTGAGCAGTGACTAACCCGCAGCGAGAGGATTACATTTCCAGCAGGGGGGGAAATACAACATCACTGTAATTCAATAGCATGAAAGAGTCACTAAAAAAAGGTCAAGGGATGTTCCTTGTTCTTAACCTTGCAAAGGTTGTAAATACATGATCATCTCATCTACCGAGTATCACAAGAAGACCTTGAATAAAGTCTTTGAATAATGGCATGAATCACAGTTCAGTTCTGTGTTAGATTTTGTCTTTTGTTCTAATTATTTGAATTTCTTTTGTCATTTTCAGCTCTATCGTGTTCAAGGTTTCTCTGATATTAAATGTAAAAATGTACTTTTCTAAGATAAAACACTAAAATGGGTTTTTGGGTTCTGGATATGAATCTAATTTAGTTGAGAAATATGCTCTGCAGAATGGCATTTGAAATGCCATGGACGAGGTATAAAAAAAAAGGTACAAAATAATATTATAAACATTTTGCTAAGACTAAGGAACCTATTGATCCGACTGTCTGCATGTACAAATGTGGATCTCACATATTATTTCTATACATTAAAGGTACACTATGTAACTTTTGGCCCTCTAGTGGTTAAAAAACATTTTATGGAAGAACATTGTTTTGGTTGTGCTTTCGCTCTGCGTGACTGTGCGGATGATTATAGTTATCCTACTGCTCATAAAACATTCACTATCAGACTTAAAGTGTTAGTTCACCCAAAAATGAAATTTCTGTCTTTAATTACTCACCCTCATGTCCTTCCAAACCTGTAAGACTGTCGTTCATCTTCGGAAAACACAAATTAAGATATTTTTGATGAAATCTGAGAGTTTTGTTTTATCCCCCATAGAAAGCAACATAATTACCACATTCAAGGTCCAGAAAAGTAGTAAATACATCGTTAAAATAGTCAATGTGACTACAGTGGTTCAACCTTAATGTTATGAAGCAACGAGAATACTTTTTGGAGCAAAAACAACACAAAAATAATGACTTTATTCAACAATTTCGTCTCTCCCCTGTCATTCACCTATGCTGTTGATGTTGTACAGACAGTGCAGGCTTACGTGTTTACATCCAAACGCTGGCTCAGTATTGGTCGACGCTGTACACGTGAGCAGCACGACACATGCATGTGATGCTGACACAGGAGCCGGCCAATAATGAGTCGGCGTTCTGACATAGCATAGTAAACTTTGTTAATTTCGAACAAAAAAGTTACATAGTATACATTTAAACTTCTTTTTGATTTCTCTAATGTGGGCCTCAATATTCAAACAAGCTGTATAGGCAATGCAAGAGGATCTGACATTACATAACAGAGTCTAAAATTCAAACTTTAAAGGTTTATCTTGATGGCTTTTATGTCTCTTTTTTGTTAAATGTTGTAAAAATGCTGAACATGGCTTGAGGGACATTACAGTATATCGTTTTAATTAGTCAGTGCTCTTATGTGGTAACAAAGAACTTTCTGCTGGACTGATAGGATCTAAACCAATTAAATCCTGTGTGCCTGAGAGGCCAGTCCACTTTTGTAGATCTCAGATCATTAACAGCTTTAATTAGGGCTGTTTCAACGCTGTGATGTTGATGATCTCAGATCTTCAACAGAGACTACATTTCTATTTATTTTAAATAGTCCAAATTAAACTTATGGCTGTTTCTTCAACTACACTGATGTTTATATTACAGATTCCATTTTTTTCTAATATGAAAGGCACATTAAAACTGTCTTGGCAAGTTTTTTTTTTTTGCCATGCTTTTATTATATTTCACTTAAAATATAAAAAGCAAAAAAGAAAAATTAAGATAAATATAACTTGAGAATATTTATATAGTGTATCATTTAAAAAAAAAAAAAACTGCATAATTTGAGATCAGACAAAACTGACATATGATGGTTCACAAAGACTAATTGTATGAAAAATTTTACAGGATATGCGTGAACATTGTTAGTAGTGGATATACTTGCATTGTAGGAGAGTTATGTTAGAACGTTTTCTGAACCAACAAATGACATTTTCGTCTCATCTCAAATTAAATGAATCCACGAGAGAGTGAAAAGAGGGTTTTGAGAGTCACTACTTTCTAAAGTTGCACAGGGATAAATATGTTCAGTTGAAAAAAACACCCTTCTATTTTCTCAGTAATTTTTCTTAAAAAGGATGTTAGATTGGCCCATAATTGCTGAGTGTCAAATGTTGTACAAATATTTCTTTAAAAGCATGTAAAGTAGCTTCCTTTAATTGGAGATGATTCCACAGAAAGGCTCATTTGCATAATTCAGAAGAGCTTGGTTTATAAACAGCTTAATACGGCTAACGCAAGCTGTAAACATTGAGTTTTAATTAAAATGGATTTGAGGGTCGGGGTCTATCTGGGTCTACTCAGCAAATAGGAAGAATGCTAAATTTAAGCACTAGGGATTTGAGCATTAATTTCACTTCATTCTCACGTACACAGATACTTGTGAGTTATATAGTGGGTTATATTAGTAAACATACAAAAACAAGTATACAAAAAGTTTGCTTGGGGCGGGGTGTAAAATAAAAATAACGCTTCTAGATTAACAATAATAATAATGCATCAATGTTTTTGAAAAAGAAACATCTAAAAGTAATAGCTGCATGATGTGAAGCACCACAGTGAATGAACACCAGTAAACTGAAGCCTGTTTTATATAACACATCTTGCATGAGATTAATCAGATATCCTAGATACACAACATACAGCAAACATAACATTACAACTTGTATCCGCACAATTGAATGCAAATGCAAGTGAACTTGAGTTACGTGCTTGTCTGAATGTGTAACTCCCGTTGTGGATGCACTCTTCCCGTAACAATGCTCTAAAACAGTGGTTCTCTCCCGGGAGGGGCGAGTAGGCTACAGGATGGGAGAAAAAAAAACCTGAAAAAAAAAAATTTGCAAATTTCTTTTATCACTAAACTACTGTCATAAAAAGTTATAGTTTTGTATATACATAACTCCTGAATAAAATTAAAATGTGTTTGGACTGATTTAAAAAAAAAAGTTTTGAACAAATTTGATTGGTTTGTCGATAGTGAGCGCAAATGCAGGTGATAAGCGGTTTTATTAAGCGAGTCATTGAGTCGTTCATTCACGATTCGTTCAAACGGCCGATTCATCAAGAATGAGACAGATGTTTGTGAATGGGTCATTGAATCTTTGACTCAAACGATTTGTTCAAAACACTGAATCATTCAAAACACGATTGAGTGTTGCTGTGAGATGCGCTATGTTGTGATCTTTGTTTGGATTCATCGGATCTATTTTCACTGCTAAAATAGACCAAAACAGTCATTATTTCGTCTAAAATGTAAGTGACTTAATATTATTAACTTGTTTGTTGAACTGTCATATCAGTGTCACATTTTCAATCGTGAGGTGATGGTAAATTAAGTGATGGTCAATTGTCAGCTCTCTTGGTCGTCAGGTCGTGTGATGTATGTTGCTGAACTGTATTCAAATGTTATAAATATAAAAACACCACATTTTGAAATTTAACTGTAGTATGTCAATTTAGTTTATTTGTGTGTGCTGCGCTCATAGACTTTAGAAAACGGCGCTCATTTGTTTGATTTCTCCTCGAGAAACTGCGCAAGCCTCAAAAGTTTAAGGTCCTTGCACCCTGACTGAGTCCGAAACTGTCGTATTTGTTTTTTTCATATTCGTCATTTGGTGGCTCTCAATTGTCAAAAACACCCCTCAAAATATTTGCTACGGATGCGAAAAATGCAGAAAATCGAACCATCCAAATTAATTTTTATGACGGACGGAAGTTTCAGAGGCTGCAAGCATATAAAACGTGAGGTCGTATTTAGTTTATATATATATATATATATATATATATATATGTATGAACAAATAAACTAGTCAGAATATAGGCTACAGTTAAAGCTTGGGGGGGTGGGGGGCACTGGGGCCCCAACTGCAATGAACCAGCTTTGGGGGGGCCCAGCTTGCAAAAGGTTGAGAACCCCTGCTCTAAAACATGGGCAACTAATGCACAAAAAAATTACAACATTCTATTACAATAGTGTTTTCATTATAATGTTATATACACCGATCAGACATAACATTATGACCACCTTCCTAATATTTTTCTGCCAAAACAGCCCTGACCCGTCGAGGCATGGACTCCACTAGACCCCCTACAAACTTTTGACTGGTAGTGTGTATATATATATATATATATACACACACACACACACACACACTTAGTATTTTGTTTTCTGGTAAATATATATATAAAAAATTAAAACCAGAAAGAAATCACCTGCTAAGCTTGTTTTCAGAAAATAGGGTAAACGTACCTATTAAGCTCACCAAAATCTATATTGAGACATTTTTAGTGCACAGGATATTGAATTCAGTACAAGAAGTTATGTTAAAATAAAATATTAATCTCTCATCCAATAATATTTTATTTTATTTTAAATGACAAAAGCATTTCAATTAAGATGTAGATCATTAAATGCAAAAAGTCTGGCTGTGCTTAATGGGTACATTTTTGTACCCTTTAAGCACACCCCTGTTGCCATTAGGCTCACAACATGTTTTATTAAAAGTTCTTGTTATTTTAAAAAACCTTTTTAAAGAATTGAATTTTTTTTATTTGAAGGTACAGAGTCAATCACAAAAAAAAAAAACAGAACACTAAAATCAAGCAACAAGGCATTCAATTTGATCAGTTATATATTCTAATTCATGACCAGTGTTTTGTTTTGCTCAACCATCAGTTAATATTTAAAGTCTGTTTATGAAGTATTTACATAGACGTTTAATGTGGATGAGCTTAAAGGGAGCACACTGAGATTAAATTGGAGCAGCAACAATTTTTAGTTAATAAATATTACATTAAATATAAAGGACTTGATTTTGCTAAATAAATAATCTAGGTCATGTATTAAGTTTATACATATTTTAATAAGAACAACTATTATTGACAATATCTATGAAATTATACTTTTTCTTATTGATGCCACACTGAAGCTGTGTGATTTTCATAGTAGTGCACCTTTAAGCTCACCTTACAATAATATGAAGTCTTTAAAAATTGCAGCAGTTTAAAACCACAGACCATCAATAAACTGTAAATGTATAATATTATGGATATAAAAGTACAAGCCAGTAATGCCTGAAAAGTGATATATTAGTGTAGCAAACAATCTTATACAGTTAGTAAGCTAACTATGTTCTGTAGCATCTGCGTTATGTTGCTAAAACTATCTTTTGGATCTAAATGTAATAATTTTCCACATGCAGGTTCCAGGTTATACTATGCAAAAGTCTAAACAATTAATCTCTTAATTTCGCAGTAAGTAGTTATAACTACTCCAAAAAAAGGCTTAACCACCTTAAAAATGCATATTTAAGAGACTCCTCTTTTGGTGAAAGTTTTCAGACAGCTTTCAAAATGGCCGCCAGACAGTGTGAACACATGGATACCCATATCTCAGTGTGCAATGGTCTGATTTTCTTCAAATTACAGGAGGTATGTAGTAACAAACACATCAATTGGTTAAGACATCAAGTAGGATAATACATAATTTTCTCTTTTTATAATCTGAGCTCAAAGATGGTAGTGTGCTTAATGGGTACTTGAGCTTAATAGGTATGTTTACCCTATATCTTGAGAGTGCATTTGGTCTTGTAGCAACAGACCAGCACATTTTAAGAATATCATTTTTTTGCAGTGCCTGCACTGTACCGTCAATCATGTTGACAGATCTTAGCAAAATCCATCCGGCTCTGCTGTCTTTATCAAGCATCTGAGTGTAACTCAGGGGAACTAGAGCTTGCAGCTTCCTGTTCTGACGGCAGAAGGTGGAGATATCTGGAAATCTGAGCATGGCAATAAACTTCACAGGGAAGGAATCACAGGGTGTGACCCTCAAGCCCGGACTGAGATGCCATCTCAAAGTCTGGCCCGAATGAGATTTGTGTAAATAGCACAGGAAGTAAAGCCCCCTGAGGACAGCTCAAGGTTAAAAGCCCACATAAAGAGCCAGCAGCTCAGAAGAAATACATCTGCAAAACACAGAATTGAAAAAAAAGTTCTTTTCAGTGAGCCATAAAAGCAAATAATCGCACACACAGAAAACATTTTCTGAATTATTTTTGCCTTGATTTTTAGTACCGATAACTAAACAACCTTTAAGCAACAACATAAGTTGGGGAGCAAAACTGCACAAGTCTTGTTTTCATAGAATGCATCTTGAATGAAGTTTATTTTTCTCATCAGGCAAATGTTTAAACCTCACTCAATTTGGTTAGGTTTATGCTTACAACAAGAGAAAAACAACTTGCCAAAATAATTCATTCAAGTATATTCCCTGAAAACAAGTTTTATATATAACCCAATTTTACTTCTCATTTTATCTTGTTTTAAGGATGCTTAGATCTTTTTATTGGAAAACATTATAAAAATACTTGCACTAAAATGATTTTTCCTTTGTACTTCCTTTCCAAAAGTAGTTTGTAAGTCCTTAATGAGGTTCTAAAAGTCTCTTTCTTCACTTTCTCCCCATTCACATGGAAACAGGTTTCATCTTTTCTGGGCTGCTTAAGTAAAACTGTGAAAATTTATTCTGAATGCTATTTAAAACACAAAATAAAATCCCATAGAGCTGGAGGCTGGCGCTCATACAGACGTGCATCTGCCGACAGCATTGCCTTGCTTCTTCACTTCAAAGAAACAGATTTCCCAACCGCAAAAAAGCCACAGGGATGATTTACCGTACTGAAGATCCCATAAAAAACCTTCACATCACATCCATACAAAGTTGCCTTTTCGAGAGCCCAAATCAGGGGGCGAGGGCATGTTTAATGGTGTCACCTGCAAATAGGTTGAAGCTATCAGCTTTCCCTTTGCTCCTGTAAACATAAAACGGTTTTGGTGCACTGGGATCACCTATTAAACCTTCATCACACACACACACACACACACAAGTTCTCTCATCAGCAAAGAAATGACAGCCCTTTCATCTCACATCCCCATAATCCGCTCTCATTAGCGGCACTGAGCGAAAGTAGAGGGCGGACACACGGATGAAGGAGATGCATCGCTGCTGCTTGTGAAACAGTGAACCATGGCTGTACAAAAAACAATCCCTCCCTTCTCCGTTGTCGCACACACCAGGGACCCCCCATGTCTGCATACAGAGACACGCTAATTAAAGCAAACCTTGCATGAGCCTGGTGAGATTTGCAGTTCTTCCTTATCGCCTGCACCCCCGGTCTGCCTCCGAAGACGTGTTAAAGAAACAAACAAACATTAGGTAGGAATATAACAAGCAAACGCAAGAGTGGGCTTCTCTTGAGGCAGTGTCGACATACATACATTATATTTTTAAAGTCAACATTTTAACACACTCCTGTTAAAAAGTTTGCGGGTCGGTAAAAATGTTTTTGAAAGAAGCTCTTATGATCAGCATTTATTTGATCAAAAATACAGTAAAATCAGTAATATTGTGAAATAATATTACAATTTAAAATTATTGTTTTCTATTTGCATATATTTTAAAATGTAATTTATTTCTGTGATATTAAAGCTGAATTTTCAGCTAATATTTATAACATTACTCTAAAGGTGGGTAAAAAAATAAACAAATAGATACATTTTCATATTGAATACTTTTTTCCCCCTTTTTTTAAAGATATATTTTTGCCGTTTTTGCCTTTATTATGATAGGACAGTAAGCAGACAGGAAGCAAAGTGGGAGAGAGAGAGTGGGGACGAGATCGGGAAAGGTCCGCGAGCCGGGACTCAAACTCGGGTCGCCCGAAGCACAAAGGCACTATATGTCGGTGCTGCCCACTAGGCTATCGGTGCCTTCTTTTATAAGCCAGTATAATTGTTTTTTATATAACTGCCTTTCGTGATCATACTTGAGTGTCCTTATCAAAAAGTTCGAAAACGTGCACTAGACAAATTAAAACTATCTCTTCCCCAATAGAACCATGGAGATCACATTACTGTACAATATGTCTTCTATTAACAGGATCATGCAGAGTGATCGCTGAAATGAATGTACAATTAAAACTAAATGACAAAGCCAGGCTAAGATGACGACCGTTCTCATATTGATTTTGATAAATCTCGCCTCTCGCTTCCTTTTGCCTAGATAAGAATGGTTTGGCAAGCACACAGTACGACATAACTGTGAATCTGTCGAAACCAAGTCTACGCTGAATGATCACACCGGGAGCCCTCAAATCATCACCACTTCTCTTGCCATTTTCTACAGCGCTGTGCGAGGCATTTGATTGGTTTGACAGGCCTATGAAAGCATGTTGCCTTGGTTTCCAGAGTGTGTTTCTGTCATTCTGCCTATAATAGCTAAATTTTAGAGGGAGCTTTGCAGACAGTGAAATTACCTGCACCTTTTAGCTGTGAAGATGCCGGGATTGTTGATCAAACAAATGGATTTGTGATGCCAGACCAATTTTAATCAACATGGGTCACCAGTAAAAATAGATAATAATAATAATTATGGAAGATGGTGGATATTAATGGTGTTAGATATGAATACATAGGCCTACATATTGGGTACATCCACAAAATTTCTTGTGAAAACATCCTTTAAAATAAATGAGTCTCCTTGCTCTTAACCTATGGTAATTACTCTGCACTGCACGTCCTACCACCCTCTTTACCACAGAGATCAGCGTGGAAAATCGAGTCAGGTGAGCAGCCAACTGCGATCAAGCAAATTAAAGATGAAGGAAATGAATTCTCAATCAGTTTTGCCATAGTTATTGGGAAACAGCTTAATGAGGATTTAAAAGGGATTCCTCCTGCTGTTCCAAAGAGGTGGAGAAGGAAAACCTGGGCGTAGAGCCATAACAAAATGTCCAAGATGGAATGCACTTTGGGCTGTAAACAACATCTGAGCAGGTTTTTCCTTTGTTAATTTTTAAGATTTTGGGACTAATTGGGCAAATGTTCAGGGCAATTTTTTTTTTTTTTTTTTTGCTCAAAACAGGACTAACATACAAAGTTAGACAGTCAGAACAGCTACAAAATCTCTCAGAGAGGCTTCTTTCATCCAGTAGTCTAGGAGTGTGTTCACACTTGTAGTTTGGTTTGCTTGTTTCGATTGGTCCGGTCAAAAAAAAAAAAAACACTTAGAACCTAAAGATACCAAACCTAAAGGCATAGGGATACGTTGACAGTAGGGCTGCACGATAAATTGCAATTAACATAAAATCAATTTGGCTTAGTGCGATTACGAAATCACAAAGGCTGCGATTATTTATTTAACACGTGCCAAACATCTTTCCAAACATGAGAAGCATTTATGAACCTCTTATCCAACAAAAGACAACATTTAAAAACATGTTTTTACTCTAAACTCACTTCATAATGTCAGCTGAGTGTTTGAAATAACATCCTTCTGTAAGATGATGCTTCACACAACATATTATTTTATAGTATTCTATACAGTGATAAAGGCTATGCTTAGCATTGAAGTATAAATACACTTTATTATCATGAAAATACCCAAGAAGGCTTGAAGAACTCAGATAAACCATATATTGTCGTAGTCGTGTGTTTATGTTTAATCTTCTTAAATCTTGTTTATTCAGCTACAGCGATAGTATGATGCTCATAGGTATTTCTTGGAATGACGTGCGTTATATCGTAGGGGCCATATTTGGAGTTTCTGCATGAGAGCGCCCTCTGGCTTTCAGATGGAGCAGAATTTACTACTTATAACAGAGCCGTGCTTCACTGAGAAGCTGCGCATAAAAAAAAAAAAAAAAGAAAATCGCAGGCTTTGCCAAATCGTATACGGTTTAATTTCGATTAATTGTGCAGCCCTAATTCGCAACCTGATTGGTCGGCTTTTATGATGTATGTTTAGTGACGGAACTTACCGAACATCCAAAAAAGTGCTGTGTGCTGGGATGCTCATTGCATGTGCATCAATACAACTGTTTGTTGTATTTTTTCCAGCTGAGAACTAGTGAAGAGCTTATAAAATGTGTATAGTAGTCAAAAATAAGCCTTCTCAGTGCTAATTTTGCACTGTAAATTGTAAATCTTGACAGTAGTTTTTTAACACCAAAAGAGCGTTTGCGCTGGCGCAAGCTGTTAGTAAATCTGGCCCTTAGTGACCATGTTATGGAAAAGAGAATTTTAATTCAGTAGCTTGAAAGAGTGGCTGTCCCTTTCTGAGATGCACTTTACCATCAAAACCTTTTTTTTTTTTTTTGAAAGGTTTGAAAGTGTGTCTCCGAAAAAGTGTAAACACTGTGGCTCTGTTGCACATTATGTTTGTTTGAGCGACTCAACCAAGGAAGTCTATAATACCTTGAGAAAGCTATCCTTTAGCACCCTCATTCATCTTAATGAACCGCCCTAATCAGCAAAACCTTGTCGTGCCTAATTCACTCTACCATACAAGGACATTTAACAGAAAACACTGCTTGATTCACAAATTAAAACAAAGGTACCACCACTAAAAACATATACTTTGTACTTGTTAAAATGTACTATTATATATACACATGCAACATAATTGTGCAGAACTGAAGAAGTGACTTGCAATTTTTTGAATGACAGGAAGTGGAATTTACTCTATTCATCTGTCTATCTACCATTGAAAAGTTTGGGGTAAGTAAAAAAAAATTATTTTTAAGAAATTAATACCTAGTAGTACGGGTAGTATTACAGTTTCCACTAAAATATTATGCAGCACAACTGTCTTCAACATTGATAATAAAAAGAAATGTTTCTTGAGCAGCAAATCAGCATATTAGAATGATTTCTGAAGGATCAAGTAAAACTGAAGACTAGAGTAACGATTTTAATTTTAAAATAGATTAAAATAGAAAAGAGTTCTTTTAAATTGTAGTAATATTTCACAATATTACTGTTTTTACTGTATTTTTGATCAAATAAATGCAGCCTTGCTGTGCATAAAAGACTTCTTTTAAAAACATTTGTTATAAAAATGTATATTTGATCAAATAAATGCATATAGGCAAAAATAAAAGACTTTTTCCAAAAACATTAAAAATCTGTCTTGATAACTTACAGTTATATGAATTTCTTTTAATTCCACTACCTTGTATACAAATTTGAATTACAACTCTAAACAGTGACCTCTCACATATCAGGAAAATGTCATGGCCACATCTCCTCAAGAGTATGTAGCAGGAGCAGACAGGGAAAAGCTGGAGATCTCATGCAGGACAGGAGACGATAGTGAATAAACCACAAGCTGATAAACTGTGCATATGACTGCTGTGGCACAAGGATACAGATGGAACAAACTTCAGTGACCTTGCTTCTATTGACCAGAAAATGAGCTTAGACTGTGGACTGTGAAGCAGATAACATTGGACAAGCCAGGCTACTGTAAACAGCAGAAAATATCCGTCAGTATGTCTTGATCTCGCAATGCGGTTATGACGGCTGCTCACTTTGCCACTTTTAGGGATTTGTGCAATTCAGTGTGATTAAAGATACCCCAGATTTCACTACTGATCTGCAATTAGAAAATAGAGCTAATGTGCTCACACTAATTAAAAAAGGAGTGTCAAAAAAGCAGACAGGGCCAAATAATTGTAAGAAGTCATTATTTATCTGTAATTAAAACAAAAGCAATGCCATCTCTTACTGTTTCACTGCATTGCAGAATACCAAGGTCTACAAGTAATGAGCTGTGCTCTGAAATTCTGTGTATAAAATAAAAGAAATGAGTTAAATTTATAATTCATATTCATATTCAATAGTTCTGCTTATATTGATGTTCATGTGGATGTAAAATACCAAATGCATTTCAATGTGTGTGTATATATACACTCAACCAGTCAAAAGTTTGGAATCTGAAAGATTTTTAATGTCTTTAAAAGAAGTTTCATTTGCTCACCAAGGCTGCATTTATTTAATTAAAAATACAGTAAAAACAGTAATATTGTGAAATATTATTACAATTTAAAATAACTGTTTTCTGTTTGAATATATTTTATAAAGTAATTTATTCCTGTGATCAAAGCTGAATTTTCAGCATCATTACTCCAGTCTTCAGTGTCACATGATCCTTCAGAAATCATTCTAATATGCTGATTTGCTGCTCAAGAAACATTTATGATTATTATCAATGTTGAAAACAGTTGTGTAATTTTTTTTCAGGATTCCTTGATGAATAGAAAGTTCAAAAGAACAGCATTTATCTGAAATACAAAGCTTTTGTAACATTATACACTACCGTTCAAAAGTTTTGGGTCAGTAAGAATTTTTATTTTTATTTTTATTTTGTTTAAAAAAGAAATTAAAGAAATTAATACTTTTATTCAGCAAGGATGCATTAAATTGATCAAAAGTGACAGTAAAGTCATTTATAATGTTACAAAAGATTATATTTCAAATAAATGCTGGTCTTTTGAACTTTCTATTCATCAAAGAATCCTGAAAAGAAAATATTGTACACAATAAATGTTTCTTGAGCAGCAGATCATCATATTAGAATGATTTCTGAAGGATCATGTGACACTGAAGACTGGAGTAATGATGCTGAAAATTCAGCTTTACCATCACAGGAATAAATTACTTTATAAAATATATTCAAACAGAAAACAGTTATTTTAAATTGTAATAATATTTCACAATATTACTGTTTTTACTGTATTTTTAATTAAATAAATGCAGCCTTGGTGAGCAGACGAAACTTCTTTTAAAAACATTAATAATCTTACCGATTCCAAACTTTTCACCGGTAGTGTGTGTGTGTGTGTGTGTATATATATATATATATATATATATATATATATATATATATTACGGCTGTCGATTTAATGTGTTAAAATTACTAACACATTTAACGCATTATGGAGCATATAGAATGCAGTTAGAATGTCCCTAAAATTCGAGAAATGTAGCAAAATTCCTCTGTTTGATTTTTACCTCATATTTACATCATATGATATAGTTAAGCTATATCACACAAGCAATGAGTGCAATGTCACATGAGTGCTGTTTTTCTGTCCAGAATAGTAAGAGTGCAAATGTGATGCTGATTTTATACAACAGTCCAATAAATAAGAAGTTAATATTGTGTTATTTTACACACAATATTGTCTGTTTTGTTCAATTTTGCCAACAAAAATATAAAGGCAAAGCAGACCTGTTCATCTCCGAGCAACACACAGCAGCATTTCACTGAATACGCAATTTGAAAGAATCAGGTGAACCATTAGGATTGTTGAACTTGAAGCGGCGCTGCACAGACTGATTGGTGTATGACAACAAAGTACCCCAAGAGTGATTCAAAAGCATACGGAGCCGAGTGCTCTCTAAACGCTCTTGCGGTACTTGGATGTCATACACCGATTGGTCCGTTGGTGATCTGCTTCAAGTCCAACAAGCCTAATGATTCAATGGACCATACATAAAGAGAACCATTTACTTCACTCCTAAATCAATCACCTGTTTGAAATAATCGAATGAATGAATGACTCAATGACTTAATCATTAAGACATTTATTGTCACCTAATGGCAGTTTTAGTTTCTTAATAATGAGTATTATAATTATAATATAATTTCATTAAAAATAATTTCATATTTCCATAGTAATAATTAAAAAAAAAACATTAAAAGTATAGTTCACCAAAAAATGAAAATTCAGTCATCATTTACTCACCCTCATGGTCCAAAGAGTATGTGTAATAAATTCTATGTTGAATAAAATAAAATATTTCTTTGCTGAAGCTACTTTTTGTAATATCTCTTTGATGCTTTACACAATAATGACTTTTGGGAGAATAATTATCTTTTAAGAGTAATTTCTCAGCCAAATTTGATGTGCGATTAATGTAATTAACTAGATTAAAAAAATTAATCACTTGACAGCCCTAATATATATATATATATATATATATATATAGTACTTGCTTACCGCAAAATTTTGAACGAGTGTGTGTGTGTGTGTGTGTGTGTGTACATACACACACACATCCGTTCAATATTTTGGGGTAAGCAAGATTTTTATTATTTTTTTTTTAAACGAATACTTTCGTTCAGCAAGGATGCGTTAAATTGATCAAAAGTGTCAGTAAGGACATTTATAATGTTGCAAAAGATACTTATTTTAGATACATCAAAGAATACTGAAAAAAATATGAAGCAACACAATGTTTTCATCCTTGACAAAAATAAGAAGCTTTGCATCACAGGAATAAATAATATTTTAAAATATATTCAAATAGAAAATGGGTATTTTAAATGTTTTTTTTTTTTTTTTTTAACGTTTTACTGCATTTTTGTTCAAATAAATGCAGCCTTGGTGAGCAGAAGAGACTTCTTTCAAAAACATTTCAAAAAACTGACCCCAAACTTTTGTGTTCTCCATTTGTTGTTTTGTTTTTCAGCGTCTCAATTTTAAGCATCAAGTCCATTTTGGCTCATCCTTATTTAAAATAGTGACATTTCTTCAATTCAATTACTGTACTGAATTAAACTTACATATTATGGCAGTTGAAAACTGACCAATCGCTTAAAATGCACTTGGCATCATTTTCAGATTTAATTCTGCCAGGTCAGTTGAAGTGTAATCTTTCACTTAAATTCAGTGGCTGCATTTGAAGAGTTCGCTAACAGATACATATCGTCTTCCAGGTGCCAGTCTTCTTATCACCCTTAAAGGCTTTCTATAAAACACCACGGTCTCCTGCTGGAGCTACAAGGCCAAGGGCAATTTTACGGTATCTCTCGCAGAGGATCTCTGCTGATGTAGAGGTTACTTTTCTCTCTTGCTAGCGCTATCTTCCCTCACTCCACTACATTAGCGTGCTACTGCGCTAATGCCGCAAGGACAATCTCCAAATTGAGCCCAGCAAAAACGTTTGACAGATAACACTTCAAAAAAAGTAGAGAGAGTTTAAAAATGAACCCACTCAAACCGGCCGACATTAACTCAGCTAAAAATCAGCATTATGGTAACACGGTGACGGAAAATGTCGCCGCTAATGAAATTTGGCTGCTCGTTTCTTGACAAGGTTTGGAATTAAAAAGATTTAGGACAGAGGGAGAAGAGGAGATAGAAACGTTCACATATAATGAAAGAAAATGACAAAGGGAGGAAGGTACAGAGGAAGCAGGCGAAGAGTTATTAAGCCGTGAACAACAGAGACGTACTCAAAAGAGAATGAGGCTATTTATTAAGAAATAGAAACATGAAACCAGAGGATCCATCAGTTACCTAGGAGCTCTGCTGGAAAGTCTGCACGTTTGGTGCTGTAACTGCCAGTTTGCTATTGCATACTATCATACTATTACTGCAGTATGTGCTATATACTTAAAATCAAAATATGTATACATAGAGCGCACAATGCAATGCTCAACTTTACCTTCCCATTACCAGTGTGACGAAAGAAAGTAATATCTCTTTCTTGACTCATTATTTGATCAGGCTGCCAAATGTGAAAACATTTTTACACAAAATTATATCAAAATGCAAAATAATTCCAAGAACTGGAGACTACTCACATCACATACAACATAATGAGATGATGTGACAATAAGTAGGCCTACTACATGTACTGCTAAAAGACAATGTGGAATAATGCACTTATTTTTTAATAAACAGTAGGCAGTATACATTATATGCAGTATTTAATAAGTAGCAAGCTAATATTTCATTCCGAACACAGTCATTCATTAAGTCTTTCCATTATCCAGAAAGAAAACAGATGACAAAGAGTTGACAGAGAGTGACAGAAAAACACCCCGAAATATTTTAAAATCGTATTTGTTCCAGGGTTTGTTCCTAAATGAGCAGGTCTAAGTGACATGACAGATTTCATTCAAAGGAATATTCACATATTGCTCATCTGAGAAAACACCGCCTGGGGAGATGATGGCGTCGTGATCATCATAATTGTCTCTGTTAACCTATTAAAAGGAACGTTCTGGGTTCACAAACAGTTACATTGACAGCATCTGCGACAAGAAAAATTATTTGCCCCTCAGTTGTTAAAAAAACCAACAACTGCAGTTATAGTAAGCACCAGATAATGCACAGCTTTTAAGACTTCAATATTAAACATGTTAACACAAAACTAGCATGCTTACTAACTTTTTCTATATAAAGTTAGATCCAATTATTTTACTTTCCCTTGTGAAAAAGTACACTTTAGCATTTTTTTTTTTTTTTTAATTACTTATGGAAATAATATATTTCAAAAGAATATAATTATGTGCAAATTGAACATACTGTTTTCGGACACTTAAGTGCATGTTATTTGCAAATAATGAAAATGTGTTATAGTTTAAATTTATATCAAATGCAATTAGTTAAGAGTTGTTTTAAAAATACTTAAATGGAAGTACATCTTTATATGTGATTTCATATTTACCTTACTGTCTGTGAAATATGGTAAAAGTGCACCTAATTTACTGACAAACATTTATGGAAAACTAAAATGTAATGTAATTTCTATTGACCTTCTATTTATTACACATTTCTAATGAAAAGATTTAAATTTAGTAGATTTAAATATTTACTGTACATGAAATAAATTGAAGTAACAAACTGAATTAACCTTGACGTTTTGTAACAGAATGACTGAAATAGTATTTTCTTGTAAAACGTGCTCCAATAATCTCTGTCATGTTTTAACTTTGAAAAATCATTTTTGTATACAGTGCAAATATGTGAATCAGATTGCAAAGTTTAGGCTAAACAGAACTTTCAGAATCTGAAATTGGATTGGATTCATTTGGATTGATGGAAATTAGTGCACGTCAACATACCTGAAGCATGAGGCTAAATCACTTTCTGTGTTAATAAACATTATACAACAAATGCTGCGTTCCAAACCCGTTAGACTTTCATTCATCTTCTGAACATTGACATAACTCCCTCCATTGACAGCGTACACAACTACCACTCTTAAGCCCCAGAGAGATAGTAAAGACATCATGAAAGTAATCCATGTGACTTCAGTGGTTTAACCTCAATTTTATTAAACGACGCGAGTGATATGTTTCGCTAAAAAAAACAATTGACCACTTTATTTACAAAATATTAATCTCCAACGTGCATTCATGAGAGCACCACGATGCATGCGTGTTGTGAAAGTGGTAGTTGCGTAGGCTGTCAATGGAAGGACAGAAAGCTCTCCAATTACATTAAAAAGATCTTCATTTGTGTTCAGAAGATGAACAAAAGTCTTACGGGTTTGGAACAACATGAGGGTGAGTAATTAATGACAGAATTTTCATTTTTGGGTGAACTATCCCTTTAACTTATTGAATGTCTTTAACCATGTCTTTAAAATTTGATGCAGACTATTGACATAAAAGAGTTATTGATGCAGTTATTGACATAATAGAGGTCACTGGTATTATCAGTATGCGCTCCCCATGATAAGGTCAATTAAGTTGCTCTTTTTTGGCATCATTTTAATCACTGGATGGATGATGCATTTTATTTGCTTAAATGAAAGTTAGTAAGGACAATAGCATTCATTATCTGTCCTTCTGCAGAGCATGCTGCTCTCGTCTGTTGGCATACGGTGCCAGCCATGTTGTCTGACTGCGTTGGTCTTGCCAGCTTCACAGACACTGAGGCAGCGGCTGCCATACCGAAAAAGGCACTTCAAATTGGCACTTTGATGCACTGAGACAGAAAAGTAGAGGAAGGAGGAGTGCAACGACGGTGGAGTGAGTTTTGGAATGGAGAGATGCTACAAAAAACATGAGAAAGGAAGAGAGTTTTCACTAGGGATGTGCAAAACTACACATTTTCAAAATGGACTAGTCAAAAGTGGAACTGTTTCTAACTTGACATGCCATCTGCACAGAATGTACAACCATTCTAAAGTGTAAAAGACAGATATTTAGCATAATCGACCATCCCAAGTTTTCACAAGATAATACATTAGGATGTACTTAGGAAGAAATGCATATATGCAAGATGAGACAGTGACAGGAACAGACAGAGATGGTAATTTGGACAGACAGCTCTTTCAGTATCTCCTTCAAAGGTGTGAAGACTCTAAACTACCACCACATTTTTATGCAGATCACTCTCCTGGGAACATGCTAATGTACATGCAAAAACACAGTGAGTTCAGTGATTCTCAAACATTTATGAAATTATTCCATATGCCAGTGCATTGGCCATTAAGAGATTATAGCAAACAGACGCCCTCTGGTTAAAGCTAATCATCACTGAACACTCTTCCACAATCTGGTTTTTTTTTAATACATTGCTCAAGGCATAATAGAGAAGACTTTAATATGCCAAAACCTCAAAGGATAAGTCTCACTGCACTGGTTCAAATTCATTGGAATTTGTTTAATTATAGTCCATTTTGCACATTGAATAATAGTTTGTACAATGATCTAGGATTTACTTTGGGCTCTAATTCAATAAAAATGCATTTCATTTTATGTATTTCAGAGTGAAATAGGATATTCCTCAGTGAAAAGTCATTATTAGATGAAATATAAAAATACAACATTTTTTAATCATCCAAAAGAAGATCAGAAACATTCATTGACAAAGCAAAGATTTCATTTGATTATGTGAAATAAAGTAGCTTTTTTTTTTAGATATGAAGTCAAATTGTAAATAGCTACAATTGCAAGTTATTTTTATTTCTATAGCACCTTTCTAGAGCAAGCATAACAAGGTGCTTTACATCCAAAATATAAAAGAGAAAAAAAATATGAATAACAGACATTAAAAAAACAATCAAAAGAGAAAATAATACATGTAGCATCATTTAAGACAAAAGCAAGTTTTAGTTTTTTAAACAAGTGAGTTTTAGCTGCTTTTTAAAACAGGTCCACAGATCCAAAGGGAGAGCATTTCACAATTTGGGAGCAACTACCTCAAAAGCACAATCACCTTTAGACTTTAGTCTAGAATGAGGGACAGCAAACAAGATCTGTTTGGAGGATCTCAGATTCCTGCTGGAATTATAAGGTGAAATTGTGAAATATAAAATAAATAAAAAATAGAAATAGTTGCACTTTTCACAAAATTTGTAATTATTGTTTTTACCTAATTAAAATAATAAATATGGGCCTAAAGTTGCAACTGTGAGATATTAAAGGGTTAGTTCACCCAAAAATGAAATTTCTGTCATTAAGTTCTCACCCTCATGTCGTTCCACACCCGTAAGACCTTCATTCTAGTCAAATTGTAAGAAATCAATTATGAGATACCAAATTTTGTGATTGCAATTTGTGATTGCTATTTTTTTCATAATTAATTATGAGAAATAAAGTTGCAAATGAGATATTAATTCAAATTGTGAGAAAAAAAATTACAATAGTGAGATATAAAACAAAAAGAAATAAAGTTGCAATTGCGAAATATAAAGCCACTAGAGAAATATTTGAAATTAAAAAGTCTCAATTAAAAAAAAAAAGTACCATTTTATTTTTTACTCTGAGGTGGAAACAGGTTTTCATGATAGTCCAGGTAGGCTACAGTGAATATGTTTGTTGTTGGATTGCAATTGTAACTGTCAGTCACACATGTCTACATACATTTCCAGCCAAAATGCAGCTGAATCTCTGATTCCTGTTCCTTTATTCAGTACTTCTGTTCTCTCATATGCGGTGCTATCTACCTCTCTCTTGTTCTTTCTCTCTGCCTTTCTGACATTCTCAATAATTGTCACCTTCTTACTCCTTTTTCCATCCTGTGGTTATCTTTCTCCATGTTTTCCCCATCCATTGCTTCTCTGGGGCTGTCTTTCCTTTCCTGACGATCAAGATGGTAAAAGAAATGGGGCCGAATTATTGCCTGAGATAATAGGAACTGTGCATGTACGCTTGCTTAAGTGTGTGTGTGTAAGTCTGTACGTGTGTAAGCCATGTAATGGCACCATCCTTCCTCAAATCACACACATGCACACATGAAATCAGCTGGGGTCTCTCACGTCAAAAACTACAAGAAAATATTGTGTGGTCAGAATGTATTTCATTCACATGGCACATAATGACAAGTTTTGCCACCCCATCAAACATAAAACTGGGTCAGCCATCAAGGAGGACATGAGCCAAAGCTGAACAGATTTTTACATTATGTAAATGGTGCGTCTAGTTTAGACCACCAGCGTTAATATAAATAGCTTGGTTTGTGTGGCACTTATAAAACGCAGCTCATACATACGGTCAGACAATCATCAGCCATACGGTCCCTGTCTTTGCTCCTCTCTCTGTTTCTGCCACAAATACTTTATCCTCTGTGCTCTCTAGATCTGTCCGCCTCACTCAAATCCTCTCACAAACATATTCTGAACAACAGATGCTCTGTTTTCACAAATAATGCATTCTGAGCGGAAAAAAACAGGAAGACATTAAATTGATAAAATACAGTTTTCAAAGCAAGAACACAAGGAATGCACTGGAACAGAGGAAAAAGACAGCAAAAACTGAACAGTAATGAAGAAACAAATGAACACGACAGGAATGTTAGAGATGGAATATTAGCGTACTGCAAACCATGCAGTATACAGTATATTAGAACAGAAATTAGTATTTTCTGCACCACTAGCATCACATTTCCATTGGTTGGACAAACAAATAGTTCCGCCCCAAACTCACAGCAATGGTTAACTGCGTCAAGCTAGTCAGGATGCTCAAACAAATAGAGTAATATTTTGATAACACCACATTGTCACAGAGTTTACACGTTTCAGGAGAATTAACTACACATAAGGGCTATTCACACTTGAAATAGTTAACCCTGGGTTATCTTAAGTCCTGGGTTATCTTGCTTCATGTTTCACACTGCTCGTAATCTACCTGGGGTTAACAATTAATCCTGGGTATTCATAAATTGACGTTTCACATTGTACATTCCTAAACCCTGGGTTAACGTACTTATTTGCATATTTGCTGTGTCTGTCCTTGATTGGATAAACGCAGCATGCGACCTGTTTATGCGTATTGCCGACTGTACTATCGAGTTTACTGAATGGGCATTTCGGACTATAAAGGTAAGAATGAAATGGTCTCTTTTTCACTCAAATTGTCATGTTTTCTGTCAGCATTTTACATTTTTCCTCACAAACACTGAATTTACTGTTTATATACAGCGCGCTGTGTTTCCGTGATTGTCCAAAGCAGACAAATACAAGTACACGACTGGTTGTCTGTTGCTAAGTGTCTAGCACAGGGGTGGTGAACTCCAGTCCTGAGTTTAGCTCCAACCCTGATAAAAACTCACCTGCCTAGCTTTCTAGGGCTGCGTTCCACTCCAGTTTTAGACACGCACTCGCAAACTTCCCTAAGCACTTCCCCTCGGGGGAATCCCTACCACCATTTTGAAGTGCGTTCCACTTCGTGAAGTGGACGAGGGAAGTTTATAAGGACAGACCCTCGCTCCCTCGATATTGACCGAGGGAGCGAGTCTACATCATATGTACACTTCAGGCAGCTCCATAACCCACAATGCAACACGATTATGACGTCACCGCATATCGCATTTAATTTACCCCACCACAAACAACTTTATGATATATTAATTATTTTTTTAAACATTTGAAACACACATATATACATATAGAATGCTGCATTAAACAATTTTGTAAGGGGAAAAAATAAATAATAAATCAGCTCCATTGCGGATTTCAAGTGATCAAGGGCTTAGGACGTTCCAGTTCAGGCCATTGCAAAGGTTCCGTCAGTAGTGGGCACTCGTGCAACGTAAGCAATGACGTACATCCGAGTCAACAAGACTGAGGGAAGTTAGCGAGGAAGGGCATATAAAAAACGAACTGGAACACAGCCTAGCTACCCTTCAGACCTTGATTAGCTTGTTCAGGTGTGTTTGATTAGGGTTGGAGCTAAACTCTGCAGGACTGAGGCTCTCCAGGATCGACATTAGCCACCCCTGGTCTAGCATAACATTGTAACGCCGCATTGTTTCACACTGTACAAGTTTAGCACCACAATTTGGGGTTAACACTGCAAAAGCAATGCTAACCCTGCTCTGGAACAGGGTTTCATAACCCCGGGTAAAGCGGTGCTAACCCCGCTTCTGAATTACAAGTGTGAGAATTTATATATATATATATATATATATATATAATTAGTAGTAGTATAGAACAGACTTGTCAGAAATCAGTGGATGCTGTGGGCCAGACTGATGCTCTGCTATTGCTGGATGTCTACCAGAAAACTAGAGCAGAAATTCATCAGTATGTCAGTGTTTGGATGATCACGGACAGTAACAGTCAGTTGTCCATAATACAAACAAAACATAAATAACAGCATTCACATACAACAAACATACACTCAGTGCGTTATGCTAAATACTGAAAATATTTCCACTTTCTCAGAGCAGAGCACAGAGAAACAATAACGGGAAAGAAGGTTGAACGATATCAGGAAATGATGTAAGCTAGACTCAAACTGGTCAGGTTGTGTGATGAACACACACAGAATTAGCTATGCATGTGCATTGATTATCACTGCTAATACACACATGCACTCATGCAATACATACGAGAGGTCAAGAATAAATAAAGGGGCAGCAATCTCCGAGCACTGACATTATGTCTAATGCAGCGTGCCAACCTTCTCCTTCCTTCCTCTCCTATCAGCTCGAAGAGAATAAACTATAACTCTCAATGACACTCTGAATGAAAGCATAAATTTAACCCCTTAACTGTCACCGATGCTTGACGCTCTTTTTTATTGCCTTTTTTCCCTATCACATATTTTGAATTAGGTATTATTCGACTCAGAATTCATCCTTTGAAAACAGTTTTGAAATTGGACATTGCCTTACCACGGAAACGATACTTTAAATCCTTTCAGCTGGCTCCTCCCCCTAGTGGGCATTGTCATGTTTCATATTACAAATTTTAACTATTTTATAATCAAAACTTGACAAAACACATATCGTCGGAAAGGTCTGAGACTCAAGGTTCCATACTTAGTGACTGTTTTGTGATAAAAGTGATATTGTGACAGAACTTTATTCATCTGTTCCAGGAGAACACAGCCAAAAAAAAAACTGGAATATGGGTGTCACCCAGTGGCTATTTTTGGTATTACGCCTAAACAAAATCTCATAGGAACTTAAATTTTTGTGACATTGGGCCCTATCATACACCCGGAGCAATGCGGCACCATGCGTGACGCAAGTGTTTTTGCATGCCCATGAATATGCTGGTCAGAAAACGAGGTGTATTCAAGCGCATTGTTGGCGCATTGCTATTTTGAGGTAACTGAAATAGACTGCGCTAAGTCCGTGCGTACACTCTGCTTATTACACACACAGGGATGCGCAGCAGCACACAAACATGCCAAATATTAAAAATAAAAGGATTACAATGTAATTTAAAAATGCTTTGGTGGAATCCGGCTTGTCCCGTAGATGGTCTGCTCGCGCACTATAACCTCGAGCACGAGCAGATCAGTTTCCTCGCAAAAGAAGCGTTCAGTTTTTCTGCTTGCAAATTCCGCCATGTAAATAGCGAATCCGCCATGATGCAAGCGCAACTGGCTTTTAAAGGGAATGACACTCTGATTGGTTTATTGCGCATCACGCCCAAAATTACTCATTAAGAGAATAGGGACAACCCTTTTAGACCATTTTTCCCGTTGTTAAACTAGCAAAAGTGGATTCGGACACGCCCTAAGTGCACTTGCTCTGTGCGCTTTAGACCATGCGCTTATTTTGTTAAAATAGGGCCCTTCAAATTTGGAACACAACTTGGTTAGACATATTTTATAGCAATTTTAGAGTAAAAAATATTTTTGAAAAAAAGTGTTTTGTATAAAATAAGAAATGTTTAGTACAGTACATTTGCTTTGCAGTAAACTTAAATAACTTTTTTACACTTTCACTTCAGCAATAATCTGCTAAGTGTCTTCTTCAAAAAGAGACCAACCTTAGGTCTGTATTCCAAAGCCTTCATGAATTACAACCATTTAAGTTTGGATAGTGCGTTTTCACATCTTTCCTCAAAAAGGGGGTGACAGTTAATTAAATGTGTGAACAAAATGATTCTGGAAACTACAGAAGGATGTTCACTATTGTCCTCTGTCCTACTGATTTCCCTACTTTCATAATAAATGCCCTAATTTCACAGCCAAATACCTTTCAATCCAATGAAATCCCAACATATAAGTTCCACCCTATATTATTTCCAACTTAATATTCTGTTTTTGATTATGCAACCGCAAAGTTGCAATAATCATAACCATTTCTTGCTCTCAAGAATAGCAGAATAGTGAAACAAAGGTTTCTTTTCAAAGAGAAAACAACAGAACAGTTCAGAGGTTTATTTTCTGTCAGAGAATTATTCTAATTGCTATTTTCTGCCATCTGAGTCTTGGAAAGAAAATAAATGCAGACAGAAACAGAGCAGCAGGGCAGGTTTCCACTGCCACCAGTGCCAAAGGGATGCCACGGCAGAAGACTCTGTCAGGCTCCGGCTGTAAAGAGCAGCAGGTGTCTCAGTGAAGGGCTAAAGGGGCATAGCTATATTTCCATCACACCAGATGTGAGCTATGACTGAGAGTATAAAGGTGAATTCAGAGGGCAAACAACATGATAATATAGCTCACTGTCTGTAGCTCTCTGTGCATTCATTCATTAGAGCTCAACATAACCCTTTCATCATTAATAAGGATTAGTTTAACACGATTTTGAGAATGGATTTGTTGTGGTTTAAATATCTATGATAAACCGACTAATTGCATATGCAGTCTACATTAGTTTTCACATGGGATTAGAGACATTTGCATGTATAATGATAATGCAGTGGTAAAATACTGTAAATAAATCATATGTTTTTTAATTAAGAAAATTTGCATCAATCCAAATATCAAAAAATCCTTAACATACTTCAGTCTGCCAGCAATGAGAAGTGGAATAAAGTCGGTCTCGTAAACAACTGCTGTGAGAAATCAATGTTGGGTCGCCTATGGCCCATAGCACTGGAATCATTGACTTTATAGAGTGTCCTGTTTTCTTCTAGTTAATGCTGCATGAACATGCTTGTGCATATTTGTAAATTCATTTGTCAAATAAGTTCATCAAAACATAACTACTCAATAAAACAGCACTGATTGAATCATTTTTGTAAATTGCATTCACCCCTATAATTGTGAATCATCATATAATCAGAAATACAGCCCACTGCATCAATGTATAAAATTAATTAGCATCTGACTGGTTGTTTTGGATATTAACCAAATTTGTAATTGTTGATCAGTTCTTAATATTCTGCATTTGCTCTGTTGGAAACCTAGAATAACAAATGTTTTTTTTTTTTCCACATTAGGCTGATATCATTTTACGTGAAGAAGCGGTCTAGTAAATTGGCTCTAAACTCAAGCTTAGCCAGAAGTATCAATCGACCTGTCTGAATTTCCAGGGGCATCCATGGCAAATGTTCCCCCCTTAACAAATAAGAAATCCAAGCTTGGAAAGCAACACTGGCATCTGAGATGTCTGTGCACTTGCTGTGAGTAGATACCATTAAGCTGTGTGTCAGTCAGAATGCCACAAAACCCACCCATCAATTTGAGATTGAACTTGAGATTGCGCTGTAAACGAGTTCATGTTGAAACGTTGCTGATAATAAATAACTGCACATTACTAAAGCATCCACTGAAAGGTTTGTCTTGATACAAACCAGACCTCTAAACCCCCGTTCACACCATCAATGACTTGCAGCAACAAAGCGACTTTAACTCATGCAATCTGACAAGGAACAACATCTTAACAGTAGTGATGTTCATTACAGTTACTAGGGCAACACTGTCCGAAAGTCATTGTCTGCATCCGAATATGCATTCTAATCTACTATACAGTAGGCGAAAAACAGCATGTGAAAGACTAGTACGGTCCGAATTCACAGTATTCATAAAACAGTAGGCGAAAAGTACCTAAATGACCTAGTACTTCCACTGAGATTCCAAAGTGCGCATTTAATGGACACTTTAATATCCCATGAGGCCACAGGATTTGTGAATGGCAGTAGCTATAGGGGCTACGCACTGGGTAGTACTAGGAACTAGCCACCAGGGTGGTTTTCCAAGAACTAACAGTTCCCCTAGGGCCGTTTTCCTGGTTGCATTCGCACCGCCAGTAGGAACTCCGAAGTGAGCGTTGGATTTTCTCCTTAACTCGAGAGGTCCATCTATCATTGTTTTCCGTGTTAGTAGAGTTAGCTTTTGGAGTAAATACATAGGCTATAAACTGTATGTGTACATGTCTTTTTAAAAATGGCACTGGTAGTTCCTATAGTGGTTTATGTTGCCTTCACATGCTCTCGGAATTATCATAAATACGAGTTTCCTATGTAAAAATTGCACATGAACGCCCTTCCATTTCAAAAGCTGAATGCAATTTGCTTGTAATCACGACTTTAGAAGTGGGAATTATCGAATTTCCGACAGCACATGAAGGCAGCATTAGACCCTACTCTGAAATGGGAGCTAATTTAGTTCCCCCAAAAGTAGTTCCTAGAACTAAAATCGTTCCTAGTTCCTGCGGTGCAAACACGGCAAAATCTGGGTACTTCTGCTAATAGTTTGCTGAATATATTCTGACGTAGTAAACCCATGTAACTAATCCGCAGATGGCGTTGTAACAGACATCTTATACATTTATGTTTGATTCTGTTATGATGCATTCATTCTGGATGTACTGGAAGCAATGCAACTTACTCTGTTAGGTCACATGACAATGACAACTTGACAAATGTAGTACATCTGGATTACATTCATACTATATAGACCATACAGTCATAATGGTTGCGAAGTAATTACTTACTTATAAGAACTACCTACTCAGAGGGTACGTGAATTTGGACGTAGCTATTCATTTTCATTCATTTTTGGAGGTGAGGTTACCCAGCTATCATTAAGGCCATAATATACTCAGGGCAAAGTTCTTGTTGATTCTTCCCTTGGGGGTAAAAAGTTGTTAGAAATACCTTTTCAGCTGAATACTGTTCCCAGATAGCACACGTACACCTGCAAGATGCCTGTTAAAGATCACTTCACCTGGAAAGCATCTGCTGTGTACAAACATCTGATAGACAACTTAAAGATGTCAGTTTACAGACATTCTAAATCATAAACATCTTAAAGACATCCTCTAAACGTCTATTTGACATCTGACAGGAAACGTCCGATAGACGTATTGCAGATGAGCAAACACTAAAAAAATACATCTTCCAGATGTAAACACACACATCAAATAGACGTCTGTGAGATATGTATGTGTGCTAACAGGGTTAGGGAACATCCTGACGTCACCTACTCTGCTGAGAGTGCTGCTTAGATGAATATGTAAATATGCGCTGCATGCTTTCCTATCAATAACAAAATAAACACAACAAAAATGACTGCGGTGAAAAAACAGCATGAAAAGCATCCGATCATAGCGATGTGGATGTTTGCAAAGCTCTACAATTTGGAACTTTGCAGTCAAGTCACGTCTCATTTATTTAGGCTTATATACCACTTTGTACAATATAGTAGCATTAAACATGAAAAACAGTGTTAAGGTGCGGTCACACTGCACTTTTGTTCCATTGACTTCCACTGAAATGCATGCGAACGCTTCAGACCAGAAACGCAAGCTCGTGCAAAAAATTTCGCATTTCGCTGCGTTCCAAAGTTTAAGTTTGGTGAACTCTGACCTGCGAATTCATATCACGTGAAGACGTGCGACCAGTAGAAGATCAATTCGTCACGGCATGACCTCTTGGCTGAATTTAAAGAATGATATTTTTTGCAGTAAAGTCGGGTAGGTTCTATATTTTTACATTTTGAATGTATTACTTTAAGTTATGTGTTGAATTCATGTTTATAAAAAAGACGCTGTAGACTGTGACGTCATATCACGACCGTTACAGCATCCGAAGAAATTTTGCACGTTTAAAGTCTAGTGTGACCGCGGCTTAAGTCTTGCTTTTAATTAGAATTACAACATCAATTTACATTATAAAGCAGCTCTCCGGTTTCTCTACTTGCATCTGACCTCGACAGACTGAACAGAAGAAATAAACCAGAGATTTCCATGTCAAAGAAGTCGGAGCCTCAGAGCACACCTACATATTATGCAATCGCCACAGACCAATGTTAGTTAACCGGAGCAAATTATTTGGGAAAGTTCGCTTTGGCAAGCGGATTCAAATTCCTGAAACAAACTCCAAAAAAACCTTTGTTTTGGCCTGATTTTATTTGAAATGACATCACAGTTCATTCTTCAATTTCGCCTGAAGTATATCAGGGCTTTTAGGAGTGCAGAAAGTGATCCACCACCTGATACAACTGGATACCACGGCAGAGAAGAAACGTAAAAACCAACAGCACAGCAACTTTATTTATATATTCACTGCCAGTGTGAACAGGGCTTACCTTTAGAAGCGGTTTAATGTTTGAGGGCTGATTTCAGTTTCACTTTGGATCAAATTTAAATTACTCTAACTCCAACAAAAACAGAACACAGTCGATCACGATCACAACATCTGCATTTGTGAATCTTTGTTAGGTGTAGTAGCTCAAAATTGTTGATAATCGCAGTCACAAAAAATATTAGTAGGCCTACTGTAGTTATTTTACACAGCGTATTTGTATCTTGTATCTTACACAGATTTGTAAAATTATTGCTCTGACATCATTTTTTTCTTTATCAAAATTTTCATTAGTGTTTCAAAAATGATTTTTGAAGGATTTCTAAAGATGCCCAATCTCAAGGCGTTTACCGCGGTTTTTCGTCTTCACGTTGCCACAGAAATCAACATCTCCAAGATGTCTTTTAAAGAGAGATTAATCTGGAAAACATCTGTTAAACATCTTTTAAAAATCAGTTTTACATACACTCTAAATCATAAACATATTAAAGACATTTTCTAAATGTCTATACAAGATCTGACAGAAAAACGTCTTACAGACGTATGAGCAAACACTAAAAAATACATCTTCCAGATGAAAACATGCACATCAAATACACGTCCTCGAGATGTATGTGTACTATCGAATAAAGTGAAATCAATAACTAAAACTAAATCAAACAACAATTTTACATTTATTATGATTTGTTACAATGATAAACTAAGTATAGGAATCGAACCCGGATGTCTACCGTGGCATACATGCTAACAATTCAGTAAGCGTAAATTCGTAAGGTTTTTAGTTGAGCAGGATTTTACGTTATATGTTATACCCCGAAAAGCTCTCACACAGTTCAAACGCGATAATGATTTTACGCAATATTTCTGCGGTCTACTGGCATCAAACGGAGTTGACTTAGGTCATGCGCGTGAAACCGGTTTCACGAGACTCGGATCATATTAGACAAACTTACAGTTTGCTAATTTAACAATCATATAAACGACGGAATGATCTTGCATTAGCTCGACACCTATCAGTGTATCTGCACTGAACTAACGTGAACTCAAAGTTTAGATTAGAGGTTGAACATGCAAAACCCGGTAGCATTATAATATCAAGATAATATAATAATATATTGCAGAAGAGCGCAATAATTTGGGGGATGAAATTATGCAACATCGCCTGATGTTTCGCATCTATCGAGTGTGACGAACTCCGGCGGGCTTTAAAGCAGCTTCCCTGTGTCATGTTTGATATAGAAGTGCTCCGTTATAGAACACGAGCACAAAATAAATACATGCATAAATAAAGCAATACACACTTAAATATCAAGATCTCTAACCTATATGACAAACCAAACTCTAAAGATGCTTCATATGCAAACGGCGTCCTGTGAAGCACATTATAAGGTTCATATAACGGGAGAAGGGTGGCTTCCACGGTCGCCAGGGCAAAGTCATCATTTAAATGAGCGAGCATGCATCAGCAGACTTATTTACCTTACAGAATGATCACAATCCACTGGCGAATGTGTCTCCAAAAAAATCAGCTCGTGAATCCCTTCTCCGGCCCCAAGTCCCTCCGTCCACTCTTATCCAAGTCTGGCAAACGTTGAGCAAGAGTCTGACAGCAGCGGAACCCTCCGTGAAGTCTCCGGTTGCACGAGCGCACGAGTGGGCGGGACCTCTAGCGGTTCAGTTTCTACACCATTGGTAATTATTTGAGGATTCTGGCGCATGTATTGTGACTGATGGTCATTAATGCTTGCATATATATATATATAGACATCGAGAGAATCATGTGTGATTTAAGGTTCATGTTCCTGCCTCCATGTCTTGACATGCTGTTACTAGGCTGTCTTTTTCCCTATACGATTTTTATGGGTTAATGTTTTAACTTAATATTTAAAAATAAATAAATCATGTAATTTTCTGAATAACGCACAACATTAAGCAAATAGGCGCCCTTTTACCTTCAACAAAACACATTTCCCACTTCATGCATTAGTCGGCCAATTAATTTCATTTTTTTTCCCGTCTGAAATGGGGACTTTATCTTTAATCGCATTTTGGATAATGGACACAACTTAAGTTGTCTGAATATAATTAAAAAGCATAGCCTACAACAGCTATCTATTGCTTATGTGCACATTACATAATTACAAAATTAAAAAAAATAAATAAAATAAATACAACAAAGTAGCTTAAATTGTCATATTTATTTTAAGCTTAAAGGGATAGTTCACCCAAAAATCATTTACTCACACTCATGTTGTTCCAAACCTGTATGAGTTTCTTTCTTCTGTTGAACACAAAAGAAGATATTTTAAAGAATGTTGGTAATCAAACAGTTGATAGCCCCATTGACATCCATAGTAGGGGAAAAAAATACTATGGGTGCCATCAACTGCCTGGTTACCAACATGCTTTGGGTGAACTATCCCTTTAAGTTAAATATTAGCAAATTGACAGAAGAACAGCTTTACTTCACTAGGGCCTGTACTTATATCATGGCTCTTTGCCACCATCAGGAGTCCTTTTGCATTGACTTCCAATGCCAATTTGGATGAAATAGCTGCACTTATTAAGCCATATTTGCATATTAACTAATTTTGATTTAAAAAAAAAAAAAAAAAAATCTATTTTTTGGTCAGTTGTTGAGTACAAAAGTCATCCCCCTCAATAAATATTGCAAAATATAAAATAATGATGTTATTTGCCTGTTTCTGCACCTCATTGTTTAAACAGCTGAATGATTTCACTTCTGGTCTCATAAGGGTGGACCCCAAATTGTTATGGCCAAAGATGACGGGGTTCAGTGCAACTTATTATGTGCTCAATTTTATGAGGTTATCTTAAATTTCCTAAAGTCCAGCAGGGACATGACAAAATCTTTGGTTTAATTTAAAAATAATACATATTTATTACAACCCGAATTCCGGAAATGTTGGGACATTTTTTAAATTTGAATAAAATGAAAACTAAAAGACTTTCAAATCACATGAGCCAGTATTTTATTCAGAATTTTAGCAGCCATTGTGCAGTTAAACTCTACATTTTTAAATACTGCAGCTGCCTACATGCGCAAGAGGCAACTTTAAACACTTGTACACGCTTGCCCAGTGTGCATGAACGATCATGTGACGTGTTTTCGGTCGTGTGGTGTAGACTGAGATCGTTTCTGAAGGCGCACCAAAAATATTCTCATCGCTTTATAATATTAATATTGAACCACTGTACTCACATGAACTGATTTAAATATGTTTTTAGTACATTAATGGATCTTGAGAGAGAAAATGTCATTGCTGGCTATGGAGGCCTCACTGAGCCATCGGATTTCAACAAAAATATCTTAATTTGCGTTCCGAAGATTAATGAGGTCTTACGGGGGTGGAACGGCATGAGGGTGAGTAATAAATTACATTATTTTCATTTTTGGGTGAACTAACCCTTTAATATATCTCTGATTGTGTCCATCAGAAAGAAGAAAGTCATAGACACCTAGGATGGCTTGAGAGTGAGTAAAGCTTGGGGTAATTTTCATTTGAAAGTGAACTAATCCTTTAAAAAAGAAATCATTTAGCAGAATAAATTAAAGTCTGATATAATTTTACCTCTTCCTCTGAACTGGATGGATGAGCAGATTCAGTGCATCCCATCTCAAGACCCCATGTTTACCAAATCAGACAGACGTTGTCTCTTCACTCGGCTTCACTCTAGTTGAAGCCAATGCAACTACAAGATTGTGCAACATGCCACATTTTGGAAGAAACAAAATCCAGTGGCTTCACGGCTTCAAGTTGTTGCTGAGGAAAATTGTTTTCTTTATGACTTCTTTTTAACACTCAACAGCTGTGGTTATCACTCCAAAATAAAAAAATAAAAAACAGGTTATTAAAAAAAAACATATTGGACATCAAGATTTCCGCTGCTTAAAAAGACAGCTTGAAAGGAGAGAATCTGGGATCCAGTTTTCTAAGCACCAGGATAATACAGTAATAAAGCTCATTATATCAAGAGTTTCTGTCTAAGAGCCTGTTAAATGTTATTCTCATCACCACTGCTTGAAACCCACATCCACAGTTTTGAGGTGCTCCGTTTTCTCCATGATTACTGGGAGACAAACGCACATTTTCTCTTATTTAAGTAACTCCCTCAGCTATCTGGGGCATAATGAAAGCTCTCCACTTTTGTTGCCATGGTGAAAAACCATAATTCCTGCCACTTTTGATATCTGTTTTAAAACCCCTGCACTTGAAAGTTGTAAAATTTTTGTCCGAAGCCAATCAGCTAGAATTCTTATAATAATTGCACTTTTTGCAACTCAATTTTCTCTTTCTCTTGTATGTTTCTGCCACAGAATTTGTTGCATTCGTATTGCTTTTATCATTATTTTTGACCTAAATGTACACAGAGGATCATGGGAATAATTAAAAATTTCCAAAAGAGCTCTGAAAGAAAACTTCACATACAGTATGTGGTCTTGAAGTTTGCTAATTTATGTGAATATTCAGTTGATATATCCTCTTAAGACATCAAAACAAGCACTTAATGATCCATCATTGCATAAACAATATTCTGGATAAAAACAGTCTTGTCTGCTTCCAGTGAGACCCAAATCATTCAACCATCACCAGAACAAACACTGGCAAACGCTGCCTAAACATAGCCTAGTGTTGCCAAGGAGAAGCTTCCTCCACATGCTGCATGCGCTGAGAACATCCCTAGTGCTTTCCATGATTAATACATTTCTCCAATTACCAGTTGCCCTTATTGAGACAATAGTCATCACAATTCGCAGAGATGCTTTCATAACCAATTCATCTCAGCAGGCTGGCAGAGATAATCTTGCTCTGCAACATTTACATGGAAGGTTTATATATATTATATAACTCTTCATACACCCCATGTGGTCAGGCATTCATACGTGATCTGTAATGGACAGTGTTGGGGAAAGTTACTTTCAAAAGTAATGTATTACAAATATTGCGTTACTCCCTAAAAAAAGTAACTAATTGCGTTACTTAGTTACTTTTTATGAAAAGAAATGCGTTGTTACTTTGCGTTACTTTTTCTAACCTGGGCTGGGCTTGCTTGTTTGTTTTTTAATAACAACAAAAAAAGTTATATTTTTGGCAAATGTAAAGGCCAAAAAAAAAAAAAAAAAAATTCCAAAAGTGAAATGAATAAGCCTCAGGCTGAAGGAAATGCATATTTACGCCTGTACAGTAGAGGGCGCAGCTCAAACAAACCTTTCAGCTGTGCTTCCATTCTGGATTAAAGAAGAATAGGATACAGCAGAAGGAAGTTTAACACTCTTATTTCTAAATCTTATTTCTAAAGTCATTTTTGTTTATTAGTATGGTTGAATTAGATCATTGAAGGTCAGCAGCAAAGACATTGGTTAATAAAGTGAGATTAAATGCATAAAGTATATTTGTGTAATTTAATAGTTAATTATTACAGGTTTGCGTAAAATTCTGAGATTGCATTTCACTGTTTACATTTCACAAATGTTATACATTTTGAGGAATACTGAATGTTTTTGTGCAAGTGAGATGAGTAAATGCATGTTCACATTTAGTCTAGAACTACAATAACCATCATGTTCACACAGTACACACAACGCCTCTGTACTTTATTTCTCTCAACATGGGGACAGGAGAGCTGTTAGTCAATAAATGTGAAAAAGTAACTTGTGTTACTTATTTGAAAAAGTAACTTAGATATTTTATTGTAAATTGAAAAAGTAATGTGTTACTTTACTAGTAATTAAAAAAAAAAATTTGATTACGTAACTCAAGTTACTTGTAATGCGTTACCCCCAACGCTGGAGATTTATATAGTAGAGATTTTCACATTAAATGAAGAAAATGGTTGTCAAGGTGTTGCTAGGTAACAGGTAGTAACTTAGTACAGTATGTTCCATGTAAGATACATGTACACTACCATTCAAAAGTTTGGGTTTCTGCTCACCAAGTCTGTATTTATTTGATCAAAGATAGCACAATACTGTGAAATATTATTAGGCCTACCATTTAAAATAACTGTTATCCATTTGAATAAATTGTAAAATGTAATTTATTCCTGTGATAGTAGAGCTAAAGAGGAGAGCTCGAGAGCAGCGGAACTTTTATTATACTGCAGTCGCTGCTTCCGCTTCTTCCGGTCAAGCGTATGTGGGGTAAAGCAACGCTGTTTAATCATATTACATAAATTTGTGTGTTGAAAGTTGTTATAGTGCTACTCTGCGTTCACTAGGCTGCTACTGTGAGACACTTAATGCACACTGCAGTAAGCTAGATCGATATTAGGCATGGTAAAACATGGTACTCACTGTAAATCAAGAAAATGAGATTTGAACAATAAGACTTACTGTGTTGAGCTGTATAACATGATTAGTTTTCTGTCGATGAATGTATCCATCCAAACAGTTGCTCACCTGTCTAATAAAACACATAATATATTAAAGCGTCTTTGGTGTTTCCATGGTTTCTACAAAATAAAACCGGAAACCGAGGGTAACACAGGTATGGTGACATTGATCCATGTCCTGGTGCTTATTTCTCTGGATTTAAACATTCTTGTAAAGATTTGGGATAATGTAAGTACTCAAGTCAACAAAATACATAACATTGTTCTAGTGGTTTTTGAAAATTTTAATGCATATTGTGTAGAGATGCACCGATTGCAATTTTCTTGGCCGATTCCGATTTCCGATTTTTTGTTAGTGTGATCTGCCGATTCCGATTTTCTTTCTAAGAACTATAATTGACAACATATACAAACAAAAGTCTACTTTTCTTCAACACAAAGTTTTATTTTCATAAAAAAAAAAAAAAAAAAAAAAACCAAGTAAAAAGTCAGTAATAAAATATAAAAAGCTCAAATAAATGCAATAGAATAAAGAGAGCTATGAAACTAAGTTTTTCAGGTTAACTGGGTTTTTATTCAGGTAAGAAATACTACAGAAATTAAAGTAGACCTAATCAAATATAAAATAACATATTCAGTGTTATTTTACATTGGTTACCTTAACTTCTGTAGTCTTTATTGTAAATATTAATACAGATCAATTCTTACCATTAAAGTTCTAAAACGTATTCAGTCAAGAGCAGAAAGTGATTTTCTTTCTTTTGTTCTTTGATTAACATGACAAACAGCAGCAGGAATATTGGACTGCTGTCCCTTTAAGAGTTTATGAACGGTGTTTAATGGACCCTGTGCCTCTGGTTTTGACATACTTTTGTATGTATTTGACAGTTTAAGCGCAGTAAGCCATTAATTTTGGTACTTGTGACTCTGTTTGACTTCTGTCTCTGTTCGTGGCTTGTCCGCTCCACCTATATAGATCAGTGGTGCGCGCGCTTTTGGTGGTCTATATGACTTTTTTTTTGCCATACTCTGTAGAATATGTTACAATAACATTGTGGAATATGTTACAAGCAGAAATTATGCAGGCCAAATCTGCAGACTTGTTTTGCAATTAGCAGGACAATCTGGGCAATTCTGCAGAATAGATTTCTACATTGTAAAATTTGTTTAATAGAGCTAAAAGCACTATATTAGTAACTGAAAACATAATCAAATTAACCAGATTATTTATCCTAATTAAACAAGCGGCAGAGTACTTTCTGCCGAGTTTTGCAGGCACACAATCTGTGCAAGTAATAAAAATAATGGGTGGAAATATCAGAGAACCGTCCCTCATCCACAAAATCATGTACCTGAACTCCAGTGGGAGAAAAACAAACTATGTTTTGCCTGTCTGTTCACATCTCTTTCAGGTTGCAAATGTGTAATGCTCTTTTATAATTACTAAATGATGTGTTTAGTGCAAAAGATCATTAGCACCAAACACAAGGTGAGGCAGTGACATTTCATCTCATGTTATGTCAGCTTGAAAGAAAATTGTGAAGCCTTGTTTCAGGAAATTAGCTTCCAGGGGGATGTGAGAACATTTGATTGTAGATGAAAGAGAGCGATATATTGAAATGGAAATGTGTCTGTCTGACTGTGGACATGAATATTGCCCCTCGGGGATAAATAAAGCACATGCATTCAGCTATCTCTCTATTTGCGCATAAAAGCCAATGCGTGTCTCTATATATGTGCTTTATTTGTTTATCTCTACATTTGCCGAAGAGACAAAGCAGTAGTTTTATTATATCTCCTGCCAGTATTAACCACTAATTTACTCAATAATTTGTGGACATTTACATAACATGACCTGCTCAGCCACTTTCTGGCCATCCGTTCTACTGTGAGACCAGCATTTGATTTGTACTACAAACACTTATAGAAAACACTGCCAAAACATTATTCAGGCAAAATAACAAATGTGCATTCCCCTTTCAGGACCCAACATTCAGCAAGCACCCTGCTCATCATTACACTGGCATTCAGCCTCTATTATAGATCCACTGCGATTAGACAGATGGGTAATATAGTACACATTGGTTGGGTATCTCAGAGGAATGAGGAGGTTCATTGCCATCTACAGAATGGGACGTCCTCAGTGCACATACAGTTAGTACATACAGTTCCCTAGTACACACGCCCAAATGTGCTGATATTTAGGACAACTTTGCATTGATAAGGAACAATATAGTCCATGGGTTTCCCAGACGGGGTTTTTGAGAGAACTGCAGGGGGTTCATGAGTTGATGAAAAACTAAAAATTAATTAGCCTATAAAATGTTTGGGAACTCCTGTAGACTATGAAAACATACTACTTAGTTAAAGTGCCCTATTATACTATTTTAAAGGTTCCTAATGTGTTTTGGAGGTCTCCTACAAAAGGTTTACATGCATCCAAGGTCAAACAACACTTTAATTTTCTCATAATATACATGGCACATCACCTCAAGCAATGTCGGGCCGTTTTTGAGCATCGGTCCTCTTAGTTTTTTCGTGTGTTTAGCACCGTTGGCTCTAGTCGGACATCATCTGTGTTTTTTTTCTTCAGTATTTTCAATCGGCATTGGGCCGTCAGTGAGAAAGACAACTCTGATTGGCTGTTCAGCTTAGTGAACGACTCAATGCATGAGAATAAAATCAAAACTGATGAAAGCTGGAATGAAGAAAGTGATCAGCGTGATTGATATTCCAAATGGTAAGCAAGCTCTGCTTTGTTTACGGTTTGTATATCTGCAGTCTTAGTTTTGGTTTCCCTTTTTGAATGACGAAAATAGACTATTGATACCTGCTGATATAGACAGATATTTACTTACACGCAGGAGCAGAACGCACGTCCTAGTTGACGGTCGCCTTTAGTCTTTTTGGTGTGTTCAAGCGCAGCTTTTTGGCCGAGACGCTGCTGACGAGAGGCGACAACACAGTCAGCTTTCATCGCCACTAGTTCCAGGGTTGCCAGGTTTTCACAACAAAACCTGCCCAATTGCTACTCAAAGCTAGGCCAAAACTAGTGTTTCAGGAGGGGTCCCCAGTAAAAATCGTGGTAAAAAATTCTGGGTGGTAAAATGTGCATTTTTTGTGGGGTTCACCTGATAAAATTCGCATTGCAGGGGCTAAATATAATGTTATTTGGAGTCGCTTCAACCCACCAACATGAAAAAAAAAAAACCCAGCAGCAACAGTGATAAAGTAGCCCAATTCCGTGGGAAAACCACAGACTTGCCAACACTGGCTAGTTCTTTGACGTCTGCTTGGTGTGTCCCGCGCACTTAATAGGCTTGTTCGACTTCATGCGGCGCCGCAAAGATCGGCTGCCGCCTGACAAAAGCAATGCATTCTGGTTAGAATATTTTTCTGACTTTGATCGCCGCTGCAGCCGCCTTACAATCACATGTGCCATCAAAGTACCGCAAGAGCAAAACGAGACCAGCAGCCTAGGTCAGGCGCTGCAGTAGCTCAAAATCAGCTGCGAAAGCCTTGATGACGACATACTTTATTCTCATTGGTCAGATTCTGTGATGACAAGGAGCCTTGATGACGACACACTTTATTCTCATTGGTCATGACAAGGAGCCTTGATGACGACATATTTTATTCTCATTGGTCAGATTCTGTGATGACAAGGACGATGTGTGTTGCATGTTTTTTCTTAGACAAGTTCCTGTATTTAACCAATCTCGATATTAAATATCTGATATTCAAACAAAACACACAAAACATTAACAAAAATTAAGATTACGCTATCTAGTAAATATATATTCTTATGTCAATCGCATCCACTTCTTCGGCTATAATCAATGCAAAAATCGCATGGTCTGCCATGAATGATGTTGGTTCAGCACACTACGGAAAGCATGAAGTGTCCGACCTGACAGCCGTCTCTGTACTCCTCCCCCGCCTGCAACCGGTAAATCTCACCAGCCGGTGGAAGGCTAATGTAGTTCATCTTGAACAAGCCTAATTTCTCGAAGAGTTTGAAAGTTCGTCTCTCTAAACTCCTCCTTTCTGCCAGCCTACTCTGTTGTGATTGGTCAGAAGACCCAGTCAGAAACTAAAAGGCCATTAATTTCAGCTTCCTCAGCGATTGATATACACAGTGATACGAAGAGGAACTTCCTTTTGAAGTCTGTGCAAAGCGCATTTGCAGTGCTGAAAATAGTGTCTTCTCGACAGGTTGACAACACAAACCAAAAACTTCTAGGCCTCAGCTACAACTACATGTGTTTGAGGGTGGGTTAAAGTAGATGTTAGACCATAGGCCCAAAACCATAGGCTGTCATTATGCAAATTTATTACATTGTTACATGGGTACGTAACAGGAAGTGAGACTTCTAACGACTTGTTTTGGCAGTTCAGAATCGATTCCTTTAGGAGACATTACCTTTATTTGTCATGCACTTTCATCTTTAAAACTTTGCACACCTTATACATTCACAAACACTGCATGAAAAGTAATATACAAAAAAGCATAATAGGGGCACTTTAAGTAATGAATTTAGAACATAGAAAAAAAAATCCAACGCAATTTGTAAACCATCAATATTTTGGTTTCAGTATGAATTATGCTCAACTGACAGCATATTTTGGCATAAATGTTCAAATTAAATTTGGCTGGTCCCTTTTTTTTAGAAAGAAAGAAAGAAAGTTTAAAAAATAAAAAAAAGCAGAATTGTCATACAATTTTATGAATGCACTTCATTTTTTTATTCAGTTTAAATCATAATTTTTAGTAGTTTTAGGGTTTGTAGCGTTCCATCATCATGGCAACGAAGTTGGATATTGGATATGACTTTACACAGAAAAGCGATTTATCAGACTAAAATCATGTTAACACACATATTGTTTGTCTTGTGGCTAAACTACTGAAACAGGGAGTATTTTAATGCTTACAAATTGGACCCATTCATTATATTATAAGTGCCCCACTGTGTATATATTGACATTATGTAATCAAAAAAAAAATCATGTCAAATCATGATTGCTGGTTTTCAGTAATAATTGCAAGTTACTTCAACACATTTACACCAGGAAATAACAATAATTTACATTGATATTATCCAAAACCCCAATTTGAAACGGTTTGATCATTTTTAAGACCCTGTGTACTATTTCATTTTAATAGAAAAAAAAATGTAATTTTCTGTTAAAAAATGTCTGACACTTCATTTACAGTGACTCACAAATGAGATGTAATTAGTGATTCATCCTAAGGAGACAGTAACATGACAGTAACATTAGTGACACAAAAGTTCCAGCGCAACTCTGGATAGGACAGAACAGACCTTGTTTGTCCCCAAATCAAAAGCACAGCGATAGTTTCAGATGGATTGTGGGTTAAACCGGATGAGTCAGACAATGTTCCTCATACAGTTTCCCCTGTTTTAAACAGCCTCCAGTGCTGCTAGAATATGTCGAGACCCCCCCACTTATCCGCAAGGACACACAGAGAGCACAGTGTTAAAAGGGGAGACAGAGAAGTCAATTATATGTTACATAAAAGAGGTCATTGTTCCTTTAACATACTGGGACTGTAAAACAATACAGCCTTAAAGTGAAGTGTAAGTTGTAACAGTCATTGCTCAGTACAATCAAGATACAATGAACCTGACATATTGTGCCATTTGAAATCATGTCAAATGTATAATAGTTTTATTATTATCCATTAAAAATGATTATATGTATAAGTCAAAATTCCTAATTAAAAAAAGATGCATGAAACCAAAAATGTATTTTAAAAAACATGTAATATATATTTAATTATATTTTTTAATATATTTTATTATATTTTCAATTTTACTCACTAAAAAAAAATCAACATTGATTGACCACCAATTTATAACATTAACATGACTGCAATCACACTTACTGCAAATGTAAATACAATCAAGCTATTGGGTACTTGTAAGAAAAACTTTAAACAGCTTTTTAAGCAGCTTTTAAAACTTGGATTTTGTCATGGTCTGACTTTTCCATTATGTTCCTGATTTGATTCTCCATGCTCTTTTTTTTTTTTCCTCTCACCGGTATGTTTAAAGCATTTAAATATAGCCGAGCTGAGTGTAGCTGAGCTTTGATGAGGCTGAATGTGAAAGTGCTCTTCACAGAGGAGAACACGGCATTATGGGATAAATGCGGCTGTACATTGTGGCTGCTCTCGCACAAAAGCCATCGCTGACAATGGCTGAGGGAAGGTAACTGGATGTACGTAAACACAAACACACACACTTTTCAGAGTGGCAGCTGCGCTCATCTGCCCGGCAGGGATAACGAAACACAGACGGACGAGAGAAAAGCGGAAACGAACGGGCATGAAAAAGATTAAATAAACTTGGTTGGTATAGCGCACCAAAGGAGTCGCATGCATACAAGTGTGAATGTGTGTGCATGGATAAAAAAGGGAGAAAATGCATGTTGTATGAAATTGGTAGGACATGAGAGAGAGAATGACAGTGAGGGGGTGGGGAGGGAGAATGAGAGAGGCAAAAAGCACAAAGGATTCTGTGGCGAGAGAGACTGCTGTAGCCATAGAGCAGCACTAGCAATGGAATATGCAGGCCTGTTACAGCCTCGGGGCTTCTGGGTAAACAGAGAGAGCACAGCAGGATTGGCCTGGTTTGCTCTATGGCTTACCTAATGCTATTGTGAATGAAGATCTGCACTGTTTTCAGAAACGGTTCAGTTCCATTCAGATTCAATTCAATTCAGCTATGCTTTCTGCAATAAATGGCTAATCTTTATTCTGAAAAGTTCCTGTAACATAAAAGATGTCAAGCTCACAGTCATATTAATGGAATACTGCCATTATGAATGAATCATCAGTGGGGGTTTTGAGATTATATTTAAGATATGAAAGATTTGCACTAATTAGTAGTATTTGTCATGCATCACTTCTTCTGCTGTTCATGCTTAGAGTGATGGGTTTTTTTAAATCTGTATCTCTAAATATTACATTTCATTTATGCTACAGACTTGAATGATTCCTCAAAAATTATGTGTCTTGTTGAAAATTTTCACCTGGTGGACAATAAAAGAGGTAAAAATAAAATAAAAAAAATCCCATAGACTTACATTGAGGAAAGGTCCCAATCCATATCTAGAGACCAGAATTATAATGAAGGTGGTTTCTTTTAACCTACAAGTAACCACCTTAAACCATCCAGAAGATCTTAGCAACCACATAGCAACACCCTGGCAACAGCAACAGGACTCTAACATCATGGCAGTCAAGTTTTGCATTGGCAAACACCATTCGTAATTTCTTCAAAAAATATAAACGGACTTGGGCCAGTAGGCAGTCACTTAAAATACCCTAGCAACCACATAGCAACAGGCTAAAAAAACATAAGCATTAGGGCAACAGCCCACAACACTAACATCATGGTGGTTAAGTTTTGCATTTACGAACACCACTTACATTTTCATCAGAAAATGTAAACAAACTTGTGCCAGTAGGCAACCACCTAGAAACCACATAGCAACACCCTGGCAATGGCCCATGACACCTAACATCATGGCAATCAAGTTTTGCATTGGTGAACAACACTCACATTTTCTTTAGGAAATATAAACAGACTTGGGCTAGTAGACAACCATCTAGCAACCACCCAAAATACCTTTGCAACCGCATAGCAACACCATGGCAACGGCCCATAACACCTAACATCATGGCAATCAAGCTTTGCATTGCTGAACAACACTCACATTTTCTTTGGGAAATGTAAATAGACTTGGGCTAGTAGACAACCACCCAAATACCTTAGCAACCACATAGCAGCAGGCTAAAAAATCATTAACATTATGGTAGTGAGATTTGCATGAGCAACCACCACTCACATAATCTTCAGTGTCATTGTTTGTAAATATTTAAAAAATAACAAAATGTTAATTTTTTTTTTTTTTTTTTTGCAAATATAGACCAGGTTCAAGATGACTAAAATGCCCGACTGTATATTTGTGGCTCTAATGCAATGTGACATATCACAAAAGATTTGATTCAAACATGCATACAGCACTGCGAATTGCCTCTGTAGTTGAAAACATGTGGCCATTATGAATGTTGCAAGCGTGCTGCTATTGTTTGAAACCATTTTGTCATTGTTGACTGTGCCGCTCACTCTCTGCCAATTGTGGCAATAATGGATGGTGCATTTAGAGGAAAATGTGTACCAGAGAAACAAAAATAAATACAGAAATATCATTTGAGACACATTCAAAGTAGCTGGAGATAAAGGGTGGGAACTACAGAGATTTTGCTTTTGTTTGTATTATAATTTGCATGAATGCAGACTCGTGAACTTTTTTGACCTTTTAAAGCAAGCACTGTTTCTAATAACAAGCCTCACAGATAATAGAATAAAGATGTTAACATTTTCTGAAGAATATGTGAGGGGTGTACGATTGTGCAAAACTCAATGCCATGATGTTAGGGTGTTGTGAGTGTTTGTCAGGGCATTGCTATGTGGTTGTTAAGGCCTTCTGGGTAGTTTTTTATAGGTGTACTAAAAAAAAATATATATATATATATATATATTTAGAATGGTATCAAAGCAGAAGATAACTCAAAGAATTTCGATAGTACAGAAGTTAACATTTGCATTTCCTAAACATAGCACCATTAGTAAACCTGCAGGGATTCATAGGAAAGAAGGAAGGCAACAGATAATAAAGAAAAACATATTTTGCTCTTTTCCTCGGCAGCGCTGGCGGCTTAGAGAGTTTCTTTCCTTCAAGCACACACAGAGGAGACGCTTATATCCTCTGGGAGAGCAGAACATTTACAGAACAGCAAACATTTCATGAGTCTCTAATGGCATCCTCAGCTTTGACAGATTGACAGGAAAGGTAAAGAAAATGATAATGACCTCAGACAGACATAATGAAAGTACTCATGGCTCTCTTAGCGATAATATATTATCCTCTTTAAAAGGCTGCTTTATTTCTCACATATGAGAAAGTGTCAAAATTTTATGAATATAAAGAGACGCCACAAGTTTAAGAGGGTAAATCCGTAATAGTTCCTTCATGGTTAATACCTTTTCAAAGACTATTACGTTATAGAAAGCCATGCCTCTGATAAAGCTAATAATCACTGTATGTGTAAAACAGAGCAATATGTTTTCAATTATCTTATAACATTTACTGCATAAACAAATTATTTTAATCTAATTTCAGCAAACATTAATGGTGCATTAACATTATGACAGAATTGCCATAATTATTATAGACAGACAGATAGATGGACAGACAGAGAGAGAGAGACCGATAGATAGACAGATAGATGGATGGACGGACAGACGGAAAGACAGAGGGACAGACGGATGGACAGAGAGATAGATAGACGGATGGATGGACAGACAGATAGATGGACAGACAGATAGATGAACGGATGGACGGACAGAAAGACAGACAGATAGATGAACGGATGGACGGACAGAAAGACAGACAGATAGATGGACGGATGGACAGACAGACGGATGGATGGACAGACAGATAGACGGACGGATGGACAGACAGATAGACGGACGGATGGACAGACAGATGGATGGATAGAAGGACAGACAGATAGATAGACAGCTAGATGGATGGATGGATGGATGGATGGATGGACGGACGGACAGACAGATGGACGGATGGACAGATGACGGACAGATGGATGGACGGATGGATGAATGGATGGACAGATAGACAGATGGATGGATGGATGGATGGATGGATGGATGGATAGACAGATGGATGGATGGATGGACAGACAGATCGGATGGACGGACAGACAGATAGACAGACAGCTAGATGGATGGATAGATGGACGGAGAGACAGACAGACAGACAGACAGACAGACAGACGGATGGGCAGATGGATGGACGGACAGACAGATGGACGGACGGACAGACAGATAGACGGATGGATGGACAGACAGATAGATGGATGGATGGATGGACGGACAGACAGATAGACGGAGAGCTAGATGGATGGATGGATGAATGGACGGACGACAGACAGACAGATGGACGAACGGATGGACAGACAGACAGACGGATGGATGGATGTATGGACAGACAGATGAATGAATGGACGGAAGGACAGAAAGACAGATGGATGGACGGACGGACAGATGGATGGATGGAGAGACAGAAAGATGAATGGGTGGACAGATGGACTGACTGACTGACTGACTGATTGATTCAACAATGAAACAGAATCTTGTTATGGCAAATGGACTTGGGAAGTACATGGGAAATGTAAGTTAATAATAAACATTTATTTTTAACCAAGTACTGCATCAATGAGTCAATTTTACATAAAACCTATTCAGCAAATTGAATGTTTGCAAACACTGTCAATAATCGTACACCTGAAAAACAAATGACTGCATTGCATAGCATCCTCAACAATTCAGTTGCTATGAGACTTTTTAGTCAGTTTTGGATGTCAAGCAGGAATATCCCACATTTATCTTTGAATTAAATAGCACATGAAAATCATCTGTCTCCCATGAAACAATCATTCCTGAAATATTATAATTGCTTTAACAGGTGCACAACTTTGGCCTCTGTATCACCATCTGTAGTTCAAACAAAACAATTGCCAGTCACTTGTTCTTTAAAATCAGTTAAAGCACAGATGAATGACATTCAAAACACAAAGCATCTTCTATAGACACCTATAAAATTGAAATATTTAAAAGCATAATTGTGACTTTAAGACTGCAGTATATGTACTGAAACCCGTATCAGTTCGACGCCTGTTTCTATTATACACGCTAAGCTTACTTCAAGCCTAATGGGGGAAGAAGCTTAGCTGGATTTTTAATTAAATGATATTATACTTTAACATAGTTGCTCTCATTTTCTCTCTCCCATTGTTCCTTTTCTGCCACAGTGCAACACCAAAATATACAACCGTTCTCATGCCGGCAAGGACAAATGGGCAGATGAGTTTCCAAAAGCCCATAAAAAACTAAAATGATTTACGTAGACTCATATTTGGAGATTACTTTGATCTTCCAAATGGATGGAACCCACATTCATCCGAAGTCTCGCTCTCAGTGGAAAACCAATGCAGATAACCGCAGTCTGGATTTGGATGACATGGGCAGACTAAGCTGATATTATGCCCGCTGAGGCTGTCTTTCACATGTCACTCTGCATGTCATGCTTCCCTGGAAGAGGAGCTCGGAGAAATCGGTGCCACAAATACTGATCGCTCTTTTTAGTGAACCGTTCTGCCAATGATGAACACTGTGCCATGGATCATGAAAAGGTAAAAAAACATTTTCTTAGGACAAGGCCGTATGCGGCAACCTAAAGGGAGAATGTACCCAAAAATAAGGCCTCAGTCTTGGATCATAATCCACCTGTATCGCTTCAAACATACCAGTCTGGGTGCATGTGTTTATATGTGTAGTATAGCTATACAGTACTTATCTTTGATGGAGGGTTTTGGCGCATATGTTAGATGCGATTTGAGGGTGTGGAAAGATCCAGAGCTGTGTGAAATGAAGTTGGAATACATCAAACACAATTTCCAAAAGCATAACTGGTCCCACCCATCTGAAATTTTCACTGGTTAACAAATGCGCACTGTAAAAAAAAATGATTAAAAAGTTATTTCTTTATTATATGTCAAATCAACTTCAATAATTAATGTAGTTCAGATAACATAATATTCTGAGTTTCTGTTGATTAAACCAATCGCCTTCATTGTATTAACTCAATTTTTTTATTTCAATGGACTCAAAATCTTAAGGCAACTTAAAGGTAACTTACTTTTTTAAGTTAAACCAACAATTCTTTTTCACATTGTACGTAAAATTGAATCTTAACCTTTAAAAAAACCCTTGTAAATAATGCATTAGCTCCTTAACTTTGTCAGATACTAGTCGAGCACAACTAGTGAACAACAGCACCGGTAAATTTAATCACTGTCTGTCCAGTGTTGTTATTATTAAAACTACTAAAATTGTTTTTAGTAACTTAAGCTGAAATTAAACAAAATATAAATATTACATGAAAATTTAACAAAAATAAACAAAAATAAGAAATGTTGCCTAAAATCGAAACAAAATAAATTAAAGCTAAATAGAAATTAGTGTTGTCAAAAGTACCGACCATGATAACAAGCTGGTACTGAAATTTTAAAAATGTGATGCTTTGAGCACTGTTGACTTGGTACCGCGTCAGTACTTTTGACAACTCTAATAGAAAAAATGTTAAAAAAAAAAGTAAAAGAAACAAAGTACTAAACATTAAATTAAAATTGAAATGAAAACTGATCATATAAAAATAAAAGCAAATCCAAAATATTAATAAATACTATAACAGTATATAAATAATACTAAAATAGCTCTGCATGTTACAAATTAGTGATAAAACATTTAAATGAATTTTAATTTAAATGTTTTATAACTAATTTGTAACATGCAGAGCTATTTTACTATTATTTATATACTGTTATAGTATTTTTTTAATTTGACATATTAACACATTAATGTGAAATGTGAAAATTCTAACCAACAGCAAGAAGATAATATTTTTTTATTTTATGGCTATTAACCAAGAAATAGCCAAATACTAAAATTATATACTATTTTGTCAAAATAAATGTAAAATAAACACTAAAATCAATCATTTTAAGTCAATTTAGACATCATAAACATCATAGAATGAAAACATGATATTTCTTTTGAGAATTGCTAAAGATTACATTTACAATTACATTAAAGATTACAGTGTTATTAAATTATTAGTGTTTTTAAAGATGTACTTGAAGTGTGCATTAGATGACAAAGATATTCTAAATGAAAAACGGGAAATGAGCATGCACAATTAAATATCCAATATGATGGCTGATAAATGATGTGCTACTGTATATTGTGTATTAAGACACATTTAAACATTTGCTACTTTATATGACCTTTCTGAAAACAATCCACTGTAATTCATTCACAAAATATGCTTTTTTTTCTCTTGACTGTTTTCCCGCCTTGTAAAGAAAAGCGACGTGTCAAACAGGGGACAAACATGAATGAGTGCAAGAGTGGGTAAGAGAGCGCCGGTCATACTGGTGCTGGAAAACAAATGAAAAACACATACCACAAAGGACAGAGAAAGTGGGAGAGAGAATAACATAGGGAACGTAAAACAGAAATGAGAAGTTTCTGAAGTCTGTCGGTGGCTTCAACTAGACGTGTGTGGGGACACAGATAAGTGCAGGAGGGGGAAAAAAGGGAAAAATAATGACAGCTCCCTGTGGAGCTGGATAAGAGAGCTTATAGTTGGACGGTTTCTGCAATATGGAGCCTACGTGGCTATTGCGTAATTGACAAAAAATGAGACATAATAGAAGTCGTAGGAGGGGCTGTGAAAAGCAGGAGACTAGGGGCAAATGGGGGCAGCTGAATAATTCATTCAAATGAAGTTTGGGTCTTGTTCTCACACATCTATTATTGAACATTAGCATGCTGTCAGAAACCAAGATAGAAGTGGCAATTTCACAGATTTAGCTGAAGCCTTGTTGCCCATTTGGAACATGTAAAGCATTTAGGGATGAAAAGCTTCCTTTGAAGTCTTTAATGAATGTCAGGAGAAATGATTTGTCACTACGCCAAACATGCGGCACTATATCAGCGTGCCCTCATAGGAGCATTTAAATTTATATGACCACAAGTTTTGTCTGAGGCTCTCAGTTTGCTTTGATGAGATTTGCGTTTGATTCGGGGTATCATTTATCATGTCTCTTCCGTGAGATTCAAACACATGGCCATGCACTGTCACATTTCAGAGAGAAAACCAGCTAGACAAATCTGTCATTGGGTGTTTCAACTTCAGCTACAGGCACTTTCATGTCCCAGGGGTTGTTTTTTATTAAAACTAACAGATTTCAGCCCCAGACGTTCATTCTTAAAATATGAAAATCGTCATAAATATTCATTATTGCATTTTAAACCTCTGGTAATCCTAAAAAAATGGGTGGGATGTAATATTTATTGTGTGTGGGAATTAATATTCCTCATGTCAAACTTCTTTACATGCATTTCTAGTTAGTAAATGTATTAAAAGTAAAAACTGACAGGGTTTAAAGGGATTGTTTGCCCAAAAAATAAAAAATTATGTCATTTACTAACCCTCATGTTGTTCCAAAATTGTATGACTTTCTTTATTATATGGAAAATAAAGGGTTAGTTCACCCAAAAATTAACAAATTGTCATCAATTACTCACCCTTATGTCGTTCCAATTGAACTATTGTTCATCTTTGAAGCACAAATGAAAACATTTTTAATGAAATCTGAGAGATTTCTGTCCCTCCATTGATAGTCCACGCAACTACCTCTTTGATGCTTCAAAAAGTTCATAAAGAGATCACGGTGCCTTGATAACCAATCACATTACAGCCCTGACGTCATTGAATTTCGTTCAGAGCTGTGCGACAGTCAATCACTTGTGCTTTTTTCTAGTTAAATTAATTAATTACTCACCCTCATGTCGTTCCAAACTCGTAAGACTTTCGTTCATCTTTTTGATGAAATCTGAGAGATGTCTGTCCCTCCACTTACTGCCTTCGCAACAACCATTTTGACGCTTCAAAACGTTCATAAGGAGATTGTAAAACCAATCCATAGGAATCAAGTGGTTTAGTCTGAAATTTCTGAAGAGACACAATCACTTTATATGATGAACAGATTTAATTTTGGCTTTTATTTTACTTGATCAGCGAACATAAGCAGAAGCTCAACCAAATGTGAATGGCGCACATGAACAAACCTCTTCCGGAAGCTCAAACGTGCTGCGTAACCAATGAGGTTCATTCTCGTGCATTACGCAGCATGTTTGAGCTTCCAGAAGAGGTTTGTTCATGTGCGCCACTCACATTCGGCTTCTGCTTATGTTTACATGCGAGTAAAAGCCTCAGTTAAATCTGTTCATCATAAAAAGCGATCAGTTCTCTTCAGAAAATTTGGACTAAACCGCTTGATTCATATGGATTAGTTTTCCGATCTCTTTATGAACTTTCTGAAGTGTCAAAGTGGTCATTGCAAAGGCCGTCAATAGAGGGACAGACATCTCTCAGATTTCATCAAAAAGATCTTCATTTGTGTTCTGAAGAAAAACAAAAGTCTTATGGGCGTGGAATGACATGAAGATGAGTAAATGATGACAGAATTTACCATCCCTTTAAGATATTTTGAAAATGTTTTGGATCCCACTGACTTTTATTGTATGCACTGACATTTACCATTCTTCAAAATATCTGCTTTTGTGTACCACAGAAGAAAGAAAAAATGTGGTTTTGGTATAGCAAACATAATATATTATGACAGAATGTTCATTTTTGGGTGAACTATTGCTTTCATTTCTAAGTGCACATGGTCAAAAGTGTCCACTGTTAAAGTAACACACCATTGTGTAGGGTAATATGACAAAATTCAATATGACATACTACAATTAATGATGTGGACAAGAAACGCAGCTGCTGCTACAGCCAGAAAAGATGAGAGCACCTGAAGAAAAACAGAAACATCACACTTAAGGCACCTTATTTCTCTACAGTCTCAATGCCAGCATGAAATATGTAAGATACAACAGTGTTTCTGATTGTCTAGCAAATGCCTAAAGAACATAAAACCCAACTAACAAGAAAAGGAAGGCCTTTCTGTCGATCAAAGCATAAATTATTAGGAGCCAAACGCAGATAATGAATGAATTTAGATTCTATTAAACGTGAAGAGAGTGGCCTCTCAGACTGGTGACTGTCTAAAACTGCCCCACAGGCAAAAACATTTCCTAATTAAATATTGATCTCTAAAGAAGGTAATTAACCAACTGTGAAGGTAGTTGGACACAAAATGATTGGACTGGGAAATGCTGCTTGTATGATCCTGTTCTGGGCATAGGAGAGACTCATGAGGACGATCTCTGGGTCTGAATAGTATTCTCCACAGATAATTCTCTGAATTGCTCTGAAAAAAATGTTGAAACACCTACAGTTACAGCTTATAGACAAGTGCTTGTGATCACCAAAGCATAAAAATAGTCTACTTTATCGTGTGTTTTGTCTTTTCGTAACAAGTCTTCAGCAACACTACAAAACACCCTGTGTTGTTTGATTGAAAAAACCAACACTGACATTTTAAAATTCTAAATAGGCCCACTAAAACAACAACCAAAAGCAAATGTCTCTCACTGCTGAATGTACTAAGACAGAAAACCAAATTTATTTTGTAAATTATGAATCATAAAATGGTCTACAAACAGACTTTAGAGCCTGTTTAAGCTGTTTTTCCATAGAAAAACATTATAAAAAACCTTATACATAAATGATTTAATATGGCTTAAGACAGTAGCCTTGGCAGACCAATTTTATTTTTCACAGTTTTGATGAAAAATTTAGACCACAGACAGAGTTGATCTCAGAATATAAAAGCAAAGAGCACAACAAACCGCTCTAAAGAAAAAGCTCAACTCAAACTTTTGTGCTTTGCGTTTAGATTCTGGGCTCATCTGTCTGTCTGCAGATATTTGCAATCAATAGTTTGCAAAAAATAAATGTGATTGTCAAAGGCTGTTGTAGTACCTGTACATTAAGTCATGTAAAGCATCTTAATGTACACTAATGTTAAAAAGTCTGGGGTCAGTAAATGTTTTTTCCAAGAAATTAATACTTTTATTCAGCATGGATGCATCAAACAGATAAAAAAATTATTTACATATATAATATAATTAATTACAGTGAAGACTTTTACATTGCTATAAAAGATTTCTATTTCAAATAAATGCTGTTCTTTACAATTTTCTACTCAAAGAATCCAAAAAAGTATCATGGTTTCCACAGAAATATTAAGCAGCACAACTGTTTTCAACATTGATAATAATCAGAAAACTTTCTTGAGCACCAAATCATTTCTGAAGGATCATGTGACACTGAAGATTGGAGCTTGGACACTGAAAATTCAGCTTTAACATCAGGTATATATATATAAACAGTTATTTTAATTTGTTATATTATTTCACAATAATAATGTTTTTACTGTTTTTTTATGTTTTTTGATAAATGTATCCTTGATGAGAGACTTCTTTCAAAAACATTAAAACACATTCTGACCCCATATTTTTGGCCATGCTAATTGCGTTTACTGTTAAAAAAAGTCCCATACCTGTTTGTTAACAAATGCCAAACAATGGGAGTGTCTGAAACTTGTCAGAAAACAATCAAATAATCAACTACAGTTCTGTTTGCTGCCACTAGTGGTGCATAAATTACACAGACTGTATTTAGAGGAGCGTCCATTTTAGTCAAAAGTGTAATATAGCAATATTGCAGAAACTGCATGATAAGGTAAAGTGGACACTATGGTGACATCGGCTCACCTCTAAAGGTGATCAAGTCTTCAGGTTGAGTATTACCCCCCAGACCCATAATTATTCAGCTCCCATCGTGCAGTGTAGATATGGATACAAGAATGTGCTGCATTCACTGAGCCTCAGGCACTCTTCTGGGTGAAGATGGAGCTGCTGACAGGAAGGTATATGCCAGGTTAACACTTTCACCTGAACGTTTCCTGCATGACTATTTGTTAAGTGTGTGCCTGAAGTCTGAACATTACATTAGTTCAGCTGAAAGTTTCCAGTCCAGTGAACAACACCTCAAGAGTGCAAAAAGTAACAGAAACTAGTTTTTAACTTTTTCACTTTGGGCCAGATTTACTAAACAGGGCAAATAAGCGTGAGAGCACAATTCCAAAAAAGTGCCGATGGGAGTGGAAAGTTCTGTGCGTGATCTACACAGACGCAGCCGGATCATTTTCAAAATAATCAACACAATCGACCAAGAGCAGAGCAAATTAACGTCTGGTTTAAGCTTTTTTGGGGGGGCGGTAAATAATGGCGCAGTGACGATAACCGCATCACCGCGGTATGAGATGCCTACCGCAGTGTTGAGGTAATCACGTCATCACCGCACTTTTTTTGTAATTTATTTATTTTATTTATATATTTATTTTTGCTGGTGAAAGTTACAGGAGTGCATATGGTGTGTGATATGAACTATAAACACAATAATCACTGTTTATCATGATTCACTGTCTTCTGTCCTATGTTCAAGTGCTTCTGGAGAAATAAACAGCTTTGCGCAAGGGGGAGGGACAGTCCAAACATATGAGGGATTAATTTGGAGAGTGTGTCTGATTATTATTAATTAACTGCTAGGTTCCAGGACTTGTCAAAATCATGTCTGACCCACTGCATGTCTCCCGACTAATTGCGCATCTTATTAGCCTATCTTAGTCATGCTGTTTACTTTTTATAATCAACATAAATGAAATTTAAAAACTAATATTAGGCTATAGTCTAATATTTAAACATAAATATGAAACTAAATAGGCTACGTTTTCTTTGACCGTCTGGCCGACGAACTCGCCGGCGCGTTCTGCTGGATTTTTCCTCATGACAGCTGAAACAACTTAAAATAGGCCTACTCCGTCATTTTAGACATCATTACAAACTACAAATTGTCTACTTTTATTTGTGTACACTAACAATAAAAACAAAGCCTTCTGATTTTGTAAAATAAAAATAAAAACAGAATGCGCTTTCATCTGTCTCTGAATCTTTCTAAAACGTCTCAAAAATGAACTGAAACTCAGCAAATAATTATCACACAAACATGAAACATGCGTCTAAAGAAAGCTTGAAATGTCTACTTTTAAATAAAACAATTCACATTCAAAACAAATATTCTCCTGAATTATAATATGTATGAAACTAAAGAGATGCACAATTTCTCCTGGCTCATGCTGCGAGGGTGTTTCTAATACAACGACTGAGGGTGACGGCAAATTTGGCATATTTCTCTCTTCTGAACAATGTAAGCAATCTTTCTATATTTTTCCAATCTTTTGGAAAGTCGTAGAAATGACATATAACAAATAAAACAAGACTATTCATTCTGTGAAATATTTTTAATAGTTTCCTCAAAGTATTGTATAGGCGTAATTTGCAGGTGCACGTGTCCCCACAACCCTACCACTTTTTTTGCAACATCTCGCGGCACGCACGGATGTACCTAAAAGAAAGAAACAGCTCAATTCGATAAGAAATTCATTGGTCTGTGTTAAATAAGAGGCGATCTATCGCTGGAATGAGTTATTTTTGCTCACTGCCGCTGTTATCAGTACTTTTGGTGCTCGTACACAGAGACAATCAAGCGCTTCGTTCTGGTAAAAGCACAAAACAAAATGCACGCAAACGTGTCCTTGCTTTTGATATACAATCACTGATGAACACCTTTGGTTTCAATGAGAAAAAACACTATACGAGGACGGAATTATTAAGTTTCAACTTCATCACCGCGCTAAGAAAAAAAAAACATATCGTCACAGCCCTAAGTAAATTAGTGCAAACCTTAGTAAATCACCTTGCATGATTCATTTAAAAACTCCTACAAATGCATATACAATAAGGTCAGCTGCAAAAATAACTGTCTACGCCTTTTCAGTGCTAATTTTTCACTGTTTCTTTAGTAAATCCTGACAGTTTGCGCTGACGCAAGCTGTTAGTAAATCTGGCCACAAGTATGCTAACTTGATCTTTGATCCTATCTGAATTTAAAGTGCAGGGGAAACTAAAGTGAGTTTGAGGTGAAACTATCTGTTTAGCCAACCAGTACCAATCTACTAAACTAGTTTCTGGTTTCTAGCTGGTCTTTATTTGGTCAAAGTTGGTCATTAGCTGGTGCAAGCTAGAAGACCATCTTGGAGCAGCAACAAACCAGCTACCAGTTAGTCATACCAGCTTTGTCCAACTGGATTTTATGATGACAGGTAATGACCAACTTGTACCAGCTAATGACTAGCAAATGACCAGCTTTTACCATCTAAAGACCAGCTAGAACAGTCACCATGTTCCAAAACACAGCTGCTCAAAAGCTGGATTTTCCAACACACTTCATCTACAATTTTATTCACCTATTTCACTATAAACTACACTGTTAAAAATAAAGGTTCTTTACTGGCATCTATGGAGAACCTTTAACATCCATGGAACCTTTCCAATTCACAAAAGGTTCTTTATAGTGGAAAAAGGTTCTTTAGATTATTAAAATGTTCTTCACATGAAGAAAAATGGTTGTTTTAAAGGGCTAGTTCACCCTATAAGGGACCTATATTTCAGAGTATTTTTAAGAGTGTAATAGTGGTGACAGGTTGTAAATCTTATTAATGGTTCAACAGAACTCTTCAACAGAAAAGCTGCACTTCACCATTTACTAACTATTTAGATCCGTTTCTGATTCATTCATATCTGCTTTGCAATTATCTGACTAGACACTGCAAAGGACACTGATCAAAGTACTAATGGTCTCTGCCCTTAACGGAATCGTGCTTCTCCATTAATTGAGGTGAACACTCAAACTCGCTATAATTGGCTCTGTTAGTGGTGCTTACTTGTGATTGGTTGACACTGCAATAACAAAAGCTTTGAAGCTGGGGAGATTTCACCTACACTTACAGTACAGCGTCATGCTGTGGTGTGAATATTGTTTGTACATTTAAAGTGCTATTCTGGGTAGAAGAGGTTCTCATATGACTGCGATGAGTGCACAAAGAAGGGCCATTTTACAAAATGTTTGAGAACTTCTTCTAACCCTGCAGGGGGGAAGGTTTATGACAAATGATGCTGTCAGAAAACAAGTACTTTGGCTCTTTTGCTTTGGGAGAAAATAAAATGTCATTTTATATGGATTTCTCTCATTCACTCTCTAACACATACGTACACAGCATGAAAAACAATGCATCAACTCATAGCATTAATATTCAATGCAATAAATGTTTTCATTAATGCATGCTGCGCACTATATAGTTGAGACATTGGCTAGTTGTTTTTTTATATACATATTTACATATATGAAAGTCTTTGCAACAACAACAAAAAGAAGCTATTGAACATGCATGTAATTGTTTCAGCAAAAAAATATACTGTTCATTTAAAGGGATAGTTCAACAAAAAATGAAAATTCTGTCATCATTTACTCCCCCTCAAGTTGTTCCAAACCAGTATAAATTTCTTTGTTCTGCTGAACACGAAGGAAGATATTTGGAAGAATGTTTGTAAGCAGATCTCGCCCCCCATTGACTACCATAGCAGGGAAAAAAAATACTATGGTAGTCAATGGGGGGCGAGATCTGCTTGGTTACAAACATTCTTCCAAATATCTTTCTTTGTGTTCAGCAGAACAAAGAAATTTATACCGGTTTGGAACAACTTCAGGGAGAGTAAATGATGACAGAATTTTCATTTTTTGTTGAATTATCCCTTTAACAGTGACCTTTGTGACAACATGCCCCAGTGTGTCACACTATGTGGGGTAAGTTGTCACAATGACTTGCCATTAGTTTTTCACAAATATTATACAGGAAGACAATTATGAAACAAAATAATTCATTAAATAGCACAGATGTATTCCAATATGATTATAGTGATGATATATGTAAATATAATATATATACACTCATTTAAAAGTGCTTAAAACATAGAGAAAGACACATTTATAGTTAGTGAGATAAAGTCCTTTTATGTGACAACTAGCCCCAGGTTCCCCTGTTTAAAATTCACTCTTTCCACAGGGAAAAGGCTTCATGCAAAGAAAATGTCAAAACTACAAACTTCATAAAACTTTTCAAAGGCACTTTTTCACTACTTCTACCAACTGCAAGATGCAGTGACAGCTAACTATATCCATAAAACAGTCTCAATACAAGACATGGTCCAAGAGTTGCTGTTATCTAAGGTTTATTGCTTTTACGTAAAATGTTTTCATAATCATGACAACAATGTGCAGCTTGAATAAATATGCTATTCTGAAATGTGCTTATTTGACTGTCTTTTAGAGGCCCCAACTGTCAAGGATGAGAGTTGTCTTTCTCTTCTTGTGCATCATTGTGTTTGCAAGGGAGTTATGGGAGACAGAAATTTTAATAACTACCCAAGGGAATAAATTAGACTGTAAGAAACTCCATCCAAAACTACAGTTTAAATGCTGGAATATGTCACTCCTTTATATAGATGTCAAATAAGATATGGCTCTATAGAGGCATCTGAAAGGATACGAGGTGCATCACTTGCACAGTGCACATCATAAACAACCACATGTAAAAACAAACTATTTAGCTACATGTCTAAATTCATCTGCAAACCTTTTCACAACTGAATGCTGAATTCAAAACATCTCTGCTTTTCAAGTAACATTCATCCTTAAACCATCCACACCAAATTTTGTGCAAACTTTTGGCATGTGAGCTAAAAAATTACTCAGCATAGCACAATCACATGATGCTGGAGGAAAAATGACTCTTCATGGTAACAAAGCCCATTGCATCTTGAAACCAACACAAAATCAACAATGTTTCATTGCCATACTAAGAGGCTTTCCTCTGGTGGTTTTTACATTCAAAATGGATCCGACATCTGGGCCGAGCACCAGCTCTCCGGCTGGGAGGGAGCTTCAGAACAATGACAAAATTATACAGGAGCTTCCTGGATGTTGTCCTAAACACAGCACAGCTTGAAAGCAACAAATATTTAACTCAAGATGTTCCCCACACTCGAGCCATTTTATTTCACTGACATCCGTTTAATTTTCAGAGACTAGGCAATGTGAACATGAAAGGCCCGCCTCATCACTTCATGTATAACGGAAAGGAATCAGTTAGACTTCAAGAGAAGCTTCTCTGTTTTGATCCAAGAATTTCAAAATGTTTAATTGCACCATGTTGATAGCTGTCATTGTACTGTAATCATGATTCCTGAAAAGAGTACACCAACATAGCAATTCCACACTGGCATCTAAGAGGCAGCTCTCTATATTGTGCAGGATCAATTTACAGATTATGGCAATTCTCTAAGGGGTAAAAAATGTTTTGCTAACAAATATAATGTTGCATTTTTGTTGTGAAAGAGCATCACACTTCATGCACCACAAGAAATACATTTAATTTTTGTTTTCCTGTTAAAAAATATCTAACATCTTAGATTTATGAGGTTGTGAGAAAAGAGTGTAAAATCTTTGGAATTTTGTAACTTCTTAAATTACACTACCATTCAAATGTTTGAAGTCAGTAAGATTTTTTAAAGACATTTATACTCAGCAAAGACGCGTTAAATTGGTCAAAAGTGGCAGCTGCTGAAAACTGGAGTAGCTGTTGACAATTCAGCTTTGCATCACTGGAATAAATTACATTTAAAGGGTTAGATCACCCAAAAATGAAAATAATGTAATTTATTACTCACCCTCATGCCGTTCCACACCTGTAAGACCTTCGTTAATCTTCGGAATGCAAATTAAGATATTTTTGTTGAAATCCAATGGCTCAGTGTGGACTGCATAGCCAGCAATGACATATTTATTGACAAAATATTTTTTTGTGCACCAAAAAAAAAAAAATAACGACTTATATAGTGATGGCCGATTTCAAAACACTGCTTCATGAAGCTTCGGAGCGTTATGAATCTTTTGTGTCGAATCAGCGGTTCGGAGCGCCAAAGTCACGTGATTTCAGCAGTTTGGCGGTTTGACACGCGATCCGAATCATGATTCGACACAAAAGATTCATAACGCTCCGAAGCTTACTGAAGCAGTGTTTTGAAATCGGCCATCACTATGTAAGTCCTTATTTTGTTTATTTGGCGCACCAAAAATATTCTCGTTGCTTTATAATATTAATATTGAACCACTGTACTCACATGAACTGATTTAAATATGTTTTTAGTACATTAATGGATCTTGAGAGAGGAAATCGGATTTCAACAAAAATATCTTAATTTGTGTTCCGAAGATTAACGAAGGTCTTATGGGTGTGGAACGGCATGAGGGTGAGTAATAAATTATATTATTTTCATTTTTGGGTGAACTAACCCTTTAAAATAGGCCTAGCAGTTGTTTTAAATTGTAATAATATTTCACATATTCACACCATCTTGCTGTAGCCTATTTTTGATTAAATGAAGCCTTGGTGAGCATAAGAAAGTTCAAAAATAGGCGGTCTACAACAATTTTACAATATTAATCTATTAACAACCTGCAATTCAAGTTATTAAAGTTTTTTTTTTCTCACCCACCTCCACTTTCTTGTTCTTCCGAGCTTTAACTGGAGATTCCTGGGCTTATCTCCAGTCATAAAATGTTTCAAGTTCACCACTAAAGTATCGACGCCATTAACCCCGTTCAACGCGTTTATGTTTATAACGCTAGATGGCGCAATTTTTAACTTGGGGTTTCGTTAAGAGAGACCGCGGAATGATACATAAACATAAATATAGCGTCAGTGAGTAGGATGTCGATTGGTTTGCATACAGTTGGTTGAACGGTTGGTCATGTCATTATTCATAAAATATTGCTATAAAATAATGCTGTATTCAGTTAATACAGTGTACCATGAAATAAATAATATTATTACAACCTTTTCTCAGTTTTTATTATGCACTCAATATTGTGTCCTTGCAATGATATTTGAAGGACATTCACAGAAATATGCCTGACATTTGTTCAATGGAAGCCAAACTGTTTACAAATACCTTTTTTATTTTGTCCTAGTTTTACCTTTCCTTATGAGGTCTACTACAATCCCTTTTTCATTGCAAAATTGCACTTGAAAATGTTATGTGAATAACATGTAATTCAGAGCTTTCTATAAGACGTATTGTCCCAAAACAGCTTTACAACAAACAGTGCCTTATACTCCCATTGATCAAGCTGAAGGCTACAATGGCAACAGAAAACTCCCTGATGTTTACGTTGATGACAAACCTTGGGAGGAACCAACACTCCACTGAGGAAGTCCACCTCCTCAGGCTAGACAATTACATACAAAGCAAGCTGATTTTTAACCAGACTGAATATAATTATATAATAATAAATAATTTGCTGTTTGATTAAATATAATGATTATAATGACTTCTGATGGTTATTCACAATTAGTTTTTATAGTAGGCTATTGATCAAACCCACACAAGTGACTGGACTAGGCTACCAGATTTAACCACCATGTCAATATTTTAGTTCAATAGGCTATTTTTTTCCATCAGTAACCTTGATTACTAAACCTTTCCTTGCACAGCAAATTAAAATGTTTTGTTTGTGAAATAAATCTTTATTATTTCTGATGCCTGTGACTTGAAATAAGGGAAATGAATGTTGAAATATAGTCTACATTTTATTATGATTAGTTAATAAAAATGGCAAAAAAAAGTTCCACAGTTTGAAGTTCTTGGGGATACCCTGTAGTCTCAATACAATATAATACATATAATATAATATAATATAATACGGTGAGTATGTCGCTCTATCTGTCTTTATAGCTATCTGTCTTGACTATTTCTAATTTCTCTTGACTATTTCTCTTTATTTGTAAGACACTGTTTGTTGTAAAGCTGTTTTGGGACAATATGCATTGTAGAAAGCTCTAATTAACAAATGCAATTAGCTCTACACTTTTTCAACATTGTAGCTCCACATTTTAACATTACTCGGTTCATCTTCTTATCCTGTATTTATCACTGGAATCTATTGCCTGCCATTCATCCCAGTAGTTTTCCTGCCTTTGGCCTATAGGGACAGTGGTATACTACAAATAGTTTTACTAATTATATGATTTGCATGCCACCTGTAGTTATTTTCACTTGCTGTCATGAAGGAACACAACAAAAATATGCATCTTTTAAAGATCCAGCCCTTTGCTGGGCTGCAAATATGCATAGGCCTCTAAGTAAATCATAATTTGGGACTTGTGTTTCAAAATAACTGAATGTCACTACAGTGTAATATTTACTATCATTGTGCCCTCTGCTGTGGAAAAAAAGAACAACCACATGTTTAAACAGCTTACAAATGGTGGTTGTGTTTCTTGTATATTTGTTAGTAGAGGGAGTGGGATAAAATGATCATCCACTAAGCCTTTACATTGGTCTCATTGAATATGAAGTGATTGATTTCTTTGAAAGGAGCACTGGCAAAAAGAGATCACTATTTAAAAAACAACAAGGCCTGGTTTCACATAGGGCCTAGATTAAGCCAGGATTAGGCCTTAGTTCGTTTAGGACATTTAATTAGCTTTAAACGTGCCCTAGAAAAAATATTATGGGTGTGCATCTTGAGACAAAACAATGGCACTGACATATTTTAAGCTACCACAGACTCAAAGTTTCAACTGGAAAGAGGCATTAACATTTATGTCCATACAATATACAATAATAAGGTATTTTGAATATTAAACCTTTTCCAAGTTGCTCAACAATGTCTTCTATACATTAAATATGAATAATGGTCAGCATAACAAGTCTATAGAACGGGGTGCCCAATCCTGTTCCTGGAGATCTACCTACCTGAACAGTTCAGATCCAACACACCTGTCTGTAATTATCAAGTGCTCCTGCAGATTTTATGCTGCCTTCATGTGCTATTGGAAATTTGATAATTCCCACTTCTGAAGTCATGATTACGAGAAATGGGAGGGTGCGCATGTGCAATTTTTTTACCTAGGAAACTCATATTTACGATAATTCAGAGAGCACATGAAGTCAGCATTAATTACATGGTTCAGTTGTTTTTGATCAGGGTTGGAGCTGAACTTTACAGGAAGGTGCATCTCCAGGGGCAAGTTGTTCTTAAGTAATCTGATTGGATTTCGGCTATCGGATTGGATCAAATCTTGAAAATGGGTTGTTCAAAAGGAAAAAAGGATTCTGAAATCAGATTAGATCACAAAATCCAATCTTGGTTTTCATCTAGATAAAATTATCAGTTTATGTTGTTCAAAACTTTTTAGTAAGATTGGGATACCTTTCTTGATACCCATCAGATGGGTGGATTTCAGGAACAAAAATGTAAGGTCAAAAAATATATGAAGTATATATTACGCTACATATTTATCCTTTCGGTAAAGTAAAAAAAGAGATTGCAATTGACAGCTGTAAATATATATATATATAAAAAATACTATATTGTATGATCACTGTTTGTAAACTACATTGGCACAATCATAAGAGATGAGCCAGTCAAAAGTTCTTTGTGAGCTAACACAAAGTTTCTTAGGTGAATGCTACGCAGAACTTTTCTGAGAATGCAAAAGCATTTAAATGATTTTTGTCCCTTTAGGGGCTCTGTAGAGTACTAGTAATCCAGATTTGGTAATCTGAAAAAGTGTGCATCTGGATCAGGGTGATCCGATCCTGTTTTGCTTTGATATTCAACAGTGCTCTGCATCTGCCTGCATTGACACCATTTTCTTTAAGAACTACTGTGCAGCCAAAATTATATACCTGTTATCACTGTAAAGCTGCTTTGACACAATCTGCATTGTAAAAAGCGCTATATAAATAAAGGTGACTTGCCTTGAAAAATCAGCACAAAAGAAAGATGGATTACCTGATCCTGGATAGCAAAACATGGGATTTCCAAATCCAGATCAAACTTTTTGAACAACTGGCCCCAGGAACAGGATTGGGCACCCCTGATATAAACAACTCTTTTTTTTTTTTTTTATAGTATAAACACCATACTCATTCACATAATCACCTGTAATTCAACTTTCAGCAGGCTTACCAGTAATTTGGGGTAAGTTGTCTTACTGGAACAATTTTTCATCAAAGATGTTATGCATCATCTACACTTTTTTTTTTCTATGTAGAAAAAAAAAAAAACACAACTTGCCTGCAAAGTTCTGTGTTATAATATATTACATATATAAACTGAAATAATGGACACAAGTCAGTGAAAAGCAGATAAATTGACTTGGTCAAACCAGTTATCCACAAACAAAACCTACAGCAATGTTTGCTTAAATCCATTACTGCTTCCTTTAACTAGCAGCCATTACAACCAGAAAAAGCACTACACTCGCTAAGACATATTTCATTGTTTAAAAAACTAGAAGGTCAAAAGTATGGGATATTGTTTATTCCAGACCAAAAACAAAATATGGTATTACAAGTTTAGAAAATTGAAATTATGCATATTGTGAAAAACAAGGGTAAAAAAGGCAGTTAGAGATGCATAATGAGAAAAGATGGGGTTGCCGTGCTTTGTGCTCGACAGCACACCAATGTAACCCTGAAGCAGGCTGGCCCACATAACTAAAAATGCAGATTCTTTATGGTAGTTTTTAAATATGAACCAAGAAATTAATACATAAACTGCCCCATCCACACCCCGCCCGTCAACTTAAGGATTGTGCAAAACGTGGCATCTGAAGGTTTTATTGAAACACCTGGTACAAAACAAAGAGAAAAAGTTACATGGAATTTGTGCTTTAGAGCAGCACAGGATTAACTAAAAAAAATAAAGGACTAAAGGAGGGGACAAGGAACAAAAATCATTTATCCCGCATTATTTGCCTTGTCGTCTGTCCATGTGTGAACAGGACTGGTCGTTTTGATAAGGATGCCATACTAAAAAGTCTCAAATCAGAGGTAATCATTTTCAGCTTTTTTTCCTTGAGGGGGGCTGCTGGGGGTGACAGCAGCACAACAACAGGGTAGGCTGGGTTAAGTGTTGGGGGAGGGGAGGGGTCAGTTCACATCAGCTTCTAGAACCCGTGGACTTTGAGCTGCTCCTCTTTGGCCAGTTCAATCTGTAAGATGAAGGGAAAGGTTTGATCAAATCAGCTACTACTATCAAAACACCAACAGATTATACGTCAAAAGTCATTGAGCTCTTACTTACATCAGTAAGAAACTGGCAAATGTTCTTGCGCTGATCACCTTGCAGCTGAATTACTTCACCATACTCAGGGTGCTCAATCACAGTCCCATTGCAGGCAAATTTCTGAAAATGCAAATAAAGAAATGTTAAACCACCCATACAACCATAAACCAATTAAGAGCACAAATTATTTTATGGTGAATTAAATGACAACCTTCTTGAAGGCCTTGACTAGCTTCTTTTTATCATAGTCATCGGCTATGCCCTGAACCGTGGTCAGAGTCTTCCGCCCGTTCCGCTGTTGAATTCTTATGTGGATGTAGTCCTCTGTCCCAGCTGGGAGCCGATCATCACCCTTAGTTGCATCAGCAAAGGGGTCTTCAGAAAGATAAACAACAAGCATTAGAAATGTCAGTGGCATCAGGTTTCCAGCTTTGCTGGTTCTTGTAAAGTGAGATTTGGGTCAAAGTTAAACTAGGGCACCTAATGTACTTTATAAATTGACTGAAGGATAACTAACAGCATCTCCCCAAATATTTTCTCATGTAAAATTGGGATCTGTAAGTACCTAACACGAACATGTTGGAACAAAGCAAACAATCTCCTTTAACGACAGGGTAGAGGTTCAGGTCTGATCTGGCTGTTCATTAACCGTCTGTGTACCGGATAAGTTCATCATATCAAGAGACTTTATTTCTACTGGGTGACAGCCTATACTCTTTTTTTTAACATGGTAATTATCTTTAATATGACATCAATACAAACACACAGGGGGCTCGAGATGTTTCTAGACGATCGCGCGAAGTCTAAAAATAAGCCGTCATCCAGTCGCGTCTTCCATTTTGTATCTCATCCAGAAAAACAAGCTGGCGATCAAAATCGAGGCAGAGCACAATGTTTGAGCTGAATCTCGATTTAATTCGAGATTAACTCGTAAAACTCGACGATAACCAACTGAAAAATGCTTAAAGATAGATTTAACACGGATATGCTGTTTTAGTTAGGCGAATAATCGATACTAGGAGCGAACCAAACAAGAATAAAAACTGGGGCCTGCCTAGCTGTTTCTGACAGGGATTTTCGACGACAAAAACCTTTATTCAAAAACACGACACAAGTTTAAATGGATTTGCTACAAATAAATTGTATTTGACAGTCGTGCTAGTATTTATTTTCTAAACATCAACGTCACCCTGTCGTTTTCTCTTCGCCCTTCCCCCCACACAATAAAATAATACGTTTTTAGAGATCTGAAGTCTTACCAAAAGTTTGGAGGTTCTGGATAGCGGACATACGATAAGATTCCCTTTCCTTTCGGACGACAACGGGTGATCTTGCGGTTTTGATTTCTTGGGAATCTGGATTGATTATTGAAGGGATTTCTCTGACTCGGTGCTTCTTCAGCGTTTGCCGAGCTTACAAAATGGCGACAATAGGTTTGAGGCACTTGAAAACAGCTCTGTTTAGCCCCGCCTCCGATCGAGGACATGACGTCACTCAAACGCAAGAGTTTTCCTGCTGTCTAACGTAACTGTTACGGGAAATGTTTCGGTATTTTTATGTCAAATATGGACATTATAAACGGTGTTAAATTACATTAAATTTCCAGATTACGATGAAACATTTAATTACGGTAAACATATAACAATTTTAAATCTAGGGATATCAAAGAGTTTAGAAGCCTCTTACAGGGATGTTTACCCTGATAGTCATTCAAAGAATTCAGATGTTGAATCGCACATAGCCATAGTCTATATTAAAGTAAGTGCTGGGTAGATTATACAAATTGTAGTCAGTTACTGATTCCAAATTGACCGAAAATGTGACCCTGGACCACAAAACCAGTCATAAGTCGCACGGATATATTTGTAGCAATAGCCAACAATACATTGTATGGGTCAAAATCATCGATTTTGACTTTTATGCCAAAAATCATTAGGATATTAGGTAAAGATCATGTTCCATGAAGATATTTGTAAATTTACTACCATAAATATATCAAAAATTTATTTTTGTGAGTGGATATGCATTGCTAAGGACTTCATTTGGACAACTTTAAAGGTGATTTTCTTAATATTTAGATTTTTTTGCACCCTCAGATTGCAGATTTTCAAATAGTTGTATCTCAGACAAATATTGTCCTATCCACAATTGTAGTTAGTAATGTAATCTAGATTACTCATTTTAGGTAATGTATTCTGACTACTTTTTAGATTACTTTTGACATAACTTGTTTATCACATTGATTTGAATAGGATAATATTGTACCATATTGAAATAAAAATACAAAGAGAAAGAAAGTATATTCCATCCTTTGTTATCAACAACATGAAGTGCATTAAATATTATATTATGTCAGGGTTTCCCAACTGGGGTTCGTGATGGAACTGGAGGGGTTTATGAGTTTAATGAAAAGCTATTAAGTAATTAAATCATAAAAGCTGAAAATTAAAATAAATTATTTTAAAATAAATATCAAAATAAAAAAAATTACTAAAAAATAAAATAAAAATATATTTGTTTTCCTGCATGTCATGTGACCATTAACCAACATTAGAGAACCGTGTCATTTTATCGTTTATTATTATTATTGACTTAATTTTATTATTGACCTAACTTAACTTAAAATCTAAGGGCTTACTTCAAGTGAATATATTAGGGCAAAGAGTTTCAGCTGACAAAAAGTTGGGGAATCCCTGCATTGCATATAATGTAAATATGAAATGATGTGAATTTTTAATGTGTTTGGAAGACAAAAGTCTACAAAAAAGTAATAGGACATGACTCACTGTGTGATAAATGACTCACTGTGTAATAATTCAAATAATAATTAACGTATTTGTTGAAATGAAGTGTTTCAATGTTGAGAAAATTTAAAATTTATGTAAATTCATTGATCAAATGCAGTGTGGGTCTCAGTTTTCAGTGATCAGCACATGACTAGTGGCTGGTCTGTGTGTGCAATTCCACAAACCTGCAAGACCTTCTGAACATACTATATTAGCAGTAGACTTTTATAGAAAAAGGAAAATTTAAAATATAACAAAGTAGAATCAATTAATTATGAATAATTTACTGCTATTGTGAGAATAACATAATCATGTAATCAACAGAAAAGTAACTGTAGTCTGATTAGTATTTTAAAATGTAATCTAATTACAAGTACTTATCTTTTAAAATCTGATTATGTAATCCAGACTACATGTAATCAGTTACTTCCCAGCACTGATTAAAGTTTATTTAAAGAATGAAGAATTTCATCAGAATACACAGCTAAATGGATGTGAATGAAGAAAGATGCTTTTTAGAAGGAGATTGTGTAGTTACGGTATCTACCAGCAGAGTCCAATAGAGCCATGGTAACCAACCAAACAATCTTGATGCAACCAGTTCATTGAGTATAGAGAGAGAAAAAATGGACTATGAAAACAGCAGGGGGAGCAAATGCACTATTTGATTCAAAACGACGCCTATACTTGTTTAGCACTTTCGATGGCAGCCTGTAATTGTTACTAAAACTAGATTATCTCTTGTAAAGTAGCAAGGGACAACAACGCCATGTCATTTGAGCATGTTTTTTGAAAAGCCAAAGTAAGAATACTTAACAAACTTTGTTTAGCCTTTATGGAGTGATTGAATTAATTATTTGTCTTGTCAAACTATGTGAAACTCGGTTTACAATGATAAGTAGGCATTCAAACACACTTTTAATATAAAATATACCAAACTGAATGTGAAAACAATTGATCATGACCTTAATGAGGAATTCCTAGATTTTCAATTCATGTAAAAAATATAAACAAACAAACAAACAAAAAACCTGCATGTACAGAGTATGTGGGCCAGTTTTTATTTAGTTTTGGCCTCTAGGTGGTGTACTTTACTTATGGGATACAATATCCTACAAGATAGTCACAAGACTGTCATTGGATATTTTTTTACGATTTTTCCATTGAGTATTCATCTCTTAAAACACTGAGTCAATTTATGCTTCAAAGTCACATTTATTGCTTCTACTGCAGTTCTATCAGCTGACCTATTCATCTATGGCAACTTTGTTATCTTTCATTTGCCAGTGAATGGCTGAA